>JAZKJV010005562.1:0-1209078 GCA_037367405.1 Ottelia alismoides | reverse complement strand
TATAAGTGAGAGAATAATGAAAAACACTCAAATGCACTCATACCCCCTATACTTGGGATCTAGTAATCTCAACTATAACACGTATGGTCGTGATGAATGCAATAATCAGAAGAATGAAAGAATTGAAAAAGAATGAAAAGTAAGAATTATAAAAAATATTTTTGGAAGCATTATCTGAATCTTCTGATGCTGCTGCTAGGTGATCTTCATTGAAGATCACAATAATTGAATAAACAAAGGACATGAATGTATCATGCTCTTATGGCTTAATACATATGGTTGTGTATCAGACTACAATTAGAATATTAGTATACTACCATTGTCACACACGGTTCTCACTAGGAATGGCCCTGTCCATTTGTTCTTTAATTTTCCTAAGAATATCTTCAACTTCGCATCAAATAACCACAACTTATGTCCATGCACAAAAGTCTTTCTTATGATACGGTTGTTGTGCAAGCATTTTACTTTCTGCTTATACATTAGGTGTTATCATAGGTGTAGGCTCGAAATCCCAAGAGTCTATTGATGAATCCACGATTCATCGCCTTTATTCTTTTATTTTAGCCTCTTTTCCTCAGTCAAATACCTGTAAATAACCACTAATTTCATAAAATTACCATTTGCATGCATTTGTCAAATATGCAGTTTTAACACTTTTTGTATATAAATAAAAGAATAAAGAAGAAAAAGAAAAAGAAAAGATGTAGTTATGCAATAAATACAGACTGACCCAAACCCCGAGAGAAGGTCAAGACTTGACCTGATCGACCAGGAATAAAGTAGGGGAGATAGGGTCATTTGTCAGAAAAATCAAAAATATATTGTAAATACTTTTCATGTATATTTGTACAAAACTTACATTATTTTATTTGTACATAATTTGACCTCAAACTAATTATTTTTGTAAATAAAAGTTGTAAATAAAATTGTGTTGTAAATAATTAAAATATTTGTAAAATAAAATATTGTATATATTGAAAATAATTCCACCCAGAAAAAGCCACAAAGTGATAATTGAAACATCAATTCCAGCTCCATACGAGCTCAAATAGAACGAAACCCACTTCCATTATACTATAAATTAAATTATCTTTCAAATGGAGTTACGGTTAAAAAATCAGTTTTCTGGGGTGCTTTGTACAGTTTTCCCATATACTTGTTGTATATATTTTATTCATATTTATTTTTATAATGTATATATTTGTAAATATTACTTTCATTAAAAATAAAAAAATTAAAAAAAAAGATAAAAATTTAAAAAATCTTTTATAAAAATATTTCCTTATTTGTACCTATGTATATTGTATTATATGTGTATAATATATGTATACAATTAATTTCCCTAAATAAAAATTACCAAAAAAATTAATTATCTCACATTAATTAATTTATTTTATTTAATTACGAAAATCATATGTAATTATTTAATTTATTGGATTTATTTGAATTCATTTGATTTGATAACTTACCTTTTATGTAAAGATTTGATTTTGTGCCATAAATAACCACCATTAAGGTGGTTAATTGATTTTTGGGAATTATTTAATTTTTTTATTTTAATTAATTACGAAATTCGTTTTTAATTAATTATTTATTTTATTTATTCAATTATTTTATTTAATTAACCAATAAACACTTTCCTCATTTGTGAATATCTTCCATTTTTGATTTTCTTCTCTTTTTAATGGGCTACTCCTCCCTCATTCACACGGGATCAATCTTTGGAGAGAGGAGCCCAATCTCCGAGAGTTTCTTGTTGCAGAAGGGTGCCCAGCCTCCGATCCAGTAGGTGACAGCGATTTGCGCTTCGTCGAGGCCATCACGGCACGTCCGATCCAAGGTGAGATCCCAACTTTATTTCCTGTTATTTTCGTAGGTAATAGTAGCTCTAATTTTTTTGCTCTTAGTTTATTAGCTGTTAGATCTTTAAAAATCACCAAAAATTTCACCATCTATTCCCGCCTCCGAAATCGATTTTTCATATCATCTCACGATCTCCACGCTTCACATTCTATCTCACGCAATCCTCCACCTTCGGTCACGCACGGTGACCGAAGTCTCGGATCTCTCTCCCCATCTCGTCGAGATCCGTCATTCACGGTTCTATATTTGTGCATAAATAAAAAAATTAAAAAAAACTACTTGATCATTTTTCTCTAATCTTTGTTTTGCAGGATTATTAAAAAATAAAAAATTTTGCTTTTGTATCTAACGTTTGTTTTGCAGGAAAACATAACAAATAAAAAAACTTAAATAAAAAAATAAGAAAAAAAATCTTCTTCTTTCTCCCCTGTTTGCATTTGCTGTTTAATAAAAAGATACATTTCTCTAGACGTTTCCCTGCAGATTAGAAAAAAACAAAAAAATAATAAAATTTACAGCAGGCCTCGCCTCCCACGGACGCCGGCCGCCAACCGCAGCACCGCCCAGCCGCTCTCCGGAGTCCGCCCAGACCACGGCGGCTGTGCCGCCAACGACAACCCCCCATCTCCATTTGTTTAAGAAGAAAACATGATAGAAAGAAGCCCTAGGTATGGGGGTTTGAAAAAAAGGAATATCTTTTGGACAAATTGCGTATCCATCTTTGAAGCTTCTGGTATTGCAAAGGCGCCCTCTCTCCAGATTAAGTCACATGCCAGACATGCATATCATTGGGTAATTTTCATAATCAACCTGCAGATTTATTTTTATTACATTTTTAGAGAAAAAATTGAAGTAGTTACATTTACGTCCCTGTAATTTCGGAACTTGAACTTGTTTGCTCTTTCTGATGAAATAAATGGCTTTTCTTGTTCAATAAATTTGAAGAAAATTCTTACATACTCCTGCTATGTGCTTCTTCATTGTGTAAAGTTTCATTAATTTTATCATCATTTGGTATTTTTAAAAATTAAAAATATTGTCTTTTTGTCTTCCTGCACTTTGAAAATTCATAAAAATTCATAAAATAGTCTAAAAATTCTACAAAAATCCTTGTGTCTTTTAATTTCTGACCAATTTTGTGAATTTTCCATTTTATAAAACTCCAAAAAATTGTAAAATACGAAAAATCTTATAAAAATTATTGAAAATTCTAGAAAATCCAAAAATAGTGATTTCAGTTTCTGATTGTAGATATGGGGGTAGTTTCTATTAAAAATAATCTCCAGGGATTTTTGATTATTTAAAGAATTTTAAAATTGAAAAATACTCCTGACTGTGAATAGTCTGTTTTGCATTGTCTCATTTTTATAAAATTACAAAAACATCGGAAAATTGCGAAAAAATTACCAAAAATAATTTAACATATATAAAACACAAAAACATTTTCTCTTGAAATTTTTTGTATATTTTGGCCATTTTGAAAAAATAAAAAAGAGAGTGTGTTTTATCACTTTTCTTGATTTATTCGTCTTTTAAAAAATTAAAAAAATAAAATCAAAATCAAAATAAAAATTAACCTCTGAAATTTGACTACTTAGTTTTTAAATCGTGCTCCTAGTGTTCGACCCTGGTCGATATACCAGGTAAAAAGAATAGCGAAA
This sequence comes from Ottelia alismoides, assembly GCA_037367405.1. Lineage (NCBI taxonomy): Eukaryota > Viridiplantae > Streptophyta > Magnoliopsida > Alismatales > Hydrocharitaceae > Ottelia > Ottelia alismoides. The sequence continues at coordinate 1,205,551 of JAZKJV010005562.1, read as the reverse complement.
ACCGCTTACATTGTTTTCTTGATTCATCTTATCTGAAGTGGTTTGAATACAAAATTTTCTCGTTGACCGATTCGAGTGGTTGAGAACAACGACAACAATTGTGAATTATTTTATCTATCTCGACCGCATCGGATTTCGTGTCAACATCTATTCAGATCTATCTTTCGATTTTGACCACCTAGTTGTGAGTCCAAGTTGCAAATATTTACCGCCCATAAAGATTTGAGAACTAGTTCATCTAGTGTATGGCATGACTTTTCATAAACTAGACGATGAGACATACCTAATGGAGACTTTTAGGTGGTATGATAAGCTCATAGAACTGAGTCAAGCAATTGAACCTAGATCTTCCTATCTGACCTAACAAGTTTCTACATTATTATCTTGATCTCCCTATCGGAGAACTCGACCAAGCCATTCGATTGTGGGTGGTAAGGGGATGTGACACGATGAATAATGTCGTACCCCTTCACAAGTTTCTTGACTTCAACATTTATGAAACTGCTACAAATAAATGTGCCTAAGTGTGTATATAAGGTACTCGTTGTAGCAAGACAATCAGGTAATCAATCATAATCGAGAAAAGATCTCTTGAATAGTACTCACTTTTTATTTTAACCCGAAAAAGACCAGGATCGGACACAAGGAGGCAAAGGAACAACTTTGAGTTAAACAGAATACTTAGGTTTAGGTTTACAATGCATATATTTTTATGCGTAAATAAATGCGAATGCAAAATGCGGGTTAATAAGGTTAATAAGAAAACATAAAACATAGCCAAATTAATTTTAATGTGAAATTAAGCAAATTCAGTCAAATTATATTTTTCTTAGAAACCTAATCCAGTGATGAATGTAAAGTATATTTTTTTTGAATTTTATGGGTTAAAATTAAACAATGAAAAGTTCACACTTTTTATGCATTTTATGCAATTTTTCTTAAACACGGAATGAAAACATTATGAAAATTTTATAAAACTTAAACATCATGAAATGAGGTTACAATAATTATTTTGGAATTTTTCGGGAATATGTGATTTTTTTATGAATTGTTTAATGAAAATAAAGTTACTGTAAGTATTTTGTTTCTAATAAATCCGCATTATCAATTCATCCAAAGAGCGAATTATATCAATAGATATATAAACTAGCAATCCAAAAGAGTTCGAATTTTCAAAAATAATGTATGCGGATTTACTTAAAATCATTTACTAAAATATCTCTATAATTTATTTAGGCACAATACAACTCCAATTAAAATGCAATTTGAACATTAAATTAAGAACATTTCAAGGCATCATTTTTAATTTTGAGGAATTTTTTGGAGAAACCATGAGTTTAAATATGAATTTAAGAGCTCACATTGGGTAAAATATGTGACATTTTACTTAAACAATTTTGATTAATTACCCAAAGATCACAAAAATACAAATAAATATCCATATGAGAGAAATTTAATTGACCAACAATAACATTTTTAATTAAAGAAAACAATACAAAATGAATGTCTAATAACATGAAAACATAGGGTATCCGTGCAAATTAAGAAACTAACTTAAACAATACAACTGTGCTCAAGGGCACTTTTGCAAATATGAAAACTAGAAATAATAATACTACAATTTTAACAATATACAATAAAATGAAAAAGGGAAACCTTCATTCTAAGATGTGGCTAGGGCGCGTGGACGACCGAGGACTGCGAGTGCGGCACTGGCGATGATGGCGTAGGGCCTATGCGAGATGGAACTCGGTCGCGGTGGTCGACGATGGGAGGTGTCAAAGGTGTGCAGAATGTTGTGCGTGGAGGTTGAGGGGGTGGGCTGGAGCAGGCAGAGCTGGTTTGAGGGGATGGCAGACGTGGCCACGATGTCTCCGTGACGAGCTATGGATGGCGGAGGACGGCGTCACGACTGTCCATGCGTGGAAGAGAGCCTGATGGTGGCACGCATGGAGGTCTAAGGCAGCACTGACGGTGCGCTGGGCAGCGTGGTGCATGCGATAGCTGTTGGAGGCAAGAGGATGGTGACATTGGAACAGTGGCAAGTAGCCACGGAGGATGGTTGCAAGCTGCTCTTAGAGGAGGGTGTGATGGCTGCCGCTACGTAGCTGTGGCTGGAGGGTGGCGACCACCAGTATTGGATGGGGGGGTGAGAGTGTCCATTGAAAGTTTTCTTCTTCTTTTTTTGTGATTTTTTTTGTTGTGATTTAATTTTCTTATTTTTTTATAATTTTATTGAACATGAAATAAGAAAAGGATGCAAAGAGTATGATGCGGTTATGGTCATGTGATAAAAAATAAACAAATTAAAGGTGTGTGGATGGTGATGTGATGTGATAAAAATGATGAAAATAAAAACGACGACTAATGATTAAAGAGAAAATTACATATGATGGAAACTAATGCCTATGTATGCTTACAAGATGCACAATCATCGCTCAAGTCATTGGCGAGTCATGAGCTCTAGCGGTACAGGGAGGCAGATGCAATGTTCACCGGACTCCACCGGAACTCACATGAGAGGAGGTCGGTCATCGATCTACTTCTTCATTCGTTGTCACGGAGACGGGTGATGAGACCTCTGATTCTCTCACGCATAAAGGTAGACCAAAGGCAAATATGATGAGAATGAGATGTATAAAAATAGAAGAAAATAAAGGTAGAATTTATGGTGGAATGGTGGATTTGAATGTAAGGTTAAAAAATCGGTGGAATTGAGTGGAAGTTATAAAAATGGAGAGTTGAATGGGAGTTATTGTAGATAATGAAAAAATAAATAAAAGAAAAGAAGAAAATAAAGTAGGCTACTAAAAAGGATAAAATAAAATAAAGGGAATAGAGAGTATATAATTTACAAAATAAGACAAACAATATGTACATTTTTTACTTTTTTAATTTAAATTTGTTTTTGTATTCTTATAAAAGATATTTATAATAAAAAATAAAATAAAATACTAGCATACAAATAAAACACAATATATATTTTTTTGTATTTTTAGTAATTAAAAAAGTTATTAAACATGAAAGAAAGAAAGAATATTTACAATATATATAATGTACACCTAGGTCCCATAACCGTATTTTGTAAACGAGCTCCGATTTTAATGAAAACACATTCATTGGATATATAATTTTCTAACTTAAATTTTGAAAGCGATTTCAATGAATTTGGGGTTCATACAGAACTGGAATTTGGCCGAGAAGTTGGACTTGACTGCTTTTTCTCTTTAGGATCTAGGAGTATTTGTTTGAGGTGAAATTTAGTTTGTATTTTGTATTTTTACATACATTTTTATAAGAAAAGTCAGATAAAGAATTAGCTGAAAAGGAGTTGAAATGAAATTATTAAAAGAACATGAAGTTCATTTGCAAAACTCCTTTATTTTTTGGTCAATTATTATTAATTTATTTTGTACAATATAACATACAATAATTAGTGTATTTTCTTTACAAGAGTCATTTTATTAATTAATTTATTTTATGGACATTTAATTAAGATATTACTCAAGGATTTTGCTAAGATTAGTTGATTGGATGATGAATCTTGGATTCATCATCTACCCTCATCTGAAATCAAAATCTTTTGAATCCTGAATCGCGAAATAATGTCGTCCTTGAGAAAGCAACAAATGGTACGACTATCAGTGGACTAAGCGAGAATAGGCTTGATGAATATGTGATTCATCACTTCAAAAGTCAAAAATAGAGCCTTGTTCCCGAGTAAATAGAGGCATATTTCCCTTTATAATGCATAAATAGCATTCATTCATACATACATAATACATTCATTTTAGCAGTCCATTTGCATTCAAATAAGAAGCCAAAATCCCTTGTAAAATATCCACTCACTAAAATAACCTCTTCCTTATAATATGTACTCCTTAGTTGATAATATAGGGAAGAATGCCAAATATCCCCCTTGTAAATTAGTCAATAAAGCCCTAGAACCCCTGTACACTAAAATGCACATAAATCCCTCATACAAACTCCGAACTAGGTCTACTTACTCTTAGAATACTACACATTAAAAGACCTTTAAAATGAGACTAATTTCATCCAATTTGGAGCTCGTATGAGAAAGTTGGGTTTTTGGGCCACCTTGTATACTACATATATGTATATTTGTATCTTTATATTTATGTATCATATTTGACCTCATCTCCGTCTTTGGTCAACATGAAACTTGTAGATCTCATCGAGATCTACAACTTTCATGTTTTGAGTTTTTCCAAATTCGGCCCCCTCTTCTCTCTACACATTCATTTTCTTCCAGCCATTCACAGTAGGCCACGTGGCGCCCTCTGGTTGCGCCACGCGGCCCACTCCCCTTGCCCCAGTCGCCCGCAGCCACAACCGTTGGACTAAGCTATAGATCCAACGGCCTAGATGCTTCCACGTGCGCCTTAAATCCACGCTGTCAGATCATCTCCAGGGATTCATCTGATCCGCCCGTCCGCGCCTCTTCCAGAGCTCGCCACGTGGCGGCATATGAACCATCTGATCAAGCCCCTGATCCCTCCATCACAGCCGCTCTTCCGTTGGCGCTCCTCGTCCCTTCGATCATCTCCATCTCCTCATCCAAGCCGCTCACCCGCGCTTCGCCCAACTCCCTCCACGTGGCGCGATCACGGCCCATCTTCACCGCGCCCCGATCTAATCACACACGTCCCATTCCGCTTCGATCACCACCGTTGGATCAGAAGATCCAACGGTGGAGACTTCGTCTCCTACCTCGGGTGCCCCTCTCTCCCACGTTCTCTGCCTTGCGGAGGGGCGCCCCCTTCCTATTCTTGGCAGCTCCTCGACCACCACAGACGAGCACCACCACCTCCACGATGTCACCCACTCGTCCCTCATCCTCGCCAGCTACCACACTCCCCACTACGACCACCAGAGTCGCTCCATGACGCCCATGAACCTCGCCTCGTCGCCAACACTGCTGCCACCTCCATCCTATAAATACACCATCACCAACCACCGTCATGGCTATCCGCCATTCCAGGGAAGAACCTAGAGCTCGGAGCTTTCGATTTGTGACAGGAATTGAGTGAATCCTTGAGTGAAGACGGGCCTTCTTCTCCGACGAGATCCGCAGTGCCACCGCCGTGTCGCAGCCCTCCTCCGAGTTGCTGCTTGAGCTCAGGGCCTTACCGCCCCTTCGAGCGACGACCTGGACCTCGAAATCTAGCTCCAAACCACAGGTAAACGCCTCCATCCATCGCCGATCTTCGCTTCATTTTTCTTCACTTTTTCTCGCTTGTTACTCGCCGCCTCCGGTCATCTTCTCGCCTCCATTCCATTCCGCCGAGCTTCGCGTCGAAGCTCCCATCTTCGCGGTAGCCTTCACGACATCCGACGACGCATATCACCGTACCTCGATCTCCAGCTCCGCCACTGGGCCGGAGCTCCTTCGTCAGACCACTTCCGTCACCCTTAGGCCTCGCCAGTCAACCACCAACCCTCACGAGTGCACGCACGAGCTCCGGCTCTGCCTCTAACACATGTAGGTACCCCTCTGCTCATTGAACGGAGAGTCACCGGAGACAACTTCGAGCTTCATCGCCGCCGTGCCCCAGAGCTCCTCCTCCGCTCCTGAAACCACCTGAGGCTCCGCCGCACCGCCGCATATCTTCCGAGATACCTCAGACCAGCCATCGACCTTCATAGACGCCAGGACAGTAGGGCGGAGCGAGCTCCCCTTCGCCGGAGCCCAGCCTTCTCCTCCGCAGGTGGCGGAGGGCCGGTGGAGAAGAAGTACAGCCACCGTTCGATCATTTTGATCGAACGGTCCCGAGCCAGCCACGTCGCCCCCTTCCTCGATCTCCATGCACCGTAGGATCGATCAGTGATCCCACGGACCCGAGCATGCCACGTCGCCATCTTCAGGGAGCGTCAACCACCGTTGGATCGGCTTTGATCTGACGGTTGTTGATCATCCACGTCGACCGCAGCCGGAGTAAACAACGACCGTCGATCTTCACCAAGATCGCACGGTCGTGATCGCGCCACGTCGCTCCGATTCGAGCCTCTTCCCCGACCTCAAGGTTCGAACCACCCGAAGCTTCGCCGAGCCTCACTCCAGACCTCCAGAAGCGCCCGAGCCTAGCACCGAGCCTCCGCAGTTATCCGAACCTAGGCCGCCCACGTGAGGAGCACGTGCAGCCTGGGAAATTTACATTGAGGCCCCTGGAACTTTTCAATATTACACAAAGGTCCCTGTGAAGCAGACCCCACGTGAGGAGTACGTGCCTTGTGAAGAACTTGCACTCGAGTCCCCAGCATAATAGGTAATTGCATTTTAGTCCCTGTCAGCATATTTGCTTTTTGTATTTTTATTATTATGTATTGCATTCACACCCCTGTGTTTGCACGCATCCCTAGGTTGCATATTACATCATTTTTCAATTCTAAAAGTTGCATTTTGTTGAGAAATTTGTCCTCTGTCTATTGAGCCACGTGTCACATTTTTGTAATTTCAGTGGAATTATCAATGAATTAATTGGTATATCTTTGGAATATTTTGCCCATTGATACCTTTTAATTTCTAGTTAATTCTCTGTGGTTCCAAAAATCCTCAAAAATTCACAGTAGCTTAAGGACAGTATTCTTAACATGCCATAAAAATTTCATATCATTTGCGCACATATCGAGGCCTAAATAAATTGTTGAGTGGTTTTCGCATTTTAATAAATTCATTTCACATTGAAATTCAGATCTGCCAATTTTCCTAGATTCATCATCATTAGTGCTATCTAGGGTAATTATATTTCTTGACGAAATTGTGATTTGTTATTTATTAAAAATAAAATATTGAAAATCACCCTGTCTGCATATTTAATTCACAGTAAATTCATTTAGTGTCTAAAAATTCCAAAAAAAATAGGGTAGACCATTTTCATCATATTTAATCATCTGGCCAATTTTTAGAATTTTTGGACTTCATTTGATATCTTAATTGAATTAATTGTTATAATGGCCTGCGGATTGCATGTGTCTGCATAGAAAATAGAAAAAGACCAAAAATATTTTCCCTGAAAATCTCACACTTGGATTTTGCTAAAATTTGACCTAAGGAGACAGCTGCTTCCCTGAGTTCGACCTTGGACTTCACCAAGTAAAAAAAATTTTTGCCGCTTGAAATTAACTCGAATCTAATTAAAGTGGTTTTTGACTAGCCTCTCGTGTCCGACTGCAACGAACAATTAACATTAATTTGGACATTAATTTGACCGAATTAATTAAGGGTGCGGGCGGGCTATCAAAATGGCGCCGTTGCCGGGGAGGCACGGCTTAGGTTAATTTTTGGTGAAATTCCGATTGCTTGATTTTCTTTCCCCGGGTAGTCTGACCCCCGGTTTTTCTTGTGAATATTTCTTTGTCTTTTAAATTCTTGCATTTTTGTGTCGTTCTTTATCTGACCTCAAACTTGTTTTTGCGCGAGGGACACCGGAGTCGAAGACGCTTCGAGGAACACGCATTCGAATTAGTTTGAGTGATTTGAGAGAACCTGTAATTCATTTATTTCCACATTTTTCGCATCATTTCCAGCGGTTCCCGTTCGAGTTCTCGCGTGTGTAAAAATAGTGGAATCGTGTCCCTGTGTGCTGTGTGGTTGAATTGTAACTTAGCTTGCACTAGCGGCTCCCCGAGCCAATCTAGGAATTGCTTGTGCTCGTAATCATTAGGACCACACAAATCACTTAAAAGACGCACTTAGACCGCAGTACTTAGCCAAATTAAACTGTTCTTCACGCTAATAGAACTGCTTGTCTAGGACCGGCTTTCATCGCCTGCATTTGCATTTAGATAAAATTTCAATTTTGTTCTGCATCCTGCATAAAAGCGAAGGGATCACTGTAAGTCTCCTGAACTCAGCATAACATCATTGTTTTATCTTGCATCGGCTTTTTCTCGATTTCTCCCTCTGATTTTCACATTTAATTAAACGGAAATTGGGACTATCCGATAGGCGTGCTGTGTGGTGGACTTAATCAGTGATAACTTAACTTAAAATCGGGACTGCTAAACAGTATTGACCAAAAAAGAGAATAAAATTTGAAAATTGTTTGCGGGAGATTAATCCCCGACCCTGTTTTCAGGCTGAGTGAGGGTACTTGAGTGTGTGTGAACACATTAAGGTAGAGCCCAAATCCCCGCCTCCCATATCACGAGCCAACCGATCTTAGCAAATATCACGAGTGGGATACTTTTAAACTCATTGACAAGTACCAAGTAGCCTCCGCCTTCGCGGGTAGATAGGGGCGAACCGGCGGTACTCTGCGACAAGGCCTAGCTTTGTCAGCCTCCGCCTGCTTGCAGCTAGATAGGGGCACGTCATTGAGTCCCCAACTCCGGATAGGAGCGAAGAAAGGAAGGATCGACGATATCTTAGGCGACATGATAAACAGGGAAGACGCATCCGGCTCTAAGCCGACTTCCCTATAGGCCGCGTAATCCTTGCTATCTTGTTTGAACAATCACACTTAAAAATTACAAGATTAATCGGACTCGATTTCGAGTCCTTCACTGTGTTGAGTGTGAACCCAGGGTTTTGGATTGATTTTTCTTGCTTCAGGTAGGAGTAAAATCCTATCTTCTTCTCGCCACATCAAGATGAGTAGCTGGGGAGATCTCGACGCGTTATTCACCAATCTCTCTATGAGTCCACAAGCGACTCGTCTTCATCGGCCCAAGCGCACCTTGGACCACCCAGGACTCATGACCCTCTTGAGTCTTGGTTCCCTCATACTCAGGGTGGTAACTCTCAAACCAACCCTTTCATCTCCTCCGAGATTATTGAGGAAGATCATCGCCTCGGTAATCCTTTCCTTGATTTATCCTCTGACATGGACCTTACTTTCCACCCAGGACTAGAGGACAAGATGCCGCCAAAAGTACCACCGGATGAGGAACAAATAAAACAGATTCTTGCTCGCCTCCCTGAAGCCGAACAGAAGAATGCAGATCTCACGACGCGGATGGGACAAATTATAGTAGCAGAAGGAATCGACCGACCAATGGTCGATACCTATAACCCGGCGGAGAACGAGATTCAGAATTGGTTGGCACCTGCAGTTCCCGCCCAGGCATTTGAGCTGAAGCCCCACTTCCTTAGTCTGCTTCCGAAGTTCAACGGAAACCTAAATGAAGAACTATACACTTTCCTCCGTGACTTCGAGTTGGTGTGCAACAATCTTAGCCATCCCAATGTTGGCCAAGATTATATTCGGCTGAAGGCCACCCCTTTTGCCTTAGGTGATAAGGCTGCTCATTGGTTGAAAAACCTAGGGGTGGTATGCAATACCTGGATGCAGTTCAAGGACCTATTCTTGAAAAAGTTCTACCCTCTCAGTAGGACAAACCAGATGAGAACGAATCCAGCTTCGCCCAAGGACCTAGTGAACCTTTCCATGACGCTTGGGATAGGTTCAATGATTTAGTACAGAAATGCCCCTGCCATGGCATTTCAAAGGCGATCTTAGTCCAGACCTTGAACTGTGGTCTAACCCCAGAGATGCAGGGGTTAGTTAGTGTCGCCTGTGGAGGAAGCTATCTGAACAAAAACGAGCACGCCGTATGGAAGATCCTGGAGCAGATGGCGGAAACCGGTAGGTCGCAGGCCACCAGGGCCTATCAGTTGTCTCCCTCAATCCTATCCAATGAGACAACCTGAAGGACTGTAGCAGATCTGACTGAGGACCTCATCCCCAACATGGGGATGATTGCCGACAAGCTTACCATGGTCGAGCAGATCCACAAGAGAGTCGCGGAACTTGAGTCTCTTTTGCGTCTACCGAAGCAAGTGGAGGAACTTTCTGAGAAGGTAGCTAAGATCAAGCTACCTGCCCCTTCTGCACCACCTGTACCTGTACATCGAGTCCATCTTGTACAGGAACAGGCACCGGGTCTCAGAGTAGCTGGGATCAGACTTACACCCAGCGGGACCAGCATGCACCCCCACAAGTGGAGATGGGATACGAGGAACCTCCACAAGTGTACGAGATCAACGGGCTTTGGTATAGCCGTGACCCGATTGTCAGGCAGGTCGAAATGGGGAAGGATCAGTCTCACCGTTCATCCCCAGCCTACCAAGAAACCAGGCCCGTTCCCACACCGTGCTTTCAGTCCAGGCCAGAACAAGGGTACCAGCCGCAGCAGTACTAGCAGCAGCAGCGCACCTATCAGCAAGGGCCAGCACCATCCCATCAGCAGCAGCTATATCGGCATGGCCAGCGAAGCCAATACAGAACCTCGTCTGCACATCAGCCAGCCCAGCCCACTAAATTGGAGTCCCTCACCTTGGCGATCCAGACCCTGTCTGATAGGGTCCAACAGATGCAGAATGATTATATGGATATGAGAACCGATATTAATCGTGTCTCTCGTACCCAGGACCAACAGATGGCGCCAAAGACCCCGATTCCCGCACAGGTTCAGACCAACCCGAACAACATACTCCATAGCCAGAACCGACCTCGAGATCAGGTATACTATTCAGATAATTATTTATCTGAACATGAGATCCTTTCGTACGATAATGTAAATCACATGTCCCTCTGGAGCGGAAGGACCGTGACCATACCTGATCGGGCACGGGAGCAGAAGGAAGGAGCCTCCGACACACTACTTGAGGAGAACTCGGAGGAAGAAGAGGAGGAGCATCACCACCATCATCGCCGGCAGAAGAAGAGGACATCTGAGTCCTCTAAGCAGCATTCTCGCATTTGTATAGAGTCAGAAGAAACCGATGAAGAGCCCGCACCTCCATCTGAGGAGGATCGTCCAGCAGTCGCGGAAGAAGCGTCACCGGTTTCGCCTCAGCATTTTCTTTTCAGTCAGAGTCCTAGTTTGTATCAGAGTCAGAGTCCTGTTAAGAACTCAGTTCCCGAAGTCAATGAGAAAATTTCAGTTTCCGAACCTGAGTTAGAGTCAATAATCCCTTTCCCCCGAGCTCTTACAGGTGGAAAGAAGAAAACCAAAAAAATCCAAAAAGATGACCCTGAGATGGCTGAATTCTGCAACAAATATATCAAGGTCACAATCCCCTTTGACAAGTACGTAGAGATGACCCCTGCATTCCAAAAATACCTTAAGGTGAGATGCACACCTACTAGGGTTAGAAGGAAGACCAAAAGCCGTGTTGAGAAACACGTTTTATCAGTAGCCACGACTTGTGCAATAAAGAACTCGTTTCCAAGGAAACGAAGAGATATGGGTGCACATTATGTAGTGAGTAATGTTGATGACATCGCGTTTGCACGCACTCTCCTGGACAATGGTTCCTCGATCAATCTGATGCCTACAACCCTCTATGAGCGGCTTAATCTCGGACCTCTTAGGAAATCTAGAGCCCTCCTACAGTTTGCTGATAAATCAACCAAGAGGTCCCAAGGAGAATTGAGGAACATTGTGATCAAAGTCGAGGGACAAGAATACATGGTGGACTTCACTGTCCTGGATATGGAAACCCCTCGTAATTGGAGAGACTCCCAGATCATTTTAGGTAGGCCCTTCCTCAGAACAGCAGGGGCCTTATTTGATTATAAGATCGGGAAGATTCAGTTCCAAACTCCAGGCGAAGATGAGGAACTTGAAATGAAGCAGACAAGATGGCAGAGACCGGATTCAGAATCCAGCACTGAGTACTCTTCTACTGGAACAGACTGCGAGCATGTAGACTTAGTTGGGCCATGGAGATAGAACCCAGCCAGCACCGATGTGTCCATCTCCTCCGAAGATGATCCAGTGCACGAGTCAGTCTGCGAGATCCTCAGGAACGAGTACAGCTCTGAGCCTGCATCGCCCTACATCTTCGATGACGCAGAGGCCCAGTTGGGCCTGTCAGTCCTTACATCTCTAGGACACTCGGAAGATGAGGATGACGAGTCGGACGAGGCATTTGCCGATTGTATGGAGACCTTTGACGATCCGACTCCAGAGTCGAACTTGGTGGCAGCAATCATAGAGAACGATCCAGCCACTTCCAACACTGAACCAGATCAGATTGAGCCAGATTTCTTAGACGATCACACTATTCCTGAGCTCAAACCCTTACCTACAACCTTAAAGTATGCCTTCCTTGCGGGCCAAGACAAGAAATTTTCGGTCATCATCAGTTCGCAATTGACCGAGGAGCAGCAATCTCGCTTGCTAGAGATCCTAGAGAAAAACCGCAAGGCGATAGGCTGGAGCATTTCCAATCTCCACGGGATAAATCCCGCTCTCTGTTCGCACCATATTTACTTGGAGAACGAAGCCAAACCCACTCGTGAATTCCAACGCCGGTTGAATCCAGATTTACCAGAGGTCGTGAAGAAAGAAATAGAAAAATGGTGTGACGCGGGTTTCATTTACCCAATCTCCGACTCTAAGTGGGTGGCCCCAATTCATGTTGTCCCGAAAAAGTCGGGAATTCAGACGACCACCAATGAGGACGGAGAGGAGATCGTGACGCGAGTACCCACGTCGTGGCACGTCTGTGTGGATTACAGACGCCTGAATGCCGCGACGAAGAAGGATCATTTCCCCCTACCATTCATTGATCAGATCCTAGAGAGATTAGCGGGAAAAGAGTTCTTCTGCTTCCTAGATGGGTTCTCGGGCTACAATCAAGTAGCCATAGCTCCAGAGGACCAGGAAAAAACCACGTTTACATGCCCCTTTGGTACCTATGCTTTCAGGCGCATGCCTTTTGGGCTATGCAATGCTCCAGGTACTTTTCAAAGGTGCATGATTGTTGTATTCGCCGAAATGGTCGGCGAATTCCTGGAAGTCTTCATGGATGACTTCTCGGTCCACGGCAATTCTTTCGATTCCTGTCTTAGGAATCTGGACCGAGTCCTCAAAAGATGTTGTGAGGTTAATCTGGTGCTCTCCTGGGAGAAAAGTCACTTCATGGTGACGGAGGGCATAGTGTTGGGGAATGTCATCTCCAAGAGAGGAATGGAGGTTGACCCTGCCAAGGTGGATGTGATCAGACGACTCCAGCCACCCACCAACGTAAAGCAGTTGCGGTCGTTCCTCGGGCATGTTGGATTTTATCGGAGATTCATTAAGAATTTTTCTAAGATTGCCCGACCGCTAATTGAGCTTTTAGGCAAAGACATGGAGTTTATTATTGATCACAAATGTCTTGAGGCCTTTAAGATTTTACAAGGAATGATTACGGACGCACCCATCCTACAAGCCCCAGATTGGTCTCTACTTTTTGAGATCATGACGGACGCCTCTGATTATGCTGTTGGGGCTGTGTTGGGACAAAGAAGAGATGGCGTCCCTTTTGCAATTCATTATGCAAGCAAAGTGCTTGATTCTACTCAACGTAACTATACAGTTACGGAAAAGGAAATGCTTGCGGTAGTGTTTGCCTTGGACAAATTCATATCTCACCTAATTGGATCCAAGGTAACTGTGTTCACTGACCACACGGCACTACGGTATTTGATGGAGAAGAAGGACGCGAAGGCGCGTCTTCTTCGTTGGATTTTACTTATCCAGGAGTTTGATTTGGACATCCGTGATAAACCTGGAAAGAAGAATGTAGTGGCCGATCATCTTTCTCATCTCGAAGATCTTAATACTTCCGAGGTTTCACCAATTCGAGACTCCTTCCCTGACGAGTCGATTTTTGTTATCGACTCACTCCCATGGTACGCCAATATCGTGAATTATCTTGTCTCCAAGAAAGTTCCCGAAGATTGGCCCAAGAACCAAATCGACCGACTAAAGTCGGATGCTAGACACTACCATTGGGAGGATCCGATCCTTTTCTTCGAAGGACCGGATTGTGTCTGGAGACAGTGTATTCCTCAGGAGGAATACCAGAGTGTCCTTTCTTTATGCCACGGTTTGGAGGCAGGAGGACACCACTCCGGGAAGAGGACCGCATGGAAGGTACTTCAATGTGGCTTCTACTGGCCGACTTTGTTTCGCGATGCCACCGCCTTCGCGAAGTCGTGCTCAGTTTGCCTGAGAATGGGAGGAACCGTTGGTCCCAAGGATGAGATGCCAATGCAGCCGATCATCATCTGTGATGTCTTTGACGCCTGGGGCATCAATTTCATGGGCCCATTCCCTATCAGCCACGGGTTCGAATATATCCTTCTTGCGGTAGACTATCTGTCCAGATGGGTGGAGGCTATCCCGACCCGAGCTGCAGACAGCAGGACTGTCTGCAAATTCATCAGAGAGCACATAATCTCTAGGTTCGGGATTCCCAAAATGATGATATCAGACGGGGGTAGCCACTTTGTGAATCGGGAGGTGAAGAAACTCCTGAAGGATTACGACATTGAACACCGTGTCGCGAGTCCTTACCACCCACAAACCAATGGTATGGCTGAGGTGTCAAATAGGGAGGTGAAAACCATATTGCAGAAGCTTGTCCGCCCGGACAGGAAGGACTGGTCTCAGATCTTGGATCAAGTCCTCTGGGCGTATAGGACAGCTTACAAGACACCATTTGGCACCTCCCCATTCCAAATGGTATTCGGAAAGCCGTGCCACTTGCCCGCAGAGTTAGTGCACAAATCAGAATGGGCAATCAAGAAGGTCAATTGGAACACACACCTGGGTCAGAAGCAGAGAGATATGGATCTGAATGAGCTTGTGGAAGTCAGAAACCGCGCATACGACAACAGTTTGGTGTACAAGGACAAGGTGAAGCGTTGGCATGATAGATATATCAGACGAAAGACCTTTGTTCCTGGACAGAAGGTATGGTTGTTCAATGATAGGCTGAAGATTTTCCAAGGCAAGTTGAAGTCTAAGTGGACAGGCCCATTTGTCGTCCGTACGGTGCATGATAGTGGATGTGTCGAGATCTCAGATCTTGCAGATAACGCACCGACATTCTTAGTGAATGGACAGCTGTTGAAGCACTTCGTCGAATCCAATGAGCAGTTAGTCCATGTTGAGGAGATTGTATTCATACGCGAGACAGATACAACAGATACACCTCAAGCCGCGTATGAGACCTTGCAGCAGTGAACTCCAGCCATCTGCAGCATCTCGAAAGATTCAGACCGACTCATCTGTATATATCATTCTTCTTGTACATCTTATCCTCTCTCTCTTACACGACTTTAGTAACCCATCCCCGCCTCATTAGATCACTATCCTGGACTATACTTAGGATAACCAGATCCTAAGTATAGGGGGGAGGGGTCACCTGAGTCAGTTCACTGTACATTCTCCAGATCACATTGGTCCTCATACTCATTTCTTACCTATACTTAGGCTGACCTAAGCCTAAGTATAGGGGGGACCGATGCCCGCATTGATACTCACCCACTGCCCATCTCTCCCTCGCCCGCCCCATTTTTTGATCTTCTTCTACACTTAGGCAGTCAAGACCTAAGTATAGGGGTGCGGTGCGACGTCTATACCTTTTTATAATTTTAGCTCTCCTACGCTTAGCCCGAGCTATGTCTTTTTGGTCGCTTTTCGTGCTCTGAGGACATAGCACACACTAAGTATAGGGGGGCGTGTATATATTACATATATACTTTACCCATAGCTCGTACTTTCGCGTATTTTCGCGTATTTTTGTATATATTATGCAATAAGTACGGTGGGTAAAAATTGAAAAAAAATAATAAATAAATAAATATCTTACTTGTATAAAACAAAAATAATACTCTTGTAAAATATGATACTATGTATATTATTACAAACTAGAGATTGTGGTATAATAGAAAATAAAATGAAAAAAGTTGAAAATAAAGGCTTCTTATTTTGCATACCATCTCTGCATCCAAAAAGAAAAAAAGAGAGTCTTGCATTTTCATAGCATGACATCTCATCTGCATATTTTGCATAGGCAATGTGAAAAGCTAGTGGGTTCTGAACGAAGTTATGAGCAGATATTGAGGAAGGAAGTGATTTGACCTTAATCCACCTAATTTTAGAGGAACCTTATAGGAACTGAAGTTAAGATTTTTCAGGTCAGGTGACTTAATTCTTTAAGTCTGCAAGTCTATGTTCATATGTCATCTTGATGAGCCTGAGTAGAGCACTTAACAACACACACATGACTCTTAGAGACAATGGCTTGACGTGCACCAACACTTTACACATGGCTCTCTACGGATGAGGTGATGAGGAGGCAGTTTCCTTTAGCTTGGGGTAGCATATGAGGGTAGTACTTATAGGTGGAACCTCTCTTCTTCTTCTAGTGAAGGAAGTGCGTCTCAACTTGGCCTAGTGGTGATGAAGGCTAAAGACAGAAGCCGTGGGTTGCAATAAAGCTTCAAAAGAGGGATAGTCTACTGGCTCAAGAGGAAACTTCTTGTATATATGCTGCACCATGTAGATATGTTGTACAGAGGCACTTGGAAAAAAAGCCAAAAAGAACTCCAAAAAAGTGGTGGGTCGGATTGAAAATTTAATAACCCCACCGGAGTGTACGTAGTCAAGAAAAGCAAAAGCTTATGGTCCCCATGTTACATCTCATGAAGCTTGTAGCGGGAGACTTAGCTACACTGGATGAGCTCCCAAAAATCTATACTATTTCCCCCTCTTCTTGAGCCGGTTGCACTTGAACTTAGAAGGGAATACCCCGCTTCTCGAGGAAAGAGTTGCTAGACCGAGGCATTAGAGTTACCAGGTTGGGGGAGGTTGTTTCTTTGTTACTTTTGAGGTGGGGAGTCATATATCACTTACACTGCATGGAAAGATTCATGGTCATTAGAGTTTGTGTATGTAGACTTGTTCTGATCAGGTGTGTTGAGGAGTCTTGAATAGAAGACTTGTGGAACTTGAAGTCTGTTAAGTCTTAAACTCAGATCCCAATAAGGTTCCGACACATAATTAATCCAAAGGTCGAGTCAAGCTCTATTTTTAACTTTTGTTCATGACCTTGGTATGGAACCCAAAATCATTTCACTTCTGCATTTCATTTAGTTGCTCTATTTTTTCATTAAGTATAGGGGGTTGATGAATCTGTGATTCATCACTTCAAAAGTCAAAAATAGAGCCTTGTTCCCGAGTAAATAGAGGCATATTTCCCTTTATAATGCATAAATAGCATTCATTCATACATACATAATACATTCATTTTAGCAGTCCATTTGCATTCAAATAAGAAGCCAAAATCCCTTGTAAAATATCCACTCACTAAAATAACC
Source organism: Ottelia alismoides (assembly GCA_037367405.1). Taxonomy (NCBI): domain Eukaryota; kingdom Viridiplantae; phylum Streptophyta; class Magnoliopsida; order Alismatales; family Hydrocharitaceae; genus Ottelia; species Ottelia alismoides. The sequence continues at coordinate 1,188,425 of JAZKJV010005562.1, read as the reverse complement.
TCTTCCTTATAATATGTACTCCTTAGTTGATAATATAGGGAAGAATGCCAAATATCCCCCTTGTAAATTAGTCAATAAAGCCCTAGAACCCCTGTACACTAAAATGCACATAAATCCCTCATACAAACTCCGAACTAGGTCTACTTACTCTTAGAATACTACACATTAAAAGACCTTTAAAATGAGACTAATTTCATCCAATTTGGAGCTCGTATGAGAAAGTTGGGTTTTTGGGCCACCTTGTATACTACATATATGTATATTTGTATCTTTGTATTTATGTATCATATTTGACCTCATCTCCGTCTTTGGTCAACATGAAACTTGTAGATCTCATCGAGATCTACAACTTTCATGTTTTGAGTTTTTCCAAATTCGGCCCCCTCTTCTCTCTACACATCCATTTTCTTCCAGCCATTCACAGCAGGCCACGTGGCGCCCTCTGGTTGCGCCAGGCGGCCCGCTCCCCTTGCCCCAGTCGCCCGCAGCCACAGCCGTTGGATTACGCTATAGATCCAACGGCCTAGATGCTTCCACGTGCGCCTTAAATCCACGCCGTCAGATCATCTCCAGGGCCTCATCTGATCCGTCCGTCCGCGCCTCTTCCAGAGCTCGCCACGTGGCGGCATATGAACCATCTGATCAAGCCCCTGATCCCTCCATCACAGCCGCTCTTCCGTTGGCGCTCCTCGTCCCTTCGATCATCTCCATCTCCTCATCCAAGCCGCTCGCCCGCGCTTCGCCCAGCTCCCTCCACGTGGCGCGATCACGGCCCATCATCACCGCGCCCCGATCTAATCACACACGTCCCATTCCGCTTCGATCACCACCGTTGGATCAGAAGATCCAACGGTGGAGACTTCGTCTCCTACTTCGGGTGCCCCTCTCTCCCACGTTCTCTGCCTTGCGGAGGGGAGCCCCCTTCCTATTCTTGGCAGCTCCTCGACCACCACAGACGAGCACCACCACCTCCACGATGTCACCCACTCGTCCCTCATCCTCGCCAGCTACCGCACTCCCCACTACGACCACCAGAGTCGCTCCATGACGCCCATGAACCTCGCCTTGTCGCCAACACTGCTGCCACCTCCATCCTATAAATACACCATCACCAGCCACCGTCATGGCTATCCGCCATTCCAGGGAAGAACCTAGAGCTCGGAGCTTTTGATTTGTGACAGGAATTGAGTGAATCCTTGAGCGAAGATGGGCCTTCTTCTCCGGCGAGATCCGCGGTGCCACCGCCGTGTCGCAGCCCTCCTCCGAGTTGCTGCTTGAGCTCAGGGCCTTACCGCCCCTTCGAGCGACGACCTGGACCTCGAAATCGAGCTCCAAACCACAGGTAAACGCCTCCATCCATCACCGATCTTTGCTTCATTTTTCTTCACTTTTCTCGCTTATTACTCGCCGCCTCCGGTCATCTTCTCGCCTCCATTCCATTCCGCCGAGCTTCGCATCGAAGCTCCCATCTTCACGGTAGCCTTCACGACCTCCGACGATGCATATCACCGTACCTCAATCTCCAGCTCCGCCACTTGGCCGGAGCTCCTTCGTCAGACCACTTCCGTCACCCTTAGGCCTCGCCAGTCAACCACCCACCCTCACGAGTGCATGCACGAGCTCCGGCTCTGCCTCTAACACATGCAGGTACCCCTCTGCTCATTGAACGGAGAGTCACCGGAGACAACTTCGAGCTTCATCGCCACCGTGCCCCAGAGCTCCTCCTCCGCTCCTGAAACCACCTGAGGCTCCGCCGCCCGCCGCATATCTTCCGAGATACCTCAGACCAGCCATTGATCTTCATAGACACCAGGACAGTAGGGCGGAGCGAGCTCCCCTTTGCCGGAGCCCAGCCTTGTCCTCCGCAGGTGGCGGAGGGCCGGTGGAGAAGAAGTATAGCTACCGTTCGATCATTTCGATCGAACGGTCCCGAGCCAACCACGTTGCCCCCTTCCTCGATCTCCATGCACCGTAGGATCGATCAGTGATCCCACGGACCCGAGCATGCCACGTCGCCATCTTCAGGGAGGCGTCAACCACCGTTGGATAAGCTTAGATCTGACGGTTGTTGATCATCCACGTCGACCGCAGCCGGAGTCAACAACGACCGTCGATCTTCACCAAGATCGCACGGTCGTGATCGCGCCACGTCGCTCCGATCCGAGCCTCTTCCCCGACCTCAAGGTTCGAACCACCTGAAGCTTCGCCGAGCCTCACTCCAGACCTCCAGAAGCGCCCGAGCCTAGCACCGAGCCTCCGCAGTTATCCGAACCTAGGCCGCCCACGTGAGGAGCACGTGCAGCCAGGGAAATTTACACTGAGGCCCCTGGAACTTTTCAATATTGCACAAAGGTCCCTGTGAAGCAGACCCCAAGTGAGGAGTACGTGCCTTGTGAAGAATTGCACTCGAGTCCCCAGCATAATAGGTAATTGCATTTTAGTCCCTGTCAGCATATTTTGCTTTTTGTATTTTTATTATTATGTATTGCATTCACACCCCTGTGTTTGCACGCATCCCTAGGTTGCATATTACATCATTTTTCAATTCTAAAAGTTGCATTTTGTTGAGAAATTTGTCCTCTGTCTATTGAGTCACGTGTCATATTTTTGTAATTTCAGTGGAATTATCAATGAATTAATTGGTATATTTTTGGAATATTTTGCCCATTGACACCTTTTAATTTCTAGTTAATTCTCTGTGGTTCCAAAAATCCTAAAAAAAATTCACAGCAGCTTAAGGACAGTATTCTTAACATGCCATAAAAATTTCATGTCATTTGTGCACATATCGAGGCCTAAATAAATTGTTGAGTGGCTTTCGCATTTTAATTTTAATAAATTCATTTCACATTGAAATTCGGATCTGTCAATTTTCCTGGATTCGTCATCATTAGTGCTATCTAGGTAATTATATTTCTTGACGAAATTGTGATTTGTTATTTATTAAAAATAAAATATTGAAAATCACCCTGTCTGCATATTTAATTCACAGTAAATTCATTTAGTGTCTAAAAATTCCAAAAAAATTAGGGTAGAACATTTTCATCATATTTAATCATCTGGCCAATTTTTAGAATTTTTGGACTTCATTTGATATCTTAATTGAATTAATTGTTATACTGGCCTGCGGATTGCATGTGTCTGCATAGAAAATAGAAAAAGACCAAAAAAATATTTTCCCTGAAAATCTCACACTTGGATTTTGCTAAAATTTGACCTAAGGAGACAGCTGCCTCCCTGAGTTTGACCTTGGATTTCACCAGGTAAAAAAAAATTTTTGCCGCTTGAAATTAACTCGAATGTAATTAAAGTGGGTTTTTGACTAGCCTCTCGTGTCCGACTGCAACGAACAATTAACATTAATTTGGACATTAATTTGACCGAATTAATTAAGGGTACGAGCGGGCTATCAAGGCTCCACCGAACGACTCTTGTAATCCACTACAAGAAGTATGTATTCAAATATCTGACTATTAGGAAATGGACTCATAAAGTGAATGCCCCAACGGTGAATTTGAATGAGCTACTCTACTAGTCTAACAAGCTAGCCTAGCAATCGCTACATGACCAACCTCGATTCAACAATAATTAACCCACGAATAGGTACACGATAAATAAATGTGAATGTGAGTTAGAAATTATTGTAAGTCTACAAAAATGTGTACATATGCAAGTATGTGTAGTGTGTCGCATACTGGGAGCAAAAAAGTGTAGGTTAATGATTAATTATTGCTATTTATAATAATGTACATATATTTTTTGTTTTTTTGTTTTTCTTATTTTATTTGTGTTTATATATATATTGATTTTATTTTTATGGATCTTTATTTTTTATATTTTAAATTTTTAGATTTTTTTACAGTTTCTTTTTAATTTTACAAAATTTTAATTTCTTTTTGATTTTTAAAATAAGATATATATATTAAGAATGCTATTATAAACAATATAAGTAATATATATATATATGTATGTATGATGTATATTATATATATGCCATTTTATTTTGTAATATATAAAAGTATAATCAAAATACATAAAAATATAATATTTTTGTGATTTTTATGTTTTGAACTATTTTTCTCATTTCATAGAAATTTTCTACTTTATATGTGTTCTAAAGTTACAAAATATACAAAAGCATACTCGTAATACATATCAAAGTTTGCTTTTAATTTGATAAATATGTGCAAAATTTACTCAAAACTGTTTTTAATATTAGTATATATAATATATAAAATTCACAATAGAAAGAATTATTTTTGATTTAGTAATATTTATAAGGTTATTAGTGTTTTTTAGTTTTCAAATTATAAGTTTTGTATTTTGATGGATTTTTTAGATATGTAGTAGATTTTTTTAATAATATTTATAAGGTTAATAGGGGTTTTTAGTTTTAAGTTGTATATTTTGTATTTTGAAGGATTTTTGGATATGTACTAGAATATGATATAATATAGAGAATATATTTTTTATAATTTAAGAGTTTTTTAAAATTTTATGTTTTAATATTTACATAGGGAATAAATAAATAATTTTTTAATTTTATAAATAGGTAATTAGGTAAAATGCCAAATGAAAATTATGCGAGGTGAAGCATGATACTAAGTACTTATACATATTATCTAGAATTTTGAAAGCAATAAAATTATTTAAGATGATAAATATACACAAAAATAAAATGCCACAATTATAGAGACTTATTTGCAGTTTTAAAAAACATATGCTTAATTTAATAATACGTCTAGATAATGTAGTGGCATACTTGTAATATTTACAATGCCTCATGTTACGCTACACGTAAGGCGGAAGGATATGTTTGTAATGTTTGTAGTACCCAGAAATTTCAGAGGTCTGATTGCAATTAACTCACAAAATATTACACAAGTATAGATGTTTATAGGACTTAATATTAATGCAAAAAGTATGTGAGAGGGGGCACAATTTACCCAAAAAGGCATGCTATTAAACAATAGGTGGCGCTTCATGTGGCACCCTTTAAAATCGTACGACCCAAAAGAGGCAACAATATACCTTAAATCAATGCTCCAAATTAGATCTGGAGCGCCTTCTTCATCCAACGGCTCTAGAGGGGCTACAAAGAACAAGTTCCTCCCTGAACTTTGATCTTTGATTCTTCCTCATCTGAGCCTTCTTCACCACTACTGATCATCTCCAAGGCTTCCTGGAAGCCTTGCACACCTACTGGAGGGCTTCATTCGATCCAAGCCTCATTGGAGGAGGCCTGAAGAGCATGTCTTTTCCAAGGACATGGAGTTCATGTAATTTGTCAAGTCTCAGCTCCCAGGTGGACTTCCAGTCCTCCTTCTTGCACAAAAACACTAAGGGGCTCAAGGTCATTTCACCTCAACACAAATCTGAAGCTATTTGCATAGAGAATGAGGTAAGGTAGTGAGCTATGATGAGTTTCAGAGTAGGAGCTTGGATTCACTGATTGAAGATCAATTTTGGTTGATCTAGGCAAGGGATTTTAATGTAGAAGTGAAGGAAAGATGAAGAGGTGCTTAGGTTGGTTTGAATAGGTCAGAAGCATGGCAGACAAAGGTCGTCGAAGCCTAGCTCTGGAGAACTATGAAATTACGATTTAAGAAAAACATAATGGAAATAAACCAACCTAAATATTACTATACATTAAGAAATGAAAATGCAATTCAAATAATATTAAAATAGTAGCTTTCCATTCTGGAATTATGGAGCAAAGAACGATGCTTGAGGTGGTGCTCGGCAGTGGTGGACCTCCCCTCCATTGCCTTTGTCGAAGCCAACACCTACCATAACAAGTTGTTGTCACTAGAAAGCTCAATGGGATCTAGAATAGGGTTATCTGATGTGAAGAGGGATTAAAAAGGAGAATAATGGTGAGGTGAAGTGGTGGTGGGATGCCTTGAGGAAGAGGTAGTGTGGAGGGCGATGTGGTTTGGTGGATGTTGTAGGGATGGAGTGGAAGAGGGTGATGGTGTGATTAAAATCTTGGAGAGCTCAAGGGCGAAGGAGATATGGAGGAAGAGCGGAATTTTGGAGAAGAAGGGCACTTCGAGACTCTGATAGAGTCAGAGGGGAAGGATGTGCATTTGACCATAGGTCCACAGAAGAAGGCACCTCATGAGTCCACATAGGACCAGATGAGGACAAAACATAAATAAAACGCTTTATTAGTTCAATAGAAATAGTAAATCATTTTATAATTAAAACTTAAAACATAAAAAATGTTTCTAATTTTATAAATTATGTTTTTATTATTTTTTTATTTTTACAACCTTATATGTAAGACATTAGTATTTACATGTATAGACATATGTTTATATACATGTATTCAGTGTATTTTATTTTTCTTTTATATTCTTAATACTTATTATCATATTTATATTTTATTTATTTATAATGTAATTAAATACATACATTTTTTATTTTTATAACTTTATTTACCTATATAAATAATTGTATGTAATACATTATAGGTTTAGTATGCATATATATACACACATTTTAATGTGTTATTTATTTTATTGTATTTTTAATGGTTTTATTTTGAGTTTATAATTTTATATGTTTCAAATAATATATATAATTAATTAAAATTATGAGAATAGTAGAAATGTAAAGGATAAAATATATGAATATTATATACAGATATACAATATAATCCCCAAAAGCTGACTTTTACATATTAATTATATTTTTAACAATAACCTTCATTATATAACAAATTTAATTTTAAATACAGTGGAGGTGAGTTTTGTTAATTTTAAGTTCATATGGAGAATATATTGATATGTGAAGTTCGGTTTTTGGCTTTTTCATCAATGTGTCCTAGTTTTACTATGCATTATTTTTCGTGGTGATTATTTTTGTTATTATATATATACTAATATATACAAATTTCATGTTGAAAACTTTATGATTTGAGGTACGTAATATAAATAATAAAATAGTCCAAAAATGTCTATTTGTGGAACAAAAATTAGGGTTTCTATACAATGTATTTGACCCATATCTCCCCAACTTTATTCCTGGTCGACCAAATCAATACTGACTTGGTATCATAGTTTAGGGTCATTTAGTATTTTTGTACTATATTTATTTTCTTTTATTTTTTTTATTTTTTCATTTTGGATTTAAATACATGCGTTTATATATTGATTACTAGTAAATAAAGAACATTAATTTGTAGAAGCTATTGATATTTTTAGGTATTTTGATAGGGATTCAAATACAAAATGGAAGAATAAAGGTAGATGGATGGCTATTCATCAACCCCCATATACTTACCTTTGTTAGCCTCAAGTAAACACTTATTAGAAGAATAAGTGATGTAAAGAAGATAAAATAAAGAAAAGAAAATAAAGAAGATAGAATGATTATGATTTTTAAACTTGTCTTAATAAAAGCAAAATTTGAAGCTCGGTTAAGATCTTAGGATTACTAGTTTGTTCGGAACCTTATTGGAACGAGATCTAAAACTTAACATCCATTAAGTATCGCAATCCTCTACTCTGATTGCCTCAATAAATAGGTCCTAATAACTCTTTTCATACGCGATGCAAATATTTACAAATATGCAATCTTTACAAGATTTTTGAAAATGTGCAAAATTTTTGAAAAATGTTTCAAAACATGGATGTATGCTTGAATGTGAAGTTTTGCAAAATATTTACAAACATTTACACAAGGTTTTTGCAAACTTTTTGTTTTTCAAAACATTTTACAAAAATTTTGTACAATATACATAAGTTTGATATCAAAATATTTACACACTATTTACACAAATCATTTTTACAAACATTTGTACAAAAATAAATTTTATAAATAGTTATGTATGTGCAAGAAGAATTTTATGTACATGGGAAAATTTTTAAATTTTTTTGGATTTTTAACCATTTTATTTATTAACACACTCACACAAGTACAAGTTATGGCTAAAGTATATATGAAATATATACGAAACCCCCCTATACTTAGCTTGAACGATTTCCTCAGAGTGAATCAAGAGCAATGAAGAAGATATAACTCGTGCTTAGTATAGGGAAGTGAAAAGGAATGGTATATACAAAGACGAATCAAAGAATATAATGAAGAGGACTCGGTGTTCCCCCTATACTTAGGATCAAATAATCCTAAGTATAGTAAGCTGTACATGAAGGGAAATCCGAGTGAAAGAATGTACAGGGTCTACCCCCCTATACTTAGGGTAAAATATCCCTAAATATAGGAAATAAAACAGAGGTAGAAAGAATCCAAAGAATACCCGAGAGTCTGACACCCCCATACTTAGGGTAAAGTACACCCTAAGTACAACATAATCATAAGATAAAGATGGGGTGTGGGACTAAAGAATGGAGTGATATGGACAACTGGATCTATACAAGTCGGAAGAACAGTGATAATCAGGCGTGAGATGCAATATTTGTGAGTCAAGAGACCACATCTCATGCAAAATGAATGGGGGCAACATCAACGACCAAATCTAGATATGGTTTGAACCGCTGCCCGTTAACATGAAAGGTAGCATCAGAAGACAACTCAGATATATCAATACTCCCCTTGTCATGTACCTTTCGGACCAGATAGGGTCCCTTCCATTTGCTCTGTAGCTTCCCCGGAAATAAACGAAGCCTAGCATCAAACAACCATACTCTCTGTCCTGGCTCAAACTACTTGTGGTTGATATGAGAATCATGCCACTCCTTCACTCTCTCCTTATATTGTAGGCTGCTCGAAAAGGTTGTATCACGAAACTCCTCCAGGGCTGCTAACTTTGCCCTCCTCTGATATTCTACACTCACTGGATCCAAAAGTATATATGTGACTGCCCAAAGTGACCTATGTATCAGCTCAACAGGTAAATGGCAGGGCTTGCCATAAACGAGGCGAAAGGGAGATGTACCCAACGGCGTCTTAAAGTACGTACGATATGCCCACAAGATCGATTCCAAAAGCTGTGACCAATCCTTTCGGTTAGGGCAGATGACCTTCTGCAATATAGTCTTGATCTCCATGTTCGATACTTCAGCAAGACCATTGATCTAAGGGTGGTATGGTGTGGCTACTCGATGGTCTATGCTGAACTCGCTAGCAAGGGACTTTACCTTGTCGTTGACGAAATGAGACCCCCCATCAGAAGTCAACACTCGAAGTACCCCGAACCGTAAAATGATATTCTTCCACAAAAATCGGCAAACAATCATAGCATCTGTGGTTCTGTCGGGGACGACCTCAACCCAATGCCTTAGATAATCAACGACCAAGAGAATGTACTCGAGTCCCTGACTTTTAGGTAATGGACCCATGAAATCGATGCCCCATGCGTCAAAAACCTCACAAAAGTGAATGGGCTGCATCAGCATCATATCACGTTGTCCACAAGTGCCCATCCTCTGACAGTCAGTCCGTACATCTCTTCACGAACTCATCAGAGTCCTTGAAGAGAGTAGGCCATCATAGGCTGGATTGGAGCACTTTCTTTGTCATTCTCCTCCCAGAGTGATGTCCTCCTGCCTCAAGCTTGTAGAAATAAGTGAGGATGCTATGGTGCTCCTCCTAAGGAATGCACCGATGCCAGATGGTATCCCCTCCTTCATGATAAAGGACGAGATCTTCCCAATGGTAAAACTTGGCCTTCACAAGGAAGGTCTCAAGTCTCTGCCTGGGTTAATCTTGTGGAACTTTCTTGGCAACAAGATAGTTCACAATATCGGCGTACCACGAGAGAGAGGCGATAGCAAGGATCGCCTCATATGTTACGGTCTCACAACTAGGCTCAATCTGCTCAGAATCCTCAAGAATCTCCAATCAGGAGAGAGATGATCCGCCACCACATTCTTGACTCCAGGCTTATCCTTAATCTCTATGTCAAACTCTTGTAGTAGAAGGATTCATCTGGTCAATCTCGCTTTGGCATCCTTCTTTTCCATGAGGTACCTGATGGCGGTATGATCAATGTAAATGGTCACTCTAGATCCAATGATGTAAGATCTGAACTTATCTAGGGTAAATACTACGACTAGCATCTCCTTCTCAGTGACGGTGTAGTTCTGCTGAGTAGCATCCAAAGTTCAGCTAGCGTAGTGAATAGCAAAGGGGACTTCATCCCTCCTATGTCCCAACACGCCCCCCATGGCAAAATCGGAGGCATCCGTCATGATCTCGAATGGGAGAGACCAATCATGTGGATGGAGGACATGAGCCTCTACAACTAGACTGTTGAGAGTCTCAAATGACGCTAGACACTTATCATCACCTATGAACTCGGTGTCTTTCGTCAGCAGATCAGTCAACGGCCGGGCAATCTTGCTGAAATCATGAATGAATCGTCGGTAGAAACCGAAGTGCTCCAAAAAGTACCGTAACTGCCGCAAGTTGGACGGTGGATCGAGTTTTCTAATGACATCCACCTTGGGCGGATCAACCTCCATGCCCCTGTTGGAGATGATATGGCCAAGCACCGTCCTTTGAGTCACCATGAAGTGACTCTTCTCCCATGAATGCATAAGGTGAACCTCAATGTATCGCTGAAGGACACGGTCTAGGAAGTCAAGACAAGAATCGAACCCGTCACTGTAGACCAAAAAATCGTCCATGAAGACCTCCAAGCACTCCCCCATCATGTCCAAAAAGATGGACAACATGTACCTTTGGAATGTCGTCGGTGTTGCACAATCCAAAGGGCATGCGTCTGAAAGCATATGTCCTGAAGGGACAGGTGAAGGTAGTCTTGTCTTGATCCTCGGGCGTAATGGCCACTTGATTATATTCGGAGTACCTGTCCAAGAAACAGTAATGGCTCTTCCTTGCCAGCCTCTCTATAATCTGATCAATAAAAGGCAGTGGGAAATGATCCTTCTTGGTGGCCTGGTTCAATCGTTTGTAGTCCACACAGACCTGCCAAGAAGTGGGTACCCGGGTAGCGATCTCCTCTCCAAACTCACTAACAACTGTGGTGATGCTCGTCTTCTTGGGCACCACAAGTAACGGACTGACCCATTTGGAGTCGGAGATGGGGTAGATAAAATCAGCGCTCCACCATTTTGAGATCTCCTTCATGACAACATCTCGAAGATTCGGGGTTCAGCCGCCGCTGGAACTCACACGACAGCTTCGTGTCCTCCTCGAGATAGATATGATGGGGGCACAGGGCTGGACTTATCCCCTGGAGATCAGATACTCTCCATCCTATTGCCTTGTGGTTCTTTTCAAGAACCCCCATCAGACGAGATTCTTGCTCTCCAGTCGAATCCGCTGAGATAATGACTGCATACATCTCATGCTTACACGCAAGGAACCTATACTTCAACGATGATTGTAGCGGCTTCATCTCTGGACAACATGGTGCTGGTGGATCTGGCCTCTGAAATGTCTGAGTAGCGACCAAATCTGCATGGGAGAATGAGAACTCTCGCTGGCAATCTGAACTAGTGAAGGCTGCTCTACTGGTGTGTCTCTGCTTTGTATGGAATCAGCCTCCTCCCTAGATGTAGGCTCTGTGGAAGTCAGGCATGGTATCAAATCAACAAACTCTGCCCAGTCTATATATGACTCTGAGGGATCTGTATCAGAATCACAAAAGAAATCTGTCTCACGATCGGGAATCGGCTCTGCTGCCTGAGATGTATCCTGGACCAGGGATGCACTCTCCAAGCTCTCCTCTGTTATCATTTGTGCATTAACAAACTCTGAAGGTGAGAGGATGGCCTGTGCTTCTGGATCTGTCCAAACTGCCTCATCATCTGTAATTACAAAATCACAGTCCTGGTGGATGTCTCGCACTGCCTCTGTCATCTGCTCTGAATCGGAAGTCGGATCTGAGCAAGCTGAATCTCTGGCTCTAGTCTCCTCGATCGTTTCTATTTGTATACTCTCGCCCTTGATGCAAAAGTATACCTTCCCGCTATCATGATCAGACACTGCCTTGGCTGTGGCCAAGAACGGGCGTCCTAAAATGATTGGGGTATCAGTCACGGACTCAGGGATCTCCATGTCCAACACAATAAAGTCCACAGGGAATTTCAAGCTCTGAATCGTGACGACAACATCCTTCAGCAACCCCTTCAGCCTCTTAACAAATCGATCATCAAACTAAAGGACCGTCCTGCTCTATCGTAGAGGGCCCAACTCAAAGTGGTCGAGTAAGGCTGTCGGAAGTAGGTTTATCGAAGAATCGTTGTCTAATAGAGTGCAGTCGAACCTTTGCTCATGAATGTGTCATCTGAGATACAAGGCCCCAGCATCTGGCCTCTTGGCTGGAAGATTGTTCTGGATCGCAAAGCATGTGGCGCGAGTGAGCACATGGATCTCAAACTAGTGGTTCCGCCTCTTCCTCCTAACTGTAGTCTTATCTCTGAGGGATCTCTAGAAGAGAGGTAGGTACTCCAAGGCCTCATGTAGAGTCAGTTGTATATGAAATCAATCCATCATCTGCTGGCTGAACTCTAGATGGTGGGACTTTTTCTGATTTTCTTTTTTATACCCCTTAGCCAAGTGGAGTGCTTGGGGAAAGGGGACTGCTGGGTCCTTCTCAGATGAAGGACTAGGATCGGGTCTGGAATGCTCAGGCAAAGCAGAATCCACGCATACATCATCAATCAACATAGGTGGATCCGAAAATAATAAACGCGTTCCTTTATTCACAGATATATTCTGAGATACATGAACTGAAGGGAAAACAACAAGACTAGCAGAACTGAAAATGGTGGCATCAGTATCACCCTTGGCATATGGAATTGCGGCCTCAGTACCATGCTCTGGCTCAACAATTGGTATGGTGGCATCAATACCACCTCCTCCATCTAGTGAAATGATGGACTCGGTACCGTCGGCTGATCAACATATGTGGTGGCATCAACGCCACCGTCATCATCATCTCTAGCAGCATCAACACCGCTCTCCTCCTCGTCTGGCGCTCCTGAAGTTGCATGGGGTCGTCGCTCAGACGAGACGCTGCCTGCTGGCATCCTACTGCTCCTAAGTGTAACAAATTCATCATCAAACATGTATGCAGTCATATCACCAAGTGAAGCACTAGGAGTGGTAATCTCAGTGAACTCTACCAGCTCAGACTTCCCCTTCAGGTTGTTCGGGTTCGGCTCTATCTGTGCAGGAATGGCGGCCTTCCCTCTCACGATCTCCCTCATCTCCTGATGAAACTCGTCCATTTCCCGTCATAAGGTGTCCTGTTGGTTGGACATGAGGCAGGCTAGATCATCCAAGGCGGGGTTCTCATAGGTTGGCCCATGAGAACCTGACGGGTGGCCTCTGTGAAACTGAGGCTGTTGCTGTGGAGGAGGATGAGAGGGGTACTGTGAGTGATACTGTTGCTGAGGCTGCTGCTGCCTCCAAGGTTGTCCCTGTTGATAGGGACAAGGACCATACTGCACTCTCTGGTGGGATGGCTGCTGGTGTGGTGGGAATTGGGGCTGCTGGTGAGTCTCTCGTTGCTAGCCATTTGGGACACCCTGAACTAGAGGCTGCTGCTGGGAACTGGTGCCTTCGGCCGACAAGCAGAATCCGGGATGGTCTTGTGGGATACCGGGCTGGGTTGGTCATACCATATCCCGTTGACATCCATCAACGGTGCTTGCTTGTAAGAGGGTGGGGGGAGTACTGCCAGGGGCTGGTCCGGCTGATACACCATCATCTGGCTATCCTGAGTTGGTGGTGAATGGACGCACTGCTACTGCTGCGGTTGTTAGGGCTCCGCCTGAACAAAATGAACCGGTCTGTACTGGGCGGAGGGCTGGGCCTGACTGCTGCTGTTGCTGGTGTCTTCCCGTGACCTGAGATGATGCTGAGAAGCCGTCTGTGCCTCCTGGAGACACATGATCTGTGTCTTTAGGTCACTCAGCGTCTATGCCATCTGGTCGATCTGTGTCAGGTCTTGGCACTGCTTCTTTTCTATCAACTCGATTCGGTCCAACTTCTCACTGATGATGCCCATGTTGGTAGCTGTCAACTCTGTCTGTGCTGCTGCCGCTGATGAAGTGGAAGGATCGGCATCGACCCGTGCTATCCTCTGATATGGCACAGTGTGTGGTTGGGGTCTCCTCTGAGTGTAGAGTCGGGTGTGGGACATCACTGTATAGTTCTCGGCCATCTCCTCGTAGATGGTTCAGACCTGATCCTCATCCTTGGCGAAATAGGAGCCCCCACAGGATGCATTCACTAACCCCTGCAACTCCGGTGTAAGCTCGTAGAAAAAGCTCTGTACCAGGTTGGGCTTGGATGTATTGTGATGGGGGAACCTGTCTGAGAGCTCTCGAATCCTCTCCCATGCCTCATGGAATTGATCATTGGGGAGCATGGAGAAGTTGCTGATCAGGGCCCTCGCTGCATTCGTCCCCCGAGTGGATAGTACTTTTTCAAGTACTCGGTGCGGAGCTGCTCCCAGGTGGTAACAAATCTCCCTAAATGCTTCAGCCAGTTGGTTGCTCTGTCGATGAGGGAGAACGGAAAAGCAATCATCCTGATGATGTCCTCGTCCTCATGCCGATCGTGGATGGTGCTGCAGATCATCTCAAACTCCTGGAGATGAAGATGTGGCTCCTCAGTCGCGAGCCCATGGAAACGGGAAGAAGTTGAATCGTCTGTGGGGGAACTTCAAGTCCCCCACAATCGCTGGAAGTACGATCCACCAGTGTGTAAGTGCCGATCTAGGGTTGTGCAACTCCCGCATCGGTCTGGTTGGTGATGGCTGGACCAGCTCCTCAAGCTGATCTGGGTCATATCCCTCACCATCAACTCTCGTTTGATCTCTATCTGCTCTCAACCTCTCCATCTCCCTACGTATCTCCACCATGAAAGCTCCCTGATGTCGGATCTGTCGTTGCATCGTCTCAAGGGAAGCTAACAGGTGTTGTTGATCGCACCCTGGTCCAAACACATATGTCTGCTTTCCTCTAAGACCCTCGGTGCGCTCCTCGCTGCTGGCCATGGTCTCAACAAAGGTAAAAGACCCAAACTCAGGTTCCAATAAATCAGTTGGCTGCTGCTCTCTCTACTCTAGCAATGATATCTCAGAACTGGTGGTAGAAGGGTGGTCAAGGGGGGAATAGGGTGGAATCGAAATTGGGTTCGGAGAGTGGGTTTCGGCTCTCACGAACTAACCTAGATGAGCGGGCTGAAGTGCGGTGAAGCGGTGCAGCCAAAGGCTGCTTAAGAGACCTCCTGCCCATCATCTTGATCTGGCGAGTAAAGGCGGATGAGATCTGGAAGCACACAAGATGAGAAGACAAACCCCTGATTCACCTACGTAACACAGAGTTGAAGACCGTAAAGGTTCGGTCAATTATCTTATCAATTTTATTAGGTGATCAAGTCAGTCTATCAGAGCGATTAAGCGAGCTGATGGGAATCCAATACTCCCAACAAATTGTCCCGTATAAAAGGCCGGTAGTTTGATAGGAAATCGGATATGGCTCTAGCCTAGTGTGCGGGTCACTCTCTCGCTCATCCAAACCAAACAAGGAGGGGGTTACTCTCCCCAAGATAGATTTTTAAGTGAGGTGTCTTTTAGGGTCAAGTGTTTAGCAGTCCCAATTTTATAGTTTTTGTTTTTTAGGTATTTTTCAAGCAAACAACGCCTAACGAATTTTTCGGTTTCTCCTGGTTATTTAAGTCCAAAAATAGGGGAGAAGACGAAAAAGCTGATGCGCGGTCAAACACGATGATGCATGCAGAATAAGAGATCCGTACCTGACTCCAGCAGTCTACATGTAGGATGATCCATGCATTAAAGTAAAGACATAAATAAAACTACCTATATGATGCACGAGGAAAATGACCTTAGACGAAGCAATTTCTACACGTGAAGAATAGTAGCCGGGTAACCAAGCTTTGTCCGGAGTCCGTCACAACGGATCCTGCACGTGTTGTATCTAACTCCTCACAGCACGTGAACTCAAGCCTAATTAATCTGACTTTTTCTTGTGATTTAATTAATAAGGTCTAATTAATGATCTATAGGTGCAGGCAGATAATTAGGATTGTGCCTTAACTAATTACGTCACAATCAAGATAAATTCCTAAGCTAAGGCTAAATCCTAGAGATGCTGATAAGCAATAATAAAATGCGAAAAATCCAAAATCGACGAAAACCGCGGTGAGGTCCCCCGAGCACACTGATGCTCGACGAAAGAGACCCCGATAAACACCAAGAAAGTCTGAGTGTCCTGTTTGTCCCTGTATTATTACAATAATAAAGTCTGTAGGAAAGGTAAACTAATCTAAGCTACGACTATTCTATAGCTATTCTACGGCTCTCGACTCCTCGTTGCCTCCCTCGCGCTAGCCTGTGGCTCTATACAGAAAAGAGTCGCCTCTGGCTCCCGCGGTTGCGTCGGCTTCTGAAGAAAGCCGCCTCGATCCTCAGGCCCTCGCAAGAAATGTAAGCAGAAGTGGGTCACACACAATTACTATAAAAATATGCAGATAAACTGAGATAAAAAATATATACGACTACAGACAGAAAAGCTGCGAGAAAGCCGTGAAAATAAAAACGACTTCTAAGCCGTGCTCCTTGGCAATGGTGCCATTCTAATGAGCCAGAAAACCGAGAGACTAAGGGAGATAAATATCAAGGGTCGTTGCGACTCAACCCCTCGAGTCGGACTCAACAAGAAAACTAAGATCACCAAATAAAATAATCAAACAATGAAGTCGAATAGCGGTCTCGCTATTTTATTTAACCTGGTATAGTGACCAGGGTCGAACTCAAGGAGCACGGTTTGGCTTAAAAAGCCTACAAAGTAGCCAGAAAATCAAATAAAGAAGAAAATGTTTTTGGTAGATTTTATGGGTTTTTTATTTTTTTGTGATTTTTAATTATGAGGAAAACATAAAAAAAGTCAAAAAAGTCACAATCAACTATTTATTTAACAACACAAATAGAGTCAGAAAATTGCAATAAAAATGTTTTTGGATTTTATAGATTTTTAAGTGTTTTTGATAATTTTCTCAGATTTTTATACTTTTTAGTTGATTTTATAAAAATGGAACAAGATAGAAAATAGAAACTACTATGCAACCAAATTTGAAAGGCTATTTAAAAATATAAAAATAGTTCTATAAATATGGAGATAATTTTATGAAAATCTACTAATAAAATCCTAACTAGGAGAAAAGAAATTGCATTTTTTTTGAATTTTGTAGATTGTTTTATGATTTTTATGAGTTTTTTAGGGTTTTTTCAATTGTTACGGTTTTTATAAATCTAAATCAGACAGAATTTGGACAGAATCAAGAAAAGAAAAGACAAGCAAACCACAATTTTTTATAATTTTTGGAGAGTTTTTAATATTTTTAGTTCATTTTTAAATTGGAATAATAACAAAAATAAGGGTTTTTGAATTTTTAAATATAGAAAATCAAAACAAAATTATCTCAAAAAATCATCGAAATTTTAACACAGTGGCAAGCGCCACATGTCCAAATTTCAAGAGATTTGGAATTAATTTGCTATTTTATTCAACAAATACAAGAGGCACAACACACAGGGACCTAGTTGCAAAAAAAAGTTCCAAGGGCTTAAATAAAATACATACGAAGACTATAGGGGACTCAGTGTAATTTTCGCATCAAATTGGACATAATCAATCACGCACAGGGGCATAAATGCAAATAGTAAAACTAAAACTTCAAACCATAACATTCATTAAACCCAAGCCCAATACATGCAAATAGCCTAAAATCTCACGTGACGAAGCACGTGCACCACAAACGGAGGGACTAAAATGCAAATACTAAAACTATAAGGTACAAAGTGCAATTATTCCAAATTAAAAATAATTACGTAAAATATTTACTGGACTGAATGCTAAAAGCAAAAGTAGGAAGGGCCTAAGTGAAGTTTACCCTTATTATTAGGATCCAACGGCTAAAGGGGGGTCCACGTAAGATTGGACGGTTGTGGTTCGCGGATGCCCCTTCGATGATCGACACTCCAGATCCGATCCTTAGATGGATTGGACGGTCAAGACCCTCGGATGATCGACGAAGGAGATCAGAACTGGCGCGAGGGGTCGATCGAACGGTGGAGGAGTTGTCTGGAAGAACTGGTCGCCGGCGAACTTTGCCCGGCCTATATGCGCGGTGGAGGGCTCCTCCGGTGCTACTAGGATAGGGAAAACAAAGCTGATGACGTTCCGCAGCTGATGGGTTGCTCCGACGGGGCCGGGAGATCCTGGAGGACCCCCAACGACGAGGGAGACCTAGAGCTCTGTGCTTTAGTGAGAGGACCTCCAGATGAGGCCCATTTTCCTTCGATTCCTGCACAGAAAGAATGCTGGGTCGGGGGCAAACTGCCTTGACACGGTTACGGGCGAAGTGGTTATCGGGGGAGGCGGAGCGTGGCTCTCTGGGAAGCGGCGGAGGAGAACCTAAGCCCCTATTCTTGGGCAAACTAGGGGGAATGGATGGGTGGAGAACGCGGAGAGAGGTCTCGCGAAGGTGGAGGTGCTGTCGAAAGGGGAAATGGATGATCGGAGCGTGGTGAAATGGATGGTGAACGTCGGCGGTCGGAATCCGAAAAATCAAAAATTAGGGCAAGATAGGTGCTATCGGATCTACCTGATGGTCGAGGACGTATGTGCTGGAGATGCTGGGTCTCCTGGAGTCTTTGCCTCGATGGAGCGACGCCTCTAGAGGCTCGAGCTTGCCGGTGGCGGAGCACGACGATGTGGGTCGTCGGATCTGAGGCTAACGGCCTTGGTCCTTGCTACAATCGATCCCTCACACTTGCTGTCACTCAAGGAGAAGGAAAGGAGGTCCTGGGAGTCAAAGGCAATGGCCAAAGATGCGTGAAATGGCGGCTGAGGTTCAGGCTTTATATGAGCAGGGGTCCGAGAAGATGGGGATCGGGCGCTTCCAAGGCTCGAACCCCTAAGAAGGATGGAAGGCATGGATGATGATCGGATCGCGGCATGAATATTTAGAGAAATAGGGACAAAACCGGATGCGAGCGAAATGTGGTCAAGGGGGAAAGTTGACTGGGGGTCAACACTCCCCCATGGACCAATCAGAATTCAGTATTTCGAAATTATTTATAAATTAAATTAAAAATAGAAAATGATTTATTTAAAAAAATTATAAAATGAAAAATGTTTATTATTTTTCAAAGTACTTTTTAGTGATTTTTATTTTTTTTGAAAATAAATTAATGTATATACATAATATTATATTATATACAAGTATAAATACATAGGTATTTTGAATTTTTATTTTTATTATTTTAATCTTGTACAATTATCCTAATTTTATATTTTATTTATTTACGACATAAAATTTAGGATATAAAATAATTTTTATTGTTTACTTACAAGGGTAAAATAAATAGATATAGGTACATGTGTACATGGTATATACAAGGGTGAGGGAGAGAAATTATTTCTTTTTGTTTTTATTTTATTTTCTTATTTTTATTTTTATTTTTATAAATATATGCACATTAATACAAACCCATTTTTATTTTTGTTTTTTCTGAAAATAAAATATATACATGAAGGAGGAATATATTGAGGTGAATGTCCCTATCTCTCTCTACTTGTTTTATTTTGCAGTCAAGCCAATGCTTGGCCCTCCCTTGGGTTTGGGTCACTCAATATTTATTCTAAATATTTCCTCCTTTTTTCTTTATTTCTTTATTCTTTTATTTTTGCACAAAAACATGCTAATTCTTGATATTTACACAAAGCATGCAATTTGGTAATTTATTGTATTTACAAACATATACACGGTGTCTTGCAAAGATTTTTAGCTAAAATAAAAGAATAAAGTGTGATGAATGGGGATTCATCACAAGGATGATCGGTCCTTGGTGTCGATTTTTGGTGGTTCCAGATGCGTCAAAGAACATCGGTCTTCAGTGAACCTGCATAAAATGAATCAAATCGAGTACGAAGATTTGGTCCAAATATCAGGCTTAAAAAAGTGAATGAAAGGGGTTATTGTAGTGCGATGGTTTGGTACCAGAGCTCTGACCATCGTGTGTGGCCGGAGGTGATAAATCTGGGAGGTATAATGGGAATCTAAGTGAATTTGAAAAAAGGGGAGAGCCTTCGATCTAGATTAGTAGAAGCCTAAAGAATAGATCTACACTACATAATTAGAAATATGCTGAATTTGAAACAAAAGGATTGAAGTTATGTTACCTAGGACGAAGCGGATCGCTTGAGCTGGAGTTCCACAGAGCGCTAGGGGTCCTGACCTCTATGGCTTGTATGTCTAGAGGTTTGGCTCGTTAGATCGACGGAGCATGGCGATGATGCCAGATATGAGGTAGAATCACCCACTCCTTGTTGCAGCACAAGTTGTTGTCACTAAAGAAGGGAAGAGCTTACCGGAAGAGGAAGACGATGACCAAAAATAAGGAAAAATGGAGAGGTCCAGCCTATTTGTGGGTTGGAAAAGATAAAATTTCAAATGAAAATACGCACATGAATCAAGGTGGTTGAGACAAAAAACATGTGGGTCTGAATCACAAGTATTTGTACTATAATTGAGCGATGAAAACAAATTAAAAGGAGGAAGGAGTTGATTGGTAAAAATTCGAGAAGAAGGTAGGTTAGCGCATTATTTGGGTCCATATCTGGGGGTGAGTTCATTAGAGGTCAACGAATTCATTTGGACCAATAGTATTCATCCTCGAAAAAGTATAAAATCCACTACAGGACAAAAAAGCAGAATAAATGGAACTAAATTTAAAAATTAGAAAATGTTTTAAAAACATTTATTAATAGGTAAAGATACCTATATGTAAACAACCCAACTTTTAATATTTTTTTGGGTTTTTATCAGTTGTGCCCCTCCGAGATATCACAATATCAGCTATGCCCCTATCTTTTTGGTAATATCAGTTGTGCCCCCGACTTCTTGCCAATATTTCACTTGTGCCCCTCGGAGGGGCATAACTGATAAAAATCTTTTATCAGTTATGCCCCTCCGAGGGGCACAAGTGAAATATTGGCAAGAAGTTGGGGGCACAACTGATATTACCAAAAAGATAGGGGCATAACTGATATTGCGATATCTCAGAGGGGCACAACTGATAAAATCCCTATTTTTTTACAAATAATTATAAATTTTAATAATTTATTTATTTATAGAATAATTAAAGGATTTAAACATATTTGCATTTTATTTTTAAAATTTTATTTAAAGATATATATAAATACAAGTATATATAATATAGGTACAAGTAAATAAGTATATCAATAGGATCCCAAAACCAACTTTTTGCATATGAACTCTAATTTCAATGAAACCACTTTTATTTGATAGATAATTTCATAAAACAAAATTTAAAAATGTGTAAACCCAATTTGGAGTTCATATGGCCCAGTTATAAGTTTCGAAAGTTAGGCTTTATGTACAGCTTTTTGGTTTCAAGTTTTATTGGCATTTATTCAAAATTACTTTTAAGTTACATTTTTGTACTGATTTTTATAAATTATTAAAAAATAATTAAGTTAGCCGGAGTTAGTATGAATTTTATAAAAAATAAAGAAGTTCTATATACATATAGTAAATATATACAAGGGGGTCCAAAAACTCACATGATATATTTTACAATTTTTTGGCATTTTTAATAAATAATATGAGATAGGAAACAAAGTTTAAAAGTGAGTTTGGTCAATTCATAATTATTCATAAATAATTATGATCCATGAAATTTAACTTTTGCAGATTTTTTGATTCATTGTAATCATTTATTTATTTATTAAATATTTTTCTGATAATTTTATAAATTAATAAATATTATTACGAACAACTTTAATGAAGGATTTTTTTGAGACTATTTTATTGATAAATAAAACAGGGAACATATGTACGAGGTGAAAAATGATGTATATGTACACAGTGACATTGGTTTTCTTATATTGTTATAAGTTATGAACGCTATCTCCCCCTACTTCATTCCTTATCGACCATCCCAATGCTTGGCTAGTTCTTGGGGATCGGGTCTATCTATATTTATTTCATATATGCAACATTCTCTTCTTTTCTTTTTCTTTTCTTCTTTTCTCTTTTATTTTGATGTAAGCAAGTAATAAATATATACAATATTAATAAATGAATGATGAATGACAAAATATGAGAACTATTATTGTTTGTAGGTGTTTGGCGTGGATTTTAAGCTAAAATAAAATAATAAAGATGTTGGATCATGGAATAATCATAATGTATAAATGAACTAATAAAATTAGTTGATGATTTGGTAAATAATAAATAAATAAATATTGATGTATGATGTGTAATATTAATTATTTTTTATATTTTCTTCCTTATCACCCCCTATTTTATTGTTTGTTGATCAATCCATGATGACTTCGTATTGGTGGTTTGGTTATATAAATATATTTTATAGCTATATTTATATTTTCTTAAGACATACTATAAATATATACATATTTATAGTTGACCTTCTTTTCATTCTTTTATTTATTTACATGTTTCTAATGCATAAAAATGTGTATTTATTTATGAATGACTTTTTACTGAAGATGTGAATTAATGCATATTTACATGTATTTGTTAAGGAGTTTAAGACAAAATACGACAAAAATGTTAATGATTTATGGATTCAAGAATTACTCTATTTATTATATCTTAATATTTACATGCACATACATAAGTATTCTTACCTACATTTAATGTATTTTATTTTTATTTTCTACTTTTAATTTTATTGTTATATAAACATAATTTATTTATTTATAATACATTTAAATATATATACATATTTTTATTTTATTTTACAGATTTTTGATATACTTAAATAAATAGAAGTCTATATATTATCGGTAAAGTGTAGCTATAAGATGAATCTGCGATTCGTCATCTTTATTCATTTATTTTAGCTTTAAATCCCTTATAAAACACTTGCATATAACATTAACCCCATAATCTTACTAACTTGCATCTATGTAAATATTGCACATTTCTTACTAATTTTATTTAACACCACAAATAGAGTCAGAAAATTACAATAAAAATGTTTTTGGATTTTATAGATTTTTAAGTGTTTTTGATAATTTTCTCAGATTTTTATAATTTTTAGTTGATTTTATAAAAATAGAACAAGACAGAAAATAGAAACTACTGTGCAGTTAGATTTGAAGGGCTATTTAAAAATATAAAAATAGCTCTAAAAATATGAAAAGTTACTAATAAAATCCTAACTACGAGAAAAGAAATTGCATTTTTTTGAATTTTGTAGTTTTTTTATGATTTTTATGAGTTTTTTTAGGGTTTTTCAATTTTTAAGGTTTTTATAAATCCAAATCAGACAAAATTTGGATAGAAGCAAGAAAATACAAAGACAAGCAAACCACAATTTTTTTAGAATTTTTGGAGAGTTTTAATATTTTTAGTTGATTTTTAAATTGAAACAATAACAAAAATAAGGGTTTTTGAATATTTAAAAATAGAAAATCAAAACAAAATTATCCCAAAAAATCATTGAAATTTTATCACAATTACAAGGGCCACATGTCCAAATTTCAAGAGATTTGGAATTAATTTGCTATTTTATTCAACCAATACAAGAGGCACAGCACACAGGGACCTAGTTGCAAAAAATAAATTCCAAGGGCTTAAATAAAATACGTGCGAAGACTATAGGAGACTCAGTGTAATTTTCGCATCAAATTAAACACATGTTCTAATCAATCATGCAGAAGGGCATAAATGCAAATAGTAAAACTAAAACTTCAAACCATAACATTCATTAAATTCAAGCCCGATACATGCAAATAGCCTAAAATCTCACATGATGAAGCACGTGCACCACAAACGGAGGGACTAAAATGCAAATACTAAAACTATAAGGTATAAAGTGCAATTATTCCAAATTAAAAATAACTACGTAAAATATTTACTGGATTGAATGTTAAAGCTAAAGTAGGAAGGGCCTAAGTGAAGTTTACCCTTATTATTAGGATCCAACAGCTGAAGGGGGGTCCACGTAAGATTGGACGGATGTGGTTCGCGGATGCCCCTTCAATGATCGACGCTCCAGATCCGATCCTTAGATGGATCGGACGATCAAGACCCTCGGATGATCGACGATGGAGATCAGAACTGACGCAAGGGGTCGATCGAACAGTGGAGGATCCGTATGGAAGAACTGGTCGCCGACGAACTTTTCCCGGCCAATATGCTCAGTGGAGGGCTCCTCCGGTGCTACTAGGATAAGGAAAACAAAGCTGATGACGTTCCGCAGCTGATGGGTTGCTCCGATGGGGCCGGGAAGACCTAGAGGACCCCCGACGACGAGGGAGACCAAGAGCTCTGTGCTTTAGTGAGAGGACCTTCAGATGAGGCCCATTTGCCTTTAATTCCTGCACAGAAAGAATGCTGGTGATGCCACGAAAAATCACCAAGACACAGGTGAATAAAAATAGATCAAGGGTCGTTGCGACCCGGATCTCAGAGACAGTTCAGTCAATCAAGAAAATAAAGTGCAGACCACCAAAATAGAATGAAAATCAAATAAAAATAATAGCGGTCCTGGCTATGGGATTAGCCTGGTATAGCGACCAGGGTCGGACTTAGGGAGCACGTAATGGCCTTGCGGCCTACGAAGTAGTCTAAAATAGAATAAAATCAAAGAAATGGTTTTTGGTGGATTTTTAATCTTTTTATAATTTTTTTGGATTTTTAATTTAATTATGAAAACAGAAAAGCAGTAAATCGAGCAACTACAAACAATTATCTACCTACCAAAAAATCATCCAAAAATTCAAACAAAAATGTTTTTATGTTTTTTATATTTTTTACTGTTTTTGGTTAATTTTTGGTAATTTTCTGGTTTTTATTGAATTTTATAAAAATCAAACAAGGCAAGAAAAGAAGGGTATTGTTCAGTCAGACTTGAAGGACCAAAATAAAATAGATAATGGTCCTATCAACGCCTAAAAGTAATTTTAATGTATAGTAGAAACTACAAGGAAAATTTGAGCGCCAGAATTATTAATTTTTGATTTTTCTTTTAATTATTAGACTTTTTAAGGGTTTTTGTGGGTTTTGTAATTTTTATAGGTTTTATAAAGTCAAAAACGACCAAAATTGGTCAGAAAATCAAACAAGGTAAAATAAACACTATTTAATTCTTTTGTAATTTTTAGAGGTGTTTTAATATTTTTTTTGTGATTTGTAAATCTAGACAGTAAGAAAATTACGTGTTTTTGAATTTTTAAAAATCTTAAAAGTGTCAAAAATATCTCCAAAAATTATAGAAAATTTTACACCATGGCAGGAGCTATGTTTCCAATTTTCATCAAATTTGGAGTCGATTTGCTATTTTATTAAAATCAAAACAATGGTATAGTGCATAGGGACTTGCACGCAATTAATAAAAGTTCCAGGGGGTCCGGTGCAATTTCTCCACGAAATCACACGCAAGGCGCATGACCTGGGCACTCAGGGACCTATTTGCAAGAAAGCTAAAGTTCCTGGACTATTTAGTAACACGTACTAAAAGTCCAGGGCTTCAGTGTAAATTACCCACTATATAACGCACATGCACAATTAAACCACCCACAGGGGTATTTCTGCAAATACTAAAAAGTTAATTTCATTCACTAACACCCTGAAATCATAAGTCCATACATGCAAATAACCCAGAAAGGCACGTGTCGAAGCACGTGCACCAGTACACGCAGGGGTCTAAAAGCAAATAAACTATAGTACGAGGTCCTAAGTGCAAATATACCAACATAAAAATAACTATATGCGATATTTACAGGACTAACTAATAAAAGAGACAAACAGGGGGCCCACAAGAAATTTACCCCTTATTATATCCGAGGGACGGATGAGCGCCACGTGTGGTATTGGACGGCTCTGGAGTGGTGGCCCTTCCTCGAAGAAGCTCCGCTCGAATCAGACGGCCGAGAACTCCCCACGTGGTTGATCTGACGGCTGCGATGCTCTGGGGGAAAACCCTCGCTGATCTAACGGTTGTGATGAAGGCACGTGGAGATCGAACGGTTCAGAATAACTGATGCCTCTTCATCTGATCGTGCGGTCTGGATCAGTCCTCCGAAGGATCTGACGGTGGGAAGGCTCCTCAAATGGGTGGCGGAGATCGAGTCTGGAGCAAGAGGGTGATCTGACGGCTCTGGAGGGTCATGGATGAACTGACGGCCGGCGAACTTCGTCGGCCCGATACTCGCGCATGGGGACTCCCCGGAAGCTGCTAAAATGCGGAGAAGAAGCATCTCGGTGGTCCGCAGCTTCTGAACTACTCCGATGAGAACGGGGAGCTCTGGAGAGCTCCGGCAACGGTGACGACCTGGAGCACCTGTGCTCTGAAGTTCCGACCTCCAGATGAGGTCGACTTGGCCTGATACCTGCACAGGAAGAAAGAGGGGTCGAGGGCAAACTACCTCGACCCGTTAAAGCGCGAAATGGATGGAAGATGCGTCGGGGCGAAGGTTCTCCGGCGAGCGGAGGAGGGGGAGGACCGAAGTCCCTACTCCGGAGCGAGTCAGGGTTGGGTGGCTTAATGAAGAATGTGCGGAGAAGGCTCGTGAAGGTGGTGGTGTGGTCGGATGGACAAATGGCTGGACGGAGACGACGGGCGGAAGCGGCGGAGCTACGGCTACTGAAATCTAAAAACTCGAATCTAAGCTAAACTACTAGTTGATCTACTTACCTGGCGGAGGAGGTCGATTGGGCTGGAGCTCGGGGAGCTCCTGGGTCATTGCCTGCAAGGGGGCGTCGGGTTCCCGAGGCTGGGCGCGCTCGCGGCGGCGCACGACGGCTGAGCTACCGGATCAGAGGCTTCCCGAGGCTTCGAGCCTCACTTCCACTCCGGAGAGCACCGCTGTGACTCAGGCACACCGGAGGAGCTCCTTGGCGTCAAAGGGGAGGACCAGAGATGAAGAACAGAGCTGCCGGAGGCGATGCTATATATGCCTAGGTGTCCGAGAAGACATGGATCGAGCGAGTAGCTCGCAACTCGGATCCCTCAGACCCACCCCGGGCGTGGATCTAGGATGAACAAGGGTCAGGCAGAGCCCGGGATTTAGGGCTTTAGTGGTCGGATCAAGTGGTGAATAGATGGAGAAGTCGGGCCGGGGCAACTGGATCCGTCTCTGGTGGTCCTGGGGGGAGAGTTGACCGAGGGTCAACATTCCCCCGTGGACCAACCAGAAGCAACCACGTGTTAATTATTTAAAAAATAAATATTAATTAGAAAATGGCCAAATTTTACAAAAGTCAAAACATAAAAAATGTTTCTTTTATTTTAAACTATTTTTTTAGTGATTTTTATTTATTTTTTTGAAATATATTTTAAGTATTTACAAAATATTATTATTATATGCAGGTATATACAATATTCATTTTTAATTTTTGATTTTTAATTATTTATTTTTGTATATTTTATTCCAATTTTATATTTTATTTATTTATAGGATAAATTTGTACTGTTTTGGTATTTTTATTTTATTTTTATTATTTATTTACATAGGGTAATTAAATACTTATATACATGTATGTACATGGTATATTTACAATGTTTCTTTTGATTTTTAACTTTATTCTTTTTATTTTAATTTTTGTTTTTATGATATATTTTATTTACACTCTCAAATATGGAATATATACAAATTTTTGTGGGATTTAATTTATTTATTTACAATGCTAAATATATGTGTGGTCTTATGTACATGGTGAATATGTACAAGGAAGGTTATTTTTGTTTTCTTTTTAATTGTATATTTTTGTTGTGGTTTTGTATTTACAAATATTTACAAATATTTACAAATAAATATGACCCTTTTTATTTTTATTTTTAGATTAAAAATATTTATTTTTATTTAGTTACAGGTATGAGCCTCCTTATCTCTCTCTACTTGGGCATTTATGCGGTCAGGCCCATGCTGAGCCCTCCCTTGGGATTAGGTCGCTCAATATTTATTCTAAATATCTCCCTCTTTTTCTTTTGTCTCTTTATTCTTTTATTTTTGCACAAAAACATGCTAATTATTAAACTTTATACAATGCATGCGATTTGATAATTATTTGTATTTACATGAAGATACAGGTATTTGCAAAGGTTTTTGTAGCTAAAATATAAGAATAAAGAGTGATGAATGGGTATTCATCACCCCCCCTATACTTAACTTTGCTAGTCCCTTAGCAAGCACTTATTTGAAAAAGAAGTGAAAAAGAAAAAGGAAAGGAAAAAGAGGAGAATATATATGGATTAAGGTTGATTATTAAACTTGCCTTCATGAAATTGAAATATGGAGCTCGATCAGATCTTTGGATTATTAATGTGTCGGAACCTTATTTAGACTTAAGCTTAAAACTCAACGGCCTCTAAGTTCCACCAATCTATGGGCATGACTCCTCAATAAACCAGATCAGAACAAGTCTACATACCCAAACTCTAATGACCATGAATCTTTCCATGCATTGTAAGTGATATGTAGCTCCCCACCTCAGAAGTAGCAAAGAAACAATGTCCCCCAACCTGGTAACTCTAATGCCTCGGTCTAGCAACTCTTTCCTCGAGAAGCGGGGTATTCCCTTCTAAGTTCAAGTGCAACCGGCTCAAGAAGAGGGGGAAGAAGAGAATGGACCATGGCCAGTGTAGCCATGTATCCTTGGGAGCTCTAACCAGTGTAGCTGAGTCTCCCGCTGCAAGCTTCATGAGATGTAACATGTATACCATAAGCTTTTGCTTTATTTGGCTATATACACTCCGGTGGGATTATTAAATTTTCAATCCGACCCACCACTTTTTTGGAGTTCTTTTCTTTTTGCACATTCTTTTTTTATGTGCAACTGTACAACATATCTACATGGTGCAGCATATATACATGGAGTTTTTCCTCTTGAGCCAGTAGACTATCCCTCTTTTGAAGCTTTATTGCAACTTCATCACCACTAGACCAAGTTGAGGTGCACTTCCTTCACTAAAAGAAGAAGAGAGGTTCCGCCTAGAAGTACTACCCTCATATGCTACCCCAAGCCAAAGGAAACTGCCTCCTCACCACCTCATCCGTGGAGAGCTATGTGTAAAGTGCTGGTGCAAGTCAAGCCATTGTCTCTAAGAGTCATACGTGTGTTGTTAAGTGCTCTACTTAGGCTCATCAAGATGACATATGCTCATAGCCTAGTGGACTCGAAGAATTAAGTCCCAATGGACCTGAAAAGCCTTAACCCTAAGCCCTATAAGGTTCCTCTTAGAATTAAGTGGATTAAGATCTTAATCAAGCTCCATTTCCCAATTTAATTCCAGGCTAGTTTAAATGTCAACTGTGATCCAGGAAAAACTATACAAGTATTTACAAAGATGCTATTTACAAATATTTACAATCGTGCAAAATTTTTGAAAAATGTTTGAAAACATGAATGTATGCATGAATGCAAGTTTTGCAAAATATTTACAAACATTTACACAAGGTTTTTGCAAACTTTTTGTTTTCAAAACATTTTGGAAAAATTTTGTACTATATACATAATTTTTACTATGAAAATATTTACAAATCCTTTATACAAATCATTTTACAATCACTTCTACAAAAATAATTTGTATAAATAAATAGGTATGTGCAAAATGAATTTTATATACAAGGGAGAAAATTTTAAAATTTTTATGGGTTTTTAGCCATTTTTATTTAGTCACACACTCACACAAAGTACGAGTTATGGCTAAAGTATATATGAAATATATACACACCCCCCTATACTTAGCTCGAACGATGTCCTCAGAGTGATCAAGAGCGATGAAGAAGACATAACTCGTGCTTTGTATAGGGAAGTGAAAAGGAATGGTTAGATACAAAGATGAATGAAAGAATAGAATGAGGAGAACTCGATGGTTTCCCCCTACACTTAGGATCAACTAATCCTAAGTATAGCAAGCTGTACATAAAGGGAACTCCGAGTGAAGGATGTACATAGTCTGCCCCCCCTATACTTAGGGTAAAAAATCCCTAAGTATAGGCAGCAAAACAGGGGTAGAAAGAATGAAAAGAATACCCGAAGATTCTACATCCCCCCCATACTTAGGGTAAAGTACACCCTAAGTATAGCATAATCATAAGATGAGAAAAGGGATGTGGGACTAAAGAATATAGTGATATGGACAAATGGATCTATACAGGTCGGAAGAACAGTGATAATCAGGCGTGAGATGTAATAGATGTGAGTCAAGAGACCACATCTCACGCAAAATGAATAGGGGCGACATCTACGACCCGCGGCTCATGATCTAGAAATGGCTTGAGCCGCTGGCCGTTCACTCGAAAGGTACTCTCAGAAGACAACTCAGATATGTCAATACTCCCATTGCCGTATACCTTTCTCACAAGATAAGGTCCCTTCCATTTGCTCTGTAGCTTCCCTGGAAATAGGCGAAGCCTAGCATCAAACAACCATACTCTCTGTCCAGGCTCAAAATTCTTGTGGCTGATATGAGAATCATGCCAGTCCTTTACTCTCTCCTTATATTGTAGGCTATTTGAGAAGACGGTATCACGAAGCTTCTCCAGGGCTGCTAACTCTGTCCTCCTCTGGTCTCCTACACTATCTGGATCCAAAATAATATCTGTGACTGCCCAAAGTGATCTGTGCCTCAACTCAACTGGTAAATGGCATGGCTTTCCATATACGAGGCGAAAGGGAGATGTGCCCAAAGGTGTCTTGAAAGACGTCCGATATGCCCACAAGACCGAGTCCAAAAGCTGTGACCAATCCTTTCGGTCAGGGCGGACGACTTTCTGCAAAATAGTCTTGATCTCCCAATTCGACACCTCGGCTAGACCATTCGCCTGTGGATGGTATGGAGTGGGAACTCGATGGTCTATGCCGAACTCGCTCGCAAGGGCCTTCACCTGGTCGTTGATGAAATGAGACCCCCCCATCAGATATCAATACTCGAGGTACCCCGAACCGCGTGATGATGTGCTTCCGCAAAAATCTGCAAACTGTCCTGGCATCAGCGGTTCGGGCGGGGATGGCCTCAACCCAACGACTCACATAATCAACGGCCAACAGAATGTACTCAAATCCCTGACTCTTAGGGAATGGACCCATGAAATCGATGCCCCATGCGTCAAAAACCTCACAGAAGTTAATGGGCTGCATCGGCATCATATCACGCTGTCCACAAGTGCCCATCCTTTGACAGTCAGTACATCTCTTCACGAACTCATCAGAGTCCTTGAAGAGAGTAGGCCACCATAGGCCGGATTGGAGCACTTTCTGTGCCGTTCTCCTCCTTGAGTGATGTCCTCCTGCCTCAAGCTTGTGGCAGTAAGTGAGGACGTTGTGATTCTCCTCCTGAGGAATGCACCTATGCCAGATACTATCCCCTCCCTCATGGTAAAGGATGGGATCCTCCCAATGGTAAAACTTGGCCTTCGCGAGGAAGGTCTCAAGTTTCTGCCTGGGCCAATCTTGTGGAACTTTCTTGGCAATAAGATAGTTCACAATATCGGCGTACCATGGGAGCGAGGCGATAGCAAGGATCGCCTCATCTGGAAAGGTCTCACAAATAGGGTCAATCTGCTCAGAATCCTCAAGATACTCCAATCGGGAGAGATGATCCGCCACCACATTCTTGACTCCAGGCTTATCCTTAATCTCTATGTCAAACTCCTGGAGTAGAAGGATCCATCTAGTTAGCCCAGCCTTGGCATCCTTCTTTGCCATGAGGTACCTGATGGCGGTATGATCAGTATACAAGGTCACTCTAGATCCAATAATGTACGATCTGAACTTATCTAGGGCGAAGACTACGGCTAGCATCTCCTTCTCTGTGACTGTGTAATTCCGCTGCGCGGAATCCAATGTGCGGCTAGCGTAGTGGATAGCAAATGGGACTCCATCCCTCCTCTGTCCCAGCACAGCCCCTACGGCAAAATTAGAGGCATCCGTCATGATCTCGAATGGGAGAGACCAATCAGGCGACTGGAGAATAGGAGCCTCAACAACGCCTCTCTTGAGAGTCTCGAAGGACGAAAGACACTTGTCGTCGACAAGGAACTCGGTATCTTTCGTCAGCAGGTTAGTCAATGGCCGGGCAATCTTATTGAAATCAAGAATGAATCGTCGGTAGAAACTGACGTGCCCTAGGAATTACCGTAACTGCCGCAGATTGGACGGCGGTGTGAGTTTTCTAATGACATCTACCTTGGCCGGATCAACCTCCATGCCCCTGTTGGAGATGATATGTCCAAGCACCATCCCTTGAGTCACCATAAAGTGTCTCTTCTCCCAAGATAACACCAAGTGAACCTCTATACATCGCTGAAGGACACGGTCTAGGCAGTCAATACAGGAGCCGAATCCATTGCCGTAGACCGAGAAATCATCCATGAAGACCTCCAAGCACTCCCCTACCATGTCCGAAAAGATCGACAGCATGCATCTCTGAAAAGTCGAAGGGGCATTGCATAGCCCAAATGACATGCGTCGGAAGGCGTATGTGCCGAAGGGACAGGTAAAGGTCGTCTTGTCCTGGTCCTCGGGAGCGATGGCCACCTGGTTGTAGCCCGAGTACCCATCCAGAAAACAATAATGGCTCTTCTTTGCTAGTCTCTCAATGATCTGATCAATAAAGGGCAGGGAGAAATGATCCTTCTTGGTGTCCTGATTGAGTTGTCTGTAATCCACGCAGACCCGCCAAGAAGTGGGTACTCATGTAGCAATCTCCTCTCCAGACTCACTAATCACTGTAGTGATGCCCGTCTTCTTGGGCACCACATGCAAAGGGCTGACCCACTTGGAGTTGGAGATGGGCTAGATAAAATCAGCGCTCCACCATTTCGATATATCCTTTATGACAACCTCTCTCAGATTCGGGTTCAGCCGCCTCTGGAACTCACGCGACGGCTTCGCCTCATCCTCGAGATAGATATGGTGGGAGCATAGGGTCGGACTTATCCCCTGGAGATCTGCTACGCTCCATCCGATTGCCTTGCGATTCTTTTCAAGAACCCCCATCAGACGGGATTCTTGCTCTCCAGTCAGATCAGTGGAGATGATGACTGGGTACATCTCAGGCCCACCCGTAAGGAATCGATACTTCAACGATGCAGAAAGCGGCTTTAGCTCTGAACAAACTGGTGCTGGCAAATCTGGCTTCTGAAGAATCCGAGTGTATGCGGCCAAATTTGCCCGGGAGAATGAGAACTCTCTCACAAACTGGATCTAGAGAAGGCTGCTCAACTGAAATGTCTCTGCTCTGCTTGGCATCTACCTCCTCCCTATGTGCAGGCTCAGTGGAAGTCAGGTCTGGCATGTAATCATCACAATCTGCCCAATCAGACTCTGACTCCGAGGGATCTGTGTCATCCAAGGTGGCATCAGCACCACCATCATCACAAAAATCTGTCTCACGGTCAAGAACCGGCTCTGCTGCCTCTGAAGTATCCTTGACCAGGAATGTGCTCTCCAAGCTCTCCTCTGTTGTCGTCTCTGCATCAGCGAAATCTGAAAATGAGAGGATGGCCTGTGCTGCTTAGTCTGCCCAAACTGTCTCATCGTCTGTGATCACAAAGTCACAGTCCTGGTTGATATCTAGCCCGGCATCTGTCAGCTGCTCTGTGTCTGAAGTAGTCTCTGAGCATGATCTGTCTCTGGCTCTGCTAACCTCGACCGTCTCTATTTGTACACTTTCGCCCTCGACGTGAAAGTATACCTTCCTGCTATCATGGTCGGTCACTGCCTTGGCTGTGGCCAAGAACGGTCGACCTAGAATGATGAGGGTATCGGTCACTGACTCAAGGATCTCCATGTCCAACACTACGAAGTCCACAGGGAATTACAGGCCCTGAATCGTGATGACAACGTCTCTAACCAACCCCTTCGGCCTCTTGACAGATCGATCAGCAAACTGAAGGACTGTCCTGCTCTGTCTAAGAGTGCCCAACTCGAAACGGTCGAGAAGGGCTGTCGGAAGTAGGTTGATCGATGATCCGCTGTCTAGTAGAGTACGGTCGAACCTCTTCTCTCTGATATATCATCTGACATAAGGGGCTCCTGAATCTGGCCTCTTGGCCGGCAGACGGTTCTGGATCGCCAAACAAGTGGCTTTCGTCAGCACATGGATCTCTGAGTGGTGGTTCCTCCTCTTCCTCCTGACTGTAGTCCTGTCTCTAAGTGAGCGCTGAAGAAGGGGGATGTGCTGCAAAGCCTCCTGAAGAGTCAGCTGTATGTGAAACAGATCTATCATCTGTTGGCTGAACTCTTCCTGCTCTCTCTTTTTGGGATTTTCTTTTTTCTTCCCCTTCCCCATCTGAAGGGCTCTAGGGAAGGGGATCACAGGGTCCTTCTCAGATGAAGGACTAGGAAAGAGTCTAGACGGTTCGACGACCGGATCCACACATACATCATGCACCACAGTGGGACCAGAAGAAAATAAATCCTTTCCTTTATTCACAGAAATGTTCCGAGATACATCAGAAGTAGGAAAAACAACAAGAATCTCAGAAGACTTGGTGGCATCAGCACCACCATCGGCTGGAAGACTCGCGGCCTCAGTACCGCGCTCTGGCTCGGCATCCTGGGTGGCCTCAGTACCGCCGGTGGGATCAGCATCCATGGTGGCATCAGTACTACCGTCATCATCTCCAGCGGCCTCAGTACCGCTCTCCTCCTCGTCTGGCGCTCTGGTAGTAACCTCGTGGTGTAGCTCAGACGAGGCGCCGCCTGCTGGCATCCTACCGCTCCTAAGTGTAACAAAGTCAGCATCAAAAAGATATGTAGACATATCACCAAAAGTATCACTAGGAGTGGCATACTCAGTACAAGCTACCTGCTCAGATTTCCTCTTCAGATTGTTGGGGTTCGGCTCAATCTGGGTAGGGATGGAGGCCTTCCCTCTCACGATGTCTCGCATCTCCTGGCGGAACTCATCCGTCTCCCGTCGAAAAGTAGCCTGCTGATCTGTAAGAAGGCGGGCTATGTCATCCAAGGCGGGGTTCTCATAGGATGGCCCATGAGAACCTGACGGGTAGCCTCTCTGGAAGTGAGGCTGCTGGTGCTGGAGCTGCTGTGGGTGAGAGGGGTACTACTGGGGATGATACTGCTGCTGAGGCTGATCATGCCTCCAAGGCTGTCCCTGCTGATGTGGATGAGGACCATATTGTGGTGACTGCTGCGGCTGGGTATATGCTGGGGGTTGCTGCTGCTGGTGATCCCTCTGATGGATGTACTGGCCACCCTGTGCTGACGGCTGCTGCTGGGGCTGGGCACCTCCGGCCGCCCAACAGAATCCGAGATGGTCTCTGATGAATACCCATTCATCACTCTTTATTCTTCTATTTTAGCTACAAAAACCCTTTGCAAATACATGTAGATATGTGTAAATACAAATAATTACCAAAAGCATGCATTGTGTAAAAACCTATAATTAGCATGTTTTTGTGCACAAAATAAAAGAATAAAGAGCAAAAAGAAAAAGAGGGAAATATTTAGAATAAATATTGAGCAACCGAACCCAAGGGAGGGCTCAGCATGGGCCTGACCGCATAAAAGCCAAGTAGAGGGAGATAGGAGCTCATGTGTATATATTTGTAAACAAATAAACTATATATTTTCCTCACCCAAAAATATGTTGTAAATATTTGTATATATTTTATAAAAGCCATTAAAAACAAAATAAAAAGATAAAAATCAAAAATTCAAAAGTACCCTTCCTTCACCATGTGTATAGACCATCACTATTGTATTTATTTAACCTTGTAAATAAACTCAAATATTTTCTAAACTTTTTGTAAATATTCTATGTTACTTATTGTAAATATATAAAATAACAAGAAACAAAACAAAAATCAAATAAAAATCACAAAATAAAAAATACAAAAATACATTGTATAAATACCTTGTATATAAATGTATATAATTATTTATTTCACCCTTGTATATAAGTGATAAAAATAAAACAAAAATATTCTTTTATTCCATATTTCATGTTGTAAATAAATAAAATACAAAATAAGCATAAAAATACATAAAAATAACAAATAAAAAAATCAAAAATAAAAATCCATGTAGTGTACATATACCTATATATAGAGCTACCCTTTTTTATTCCCAAAAATTAATTAAAAATCACCAAAAAATAGAAAAAAATAAAAGAAAAATATTTTATGTTTTGAGTTTTCCTTAATTCGGCCTATTTCTACCCTAAAAAAAATTAAACAAAAATCGCATACACGTGGCCGCTCCTGGTTGGTCCACGGGGGAATGTTGACCCCGGTCAACTCCCCCGCGACCTCCTTCCTATTCTGGAATGCGCGCGCCACCCCATCTTCTCCGAATTTCCCACGCGCATCCAGGCTGTCCTCCACTCAACCCCCGCGCCCAGATTCTTCGCCATTCATCCCTCTCCCTCGCCGGACCCTTCGCCATCAAATCCACGCTTTCCTTTGCTGTCAGCCCTCAACCCTAATCGCCCCGGTCACTCTATATAACCATCACCTCCGCCGCCTCCGCGCCGCATCTTTGGCCCTTCTCTTCCTTCCCAGTGACCTCCATTGGCTCCGCCTGAGTGACAGCGAGCGTCAGCCCTTGTTGCAGTGAGGCGAGGAAGCGTATCCATCGATCCGGCGTAACCTCGCCGTCCTTGCTCCGCCGCCGGCGTTGAGCATCGAGCTTCAGGCCTTGACGCCCTTCGAAGCTACGACCCGGAGATAGCCACTCTCCAGCACAGTCTCCAGCATCCATCAGGTAACCTTAGCTCCTTCTAGTTTAGTCTAATTTCCGATTACGCCCAAATCTCATCTCCGACGCATCTCTCCGATTCCGGCCACTCCGATCACCCATCTTCCAATCCGACCCGATCAGCACCTTCGCAACCTCCTCACGCACCTTCTACGCCATTTCACTCAACCCAGATCGCACCGGATCTGGGAGTCGAGCTCCACCGTCCTCCGCTCGCCGGAGCTCTTCCGCCCCACCACACCGTTCACCTTCACGCCACCTAACCGGGTCGAGGCACTTTGCCCTCGACCCGCGAAGCTTCTTGACCACTTTGCAGGTCCAAAGGAGGTGTCTGAGCCTCCAGTCCATTCAGCCAGGAGCTTCGAGCCGCCAGGTCTCGCCGGAGCCCCTCCTGGGCTCGGTTGGGCCCTTGGCCACCACCAGCAGCTGCGCAGCCTCACGCCGGATCTTCTCCGACCTTCAGGCGCAGCAGAGGAGGACCGGAGTTCACGCAGGACGTCGGCGAAGTTCGCCGGCGTCGAGTTCTTCCTCCACCCTCCAGAGCCGTCCGATGAAGACCTCGCTCCAGTTCTCATCCTAGCCGTCGATCTGTAGAGGAGCAGCAGCCGTTGATCCATCTGAGGATCTCATCCGGACCGTTGCAGCCGAGGAGAGAGGCGCAGGAGCCCAGCACCGCTCGATCGTCCACGTGCCTCTCTCTCGACCATCCGATCTGAGCCTGGTTTCCTTCGAAGAACCACGTTGCATCTCCACCGTCCGATCTCCCACGTGGACGCACACCAGCCGTCAGATCAGGCCAGCGCTTCCTTAGTTGCAGGCGCGTTTATTCTCCGCCGTCCGATCATCCACGCGTCATCATCTGGACCGTCGCTATTAATAAAGGGGTAAATATCATAGGCCCCCCTCTGTTTGTTTCATTTCTTTTTAGTCCTGTAATTGTTTAATTCAGTTGTTTATTTTCTGGGATATTTGCATAGAGACCCTCGCGCTTTATTTTATTTGCACTTATACCCCTGCCAGTAGAGACCCACGTGCTTCGGCACGTGTTTTGTTGGGTTATTTGCATAAGACCCCTTGTAGTTCTGGTTGTTATGAATTGAATAAAATGTTTTGGATATTTCCAAATATACCCCTGTGAACACTTTATATGCGCATGTGCGTTTTTATTTTGGGTAATTTGCATATAGGTCCCTGGACTTTTGATACGAGTTATCAATAGGTCCTTGGAACTTATTTTTACTACATTTAGGTCCTTGAGTGCCCCAGACACGTGCTTGGCACGTGATTTCTTGGGTATTTTGCACCAGGACCCCAGAACTTTTGGGTATTTGCACTTAGGTCCCTGTGCACAGTGCCCCACCTTTATTTTTGAATAAAATATCAAACGACCTCCAAATCCAATGAAATTTTGACACATGGCTCCTGCCATGGTGTAGGAATTTCTATGATTTTTGGGGACATTTTGGATTTCATTTATTATTTTTAAAAATTCAAAAACTCATATTTTTGCTACTGTTTGACTTTAAAAATACCAAAAAAATGCAAAATCACCTTTAAAAATTCTAAAAAAATTAGGTATTGTTGTTTACTGGTTGTTTGATTTTCTAGCCAATTTTGGCTATTGTTCATCACTTAAAAACCCTAAAAATTGAAAAACCCCTAAAAACTCATAAAAATTGTAGTAAATAAATTAAAAATCCAAAAACAATAATTAGGGTGCCTAAATTTTCCTTATTCTACCTAGATTATAGGAAAATTACCTTTAGGGCTTTTTGAGATCCAAAATTATTTTATTTTGGGGTCTTAAGCCTTGCTGGACAGTACCCTCTGTTTGTTGCATTGTTTGATTTTTAATAAATAATTTACCCATTAGAAAAATTCCAAAAATTCACCAAAAACAGTAAAAAACTTGAAAAACATAAAAACCATTTTTCCTTAATTTTTGCATCATTTTTGTGTGTTGTATAAATTGTTGAAGTTGCATTGCATTCATTTTATTCCATTTTCTCATCCTTTAAAAAAAAATCTAAAAAAAAATATAAAAACAAATAAAAACCATAAAAAAGACTCTCTTGGATTGTTGACTACATCGTAGGCCGCAAGGCCAATCTGTGCTCCTTGTGTTCGACCCTGGGAGCTATACCAGGTTAAACCTATAGCTAGATCGCTCCTTCTTGTGTTTTGATTGTTTTATCTTATTCGAGTGATTGATTTTTCTTGATTGACTCAGCCCGAGTGATTGAGGTCGCAACGACCTGATCATCTATTTTCTGTACCTTTTACCTTAGTCATTCGGGCGGTCATCAGTCTCGTCGGATACCGGGCTGGGGGCGGTCGTACCAAATCCTGTTGACATCCATCAACAGCTCTGCATCGTAGGGGTCTGGCGGGAGTACTGCCAGAGGCTGATCCGGCTGGTATACCACCATCTGAGTGTCAGTGGATGGTGGTGCCTGGTAGGTGAGCTGCGGCTGCTGGTACGGCTCTGCATGTACAAGATGGACCTGTCTAGGCTGCTGGTGGGAGCTGGAGTGCTGGGATGAGCTGTTGCTGCTACTCGGATCGCCTCGTGCCTGAAGACGAGGCTGTGAAGCCGTCTGTGCCTCATGGAGACACATGAGCTGTGTCTTCAGTTCACTCAGAGTGTGTGCCATCTGCTCCATTTGCGTGATGCCTTGGCACTGCTTCTTCTCAATAATCTCCATCCGGTCCAGCTTCTCGCTGATGATCCCCATGTCTGCGGCAGTGGACTCGGCCTGTGCTATGGCTACCGCGGACGAACTGGATGGACCGGTGTCGACCCGTGCTATCCTCTGGTACTGCACGGTCTGTGGCTGCTGGGGTCTGTCCTGAGTGTACAATCTGGTCTGGGACATCACCATATAGTTCGCAGCCATCTCCTCGTAGATGACCCAGACC
This sequence comes from Ottelia alismoides, assembly GCA_037367405.1. Taxonomy (NCBI): domain Eukaryota; kingdom Viridiplantae; phylum Streptophyta; class Magnoliopsida; order Alismatales; family Hydrocharitaceae; genus Ottelia; species Ottelia alismoides. Next base: position 1,148,813 of record JAZKJV010005562.1, on the reverse strand, counting down.
TGATCGTGATCCTTTGCGAAGTAAGACCCGCCACAAGAAGCGTTCACTAAGCCCTGAAGCTCTGGTGTCAGCCCGCTGAAAAAGTTCTGCACAAGGTTCGGCTTGGAAATGTCGTGGTGCGGGCATCTGTCAGTCAGCTCTCGAAACCTCTCCCATGCCTCGTGAAACTGCTCGTTGGGGAGCATGGAGAAGTTGCTGATCAGGGCTCTAGCGGCATTCGTCCGCCCGAGTGGATAGTACTTGTGCAAGTACTCGGCGCGGAGCTGCTCCCAGGTGTAGACGAACTTCCCCAAGTGCTTCAGCCAGGTGGCTGCTCTGTATGCTAAGGAAAAGGCGAAGGCAATCATCCGTATGTTATCCTGGTCCACCTGATGATCGTGGACAGTACTGCAGATCATCTCAAACTCCTGCAGGTGGAGATGGGGCTCCTCTATAGCCAACCCATGGAACCGGGGTAGGAGCTGAAGTGTGTTCAGGGGGAACTTGAGGTCCCCCACGATAGATGGTAGCACCACCCAACGGTGCGTTAAAGTCGATCCGGGGTTGTGATTCTCCCGCATCGGTCTCGAAGGTCCTGCTGCTCCTGCTGCGGCTGCCGCTGCTACGGCTGCTGCCGCATCGTCGGGTCCTCCCTCCGGGCTGCGGTTCTCGCGGTCGGCTCTCATCTGCTCAAGCTCTCGCCTCATCTCGATCATGAATGCCCCCTGATCCCTCAACTACTGCTGCACTGACTCAAGGGAGGCGATCAGGGTGGAGTTGATCGAACCCTGGTCCAGAACGAAATGCTCCTGCTGCGGACCTCTGGGGTGATCATCACTGCTGCCGGCCATAGTCTCTGAAAAATCAATACAACCAAACTCAGGTGCCTATAAATCATCTGTCTGTCTCTCCTCTGGCACTGGTATCTCGGTCTCAGAAGAAGAAGGGTGGTCGTGGGGGAACAGGGCGGAGTTGTACTCAGGTTCGGAGAGCGGGTCTGAGCTCCCACAAACCGACCTAGATGAATGGACTGGAGTGCTAAAAAGCGGTGCAGCCAGAGGCTGCCTAAGAGACCTCCTGCCCATCATCGTGATCTGGTGAGTAAGGCGGATGGGATCTGGAAAAACTATGATCACAAGCAAACCCCTAGTTTACCAACGCAACACGAGCTGAAGACTGTAAAGGCTCGGTCAATTATCTTGTCAATTTTATTTTGGTGAACAATCAAGATATCAGAGCGATTACGGACCTGTTGGGATACCCGATACTTTCCCAACCGACTATCCCGCACAGAAGAGTCGGTAATCAGTCGAGAAGAGTATCGGAGGCTCTACCTAGTGTTTGGGGTCACTCTCTCGCACAATCAAACCAATCAATGAGGGGGTTGCTCTCCCCAAGATAAATTTTTAAGTCAGGTGTCTTTTAGGGTCAATAATCTTAGCAGTCCCAATTTCATGATTTTTCTTTTTAGATTTTTTTTCAATAAAAACAAAAACGCCTAACGAATTTTTCGATTCTCCTGATTATTAAGTCCAAAACAGGGGGAGAAGACGAAAAAGCCATTGCGTGATGAAATCAATGATGCATGCAGAGTAAGAAAAGCGTACCTGACTCCAGCAGTCTACATGCAAGAAGATCCGAGCAGAATTTAAAAGACAGGAAATAAACTAACTAAATGGTACAGGCGGAAAACCGAGTCCCTAAACAGCAGTGCTACTCGAAAGAACGGCTAGCCGACCACCAGCCTCCAATCCAAAGAGTCCGGTCTAGACCCACCCCTCCTCTTCTCGACAAGTCGAGTTCAGGAGTAGTGCTTGACGGGGCAGGCTCGCGACGTGTAGGCTCGGAGGTGGTGGAACGGCTATTTTATTATCTTTTTATTTTTGGTCTAATTACCGATCTATAGGTGCAAGCAAATATATTAAGGTATTTGGATCCTAATTATTACGTCAAAGTCAAGCAGAAAATCCTACGGCTAGGGGCTCGAAAATCCACGAGAAACCGTAAAAGGCAGTAAAGGAAAACCGCGTAAAAAACCGCGAAAAACCGAATTAGCTAAGGGGTCCCCCGAGCATACCGGTGCTCGACGAAACAGACCCCGAAGGTGTCAAAGTCCAAGAAAGAGTCCTGTCCCTATATTATTACAATAAAAGTTCAAATAAGCAGGAAATAAAAACTAATCTACGGCTAATCTAATCAGCGGCTATTCCGCAGCTCCCACACTTCTGCTCGCTCCTCGCGCTCTCCTGCGGCTCTGTAGAGAAGTGAGCTGCCTCCGACTCTCACGTTTGCGTCGGCTTCCGAAGAAACCGCCTTGATCCTTGGGCCCTCGCAAGAAAACAATTATGCAAATAAATGATATATACAAAATATGCACAAAAAGCCACGAAAAAGAAAATCGCGGGAAAAATCGAAAACCGACTACTAAGCGGTGCTCCCCGGCAACGACGCCATTCTGATGCCACGAAAAATCACCAAGACACGGGTGAATAAAAATAGATCAACGTTCGTTGCGACCCGGATCTCAAAGACAGTTCAGTCAATCAAGAAAATAAAGTGCAGACCACCAAAATAGAATGAAAATCAAATAAAATAATAGCGGTCCTGGCTATGGGATTAGCCTGGTATAGAGACCAGGGTCGGACTCAGGGAGCACGTAATGGCCTTGTGGCCTACGAAGTAGTCTAAAATAGAATAAAATTAAAGAAAATGGTTTTTGGTGGATTTTTAATCTTTTTATAATTTTTTGGATTTTTAATTTAATTAAGAAAACAAAAAAGCATAAAATCATGCAACTACAAACAATTATTTACCTACCCAAAAATCATCCAAAAATCAAACAAAAATGTTTTTACGTTTTTTATATTTTTTACTGTTTTTGGTTAATTTTTTGTAATTTTGCTGATTTTTATGGAATTTTATAAAAATCAAACAATGTAAGAAAAGAAGGGTACTGTCCAGTCAGACTTGGAGGACCAAAATAAAATGGATAATGGTCCTATCAAGGCCTGAAAGTAATTTTCCTATATAGTAGAAACTACAAGGAAAATTTGGGCACCAGAACTATTAATTTTCTTATTTTTCTTTTAATTATTAGAATTTTATGGGTTTTTATGGGTTTTGTAATTTTTATATGTTTTATAAAGCTAAAAATGACCAAAATTGGTCAGAAAATCAAACAAGGTAAAATAAACACTAAATAATTTTTAGGTAATTTTTAGAGGTGTTTTAATATTTTTTTGTGATTTGTAAAGCTAGACAGTAAGAAAATTACGTGTTTTTGAATTTTTAAAAATATCAAAAAGTGTCAAATATGTCTCCAAAAATTAGAGAACATTTTACACCATGGCAGGAGCCATGTATCCAATTTTCATCAAATTTGGAGTTGATTTGCTATTTTACTAAAATCAAAACAATGGTATAGTGCACAGGGACCTATACGCAATTAATAAAAGTTCTAGGGGGTCCGATGCAATTTCTCCATGAAATCACGTGCGAGATGCATGACCTGGGCACTCAGGGACGTATTTGCAAGAAAACTAAAGTTCCTGGACTATTTAGTAACATGTACTAAAAGTTCAGGGGATTCAGTGTAAATTACACATTATATAACGCACATGCACAATTAAACCACGCACAGGGGTATTTCTGAAAATACTAAAAAGTTAATTTCATTTACTAACACCCTGAAATCATAAGTCCATACATGCAAATAACCCAGAAAGGCACGTGTCGAAGCACGTACACCACTACACACAGGGGTCTAAAAGCAAATAAACTATAGTACGAGGTCCTAAGTGCAAATATACCAACATAAAAACAACTATATGCGATATTTACAGGACTAACTAATAAAAGAGACAAACCTGGGGGCCTGCAAGAAATTTACCCCTTATTATATCCGAGGGACGGATGAGCGCCACGTGTGGTATCGGACGGCTCTGGAGTGGTGGCCCTTCCTCGAAGAAGCTCCGCTCGAATCGAACGGCAGAGAGCTCCCCACGTGGCTGATCTGACGGCTGCGATGCTCTGGGGGAAAACCCTCGCTGATCTGATGGTTGTGATGAAGGCACGTGGAGATCGAACGGTTCAGAATAACTGATGCCTCTTCATCTGATCGTGCGGTCTGGATCAGTCCTCCGAAGGATCTGACGGTGGGAAGGCTCCTTAAATGGGTGACGGAGATCGAGTCTGGAGCAAGAGGGCGATCTGACGGCTCTGGAGGGTCCTGGATGAACTGACGGCCGGCGAACTTCGCCGGCCCGATACTCGCGCGTGGGGACTCCCCGGAAGCTGCTGAAATGCGGAGAAGTAGCGTCTCGGTGGTCCACAGCTTCTGAACTGCTCCGATGAGAACGGGGAGCTCTGGAGAGCTCCGGTGATAGTGACGACCTGGAGCACCTGTGCTCTAAAATTTCGAGCTCCAGATGAGGTCGACTTGGCTTGATACCTACACAGGAAGAAAGAGGGGTCGAGGGCAAACTGCCTCGACCCGTAAAAGCGCGAAATGAATGGAAGATGCGTCAGGGCGAAGGTCCTTCGGCGAGTGGCAGAGGGGGAGGACCGAAGTCCCTGCTCTAGGGCGAGCCAAGGTTGGGTGGCTGAATGAAGAATGTGCAGAGAAGGCTCGTGAAGGTGGTGGCGTGGTCGGATGGACAAATGGCTGGACGGAGACGACGGGCGGAAGCGGCGGAGCTACGGCTACTGAAATCTAAAAATTTGAATCTAAGCTAAACTACTAGCTAATCTACTTACCTGGCGGAGGAGGTCGATTGGGCTGGAGCTCAGGGAGCTCCTGGGTCATTGCCTGCAAGGGGGCGTCGGGTTCCCGAGGCTGGGCGTGCTCGCGGCGGCACACGACGGCTGATCCACCGGATCAGAGGCTTCCCGAGGCTTCGAGGCTCACTTCCACTCCGGAGAGCACCGCTGTCACTCAGGCACACTGGAGGAGCTCCTTGGCGTCGAAGGGGACGACCAGAGATGAAGAACAGAGCTGCCGGAGGCGATGCTATATATGCCTAGGGGTCCGAGAAGACATGGATCGGGCGAGTAGCTCGCAACTCGGATCCCTCAGACCCACCACGGGCGTGGATCTAGGATGAACAAGGGTCAGGTGGAACCTTGGGTTTAGGGCTTTAGTGGTCGGATCAAGTGGCGTATAGATGGAGAAGTCGGGTCGGGGCAACTAGATCTGTCTCTGGTGGTCCTGGGGGGAGTTGACCGGGGGTCAACATTCCCCCGTGGACCAACCAGAAGCAGCCACGTGTTAATTATTTAGAAAATAAATATTAATTAGAAAATGGCCGAATTTTACAAAAGTCAAAAAAATGTTTCTTTTATTTTAAACTATTTTTTAGTGATTTTTATTTATTTTTTTGAAATATATTTTAAGTATTTACAAAATATTATTATTATATGCAGGTATATACAATATTCATTTTTAATTTTTGATTTTTAATTATTTATTTTTGTATATTTTATTCCTATTTTATATTTTATTTATATATAGGATAAAATTTGGACTGTTTTGGTATTTTTATTTTATTTTTATTATTTATTTACATAGGGTAAATAAATACTTATATACAAGTATGTACATGGTATATTAACAATTTTCTTTTGATTTTTAATTTCGTTCTTTTTATTTTAATTTTTGTTTTTATGATTTTTATTTTATTTACATTCTGAAATATGGAATATAAACAAATTTTTGTGGGATTTAATTTATTTATTTATAAGGCTAAAGATATGTGTGGTCTTATGTACATGGTGAATATGTACAAGGAAGGTTATTTTTGTTTTCTTTTTAATTGTCTATTTTTGTTGTGGTTTTGTATTTACAAATATTTACAAAAAAATATGACCCATTTTATTTTTATTTTTAGAGGAAAAATATTTATTTTTATTTAATTACAGTTATGAGCCTCCTTATCTATCTCTACTTTGGCATTTATGCGGTCAGGCCCATGTTGAGCCCTCCCTTGGGATTAGGTCGCTCAATATTTATTCTAAATATCTCCCTCTTTTTCTTTCGTCTCTTTATTGTTTTATTTTTGCACAAAAACATGCTAATTATTAAACTTTATACAATGCATGCGATTTGATAATTATTTGTATTTACATGAAGATACATGTATTTGCATAGGTTTTTGTAGCTAAAATATAGGAATAAATAGTGATGAATGGGTATTCATCAGCTGGGTCGAGGGCAAACTGCCTCGACCCGGTTACAGGCGAAGTGGGTGATCGGGGGAGGCGGAGCGTGGCTCTCCGGCAAGCGGCGGAGGAGAACCTAAGCCCCTATTCTTAGGCAAACTAGGGGGAATGGATGGGTGGAGAACGCGGAGAGAGGTCTCGCGAAGGTGGAGGTGCTGTCGGAAGGGGAAATGGATGATTGGAGCGCGGTGAAATGGATGGTGAACGTCGGCGGTCGGAATCCGAAAAATAAAAAATTAGGGCAAGATGGGTGCTATCGGATCTACCTGATGGTCGAGGACGTCTGTGCTAGAGATGCTGGGTCTCCTGGAGTCTTTGCCTCGATGGAGCGACGCCTCCAGAGGCTCGAGCTCGCCGTTGGCGGAGCACGACGATGTGGGTCACCGGATCTGAGGCTAACGACCTTGGTCCCTTGCTGCAATCGATCCCTCTCACTTGCAGTCACTCAAGGAGAAGGAAAGGAGGTCGTGGGAGTCGAAGGCAATGGCCAAGATGCGTGAAATGGCGGCTGAGGTTCAGGCTTTATACGAGCAGAGGTCCGAGAAGATGGGGATCGGGTGCTTCCAAGGCTCAGACCCCTAAGAAGGATGACGGGCATGGATGGTGATCGGATCGCGGCGCAAATATTTGGAGAAATCTGGTCAAAATCGGATCCGAGCGAAATGTGATCCAGGGGGGAAAGTTGATCGGGGGTCAACACTCCCCCATGGACCAATCAGAATTCAGTATTTCGAAACTATTTATAAATTAAATTAAAAATAGAAAATGATTTATTTATAAATAATTATAAAATGAAAAATGTTTATTATTTTTCAAAGTATTTTTTAGTGATTTTTATTTTTTTTGAAAAATATAATTAATGTATATACATAATATTATATTATATATAGGTATAAATACATAGGTATTTTGTATTTTTATTTTTTATTATTTTAATTTTGTATAATTATCCTAATTTTATATTTTATTTATTTACAACATAAATTTGGGATATAAAATAATTTTTATTGTTTATTTACAAGGGTAAAATAAATAGACAGAGGTACATGTGTACACGGTATATAAAGGGTGAGGGAGAGAAATTATTTCTTTTTGTTTTTATTTTATTTTCTTATTTTTATTTTTATAAATATATGAACATTAATACAAACCCATTTTTATTTTTGTTTTTTCTGAAAATAAAATATATACATGAAGGAGGAATATATTGAGGTGAATGTCCCTATCTCTCTACTTGTTTTATTTTGCGGTCAGGCCAATGCTTGGCCCTCCCTTGGGTTCGGATCACTCAATATTTATTCTAAATATTTCCTTCTTTTTTCTTTATTTCTTTATTCTTTTATTTTTGCAAAAAACATACTAATTCTTGATATTTACACAAAGCATGCAATTTGGTAATTTATTGTATTTACAAACATATACATGGTGTTTTGCAAAGATTTTTAGCTAAAATAAAAGAATAAAGTGTGATGAATGGGGATTCATCACAAGGCTGATCGGTCCTTAGGTGTCGATTTTTGGTGGTTCCAGATGCGTCAATGAACATCAGTCTTCCGTTAACCTGCATAAAATGAATCAAATCGAGTTCGAAGATTTGGTCCAAATATCAGACATAAAATAGTGAATGAAAGGGGTTATAGTAGTGTGATGGTTTGGTACCAGAGCTCTGACCATCGTGTGTGGCCGGAGGTGATAAATCTGGGAGGTAGAATGGGAATCTAAGTGAATTTGAAAAGGGGGAGAGCCGTCGATCTAGATGAGTAGAAGCCTAAAGAATAGAGCTACACTACATAATTAGAAATTTGCTGAATTTGAAATAAAAGGATTGTAGTTATGTTACCTAGGGCGAAGCGGATCGCTTGAGCTGGAGTTCCACAGAGCGCTAGGGGTCTTGACCTCGATGGATTGTATGTCTAGAGATTTGGCTTGTCAGATCGATGGAGCATGGCGATGATGCCAGATATGAGGCAGAATCACCCACTCCTTGTTGCAGCACAACTTGTTGTCACTAAAGAAGGGCCGAGCTTATCAAAAGAGGAAGACGACGACCAAGAATAAGGAAAAATGAAGAGTTCCAGCCTATTTGTGGGATGGAAAAGATAAAATCTCAAATGAAAATACGCACATGAAACAAGGTGGTTGAGGCAAAAAACACGTGGGCCTGAATCACAAGTATTTGTACTATAATTGAGCGAGGAAAATAAATTAAAAGGAGGAAGGAGTTGATTGGTTAAAATTCGAGAAGAAGGCAGGTTAGCGCATTTTTTGGGTCCATATCTGGGGGTGAGTTCATTAGAGGTCGACGAATTCATTTGGACTAATAGTATTCATCCTCGAAAAAGGATAAAATCCACTACAGGACAAAAAAGCAGAATAAATGGAACTAAATTTAAAAATTAGAAAATGTTTTAAAAAACATGTGTTAATAGGTAAAGATACCTATATGTATAACAACCCAACTTTTAATAATTTTTTTTACAAATAATTTAAATTTTAATAATTTATTTATTTACAGAATAATTAAAGGATTTAAACATATTTTCATTTTATTTTTAAAATTTTATTTAAAGATATATATAAATACAAGTATATATAATACAGGTACAAGTAAATAAGTATATCAATAGGATCCCAAAACCAACTTTTTGCATATGAACTCTAATTTCAATGATACCACTTTTATTTGATAGATAATTTCATAAAACAAAATTTAAAAATGAGTAAACCCAATTTGGAGTTCATATGGCCCAGTTATAAGTTTCGAAAGTTAGGCTTTATGTACAGCTTTTTGGTTTCAAGTTTTATTGGTATTTATTCAAAATTACTTTTAAGTTACATTTTTGTACTGATTTTTATAAATTATTAGATAATAATTAAGTTAGCCAGAGTTAGTATGAATTTTATAAAAATAAAGAAGTTCTATATACATATAGTAAATATATACAAGGGGATCCAAAAACTCACATGATTTATTTTACAATTTTTTAGCATTTTTAATAAATAATATTAGATAGGAAACAAAGTTTAAAAGTTAGTTTGGTCAATTCATAATTACTCATAAATAATTATGAACCGTGAAATTTAACTTTTGCAAATTTTTTGGTTCATTGTAATCATTTATTTATTCATTAAATATTTTTCTGATATTTTTATAAATTAATAAATATTATTACGAACAACTTTAATGAAGGAAATTTTTTTGAGACTATTTTATTGATAAATAAAACAGGTGAACATATGTACGAGGTGAAAAATGATGTATATGTACAATGTGACATTGGTTTTCTGATATTGTTATAAGTTATGAACGTTATCTCCCCCTACTTCATTCCTTATCGACCATCCCAATGCTTGGGTAGTTCTTGGGGATCGGGCTGTCTATATTTATTTCATATATGCAACATTCTCTTTTTTTTTCTTTTCTTCTTTATTCTATTATTTTGATGTAAGCAAGTAATAAATATATACAATATTAATAAATGAACGATGAATGACAAAATATGATAATTATTATTATTATTTGTAGGTGTTTGGCATGGATTTTAAGCTAAAATAAAAGAATAAAGATGCTGGATCATGGAATAATCATAATGTATAAATGAACTTATAAAATTAGTTGACGATTTGGTAAATAATAAATAAATGAATATTGATGTATGATGTGTAATATTAATTATTTTTTATATTTTCTTCCTTATCACCTCCTATTTTATTGTTTGTTGATCAATACATGCTGACATCGTATTGGTGGTTTGGTTATATAAATATATTTTATAGCTATATTTATATTTCCTTAAGCCATACTATAAATATATACATATTTACATTTGACCTTCTTTTCATTCTTTTTATTCTTTTATTTATTTACATGTTTCTAACACATAAAAATGTGTATTTATTTATGAATGACTTTTTACTGAAGAAGTGAATTAATGCATATTTACATGTATTTGTTAAGGAGTTTAAGACAAAATACGACAAAAATGTTAATGATTTATGGACTCAACAATTACTCTATTTATTATATCTTAATATTTACATGCACATACATAAGTATTCTTACTAGGGTTGCTAATCGAACTGAACATGTTTGTATTCAATTAGAGTTCGTTCGATAATAGTTTGAAAAATGTTCGTTCCTTTCTAAACGAACCGAACATGAACTTCATATTTTAGTTCGATAGTTTAACGAACCGATAATGAACATAACATATGTTCGTTCGATAAATGTTCGAGTTCGATATATGTACATGTGTATGTATTTGTATATGTAACTTAGTATTTATACACTTAGTAAATTTCGAGGTTAAAGAAATTGTGATGTTTATTGGGCTTTGTACCACTTCAATTTGAATAATTTCTTATTTTTACTACTTATCGAACCTTGTTATTGAAATCTAGTTTTGAACTCGTTCATATAAATAAGTTTTAGTTAAGTTAAATTGTTAACGAACTGTTATCGAACTGAACTCGAACGTTCGTTTTCTAAACAAACTCGAACTCGAACATATCCTATCGAACATTTATCGAACCGAACTCGAACTTCGAACTTCCTTATCGAACCGAACTCGAACATAGGTTTGTTCGTTACAGTTCGGTTCGATTAACATGCCTAATTCTTACTTACATTTGATGTATTTTATTTTATTTTCTACTTTTTATTTTATTGTTATATAAACATAATTTATTTATTTATAATATATTTAAGTATATATACATATTTTTATTTTATTTTATATATTTTTTATATACTTAAATAAATAGAAGTCTATATATTATTGGTAAAGTGTACCTATATGATGAATATGCGATTCGTCATCTTTATTCATTTATTTTAGCTTTAAATCCCTTATAAAATACTTGCATATAACATTAACCCCATATTCTTACTAACTTGCATCTATGTAAATATTGTACACTTCATACTAATTTTAACCTAAAATAAATAAATCAATCAAGAAAGGAAAATAAAGGAAAGAAAATAAAAAAAGGAAGACTGTATACAGGTTGACCCGAACCTGAGAGAAGGTCAAGACTTGACCTGATCGATCAGGAATAAACTAGGGGTAGATAAGGGTCCTTAAGCAGAAAATCAAAAACAATGTGTGTATGTTGTTGTAAATACTTCTCACTTATTTTGTGTATATCTGTATAGAACTAACACTAATTTATTTGTACCTTAATTAACCTCAAATCAAATAACTTTCAAAACCAAAGTTGTAAATAAAATGTGTCCTAATTAATAAAAATAATTGCACAATTAAATCATGTACACCATAAAAGTAGCCATACTTGAAAAAGCCACTAAGCACTAATTGAAAAATCAATTCGGGCTCCATATAAACTCAAAGTGAACCAATCTCACTTTCATTGGAATCTAAATTAAATTATCTTTAAAATGGCTGTGATTTCATAATTTTTGGAGTTACGAGTAAAAAGTTGGTTTTCCAAGGTGATTTGTGCAATTTTCCCCATTTATTTTGTAAATATTGTATTTCTATATATTTGTAAATTATTCTTACTAATTATTTTGAAAAAAAAAGCTAATTTCTTCCTTTACACTTGTATATAATGTCAGATATGTATATAGTATTATGTATATAATTGCTATTTTAATTAACCATTATGAAAAAATAAAAAAATAACATTTTTTAATTCAAATAAATAAAGTGACGAAAATTCAAAAATATTAGATAATTTTGTAAATAATTTTATCTCTTTAACTTTATCTCATGTCATCTCTCTTATCTCTTCCACCAAAAAAATTAAAAAATTCATTTCAATTTTCATCTCTTATCTCTTTATCCAAAAAAATTCAAAAATCAAATTTCATTCTATCTATACTATTTATATGGCTCCTTCTCCCTCATTCCAACTTGATCAATCTTTAGAGAGAGGAGCCAATCTCCGAGAGAAAATTTCGTCGATAATAGTGCCTAGCCTCCTAGCCGTCGGTGACAGCGGAGTCGACCTTGTCGAGGCGACCACGGTCCACTTCCACTCCTAAGAAGAGATCCACATTTTTCTTATTTGTATCTAGGTTAATCGTAGTTTATTTCGTTGTAATTGAATCCATCATCATTTTATTTCTCTAGATCTCTAAAAAATCCATCTCGATATGATCCGCTACCGACTCGATTTTTCATCCCACTTTCTCGATCTCCATGCGTTCTATTCTATCGTCCACGATCTCTCAACTCCGGTCGCGTACGGTGGCCGGAGATCAGATTCCAATCTTTCATTTCCGCCGAATACCCGTTCATTTTTCGATTGTAAATAAACAAAAATTAATTAAAAATATTAATTTTCGTGATTTCTAACATTTATTTTGCAGGATAATCTTTAAAAACAATACAAAACAATAACAATAATTTTTTAAAAAAATCTCTCTATTTTTAATCTCGAATCTCGGATTAAAAATATAAAAAATTATAACCATTCTAATTTACCAGTTTACAAACAAAAAAACAATATAAAAAATAAAAAAAGAAGAAGAGAGAGAGGACGGCAACTAGGAGCGCTGCTTCCCCCCCTCTCTCCAGCGGTCCCACCGGCAGCCCTCCGCTCTCCTACAGGCATCGACCGACCGCGCACCCCTCAGCCGCGATGTCGCTGTCGTCCTCCTCCGTGCTTTCCTCGAAGCCATCCAGCGGTCACCCGCCGAGTTCCTCTCTCCACCGCCTCCAAGCTCGGGCGCCTCTCCATCGCACGTGCGGCCGCTGCCGCGACTCCCTTGCCATCCATCCTTGTTCCGGCCACAGCCTCGAGCCACTGCCTCCTATGATCGGTCACGCGCCTCTCGCGTGAACGGCCACCGCCGCGCCTCCACGGGAGCGGTCGCGTCCTGCCGCCAGCACCTCCGCGTGGCGCTCCTCCATCAACCAGCCGTCGCCCGCGTGGGGGAAGAAGAGGAGGGAGGCTACGACCCTGCCTACTCCTCCCCCCTTGTGATTGAAAGAGACGAAGACCCCAGGGCTTGAGATATTAAATTTTTGGGCAAATTACACTAAAGCCCTCAAAGGTTTTAGAAATTACCAAAAGATCCCCGCCAACTCCTCAAGCAAGTTATTCCTGGGTAAATTGCACATTCTCCATTTTGTGTAGTTTTATTATTTATTTGATGAAAAAAATTGAACTAATTGCAAATTAGTCCCTGAATTCCAGAACTTGAATTTGCATGTACTTTTGTATGAAATAAATGTTATTTATGATCTAAAAGTCTTGTAAAAATTTAACTATGCTCCTGATGTGATTATCTTCTTTGCATAAATTTTTCATTTCAATACGATTTCATTTGATATTTATAAAAAATAGAAAACAATGTCATTTTGTCTTCCTGAAATTCGAAAATTCATAAAAATTCAAATATTGTTCAAAAATTCCAAAAAAATTAGGATAGTTTTATTTCATTGTCTTTTAATTTCTGACCAATTTTCATGAACTAATTATTTATAAACCCAAAAAAGTTTGAAAACATCAAAAATTTTCTAAAAATCACAGAAAATTCTAAAAAAATCCAAAAAAAATTGATCTCAGTTTCTGATTGTAGATATTTGCTCGTAGTTTGTCATAAAAATAAATTTCAGGAGTTTTGGCCACTTAAAGTATTTTTAAGTTTCTAATTACTTTAGGTTGTGCACATTTTTGTGTTTTCTCACTGTTTGATTTTAGAAAAATACATAAACATCTGAAAATTCCACAAAAATTCCCAAAAACATAAAAACTTTTAAAACCCAAAAATATTTTCTCTGTACTTTTTCTGAGTATTTTTGGTATAAGTAAAAATTACAAAAAGAGTTGGTGTGCGTATTTCTAATCTTGTGAATATTGCTTCGTGCTATTTTTTTGAAAATAAAAAAATAAAAAGCTAATAAAAATCACAAAAACCAAGGATAGTTGTCCTTTGAGATTCTTATTTTCTCTTAATCAATTCTTGATTAATTGAATAACCCTCGAGATTTGTAGCCTCCCTGAGTTCGGCCTTGTCCGCTATACAGGTTAATAAGTAGAAAAAAATATTTTTTTGTCACAGGATTTTTGTCACGGGATTATCATCAATTTCCACCTCAAATTTCCGTGTCAACAAAATGGCGTCGTTGCCGGGGAGGCACGGCGAGGGTAGTTAGGTTTCTCTTTTGACATGCTATTCTTGGTTGTAAATATCTGTTTATAATTTATCACATTATTCCATTGTTCATATCCAATGCATTCATTTCATCATTTTCTCATATTTGATAATTGTGTTTCTTACACATTCTCTATTCTTTTTCTTGCGAGCGCCCGCAGGGCGAAGGAGGCAATCCTAGGAGAGACGAAGCACCCAAGCGACGTGGAGGCAGCTTGATTCTTCACCCATCCAATGATAGCGTGAGAAGAGGAGAAGAAGAATTGAAAGAGACAAAGAGAGAGAGAGAGTTTATTTTTTCTACCATTTGAACTCTTGTAAACAAACATTCATTTGTTGCGGTGTTTGTTTCGCCAAGTGCCGGTGCACTTGGGGGACCTCACCGATTTTGTTTTCTTCGCCTCATTTTTCTTTGTTTTCCGCAGATTTCGTGAGCCACCTATTGATTGCTTCAATTAATTTGCTTGAGCCAGGTAATTAATTAGGTCCAAACACCCTAAACAAGAATTTCTGTGCCTATAGAGTAGAGCGTAATTTGGACTTGGTCAAATTAACTTGTTCTTGCTCGTTAATAGAAGTTATCATCTAGGACGGTTCACTTGCATCATATAGGTTATTTTATTTTTCTATATTTAAATTCTGCGCGGATCACTTGCATGTAGAGTGTTGGCGACAAGGTACGCATCTCTAACCCTGCATGCATCATCATTTCGAATCGCGCAATGGCATTTCCGATCTCCTTCCTTGTTTTCACTCACATAAGTAAAAAGGAAATTGGACACTCGGTAGATGATTCTTTGAAAATATTTTAACCATGTGACAACTGCCTAAACATTGAGACTGCTAAAGAAAACTAGACCCTAAAATAAACATAAGGAAAAATCATTATTTTCGGGAGAGTAACCCCCTCACTGTATTCGTTTTAATTTGCTCGCGTACACATTAAGGTTAATGTCCAAATCCCATAATTCAACCTAAGTGTTTGTAAAACTTTGTGATTATCATCTAACTCTAAAACAAACAAGATTAAGAGACCGAACCATCACAATCTTCACATTGCATTGAGTTGGTGAATTGGGGGTTTGTATTGTGTTTGATTACTTGTGTGCATACTAGATCTTGCTGTGCATTTGCGCCTTTTTCTCCATATCTTTTGACTTGACCCTCGTGATCTCTCATCTTTTGTTTCGAAGATGGTCGACTGGAGTTATTTTAATCCCATCTTCGCAGATACCTCGTACCCTCCAGTTGATCCACCTTTCCTTTTCCAGGAGGACTTTCCTCCTGATTTTTGTGCATATCCACCTAACCCATTATTTCAGGAGTCAGAGGACTTTGATTTTCACCCACCCTCATTCAACCCCATCCAATCCTGGGATTTTGGAGTCACCTTTCATGTTGTCTACACTTGAGACATTGAACCAGATGATGGAGCATATGAATTCGAGGATTTCCGATCTATTTAACATGAATGAGAGCCAGAACGTTGCTCCACTATTTGAGGATATATATTCACTTGAGGATAATCATGATAGCTTGAAATCACCCAAAATACAAAACAATGAAAAAATTTCAAGAATCCAAAAAGAATTCGGGAGATATGTTGTTGATTCATTTTGTGAGGAGAGGACCCAAATGGCCGATCATTTACCCACACAGCCATGTCCCAACCTTGACCCCGAGGATGCCACTGTACAGACTGCTCTTGGCAATCCTTGTGTATATGCTAATTCCGACCTCCTCCCTTGTATGGATGAGGTCCAAAAATTCAAAAAAAATGTTGACTAAACCCGAAGTGGCGGTCACCCTTTATGAGATCATTAAAGCACCACTTCAACAGGCCATGACAGATTTATCTACTCCTCAACACAAGAAGAGAAAGCGAAGGAGAAGATCTGAGCGTCACATCTTGACGATGGCCACTGCCTACGCCATCTCTCACCGTCGATATTTAAGAAAGGGAACACTGCCACACCTCTTGTGAGTTGTTCCATATCTGAATATTCTTGTGATAACACTCTCGTTGACGGTGGTTCATCAACTAATATAATACCCTTTATCTATGGTACAATCTCTTCATCTTGGGCCTCTCAAGGAAACCAGGATGATAGTTCAATTTGTTGATGGATCTATCAAGAGGCCGAAGGGTATTTTAGAAAACACTGTCATTCTCATTCAAGGCATAAATTTTACTTCAGATTTTGTTGTAATGCACATGGAGACATCCACCCCTGTGGAGAACCCTCCAATCATCCAGGGACGACCTTTCCTCGCCTCTGCAGGAGCCGTTATCGATTATGGATTAGGAGAGATTCGCTTCCATTCTGATGTAGGAAGCAATGTGTTGATCACTACAGCCACTACTGACAAGAGACTTGCATCCCATGAGAGTGTGCCTGTGTTAGACAACCCCAAGGACTTTGACCATGATGATACTACCAGAGATTTTTGTTGTATGATGGATGATACTGAGACACGAGAACTCCTCTTCAAAGAGGAGGACTCGAAAAGCATAGACCTTGGAGTTCCCTCTTCTGGTACGTGGTGATGCATTGATGACATCCGCTGAATTTACAAGATGGACACCCTATAGCACAAGGACTCTGAGACTAGACAGGATGGACATGATTCAACTACTTTCACTGATGAGTCCATTCCTATTCAACCTGATTCAGATGAGACCAATCAGGCCAAATTTGATTTGATTGCTTTTATAAAGGAATTTGAGCCTTTTTATAAAGATGATGATCCGGTAGAGGTTCGTCAAGCTGAAATTGATCCTACTTTTTTTGATAATGATTTCGAGCCATTTTACTTTGATGTTTGCGAGACTTCCCAGGCAGGACATGACCACACTACTTCCAATAACCGATTTAGGCCTGCACAATCTGAAACCGTTGAGGATACATTCTTGGTCGATCCTACTCAGTTTATGCCTAGTGATGATCCCAATATCGACCTACACCTTCTCAAATCCATACCTCAGCGGTCCGCAAGAATGTTCGTTTTCGACCTTCTTGACCTTTGTACATCCACTCCTTTTGTATATCCTTTCGTTTCACTCTTTCTTCTCCCGTTTTATCATTCACCCCTTTTCTGTATGTATATATGCTATACTTAGGATGTGCTTTATCTTATGTATGGGGGGGTGAAGTATTTGTGTTGTTCATATTTGTCCTGTTTATCACCCTTGTTGTTGTTGCCTATACTTAGGGATACTCTACCCTAAGTATGGGGGGTGATGTTGTTCATATCGTGTCTTTGTATTTTTGAGTCTGTACATTCTCTTCATCGATTTTCGCCTTTGTACATTCTTCTATACTTAGGATCTTACTTGATCCTATGTATATGGGTGGATCACCAACTTCTCTTCTTTTTATCTTTTCTTTGACTCATTCAAGCATAGGAGTCTTTTCACCTTTCTATACTTGGCACGAGTTATGTCTTCCTTTGTCGCTCTTTGGTCACTATGAGTACATAGTTCGAGCTAAGTATAGGGGGTGTCGTATATATTGTATATATACTTTAGACATAACTCGTATGGGGGGAGGTTATGTGTACAATTTTGTAAAATCCACATGTGTAAAAAAAAACAAAAAACAAAATAAAAAAACAAAAAAAAAATCTCTTGTATATATTTGTATATATTTTACTAACCCTTTTTCCTTTAAAAAACTACAAAACCAAAAATCTATAAAAATTTGCATAATTAAAAAAAACACCTTCCTTTCACTTATGCATTTTTCCTCCAAAAATCCGTAAAAAGTTCAAAAAAAAGTTCTTTTCACATGTGCATCATTTCTTTAAAAAAACCTCTCAGCATTATTCATATTTTGCATTTGTCAGGATAGTATTGATATTTAAACTATGTCTGGAATAAAATTGAAGAATGGAGCTTAGTTGGACTTTAATGCACCTAATTCTCAGAGGAAGTTCACCAAGAAATAGGATTTTACAAGCTTCAGGTCTTTGACTTAATTCTTTGAGTTCCACATGACAATGTGCCGCTTTTGACTCTTAGTGTCTAACCTGGTCTCTTCATTCTGGGTACAATTCTGGAATAGGGAATTAATTTGTACTCCTGCTCTATGCACTTAGCTCAACTTAGACAGGATGTTGGAAGACTGTGTGAGTTTCTTTTTTGGTAGCGTGGAAATCAAAAGACTAGAGTATGGTAGAAATAAAGCTTCGGAAAGGGGATGGACGACTGGGCACAATTTTTTCTAAGACCCCAAAACATGTACAGAAACAAAAAGATTCTATATTCGTAGGGGCACAACAAGATCCAAGCAGAACCACCAAAAATCCAAAATACAAATAAGCCACTACCAAATAAATATCTGACCAAATAGGTTCAAGCTTCAAGAAAACATGCAGATCTTGGTGGAGACTCGGCTACACTGCCAGCTTCACAAGGAGAGGTGACTACACTAGCCACCCTCCAGTTCTTTTCTCCTTCTTCTAACTTCTCCCCCAATTCGATTGTGAACACAACGCGGCATACCTTAGAAGGAAATAACCAGACTCCCCGAGGACGAGTTACTGGAGAGGAGATTTGCATGGTAGTCCGACATTTTGGATGGGAAGAGCTAAATTCTTTCACACACATGAGCAGATTGTTCAATGTTCATAGGGTATAATTTGGGAAGAGGATTGATCTAAGATGACTTCTGAGCCGAAATTGTGACAATTATGTGTAGAACTTGAAAGCTGTCGATTTTAAAATTCTAAGTCTCACAAGAGTTCCGACACACTAATAGTCCAAAGGTCCGACAGAGCTCTAAACGACAATTTTATGAAGATAAGTTTAATACTCGATATTGTCCTACTTTCTTTATTTTCCCTTTCTTTTTCTTTTTCTTCACTTATTCTTTCAAATAAGTGTTTGCTAAGGGACTAGCAACGGTAAAGCATAGGGGGATGATGAATTTGCGATTCGTCATCTTTATTCATTTAATTTAGCTTAAAATCCCTTATAAAACGCACGCATATAACACTAACTCCATATTCTTACTAACTTGCATCTGTGTAAATATTGTACACTTCTTACTAATTTTAACCTAAAATAAATAAATAAAGAAAGAAAGAAAGGAAAAATAAAGAAAACAAAATAAAAAAAGGAAGACTGTATATAGGCTGACCCGAACCCCGCGAGAAGGTCAGACTTGAACTGATTGACTAGGAATAAAGTAGGGGGAGATAAGGGTCCTTACGCAGAAAATCAATAAAAATATGTGTGTTGTTGTAAATACTTCTCACTTATTTTGTGTATATCTGTATAGAACTAACACTAATTTATTTGTGACTTAATTGACAACAAATCAAATAACTATCAAAACCAATGTTGTAAATAAAAATGTGTCCTAATTAATAAAAATAATTACATAATTAAATCATGTACAGAATAAAAGTAGCCACACTTAGAAAAATTCACTAAGCACTAATTGAAAAATCAATTCCGGCTCCATATGAACTCAAAGTGAACCAATCTCACTTCCATTGGATTCTAAATTAAATTATCTTTAAAATGGTTGTGATTTCATATTTTTTGGAGTTACGAGTAAAAAGTTGGTTTTCCAGGGTGGTTTGCGCATTTTTCCCATGTATTTTGTACATATTGTATTTGTATATATTTGTAAATTATTCTTACTAATAATTTTGAAAAAAAGCTAATTTCCTCGTTTACCCTTGTATATAATGTCATATATGTATATTGTATATGTATATAGTTGCTATTTTTAATTAACCATCATGAAAAAATAAAAAAATAACATTTTTTAATTCAAATATATAAAGCGACGAAAATTCAAAAAAATTAGATAATTTTGTAAACAATTTTATCTCTTCTACTTTATATCATGTCATCTCTCTTATCTCTTCCACCAAAAAAATTCAAAAATTCATTTCCATTTTCATCTCTTATCTCTTTATCCAAAAAAAATTCAAAAATCAAATTTCATTCTATCTATTCTATTTATATGGCTCCTTCTCCCTCATTCCAACTTAATCAATCTTTAGAGAGAGGAGCCCGATTTCCGAGAGAAAATTTCATCGAGAATAGTGCCTAGCCTCCGAATCGTCCGGTGATAGCGAGGCGGCCTTGTCGAGGTGATCATGGTTCATTTCCGCTCATAAGGTGAGATCCACATTTTTCTTATTTGTATCTAGGTTAATCGTACTTTATTTCGTCGCATTTGAATTCCATCGTCATTTTATTTCTCTAGATCTCTAACAAATTCGATCTCGATTTGATCTGCCAACGAATCGATTTTTCATCCCACTTTCTCGATCTCCACGCATTCTATTCTATCGTCCACGCTCTCTCAACTCTGACCGCATACGGAGGCCGGAGATCGGATTCGAATCTCTCATTTCCGTCGAATCCCTGTTCATTTTCTGATTTGTAAATAAATAAAAATTAATAAAAAATATTAGTTTTTGTGATTTCTAACATTTGTTTTGCAGGATAATCTTTAAAAAATAATAAAAAAACTATAAAAAATAAAAAATTAAAAAAATCTCTCTGCTTTTAATCTCAAAATATCGGATTAAAAAAATATAAATAAAAAAAATTATTTCTTTTCTAATTTACAGTTTACATAAAAAAAGAAATAAAAAAAGAGGAGAGAGAGGACGGCAGCCAGGAGCGCCGCTGCTCCCACTTCTCTCCAGCGGTCCCACCGGCAGCCCTCTGCTCTCCCGCAACGCTGCAGCGCATCGACCAGCCACATGCCCCTCAGCCTACGGTGTCGCTACCCTCCTCCACCGGGCTTTCCTCGAAGCCATCCAGCGGTTACCCGCCGAGTTCCTCTCTCCACCGCCTCCAAGGCCGGCCGCCTCTCCATCACGCACGCGGCCGCCGCCGCGACTCCCTCGCCGTCCATCCTCATTCCAGCCACAACCTCGAGCCACCGCCTCCAAGCTTGGTCATGCGCCTCCCGCGTGCACGACCGTCGTCGCGCCTCCACAAGAGCGGCCGCGCCCCGCCCGCAGCACCTCTACGCGACGCTCCTCCATCGACCAGCCGTCGCCCGCGTGGGGAAGAGGAGGAGGGAGGTCGCGGCCCTGCCTACTCCTCCCCCCTTGTGATTGAAAGAGACGAAGACCCTAGGGCTTGAGATATTAAATTTCTGGGCAAATTGCATTAAAGACCTCAAAGGTTTCAGAAATTACCAAAAGCTCCCCGCCAACTCCTCAAGCAAGTTATTCTTGGGTAAATTGCACATTCTCCATTCTGTGTATTTTATTATTTATTTGATGCAAAAACATTGAACTATTTGCAAATTAGTGCATGAATTCCAAATCTTGAATTTGCATGTGCTTTGGAATGAAATAAATGTTATCTATGATCTAAAAATCTTGAAAAATTATGTTATACTCCTAATGTGATTATATACTTAGCATAAAATTTTCATTGCATTTCGATTTCATTTGATATTAATAAAAAATCATAAACTGTGTCATTTTGTCTTTCTGAAATTTGAAAATTCATAAAAATTCAAATAATGTTCCAAAAATTCCAAAAAAAAGGATAGTTTTATTTCGTTGTCTTTTAATTTCTTACCAATTTTCACGAATTAGTTATTTACAAAACCGAAAAAAGCTGAAAAACATCAAAAATATTATAAAAATCACCGAAAATTCTACAAAAATCCAAAAATTTTGATTTCAGTTTCTAATTGTAGATATTTGCCTGTAGTTTGTCATAAAAATAATTGTCAGGAGTTTTGGACATTAAAATATTTTTAAGTTGCAAATTACTTCATGTTGTGCACATTTTCGTATTTTCTCACTGTTTGATTTTTAGAAAAATACAAAAACATCTTAAATTCTACAAAAAAACCCGAAAACATTTCAAAACTTTAAAACCCAAAAATATTTTCTCTGGATTTTTTGAGCATTTTTGGTATAATTAAAAAAATTATAAAAAGAGTTGGTGTGCGTATTTTTGATCTTGTGAATATTGCTTCGTGCTATTTTTTTGAAAATAATAAAATTAAAAAGATAAAAAATCACAGAAACGTAGGATAGTTGTCCTTTGAGATTCTTGTTTTCTATTAATTAATTCTTGATTAATTAAATAACCCTCAGGATTTGTAGCCTCCCGAGTTTGACCTTGTCCGCTATTGAGGTTAATAAGTAGTAAAAATAAAAACATTTTTTGTTTGTTACGGGATTTTTGGGGATAGTAACGACCAATTTATCATCAATTTCCACCCTCAAATTTCCGTATCAACACTATATATTTAATACATTATTTATTTTAACGTGTTATTGATTATTGTATTTTCTGATTTTGTTTTAATATTTTTAAATAATATTTATAAATAATTATAAATATAAGAAAGCCAAAAATATAAACTATGAATAAATTAAATTTTACATATAGGTTCATAATACAATATGGAGTAAAGAGTCAACTCTTTCTTCTTAACTCCATTTTTAATGAAACTATCTTCATTAGACATAAAATTAAATTTTATGAAAAATAAAATTAAGCATGTTCAATTTTGAGTTTGTATGGAGGGGATACATGTCTGTGAAGTTATATTTGCAGCTTTTTGATCTGTGTGTCTCAGTCACACTATGCATTATTTTTATGTGTAATTGTTTTTATATTTTCTTTGAATTTTTATGTACAAGTTTCCTGTTGAAGATTTTATTATTTGATGTATATATAATGAAAAATAAAATACAATAAAAAATTATTTATTGATGGATAAAATTATGGTTTTAAATATATTTTTTATATAATTGAGTGCTCTATCTCTTCCTACTTTATTCCTAGTCGATCATGTTAATATTAACATGGTCTCAAGGTTTAGAGTCATCCAGTGTCTTTAAAACTTCATTTCTTTATTCTTTTATTTTGGTATTGAATACATGCATTTATATAGTATTTCTAGGTCAAATACTGTTTGTTATTTTTTTACAATAAATGGCATATACATGAATTTGACTGAGAAATTAAGGTCAAAATGAAACAATAAAGGTGACGAAATGGAGATTCATCATTAGGATACATGCTAGCTATAGGTAATCCTAACCACTAGGGAATTCCTGAAAGGAGTTACATAATATATACAATAATACCAATCACAACAACTATTATGAAGATCGATAATAGAAGAAAAGTGGATGGTGAATGATTAGATATCGAATGAATGAAAAAGAGAAAAAGAATATCTTCCACCACCCGTAAATATGAAACTACTACTTTTAATCCTAGTCATATCTTTTATAATTCCTCGTTGAGCCTTTACTCGCATCCTTAGTTAACAACCAAACTCAGGTGATGGTCAAGGGACACATCACTATGTCACCTGATCGCTTCGACGCCAACTCCGTTCATGTTTTACATCGTTGCACTCAATTCTCCCACTCATTGTTATGTTCGTGGCGCATTGAAAGCATAACGAGTCGAGCATCACCTTCTCGTATGACATCCAGGGGGAGAAGTTAGGATACTTGTTGAAAATCATAACTGTGATGACAAATCTAACTTCGAGGTTGGAAGCTATGATACGCTATAGTCGTGTACACCAACCATCCTATGACGAAGAATGATAAAAAGATGCTAACTTTGGGAAGAAATTTTTGTTTGTTTTTTAAGGGGAATGTAACTTTTTGTGACTCATTATGATTATGAACTTACGATGATGATCAAGCCTTTAGTTATCTTAACTGTATAATGAGCAGTTATTTATAGCTTAACATTTGGAAGCACTTTTTTGTAAAGCAAGAAAATTTGATGGAAAAGGTAGGTGAATTATATGGATATATTCAGATGTAAATATCTATCATCTCTTTGTATGTCCTTGTGATTTCGTTGGGGAAGTTTGGAAAGCGGATTTGTTATTTTCTTGATAAATTGTTGGGCAACAAAATCATCATGTGTCGATCAAACCCGGTCGTATTTGGCACAGAGGATCGGGGCATGACAATATTTTCCGTATAATACCGTGAATATGATCAACATCGAAGGCTTTTACCATAATATACAAGTTATATTCCCTATTTTGTAACTATAAATCATCGCAAAAGGAACCCTATGCATGTAGTAGGGGTGCAAACTATGGATTTTTCATCACAGAAGTTATAGGTCCTGGACTATAAGCTTGTTCTAGTTACGGTGCATGTTTATTTGTTTGTAACACTGGATTTCTCATTTTGCTTCTCACTTTTTAGTTTCTGTAACTGATAACCTGCTTGGTTGGATTATCTTGAGAGTAAGGATCGTCTCTTGTAATATAACATGAACCTATACATACAGCACTATAGGTATCTCATGTATTAAATCTTTACCCTCTCCATTTTTTCCTCCACCGTCCACCTTCGTGCTTTCAATATATTCAAAATCAGAACGGACTGATCACCGTCTGTGTCCTTTGGATTAGTGATCCGAGATCAGGATAGAGGCTGCTGCTAATGCATCTTTCATGAAAGATTACGGTGAACCACGACCAGATTTGTTTCATCTCCTATGCAGCTCTCCGATGGGTTATAGGGCAGTGACATAAAAATCATTTCCACTAGTTAAACCGTACTCAGATCCAAGCACATGAGGTAACCCTTCTGCGTTTCTCATAGCTGATCACGCAAGTTGCATCTCAGTGGAATGGATTTGCACCACATCACCATCCACAGCAGATTTTTTAGATGGGGCTTTGAGTTGTAGGACAATCAGATGCTTGATACAAGCCAGGCTTATCACGTCGCACCTCTCGCATACTCCCAAATGAGATCTTCCTTTCACATCAATCCCACTATCAAGCCAAGTCCAGTAAGCCAAATAGCTCCTTGTTTAATGCTTCCGTATATGTCATACTCTGGACTAGTGCGGTCTAGCACCCATTGAAAAGCTCTACTCAGTCATGCTCAAGGTTAAGGAATTGAATCAGTGGTCTTTAGATCAGAAAATTAAAAGAAAACTATTAAGGTGCGTTTGGTATGCGGGTTAAGGTGGATTAAACTGGTCGGGGTTACCTCGTTTTTGTGTTTTAGTGTTTGGATAGAGGGTTAAACTGAGGGTGGGTTAGAAGTGGTTTGTTGTGATATAATTGTATTGAAACTTGAAAAAGTGAGTAGTTATTGTGATGTAATTGCATTGAAGTTTGAAAAAGTGAGTAGAAGTGGAGTAGTTTATAATTTTTATACGATGTAATGGTACAATATATTATTTTTTGATGGAATTGATGATAGAAAATTGATTTATTTAATTTTTTTAAAAAAATAAAAAGTAAGACCCACATGTAGGGAGAAAAAGAGGAGTTTACCCCTCTAGTTGAACAACCCCTTAGGTGATGCTGACGTTTTGCTTAGACCTCTCTGTCCGTTATTGTGCAAGTAGGTATTACAGACGTGAAACAAACAGACTCAAAACCACGTTTTTCCCTTTTTATTTTTAGGTTGTTGAATATAATTGTAATTTTCGTAAGTAATTTTGCATGATGTTGAAACTAGTTGGACATCGTTTGTTTGTTCGTTTGTTTATATCTTCATCTGCTGTATCATCCTTATCTTGGTCTCTCACCACCACATCAACATCAATGGCCCATCCCCTTCTCTTTCACTTGTTTTGAGGGATTTCCAGATGTCCCTGTCACAGACAAACAACCCGTGCCCTACCGGTGGCTAGTCCTTAAAAAATAGATGTGCGTTTTGCCCTCAATTTGGCCATTTATTTATATCTTTAAAATGTATATCTTTGCATTAGCCAGAGTGGATTGAAAACGACTCCTTAAGACCTACCAGTCATCGGCTTTATCTGTGTGCTCCAGAGATCAAGGACTTACCAGTCATGGACAAAGCAGGGATATATGCACCCATAAATGGTCATACATAACGATGCGTCATCATTATACAGCAAAGATGACATGGCTTTGAAATGGTATGTGACATTACTGTTTGGTAGATTATTGTTGATGCCTATGCTTTGGAAGAAAGAAGTGGAAGATTCTTCAATCTACTGTACAGATCTCCAATATATGCTTCTTAATACCACGAGTCAACTTTACAAATTTCAAATTCCGACACTGATGGTATAAGTCTGAGTAGACAGTATTATTTTTTTCGTAGCAAAGGCTATCATCATTGGATACGCCTCTTGGATTAGGTTTGATCGGTTCACCTATCTGTTGTTTTAAAAAAACCTTACACCTCACGGTATCTAAAGATAAAAAATGCATAAATCTCATAGAATCTTCAAAGCATTGTTTAAGATTCATCTCCTGGAAGATGAAAAAATGAATCGTGGAAATAGTATATGACGGTTTCCTGGAAATAGACAAGGATCACGTAAGACATCTAGATGACTTGCAATACGTACATCACATATTGTCATAATGACCAGTTAACCAGTGGCATACAGAAACTGCTTGCTTATTTGATCGACCAAATTGAAGCCTGTGGCTGACCGTGGACGGTGGTAGCAGTAACTGAGCAGGTACATGAAACGCGAAATTTCTCATTCAAACTAAGAACAAAAAGGCTGTTGCTATTCTTCTTATTAGCTAAAAACGAAACTAAGTAAGCATATAAGAAAGTTTAAATACATCCAGGCATCATCATCAAAGGAGTAAACCCTACAGATGATTGCGTAAAATCTATATAAGTAAAAAAAATATTACCCAAAAGAAACC
Source organism: Ottelia alismoides (assembly GCA_037367405.1). Taxonomy (NCBI): domain Eukaryota; kingdom Viridiplantae; phylum Streptophyta; class Magnoliopsida; order Alismatales; family Hydrocharitaceae; genus Ottelia; species Ottelia alismoides. The sequence goes on along the minus strand of JAZKJV010005562.1, from coordinate 1,121,852 downwards.
AGTAAGTTATTGCTATTCTTGTGAAGCTCAATTCTTGGAAAGTACTGGATGTTAGGTTCTCTTCTGAAAATAACACATGACCACAAAGAGGGGGCGGGGGGGGGGGGGAAGAGGATGAATAATGTATAAATCGAGATCAATGAAATAAATTTATATTTTAATAATAAAATATCATGTTTACAGACATGGCAACACACGTGTCTAACCATGGGTGCATTTTCCTTTTTCTCATATATATATATATATATATATATATATATATATATATATATATATATATATATATATATATAGGATTTCTTTCAAATAGGATGCAGTCCTTCCTAAGCTAAGGAAGGCCAACCCCTTTTTTGTATAATACAGGATGACTTTAGTATAATACATATACAGTTTTGTATTAGAATGTGCAGTTTTAATGTTTGTATTATAATGTGCAGTTTTGTATGCGGCTTTGTATTTATAACGTGCGCCTATAATACAAACTATATACGTATTCTACTAAAGTGCCCTGTTTTATACAAAAAAGGACGGCCTTCCTTAACTCAGGAAGGACTGCATCCTATTTGAAAGGCCCCATATATATATATATATATATATATATATATATATATATATATATATATATATATATATATATATATATATACGTGTGTGTGTGCGTGAATGTTACACACATGCACACACTTACTTGTGCATGCATGTGTACGGATACGTATGTATGTATATGTGTATGGATATGTATGTATGTGTATGTATGTGTACAGACACATCTTTACTCACATACACAACGAAAAATAGCCATCTCCGTGGGGAATACAAAGAATTCTATACCAGTGCTAACCCTGATTATGATTCTAAAGACCCTCCTAGATTCGGAGTCTGGTTTCTTGATCCTGTGGGATGAGCATATTGTCTATAGAGTGGATTATACTCGAGTTGAGTCCTGAGATGAGACTAATTACATGCATCAATGTGCTCAAAGCATTTAATAACCCTAATGAACAACCACTTACATATCCTCTCATGTCTTGAACGAACGCTCATCTTTGGATCTATTGCAAATTTTATGCGGGGGCTCTCAATTATATTAAAAAAAAGGTTTATATTGACCTTTGATTCCCTTTTGATCATTCATTCGTGAAAACTAAACTCGACTACTTTGAACATCTCATGTGCTTCTATTGTGCTTCGACTTTCTAGGAACATACCAATATCTGTCTTGATGTGGTTGAGGCCAATTTATCACCCTCAACTATCCCCAACCTCAACCTCTTAATATTTTCATTCCTTTTGAGTGAAGATTCAACCGTAAAATGAAACGGAGTTCCCTTCCATCTTTTAGAGAAGAACAGAGGCCTAGCGAGCTTGTGAAGCTTCTTACTAGATGGGAAGAACGGTCAAGCTGTCAAAAGAGATAGAATTACCTACATTAATATAGTAACATTGACCTAATGTTTAGATAGGACATAGTTGATATTTATTGATCAATAATCATTCAAGCCTAGTTATCAACTTTTCCTGTAATGATATTAGTACTACCTAGTATTGTCAGATATTAGCCAATTTGTTCTTTTAACTAGCCGAGAAAGAATTTATGCTTAACAAACATGGATTAGTGGAAAACCTACCTAAGCTACCTACACGAAGGAGGACATGTGTTCATTATGAATTAGAGAAACTCCTTAGGTTTACCCTGAGAAGTAAATAATTTATCAACACTTTAAGACCTTCAAAGATTTTACATCTAAACTTGTTTAGACCTACAAATATGAAAGTTTAAGTGGATATCATTGTTGTCTTGCCATAGTAGATGACTACTCACGATTCACTTGGGTTTTTTCATTTTCCCCAAAAGACTTACCTTTTTTAGATTTCAAAATTGTAACCAAATCGATTCGGAATGAACAAGGAACTGCTATCACTTATTTAAGAAGTGATCATGATGGTGATTTCGAGAATGAGATTTTTTAGTATACAAAACATGAGATCAAGCATGAAAATCGAGCCCCCTAAAAGTAGTTCAAAATGGTGTAGTTGAGTGGAAAAATTGGACTATTTAAGAATGTAGTTGTACAATACTATGAAAATCCAACGTGCCTCTATATTTTGGGAAAAATCCTTAATCACAACCTACCATGTCTTAAACAGGACTTTAATGTGACCGGAACTAATGAAGACTCGTTTGAACACTATTTTTGATGCTTACCAATGATTATTTTCATATTTTTGGATGCAAATGCGTTATTCTTAATATTAAGGAAAATCTTGATAAGTTTAACCTTAAAAGTATAAAAGGTATCTTCCTAGGATACTCTTTACGCAACAAAACTTATTGGCTATTTACAAACAAAACAATGATTGCCATGGGTAGTCAATGTTTCATAATTGATGAAAACTTGAGAAAATCTCCTCAACTATAGGAATTAGAAAATGAGGAAGAAGCTCAAGTAGATGATCCTTCAAGTATAACTGAGAAAGATAATTCTCATAGTTTACCCAAGGACTTTAGCTTTACTAGAGCTCATCTTAAGTAGTTGGTGATTGGAGATGACTCAAAGGGAATTAATACCAGATTACACTTCAATACATTTAATCTTTCTTCTTTTGCATCCCTAGTTGATCTAAAATCTATCGATGACCATTACAACAATGAATCTTGGTTAATATTGATGCAAGAGGAACTTATCCAGTTTGAAAGGAGTCAAACATGAGAACCTAGACTTCAAAACAATATTGTTATAGAAACCAAGAAGGTCTTTAGGAATAAATTAAATGAGTCGGGGAATGTTATCGACGATAAGATCAAACTTGTTACACAAGGATATACTCAGCAAGAATGCATTGATTTGAACAAAACCTAAGCTCTTATTACAAGGATTGAATGAACCAAAGTGCTATTAGTATTCACTTGTTTCAAATGAATCAAGATGTATCAATCGATGTTAAAAGTACTTTTCTAAATGGATTTATCAAAGAAGTAATCCTATGTCAAGCAATCGTCATGATTTGAAGACTCCTATAGACTAGAATGTATTTTCAAACTAAGGAAAGATATACATGGACTTAAGCAAGCTCCAAGATCGTGGTATGAAAATCTTAGAAACATATTTCTCACATTAAGATTTAAATTAGAAAAAGTATACTACACTTTATTAATTAAATCAATTTTGCTTGATTTGTTAATAGGTTAATTTTTTTCTATGACATTAATTTTAGTTCCACTAGTGCACCTCTTTGTAAGGAATTCTCCAAAAGTATATAGGAATAGTTATAGATGAGCATGGTGGGAGAAATGAAGTTGATCCTACGGTTCCAAATTATATAGAAGGAAATGAAATGTTATTTTCATAAAAAATAGATAAAATATCATTAAGAAGTTTAGATTTAATAATATCTCCCAATTGCCCCAGCTACATACCTCAACCTCGACGAACTAAGAAAACATGTACACCGGAAGCTATACAGAGGTTGAACGGCTCTCTTCTTTATCCAAAATGAGTACACCCAATTGGCACATTTTTAGTTGCACATTTTTAGTCAGCGCCTAAAGAAAGTCATCTAAAAGCCGTCGAAATTTTTTATTATATTGCTTTTATCAAATATTTTGATTTGTTTTATCCTAAGATGCATTATAGGGATTTATTTGTGTAACTGGATGCACATTATGTTGGTAGTCACACTAATAAAAATAGTACGAACATTACCTACCAATTTACGTGGAGTGACCTTGTGCCTTCATTTTCTAAAAAGCAAACTGTGTAGCACTTTTGACTATTAAAATGGAGTATGTATCCACCTCTTTAGCATATTCCCACCTGCTTTGATGAAAAACACTCGCTCTGATTTTGGTCTGACCTTTATCTAAAATTGGATTCTTTCTGATGACGTCAGTTCTATCATTCTAGACAAGAAACATGTTAATGGTTCTACTACTAATCATATTGATTTTGGACATCATTTTCTTCATGAAAATATTTTGAAGGAGAAATCTTTATGAAATACATTTCCATAGACATTAAAACTATAGACTTTTTCATTAATTACTTAGTTGCATCTCATTTTAAGATGAGTAGAAGAGACTTATGTTTGCCTAATTTGAGAAATAATTTTTAAAATAAATTTCATGCAAAAAGTGTTTCGTATTATTCACAGTTGACCAATAATTAGATAAATTCGATTGACAACTAATAATCAATGACAAGATATCTCATTGAGCATCATGCATGATTAATCACCCAATGAGACTTGATAGATCATTCTAGATGGATTTAAATTTTTATTTCAAAATTTAAAAAAGTTGTGTTAAACCTTTTGAAGGATATGGGAAAATCCTTAAGTCCATTACGAAAGCATGAGGATCACATCGTATGCGATCGGGAATGACTAGTCGCACTATTTGCTCGAGGCAGCGGAATTAAAAAAAAATAATTTGATGAAACCACATGATCCAAGAACACTTCTTGGATCATTTCATCTAAACCACAAACAAGTATTATGGTTACCTCTTGAAGCGTGGTTGTGATCGAATCTCTAAGCAAAGACACTTACTGTCTCAAGTTCGGTCCAACAGAGGAGACACTTACAAGCACGTTAATTAAATGCATGATTCTCGCAATCCATGTTGATGATCCAAGTGATGAATCTCCTGAACTTGTTAAACGATATCTAACATCTTAATCACAAGCGAGGCGTACCAAAGAAAACAGAAATTCATGAGCAAACAATTCGGCGATATAACGACGACGTTGCGACGATGGTGACTCTCTCTAGGGCTCCATGGTAGATGGCCACAATGAGAGAGATAGAAGAGATGTAGAGAATGAGAGAGAGATCATGTGTTGTCATTGTTGTAACTTGAAGAGCAATGGGTGCCTCTTCTTATAGTATTTTGGTAGTCCGTGGATCACAATCCAGGGACTACAAAAAATCAGTGGATGAGATTACCTTGAGCTTCTTTCAATAGCCAAGATTTTATTGTAATAACATAACAACAATAATATAATTTAAATGTAATATATATCAATACAATTAATACCGATTTAAATCAATCAAGCATGGACATCACATAATGGAGATTACCTCCTTCCATAATATGGGAGTTGGTGGCAATCTCATGTAATCTCACGAGATTACATTATTCTATGAAAATATCCAAGATTTACAATGACACTTGTTTTAAATTATTCTACAAAAACAATTCATATTTTTTTTAATATTTCAATCAAGCCATTAGAAAATTGTGAATCACATTCACAACCCAAAATAAAATGTGATTAACAAACATACACACACACACACACATATATATATATATATGAATAATTTGGATAGTGCTATCCACATTATTCATATTCATGATAATTAAGTCACATTTAATCATCTTTGATCTCTATTCTGATGTGCCCAAATAATATGAAATAACATTCAAATTATTCACATCTTTGACAACTAAATCACATTTAATTATGTAAGATAAGTCTCCTTATAATACGAATCAAATTCATATTAATTATGATAATTATATCATATTTAATTATCAATTTTCTTAGTGCTCGGATACCTATATCAACAATGAATCTATCCATGAACTCTTTTAAGGATAATGCACTTTCTCTGCAGATACTTGGAGATAAGGACATGGTGATTGTATTGTTCCACGTATAGTGACTTGGATATTGAGATCACATCTCAAATCCAGATCTTGCGGACCTCTCATAAATGCTTAATTAAATAAAGACCTTAAATCTAATCTTCTCATTTTATCTGCATCACATTCGGATCAATGTACAACATTTGGACCAAGCTCAGATCACTTCTCTACTATGCAAATTAATTATTCTTCATTTCTGATCTGGGAATGATATTTCCAATAACAATTATTGCATAATGGCTCATTGTGGGATCACATGTCCAACACCATTTAGATTGTTTTGTCCTCACTTATCTAACCTTGACTTTTTAGGAATATGTCAGATTCAGTTATTTTGTAGTCATCAAATCACCTTTATTTAGCATATTTCCATCTTTTTCGATTGAAATCAACACTTTTAATCCTGTTCACAACCTCTAACCTCTCAATATAAGGACACCCACGACGAAGACCTCCTTCCCCTTCCAAGGCAAGTAAGAAATCCATGATCGATCATTAGGATCAACATGATCTATCACTCTTATAGATTATCCTTGTCTTCTTGATCCATAATATGGTTTCAATGTTACCAATTTTCACAATTTTCTTCAACTTTTTTGAAGTCTCACTAGTTTATATGGCATTTTCTTCATTAAGAACCTATCCCTATCCTCATTGATTGATGAGTAGTCATTCATCTAACTTTATTCTTCTATTTTGTAATTAAATCCCTATTGAAACACCTGTAAACATAGCTTGTACAAAATAATATTCATTATTCATATGTAATTAATTCATAAATACTTGTATTTAAATCCAAAATGAAATAACAAAGAAAAGGAAAGATAAATAAAAGAAGTATCAAATATATTAAATGACCCCAAACTTGTAGAACAAGTCAAATTTGACTTGGCCAACAAGAAATAAAGTATGGGATGATAAGGGCCAAATACAATATTCAAAACCTTAATTTTAAACTCTAAAAATAACCATTTTTACACTATTTTGTTCACACAAATACACACCTCAAATAACAAAATGACAAACATGAGACTTGTACGTATTAAGATATATAAAGCTACACAAATAATATACAATACAATTAATGCACAGTGGAAGTGGGACACATAGATGAAAAAGATGCAAACCAAACTTCATAGATCAATATCTTTTCCAAAGGAACTCAAATTGAACCAACCTAACCTACATTGTATTATATATTAAATTGTCTCTCTAATGAAGGAGATTTCATTGAAAATGGAGTTAAGATAACCATGTATATAGTCTACTGGCTTGAGAGGAAAACTCCTTATGTATATATGTTGCACCATGTAGATATGTTGTACATATGCACATCAAAAAATGTGCAAAGCAAGAAAAGCTCCAAAAAAGTGGTGGGTCTGATTGAAAATAAAATACCCACCGGAGTGTATATAGTCAAATAAAGCAAAGCTTATGTTACACGTGACCATCTCAATAAGCTTGCAGCGGGAGACTCATCTACACTAGTTGGGCTCCCAAGGATACATTGCTACACTAGTCATGGTCCATTCTCTTCTTCCCCCTCTTCTTGAGCCGGTTGTACTTGAACTTAGAAGGGAATACCCCGCTCCTCGAAGAAAGAGTTGCTAGACTAAGGCATTAGAGTTACCTTGTTAAAGGGGGTTGTCGCTTTGTCATTTCTGAGGTGGGAGCTACCTATCACTTACATAGTACAAGGAAAGATTCATGGTCATTAGGGTTTGCGTATGTAGACTTGTTCTGATCTGGATTATTGAGGAGTCTTGACCATAGATTGGTGGAACTTAGAGGCTACTGAGTTTTAAGCTTAAGTCTAAATAAGGTTCCAACAAATTAATAATCCAAAGGTCCGATTGAGCTCCATATTTCAATTTAATGAAGGAAAGTTTAATAATCAACCTTGTTTCCCCTTCTTTTTCTTTTTCTTCTCTTTTTCACTTCCTTTTCAAATAAGTGTTTGCTAAGGGACTAGCAAAAGTAAAGTATAGGGGGGTGATGAATCCCCATTCATCACTCTTTATTCTTTTATTTTAACTCTTTATCTTGGCAAAACAACATGTAGATAGGTGTAAATATAATAAATTATCAAAAAGCATGCTTCTGTTAATATTCAATAATTAGCATGTTTTTTTATGCAAAAAAAAGAATAAAGAAGAAAAAAAGAAGGAGATATTTAGAATAAATATCGAGTGACCCGAACCCAAGGGAGGGCCATGCTGTGGCCTAACCGTAAAAGAAAATAAGTAGAGAGAGATAGGGCCACTCATCCTTGTACACATCCCCTATATAAATATATGTATGTACATAATTTATTTTTCAAAAATAAAAATAAAAATGTGTTTCTCTTAATTCGTATATATTTATAAAAATAAAATAAAAATAAGAAAACTAAAATAAAACCCAAAATAAAATCATTTCTCTCTCTTCTTGTACATATACCATGTATATAGGAATACTTCATCTATTTATTTCACCCTTACAAATAAATAATAAAAAATTAAAAATTAATTTATACTCTACATTTTATGTTGTAAGTAAATAAAATAAAAATTTAGAGTATTTATACACAAATAAGAAATTAAAAATAAAAGTATAAAATACATAGGTATTTTATACATGTATATAATATTATATTATGTATATACATTAACTTATTTTTCAAAAAAATAAATAAAAATAACTAAAAATAATATTAAAATAAATAAACATGTTTTATTTTGTAAATATTTTAAAATAAAATCATTTTCTATTTTTAATTTAATTTATAAATAATTTTAATTTCCTGGATTCTGATTGGTCTACGGGGGAACATTGACCCCCGGTCAACTGCCCCCCTGGACCACTTCGCTCACGGATCTGACTTTCGACCCGATTTCGCCAAATTCTCTTGAGTCGATCCGACCTCCATTTGCACTACTTTGCATCTTCGATTGTTGAGAATGGACCCGTGATTCACGGCCGCCAATCCCCTTAGGGATCCATTCCTCGATCCGCGTGCTCCACTCCCATCTTCATCGGGCCCTACACCGTATATAACCTGAAGGAGCCGCACCCTTTCATGCATCTTTGTCCATCGCCTTCGGCTCCTGGGACCTCCATTCCCCTTCCATGAGTGACAGCTAGAGCGGGTTTGTGTTGCAGCGAGGGACCGAGGCCTCTAGCCTCAGATCCGGCGAGCTTCTCGCCGTGCTCCGCCACCGGCGAGCCTGAGCCTCTGGAGACGTCGCTCCATTGAGTCGAAGATCCCTGGAGGTCCACGACCTCCAGCCTAGACGAATGCCTCCATGAGATAGTTTAGATAGTCGTAGTTCGTCTTGATTTTTGCTTTTTCGATTCCGACCAACCACCCTTCATCGGCCATTTCACCGTACCCTAACCATCCATTTTCGAAGCCGACCATCCAATCACCTTCATCAAACCACGGCTCCACCTTCTTCGCCCTTCGTTCCCCCTGGTTCGCCCCAGAATAGGGACACCGCCTTCCTTCGTCGTCGCCTCGCCGGAAGGCTCCACTCCGCCCCACCCGTTCACCCATTTCTCCTGTAACCAGGTCGAGGCATTTTGCCCTCGACCAAGCTTTTGTCCTATGCAGGTTTGACCGCGAAAGGACCTCATCTGGAGGTCCTACACCCGAGCACAGGATCTCCAGGTGCCTTAGCGTCATTGGGGTCCTCCAGGACCTCCCGGCCTCATTGGAGACCATCAGTAGCTGCGAACCATCTCCAGCATCGTTTCGCCCAACAAAGAAGCATCGGAGGAGCTCCCAGCTGCGCGTATCAACCGTTCGAAGTTCATCAGTGACGAGTTCCTTCACCGCTCATCCAGGACCCTCCTCCATCATCCGATCAAGTTCCTCTGCCAGGTCTAAAAACTAATCGCAGCCATCCATCTACGGGGAGCTTGCATTCGTTGGATCCATCTGAGAATTGGATCTCGTCTATTGATCGTCGAAGGGGTATTAGCTAATTAAGGCCATTTGATCTTAAGTGATGACTCCTCGACTGTCGGATCAATAATAATAATGGTAATTTACACTTAGGCCCTTAGCTCTTTTCAGATTTCAGTTTAGTCCTATAAATATTTTTAGAAGTTGTTTTTATCTTGGATAATTTGTACTTTCGACATCGTGTTTATTTAATTTGCAGTTTAGTCCCTCTGAGTATTTTTCACATGGTCTGTCACGTGCTTTCTGGAATTTTTGCGTATTTCTTCCTGAACTATATTGTTGTTATCTTTTGAAATCTTATAAATAAGAATTACAATCATGCCCCTGCGTGTCTGACTCACGTGTCTAACGTGTTCTATTTTGGGATTTCTGCATACTTGGACCAAGACTTTTTATGCTTGTTAATCTTTAGCCTCTGGAACTTATTTTCATTACATTTAGGTCCATGTGTGCTGCGCATGTTTGATTGGTTGAATAAAATAGCAATTTTCATCCAAATCTCATGAAATTTGGAAACTTGGCTCCTGCCACTGTGTAAAATTTTTGGTGAATTTTGGGGACATATTTATTTTGCATTTTCTATTTTTAAAAATTAAAAAACCTTGAATTTTGCTACTTTCTAATTTGAAAAATCAAATAAAAAAATTAAAAAGCCCCCAAAAATCTAAAAAAATTATTTGTGCTTATTTTTGTGTGTTTTTGCTTCTATCCAAATTTCATTGCATTCGGATTTAAAAAACCTTAAAAATTAAAAAACACTGAAAAATGTAGAAAAATCATTAAAAATTCTAAAAAAAATTTAAAAATTGCAATTTCACTTTCTGTAGCTCGTATTTTATTTCCAGTTTCTCATAAAATTGTTGCTTGAATTTAATAGGCTATTTAGATATTTTTGAATAGTTTTTTGATTGTGGCTGCACAATACCCTTGATTTTCAGCCTTATTTCATTTTTTAATAAAATCAACTAAAAACCATAAAAATATGAGAAAAATACTAAAGACATCTGAATATTCATAAAATCCAAAAAATTTTTATTTGAATTTTCCGACTTGGTTTGGTGTGTTGAATAATTGTTGGTTTGTGCCTTTTTGATTCTTTTTATTCATTTTCTTAATTATTGAAAATCGAAAAAATTTAAAAAAGTTAAAATCCACAAAAAATATTTTATTCCTTTTATTTTGATTTTTGACTACTTCGTAGGACTTGTCCAGTCCTTACTCCTTGAGCTTAATCGTGGTAGCTATACCAGGTTAAATAAATAGCTAGACCACTATTTGACTTGATTGATTGATTTATCCTATTTGGTGGTCTTGATTGATTTTTCTTGTTGACTGAGTCTCGTGGTTCGGGTCCAACGACCTGATTATTCATACCTTTACTCGAATCGTGCGGTTTTTACGGTCGTCAAGCTCAACCCAGCCTTAGTAAGGAGGCATCCAATTCCTCTAGTTATCCAGACTCTCTCTAATGTACATATAAACTAAGGATATGACTTTTAGTGTTGATGGCGTTTGCGAGAGTAGAGTCAAAACGTCACCCAAGGTCTTGGTCCAAGAAATTCTCCTAAGGACACAATCCTCAACACAGTGAATAAATCAAATCTTGCATTCAGTCCACCGTCTCTTTAGTTGTCAGACTTGAAAGTGTAGATGAAAGACCAGTAATGGAGGACATGGGATTGTGTCATTTGTTCTTTCCCTCTCATTTGAACAAGGATTCTCTCACACAACACATATTTTTGGTGTTCATCAGTGCATTCGTCAAGAGAATTTGGAGCCATCTGCACTTGTTTTCCTGGGAATACACCGGGGTATGTCTCTTTTGAGTACCTATTGTGCCTTCTACACCCAGACTTATAGCATTTACGATGCAGAGCCCTTTTTTGATGCAAGCCCGACTCCTAGTCCTAATAGTGATGGTCCAAGTGGACACTTTGAAATGATTGGGAGCGCTAGCCTTTGGTGGAAGCTCTTTGATATTTGACTTTGTGGAATGAGAGCTTTTATTTGACATTTCATTGCTTTGTAATATTTCTGGGTAGCTCCACTGCTTTTACCAAGAGTTGGCGTACACTGGTCAACAATTTTTATTTTATCACACCCTGGCACTTAGGTCAATTCAAAAGATTAGTATAAAAACCAAGTTCCCATACTAGCGAAAGATGCTGACACTCAGGTTTCGTGAAGCCTTCAATGATTTTATCCCATCCTTGAGCATCATTAGATCAAGTCCAGACTCAAATCCCCCATCCCAGTCCCTCAAGTGAAGAGTCAACTCATCTCATCGAGACCTCAGTCGTGCATGTGATGTGCTAATCATATTCTTGGGGTTGGAGACTAAGCATGCATTATAGTACACAAATCTAGAAATCTAGGGGAATGTGGATGATTAAGTCTAAGATCCTGATAGATAAGGCTGGTTAACCTAAAATTTCAAGACCTCATAAATCAAGCTTTCTTGAACATTACAGATCCTATGTGGATGTGTGAAATTAGAGGTTTTAATCCAACTCCTTTATTTAAAGCATATTTTTTAACTTTAAGAGACATTATGACTGCCTAAGCTCAATTAAGTAGATGCATATGCATTCAACCAGTACGCGTGTAAGTACAGATCGGAGCCCGTTGCTTGAGGACAGAGAATTACGCGATGTCCTCTAAACCACCCACTCTGTTAAGGGCGAACCCTCACTGAACGCGGCTACTTATTCGGGTTTACTAGTCAATATGACTCTTAAGGGATTTTTGGATTTTCTCATTTTTATGGATTTTTTATTAAAGGTTAGAACACAAGTTAGACTCAATTTTCCTTGAAATCAAAAAAGAATTTTTCAATATCATGTCACACAAGTAAAGATTTTCAAAACATTTTCAAAAGATTTATCAAAACAAGAGAAACTTATTTTTCAAATCATTTTCAAAAATATTTTTAAGAAAATAGTGTAACATAATATATAAAGCCTTGAAAATAATTTTATCCACTTAGTTCAAATGATTTTACTTTAGCCCAAAAAGTTTTAAATTTTTCAATTTTTTCAGATTTTAGCTAAAGTACATATACGGTATATATGGTATACCCCCCTATACTTAAACTTTGCTTTGTCCTCATAGCACTAGATGATAAAGGTTCATAGGTCCATTTAATTATAGAAAAATATATGGGAACTAAAGAGGACTCCCCCCTATACTTAGGTTAGAAATAAGCTAACTATAGAGGCAAGGAAAGATGAGTAGAAAAATTACGGAGACTCGGGTCCCCCCTATACTTAGGCTAAGATTAGCCTAAGTATAAAGATTGAGAGTTGATGCTGCGAGAGACCCGAGGAGAACAAGGAAGACGGATGGATATACAAGTGAGTGGATGATTCTTCGGAGATAGATGGAGTGTCTAAGGCTCTGGGAGGGTGTTGAAGCAATCGTGGCTCAAACAAGCATACAACACCTCTTTGTTTCACCAACTCACACTTGAAACCAACAACTGTTGGTTAATTATCTTTTTAGTTTTATTGGTGATTAAAACATACTATTTTTACGCGAAAAAAATGTTAAGTAAAATCAACTGTGTAAATGAGGGTGTTGCTCTCCCAAAACAACATTTTACTGCATTTTAGGTTGACTTGCAATTAACAATCCCAATTATTTTGCTGAAGGTTATCACTGAATTAAGGTGAGCACATAAATCAAGCAATCATCGTCTACCGTTCATTCCCATTTTCTATTAACCTAGGTCATCAAGCTAGGACGGGAAATCGAGAAAAACCATGTAATCGATAAAAACCATGATATAGGCTAAGCGAGAAAACATGCAGCGCCTTGACAAAAATAAGTGAAAACTTGGATTGTTTTGAAAACCAAAATAATGTATGCAAGTCGATTGAAATATCCACCTAATATGCTTATATTAATGGGGAAAATCATCTTGTAAATTTGGCTATGTGAGACGATGCTATGTGCGTCTTTATTTAAAGTGTGTCCTACATACGAACAAGCACATAAAAATTGAAATGATGAAAGAAGCTTGAAGAGCCGCGTGCCAGGTCCTAGGTCGACAATCAAGTGGGAACGATCCCCACACAACCACATATGATCGTTCATTTACAATCGCGAGTCTTCGATCGAAGACCGCTGTAAAGATGATAATGACATTATAGAAATGATATGAAAAATAATATTTTTTTCTTTCTTTCTGACTTTCTCCAAGCATGCTTTTGCAGCTCCTCGCAGCGGGAAGCACCTGCTCCTCGCCTCCTTGAACATCAAGGGCCATGTCACAAAAGCAAAGGTCAGAGATCACTCGAAAACAAAAAATTTACGATGCAAGATAAATGAACAAAGTGAACTATATAAATGAAACACTTAATAAAATAAGTAAAAATCCAAATAATACAATAAATGAGCCGTGTCCTCGGCAACGGTGCCATCTGACGAGTCGCTAAATACAATAATTAATTCGGGCACGTTGTAGTACGTGTACTTATCGATTCAATCAGAACCGAGAAAAGATCTCTGTGAAGAGTGTCTCGGATTTAAATTATATCCCAGGCAAGTCCGGGGTCAAACACAGGGAGGTAAAGGAACAACTTTTGATCAATTCAAAATGTTAGATGTAGAATTCCAGTGCGGTATTTTTTTTAAATTTTTTATGCAAAAAGAATGCAAATGCAGGTGAATTAAGTTACTAAGAATCACATAACTTAGCCGAATTAATTTTTATGTCAAATGAGTTCAATTTAGCCAAATTATATTTGTCCAGTGAACTTAATCATATGATGAATGCAACATATATTTTTTTGGAATTTTGAGGGTTAAGATGCAACAACTAAAAATACATACTTTGTATGGGTTTTTACGCAATCTTTCACACAAACGACAAGAAAAAAATATGAATGAATGAAAACATGATGCAATGATACCACAATATTATTTTTTGATTTGTTTGACGAAATATGAATGATTTATGGATTTTTAGTAAAAATAGAGTGACAGTGAGTAAATAAATCTTAATATATCCACATTATCAAATTGGGCAGAGAGAGAATTATCCCATATAGGTATTTTTATATGTAATCCATGAGACTTGAAATTTTGTGAAAAGGATGTATGTAGATTTAATTAAAAATCAAATAGTTAGATCACTCTATAATTTATTTCAAGCACAATACAACTCTACTTTGGATGAAATTTAGATATTAATTAGATTATAAGCTAAGGCATTATTCCTGATTTTTTTAGAATTTTTAGTGCAACCGCGAGTTAGATATAAATTTATGAGTATATAATGTGTAAAATATGCAATATTTCCGTTAAAGAATTTTAGTTAATTACTCCCACTAACAAAAATACAAATAAATATTCATAGTGTAGACAATTAGTTGCTCAACATAATGACATTTTTTATTGAATAAGATGATGCAAAATAGAGGACCAAATTAAGGCATGATCATAGGGGTAACTGTGCAAATACAGAAAACAAACAGAACACTACACATATCTACAAGGACTGTTTTTTAATTTGAAAAACTAAATAAAATAAAATTGCTATTTTTACAAAAAATAAAAAAAACTAAAAACACCTTCTTCTTTGTCCCGGATATGCGGCAGCAGAGGGGGGACGGGGAGAGGGCAGCGTCGGCGGCGCGACCGCGAGGAGGGCGGAGGAGCGGCGACATTAGACGAACCGAAAATTGGGCCCTTTAAAAGTATGGAATTAACACTCGGTGATCATTGCAGTCGGGTTGAATTCGGTACGTCAAAAACCATCATGATTAATATGTGAAAGAAATCATATGGTTGTGATTATATTTTACGTGGTAAGTAACCAAGGTCGAACTCAGGTACACGAGCCTCTCTCATGATATTTAGACTTTATTTAGTTTAGTTAAGTGTTGAATCTATACACAGTAGGTCAATCAATGCATGAGGACATGACAATATGGATTAAATAATATGGAAACATGCATTTTTTATTTTTAATCATGCAAATATATGTGATGCTATGCAAAAATATGCCCCTACAACAATTGAGTACAATAAGCAGTTTAAGGAGTCAATTTCAGGACCAAATCATGCTTTGCATTAAAGCAAAAATTAGCATTGATACGAGTAAAGTACATGATACTTCAACTAATTTTAGCAAGATGAATTGTGTGTCAGTTCAGTCAATCACATGCCATAATGTATATAATGAAACGAGCATTAAACTGAGACTGAAATCATCAAATTCGGATGTAAAATGCTCAAGATATTAAACATTAAGACCAGGGGCATACATGCATGAAAACATAAAAGATAACTAGCGAACAAGACCCTGGGAAGGACTAAATGCAAATAAAATAAGGCGCAGGACCTTCCCTGTAAATAACCCACACGCGCGAGGGTATTTTTGCAATTATTCGAACCCGTAGGTGTATGTATGCAAAATACCCAAGCACACGTGTTCAGCAAGTGAGATCTGGACCTATCTGCAATTTGAAAGATTTTGGTGGGACTCTCTACAATTTACCCAGAGTGCAAGTGACCTGCACGTGCACCCTAGGTTCGGCTGACATGTAGGTTTGGATGAGGCTCGGGGCTGCTTCGGCTAGGCTCGGGATCAGGCTTTGGCTCGATGCAGGCTTGAAGTAGCATGAAATGCAGGGGAATCTCGGTATAGGCTCGGTAAATCCGAGCCTATAGATCAGGAACAGAGGCTCGGAGAGACCCTGGCAATGACACGTGGACATCCTGTTAGCAATGTGAGCCCCGTGCGAACCATTTCTACAATAAATGTTATTGTAATGAATAAATTATCAACGAAAGTTATTGATTATTTTTCACTCCCTTTCTGAGATTAAATGAGTGAATGCACTATAGGGTCCCTCTGTACAATAAGGGTTATGTACCATGGCCAACTTGATGATCATACAGCTGTTGATTCATTGGATGAATCATAGAGGCTGATGTTTGGATGAATATCTAAAGAGTTAGATAGAGGACTCATCAAGCATCATCTAATGATTATTAAAGGATGATCTCCAGCCTGAGTAGGAGATGGCAATCCTCTCTCAAATGACTAATATCTGACTGACATCTTGATGTAGGTCCTCTGCATGGGAATAGTTATTCGGAAGTGTCAAGTTAGTTGAGTCAATGGGTTGAGTTGACGAGATCGAGATAACCAAAGACCTACGTTGAATACTGTCATAACATAGGCATGCATCCTCTTACCGGAAATAGATGCGTTGCTATATGTCTGAGTGTGTACATTTGGCAGACCAATAGGTTGATGACCTAACCAAGGTCTATACACCGGCGAGCTGGTGTGCATGTAAGGACGTATGAGTAATACGATCTCTCAAAGGGATCATACAGGTTCACTTGTGAACTGGGAGACATGAGCTCACTCATGAGGTATTGGGACTGAACAAATTCCATGCATGGTCGTCATGCTTTAGAAGCATAACATGAATTTGAAGGTAAGATATATGCTTTGTGAAAGCATATGATCTATACCAAATCCCAATGACCAAGGTTGAGAAACTTAATGATCTAACCCTGAAGATGACAGTGTAAAAGTTATCTTTATCTTCAGAATGATCATAGGTCTTCCAGTATGCAGGATGTACAGGTATTGGGAATACGTGAGGGTGATGTGATCATATACGATTATATAACCATGACGCTTCCATTCCGAGGGCGTGATTAAACATGTTTGGATTTTAGTGACTCCTCTCATTAGAGAAGTGACCTAATCTTAGTCCATGAACTGGACATTGATCTGAGTGAGATTCAGATGCAATGAGAAGATCAGGTCTACAGTGTTGATTTGATCAGGCATCAGTGGGAGGTCCATGGGATCTGGATTTGAGATATGATCTCAACATCCAAGTCACTATACGTAAAACAATACAATCGCCATGTCCTTATCTCCAAGTATCTGAGGAGAGATCATATTATTCTTGAAGGGTTCGATAATAATTCCATAAGATCTAAGCAATGAAGAAATCATGATTAAATGTGATTTAATCATCTTGATGTGTGAAGAAATTACCAAATATAATTAAATGTGATTTAATTATTATGGATAAGAATAATGTGGATAGAAATATCCAATTATTCATAATATATTATAAATGTGATTTATAATATATTAGAGAGAGCTAATCATAATTTATATGTGTTGATTAATTATTATGTGTATTGGGTACACATTGTGTAATTAATTGACAACGTAAATTATATGTTGTTTTGGGTTGTGAATATGATTCACAATTTTTCCATGGCAAGATTGCAAAATTCTCAAATTTAATTGTGAATTATTTTTGAAGAATAAAACCCAACAAAATTTATTGCAAATAAATAAAGAGAGATTTCCCTGGAGATATGCTATCTCATGAATTATCATGAGATTGCCCTCCATTAGGAAATTGGTGGGCGACACCCATGTCCTATTTGGAATGGGTGGCCGTCCACCATGTTATACACAGAGATGTAATCTCCATGTATATATTCTCTCCTTATTTATTGGTTTAATTTAGGATTGATTTATATTTGGCTTTGTCAAATATATTTAATCCAAATTTGTTGTTTTTGACAACAACAATCTTGACCATTGGATTGACATAAATCAATCTCACCCATTGATTTTATATGTCCCATGGATTGAGATCCATGGATCCCAAAACCCTATAAATAGAGAGGCATACCATGCTCTCTATTTACATGCAATTTTGTAGCTCTCTCTCTCTCTCTCTCTCTTTCTTCATACACGATAGCCCTCTCTCCCTCTAATTTTGGTGGCCGTCCCCCATACCCTAGAGGAGAGATTCGTCGACGCTCTCGCCACCGCGCCGCCGCTTCGACGTTCTTCGGTTCTCCGTCTTCTTGGTGTGCTACTCTCACGAAGGAGACGTTCGATCTCGTGCGATGAGATAAGGAGCAACCACACTTGGATCAACTTCTTGGATTGTGAGGACAACGCGGTTCATCCCCGCGCTCGCAAGCGGTCTCACCGACGATTGGACTTGAGACAGGAGGTCTCTTTCTTTAGAGACTTGATCAACCACGCTTAAAGAGGTATTGCATTATACTTGTTGTGGTTATAGATGAAACGATCCGAGAATCGTTCTTGGATCATGTGGTTTCATCACATGAAAATTTTTAAATTCCGCTGCTCAGAACAACTAGTACGACTAGTCGTTCTTCGTCGTATTCGATACGACGATCACGTTTCCATGATGCGCTTGGGGATAATCCATATCCTTCAAGTGGTATCAGAGAATTAGGTCGACGGTTTCGAATATGATTCGAAAACCGAGGACGACTTGGGTTCGTTAAGGTCGCGAAAGTTTTTATCGCATTTGATTTCGCAGATCTGTTTAGTAAATATATTAGGCCATTTTCATGTTTAAACACGAATTATTTACTTGGATTTTGGGTTGAATCATGATGCCCATCTGAATCAAAGAAGTACCTCTACAGAGTAGAAGCTGAGTAAGCTGGGAACGGAAACTGAAACGGTTGGACTGATGACTGTAGCATCATGGGCTCCTCCATCTCCAAGAACCGTAGAAGATTTGATATCCACGATTCCCGAACTGAAAAGCATGGTACTGACTCGAACTCTAGCTGGAAGACCAACGAGAACTCGATTAATTTCTGGGTTCGAACATCCACTGTGGCAGTCATATCATCCATAATCTCACTTTAGCAAATTCAGGTTGAGTTAATTAATCAAGGTATCGTTGTCCCCACATCAACCAAGACGATCTCGAGAAATTTTTATTTAACCACTAAAGGAATCAAGTAAATCACACAGAGTGGTCTAACTAATTTTATTAACCTGGTATAGCGATCACGGTTGAACAGAAGGAGCACAATCAAACCTAGGTACTCGAGTCACAAAGATTCAAAGAATTTTTATTTTCTTTTTAGTGGTTTTTAATTATGCAAAATTTTGGTTTTAGAAAATAAGGATAATAAAGATAATGAATAAAAAGGCAAACACATACTATTTTTATATTTTTCAAATAGGGTAAAAATTACCAGAGAAATCAAGTAAAAATATTTTTGTGTTTCTAACAATTCTATAATGTTTCTATAATTTTTTGAGAATTTTTAGATCCTAATCTAGAACCAAGTAATTGTCAATTGGTGAAATTAATTGTTAATTTCGTGAAATAATCATGAAAAATATTTGTAAAATATTGGAAGATGATTATTTACCGAATTGACTTGGCCTCAACCAATTAATTGATTGGATGTGATCTAAATCATAACTGAAAACACAATCTTTAAACTTGATGCTTGAATAGGATTGGGAATTTGTGTAGTAAATTTCCTTATAATCAAAAATGTTTTGATTATTACTATATGGTATAATTTTAGTTGAAAAACCGATGATCATCTCAAGTACAAATTGATATATCTGGCATTATGCTTTCCCGAGGTGGATATGGTGTCTAGTCGGAGAGCATTGGGGTTGCGGGTTGCAACGTATGTGGTCCGTCCCACTCTCGTCGGTAGTGGCCATGACAACGGGTAGGGACTGTATAATGCCGGAGAAAATCAAGGTGTATTTTCTAATTATTAAAATTCGAATTAACACGTATTTTGAGATATTACCATATATATATATTCAAGTAAAATAATCAAGTTTGTTGATTGAATTGGATTGATAATTAATTTAATGTGAATAAATTGATTATGTCCAATTGAGACACCCTATTATGAATAGAGTTATAATTTTCCTTGGAAGAATTAATTATGTGAATGTAATTCATGATAATTAACTAAAATTTGAATATGAGGTGGAGGATCACACAAGTGACATCCATGGTCTCCCGTCAAGGAGAAGGGTTCCGTCGCCAGATATCGTTTGTAGGAGATGCCTCAGCGAAGTGACAGCTCCTGCATACGATCCATTTGGATCGGGCTCGTCGCTTCTCGAAAGAGTAAGGACGTATGCGTAGTGACCCCAATATCGGATCCTCATATTATTGGGGCGATATTGGATTGCGCATAGCGAGTTGTATTCCTGTTGACGGTTGGTTCAATTAATGACGGGTCAACATCACCTTAGGGGTGGTGGGCCCGGGTATTAAAGACCGAATTGGGAAATGCAAGTTGGACTTGCAAGGCGGAATGTGTTCCCGCTTCTCCTTATTGGAGTCATAGATTCTCATATTAATGGGATATGACAAAGATAAGGAGGAGATCCCAGTTCTTGATTGAGATATATTGGTAAGTATATCTCTTACTTTGAAAGTGATTAAGGGAATAAACTTTCAGAGTTGACAGAGCAAGAACAATTTTATTTAAAATGCCTTAATCAAATATCATTATGAATATATGTTTAATATGCTCTAATATAGTGCATTCTTAATTTCAGAAAATGAA
The DNA here is from genome assembly GCA_037367405.1 of Ottelia alismoides. Lineage (NCBI taxonomy): Eukaryota > Viridiplantae > Streptophyta > Magnoliopsida > Alismatales > Hydrocharitaceae > Ottelia > Ottelia alismoides. The sequence goes on along the minus strand of JAZKJV010005562.1, from coordinate 1,100,880 downwards.
GTCCTTGAACCCACTTAGTAGGCTTCTTGAGGTCAACCAATTGACCGGTCCAAATTACTCGGATTGGATCCGTAATTTGGAGCTTGTTCTCTCAGCAGAGCGCATTAGTTATGTCTCTCCGAGGACAAGCATGAAAACCCTAAATCCAAGGAATAAAAAACATATAATGACAAGTATGATTAAGATCATGTCTTGGCTAGATGCTATATCCTGGGTTCTCTTTCCAATGTTCTGCAGAAGCAACATGTGGAGATGCGCACTTGCTAGGAGATAATGCAGAATCTTAAGGATATGTTTGGTGACATTAACCGCACCCAACTATACAATGTTATGAAAGACCTCATTCGCTGCAGGATGCAGGAAGGGACTTCGGTCCATGAACATGTACTCAAAATATTTGGGTACTTGTCGGAGCTGGAGACTCTTGGGGAAACAATGGAAGCAGACATGCAAGCTGACTTCATTCTGCTGTCGTTGCCCAAATCTTTCAATAACTTTGTAGTGTCATTCCACATGAACAAGCTGGAATTGACAAGCAATGGTCTTCTTACCACATTGAAATATGCGGAAGATGTAATGAAGAAACATGGTCCCACTGGCAGTGCAATGGTTACACAAGTCAGAGGGAAGCGTGGTCGGAAGCAAGGTTCTCGGAAGGGCCCGACCCAGAAGAGAAAGAAGAAGGGACAAAGTGTTGGCTCTTCTTCCAATGCATCCACTCTGATGGCGTCAAAGAAAACCGACGTCTGTCACCACTGCAAAAATCCAGGGCACTGGAGGCGTAACTGCCCAAAATACCTGAAGTCCTCAAACAAAGGTAAAGCCCCAGCAGGTATGAAATCTACTTTCATCATTGAAACTAGCTTTCTCGTCGGATGAGAAGGAAGTTGGGTTGTAGACTCTGGTGCTTTTGTTCATGTATACGATGTGTTGCATTTGTTTCAGGAAACTAGAAGTCTTGAAGATGGGGAGATAGTCATACATATGGGATCTGATGCAAGTGTTGCAGCGGTCACCGTCGGGATGTGTGGACTATCATTATCTAGTGGTAAATTCCTAGTACTTAAAGAGTGTCTTTATGTACCTGAAGTTAGAAGGACTTTGATATCTGTATCATAACTAGTTAGAAGTGGATATTCATTCCTGTTCTGTAATAAATTAGTCATAAATCATTATGATAAATATATTGCAGAGGGTATTTTAACTTCTGGAGGACTCTATGAATTATGCATTAATGAGAATGTCATAAATGTTACAACCACTAGTAAAAACCTTAAAAGATCCAGGGAGAATCTTTCGAATGAGATCTGGCATCAAAGGCTTGGTTATTTATCTGTTGATAGGATCAATAGATTGATAAAGGATGGACCTTTAGATTTTCTACAGGTTCAATCTTTGCCTACCCGTGAACATTGTATTCGAGGTAAAATGACCAGGATGCCTTTCCAACAAGGTTACAAGATGCTAAGGTATTATTGACGTAATACATACCGATGTATGTTGTCCCTTTAGTACCGCGACTTGAAATGGATATCATTATTATTGGACGTTTATCGATGACCATTCGCGATACGAGTTTGTCTTCCTATTATGTCATAAATCCGAAACCTTTGAAAAGTTCAAAGAATTCAAGGCTTTGGTTGAGAACCAAACCGATAGGAAGATTAAATGGATTCAATCTGATCGAGGTGGCGAGTACCTATCAGATGAATTCAAGGAATACCTTAAAGAGAATGGAATTGTTTCCAATCTCACTCCTCCTGGAACTCCCCAACTTAATGGTGTTGCTGAAAGACGCAACTAGACCATCATGGACATGGTCCGTTCAATGATGAGTAAAGCAAATTTACCTCTTAGTTTCTGGGATATGCAGTAGAGACTGTAATATATATTTTGAATAAGATTCCTAGCAAATCTGTACCTAAAACTCCTCATGAGCTCTGGTATGGATCCAAACCTAGTGTTAATCACTTGAGGGTTTGGGGTTGCTTGGTCCATGCAAAGAATGTGGACACAAGTAAGCTAGAATCTCGCACTCGTGAGTGTTACTTCATTGGGTATGTTAAGGATAGTATCGGATACCAACTTTATTACCCTGAGACCCAAAAGGTTTTCATTTCCAGAGATGTGAAGTTTCCGGAGAATAATCTCCTTAAAGGTCAAGACAAATATGAAGTAAAGGAACTCATTGAATCCCCTGAGGATTCTGAGCTTCCCAGACCAGAAACTGAAGAGATAACTAAAGATGAAACACCCATACCTCTTCGAAGGAGTTTGAGGGTGGTTGCACCACCCGAAAGGTATGGATTCCATCTGTCAAGTGAAACTGACATTGATCCTACTTTATTTGATGAAGCACTCGCGGATCAAGACATGGATAGATGGATGCTAGCAATGGAGTCAAAAATTGACTCCATGCATAAGAATGGTGTATGGACCCTAGGGGATCCACCTAAAGGGGTAAAACCCATTGGGTGTAAATGGATCTTCAAGAGAAAGAGGGGACCTAATGGCAAAGTAGAGACTTTCAAGGCACGTCTTGTAGCCAAAGTCTAGACACAGAGAGAAGGCATCGATTACGATGAGACATTCTCTCCTGTGGCTATGCTTAAATCCATCAGGACACTGCTAGCTATAGCTGCATATCTTGACTACGACTTATGGCAGATGGACGTCAAGACGACTTTCCTCAATGGATACCTCGAGGAGGATATCTACATGGAGCAGCCCCAGGGCTTCATGACTGAGGATGGCAAAGTGTGCAAGCTGAAGAAATCCATCTATGGTCTCAAGCAAGCTTCTCGTAGCTGGAACATCAGATTTGATGAAACCATAAAGAGTTATGATTTTATGCAAAATCCTGATGAACCTTGTGTATACTAGAAGACTAGTGGGAGCGCCATTGTATTCATCGTGCTTTACGTAGATGACATCATTATCATTGGGAATGATACAGGGATGATGACCAGTGTAAAGATTTGCTGTCCCATACCTTTGAGATGAAAGATCTTGGAGAAGCCTCTTACGGCTTAGGCCTGAAGTTGTTCAGAAACCGAGAAAAGAGGATTTTTGGATTGTCACAACATGGATACATTAAGAAGAGTCTTGAACGATTCCGTATGGATAGTTCCAATAAAGGATTCCTACCCTTCAAATATGGTATTCACCTGTCTAAAGGAATGGCTCCTCAAACTGTTGAGGAGAAGAAGGCCATGGCTGGATGTCCTTATGCATCAGCCGTAGGAAGCTTAATGTATGCCATGATGTGTACTAGGCCAGATATCTGCCATGCAGTGCGAGTGGTAAGTCGTTACCAATCATGCTATGGAGAGCAACACTGGAATGCAGTAAAGAACATATTCAAATATCTAAGACGGACACAAGATTACATCTTGATCTATGGAGATGGTGATATCCAAGTCTTGGGATATACAGATTCTAACTTCCAATCGGACATAGATGATCGAAAGTCGACATCAGGGTTTGTGTTCTTGTTGAATGGTGGTGCTGTGAGCTGGAGAAGCAAGAAGCAGGACACTACTACGGATTCGACAACAGACGCCTTATACATTGTCGCATCGGATGCTGCAAAGGATGCGGTGTGGTTGCGCAAGTTCATCCTGGAGCTTGGCGTAGTTTCCTCTGATACTCCCATCCCATTACTCTGCGATAACACGGGAGCCATTGCCTAGGCAAAGGAACCCAGAAGGCATCAGAAGAGCAAGCACGTGGAAAGGAAATACCACATCAGTCAGGAGATACAAAAGCGTGGTGAAATCATCATCACCAAGGTGGCCTCTACCGACAACGTTGTTGATCCCCTTACAAAACCTCTAGAAGGTTTTTGACCAGCATGTAATGAGTATGGGTTTAAGTATTGTACCTGAATGGTTCTCAGGGCTAGTGGGAGATTGTTAGCAATGTGAATCCTAGGCGAACCATTTCTACAATAAATGTTATTGTAATGAATGAATTATAAATGAAAGTTATTGATTATTTCTCACTCCCTTTCTGAGATTAAATGAATGAATGCACTATAGGGTCCCTCTATACAATAAGGGTTATGTACCATTGCCAACTTGATGATCATACAGTTGTTGATTCATTGGATGAATCATAGAGGTTGATGTTTGGATGAATATCTAAAGAGTTAGATAGAGGACTCATCAAGCTTCGTCAAATAATTATTGAGTGATGATCTCCAGCATGAGTAGGAGATGGCAATCCTCTCTCAGATGGCTGATATCTGACTGACCTCTTGATGCAGGTCCTCTGCATGGGATAGTGATTTGGAGGTGTCAGGTTAGTTGAGTCAATGGGTTGACTTGACAAGATCGAGATGACCAAAGACCTATGTTGAATACTGTCACAACATAGGCATGCATCCTCTGACCGGAGACAGATGTGTTGCTATATGTTTGAGTGTGTACATTTGGTAGACCAATAGGTTGATGACCTAACCAAGGTCTATACACCGGCGAGCTGGTGTGCATGTAAGGACGTTTGAGTAATACGATCTCTCACAGGGATCATACAGGTTCACTTGTGAACCGGGAGACATGAGCTCACTCAAGAGGTATTGGGACTGAACAAATTCCATGCGTGGTCATCATGCTTTGGAAGCATGACATGAATTTGAAGGTAAGATATATGCTTTGTGAAAGCATATGATCTATACCAAATCCCAATGACCAAGATTGAGAAACTTAATGATCTAACCCTGAAGATGACAGTGTAAAAGTGATCTTTATCTTCAGAATGATCATTGGTCTTATAGTATGCTGGATGTACAGGTATTGGGAATACCTGAGGGCGATGTGATCATATACGATTGTATAACCATGACGCTTCCATTCCGAGGGAGTGATAAAACAGGTTTGGATTTTAGTGACTCCTCTCATTAGAGAAGTGACCTAATCTTAGTCCACGAACTGGACATTGATCTGCGTGAGATTCAGATGCAATGAGAAGATCAGGTCTACGGTGTTGTTTTGATCATGCATCAGTGGAAGGTCCATGGGATGTGGATTTGAGATACGATCTCAACATCCAAGTCATTATATGTGGAACAATACAATCGCCCTGTCCTTATCTCCAAGTATCTGAGGAGAGATTGCACTATTCTTGAAGGGTTCGAGAATAATTTCATAAGATCTAAGCAATGAAGAAATAATGATTAAATGTGATTTAATCATCTTGATCTGTGAAGAAATTATCCAATATAATTAAATGTGATTTAATTATTATGGATAAGAATAATGTGGATAGAAATATCTAATTATTCATAATATATTATAAATGTGATTTATAATGTATTATAGGGAGCAAATCATAATTTATATGTGTTGATTAATTATTATGTATATTGGATACACATTATGTAATTTATTGACAATGTAAATTATATGTTGTTTTGGGTTGTGAATATGATTCACAATTTTTCCATGGCAAGATTGCACTATTCTCAAATATAATTATGAATTATTTTTGAATAATAAAACCCAACAAAATTTGTTGCAAATAATTAAAGAGAGATTTCCATGGAGATATGCAATCTCATGAATTATCATGAGATTGCCCTCCATTACGAAATAGGTGGGCGGCACCCATGTCCTATTTGGAATGGGTGGCCGTCCACCATGTTATACATGGAGATGTAATCTCCATGTATATATTCTCTCCTAATTTTTTGGTTTAATTTAGGATTGATTTATATTTGATTTTGTCAAATATATTTTAATCCAAATTTGTTGTTTTTGACAACAACAATCTTGACCATTGGATTGACATAAATCAATCTCACCCATTGATTTTGTATGTCCCATGGATTGAGATCCATGGATCCCAAACCCTATAAATAGAGAGGCATACCATGCTCTCTATTTACATGCAATTTTGGAGCTCTCTCTCTCTCTCTCTCTCTCTCTCTCTCTCTCTTCTTCATACACGACAGCCCTCTCTCCCTCTAATTTTGGTGGCCGTCCACCATACCCTAGAGGAGAGATTCATCGACGCTCTCGCCACCGTGCCGCCACTTCGACGTTCTTCGGTTCTCCGTCTTCTTGGTGTGCTATGCTCACGAAGGAGACGTTCGATCTCGTGCGACGAGATCAGGAGCAACCACGCTTGGGTCAACTTCTTGGATTGCGAGGACAACATGGTTCATCCCCGCACTCGCAAGCGGTCTCACCGGCGATCGGACTTGAGACAGGAGGTCTCTTTCTTTAGGGACTTGATCAACCACACTTCAAGAGGTATTGCATTATACTTGTTGTGGTTATAGATGAAACGACCGAGAATCGTTCTTGGATCATGTGGTTTCATCACATGAAAAATTTTAAATTCCTCCGCTCAGAACAACTAATACGACTAGTCGTTCTTCGTCGTATCCGATACGACGATCACGCTTCCGTGATGCGCTTGAGGATAATCCATATCCTACACGTCCTTGGACCATTGGACCTTGAAGATCCAACGGTGGCCAAATCCTGTACTGCTAAGCATGTGGCTGCCTCGGCACCGTCGGATGAACTCCGGGGAGGAGCATCTGACGGTGCCTGTACACTCTCATACTCCTCCTCTACCGCAAGACTAGTGGCTCGATTGGATCTCCGGCGACCCCTCCTGAGCTTCTCCTCCCATGTTAAGCCTCGATGGAACTCCCCAGAGCCACCAGAAAGAATATCGATTAAGTCGGAGACCTAGGCGAGTTGCGAAGCTATCTGGGAGCCATGGTTGATACTGGATTGCCGGAGATGGAGATGTTGAGTTCTTCTCCGATGAACTTCAGTTCATTGAACATTCGAATACATGCACAGTCAGCGCAATAGCCGAAGCATCGAACATGGGATGAATTTGAGATGGAATGGAGGCCATGCGAGAAGAGAAAGTGATTGGCTACTTGTCTTCTCAGGCGAGCCCGGAGAGATTGGGTTGAAGGTGATCGTAGGTCGCAGGGGAAAGAAGAGGTGAGCGGATATACGAGTGAAGGAGATGGATATACGACGAAGTTCGAAAGATGCACGATGGAGGATGATCAAGTGTAGAGAGACCTAATCAACTCAGAGAAAATCAAAGAAAATACACAAGAGGTCTAGGGAACTTACCTGAGAAGAGGGCGGTCGTCGACGACTTGGGCTGAGTGCTGATGGCACTCCGGTCATCGCTGAGCTCCCCCAGCCATGGGGAGCAGCTTGGCGGGGCTCAACCACTGCAGTCCTGGCCTACCATGGCCAGGGGTCGACACTGGAGAAGATCGCCGTCGTCGTGCTCCTCGTCGCCCCCTCGCTGTCACTGGGGGACGAAGGCTTGCTGGACGACTCCTCACGTAAAGGTGAACGAAGAATACTTGGGTCTACGGTGGTGTATTTAAGGATTTGGAAGTTACTGATCTGACGGTGATGGGCGTGTTTTAAGTGTAAGAGATGGAGCATGTGGTGCGGTTATGAGTTGACCTAGGCTTCAGGCAACGATGAATGATGATCGGGGTCGATCGTGGGATATTGGGCTCGTGGAGAAGATGGCTGGAGACGCGGAGAAAAAAGGAAGGGCGAGGTGGTTCCGCGATGAGGTGAATATGGGAGAGATAGAGGGATGGAGGTTGACGAAGATGCTGGACCATTGGATTTTACAATCCAACGATCCAGGGGCGGGTGCTAAAGAGCGGTCTTGATTAGATCATGACTGCGAGATCGAACGACGCACAAAGAGCCACGTGGAGGGCGGAGCGAACGGCGCCAACGGGTGGCTGTGATGGATTCAGGCTCTGATCTAAGGGAGGTGATTACATCGGGATTGGATGGTGGCGATGAGGAGAATATCCAGGCCATCGGACGGTGGAGAGGAGGTGGCGCATTGCACGAGAAGGACTGGGCTTCGTGGTGCAACCAGAAGGCGCAATGTGGCCCAATCAAGTTATTCGAATATTGAAAGTGAATTATGAGGGGCTAGATGGCCTAATTTGGAAAAAACTCAAAACATGAAAGTTGTAGATCTCGATGAGATCTACAAGTTTCATGGTGACCAAAAACGAAGATGAGGTCAAATAAAGATAGAAAATATTTTTGAGGGATTTTTTAAGGCTAAAAACACCATGGATTTTAATTTTTACATTTTTTTGTGTTTTTAGTTTATTCAATGACTCTGATAATTACAAAACTTTATCTGGTTTTTTATTGTCACATGTTTAAGCAAGGGGGTTAAAATGGGCGAATTAGGATGATGAAATCGGGTTTCATCACCAGGTGTGCATGTCAACGCATGTGGGCTGGGATTTTTGCAGAAGTACCCTTACGATTTTGGCCATTTATATTTAGTCCAGAAAAATTATTTTTGCGTTATAAAATTGAGGGAAATTTAAACTTTGGCCCCTGAAGTTCTGGATATTTACGAATATGCCCTTGCTAGTAGTGTAGTTTCTCTTTATTGTCTCTATTTATTTCATGCATCTATAAAACTCTAAAATTCTAAAAAAATATCATTGTGTGTATGTTGCATTTCTCTATCCCACCATATTTGTATTTTGCATTTTTGTTGCATTTTAATATTTATAAAAATTCAAAAATATGCATTTTCTTCACTGTTTGCATTAAAAAATACATAAAAAGTATAAATTTTTTTGAAAAACTACAAAAAATTATATTTTGTTTGTTTTTATGTGTTTTAACTTCAGACCAAAAATCACTAAAAATTTCAAAAGAAAACTCCTAAAAAATTAGAAAACCCCTAAAATCTTCATAAAATCTTAATAATTACTAAAAATCACAAAAAATCTAATTTCTATTTCTATTTTCCTTACTGTATCATCTTTAGTTTAAAATTAATTTGGAGTATTTTTGACACTGTTTGATATTTTTCATCTCCATTTTAATTTCGAGAATTGATTTTGTTCATTGTTTTCGGTATATTTGATTTCAAAAATACCAAAAATTAGGAAAAATTTAGAAAAATCACACAAACATTGGAAAAACATAAAAAGTACAAAGATATTTTATTTCCTGGATTTTGAGTATTTTTACCTCTAGATATATCCCTATCTTATCTCTCTTGTGCATATATATCCTATATAGTTTGATATCTCTATTAAAAGAAAAACAATATAAAAATACATAATATGAAAAATTAAATACAAAATCAGTAAATTAAAAATCAAAACACAAAAATATAAAATAAAAAATATTTTATTGAATAAAAAATATATAAAATTTAAAAATGACAAAAAGTTGAAATTGGCTAAGTGATTCACGAGACATAGGGTGCTTGATTTTTGTCTAGCTGGCTTTACTCCTTTGCTTCCTGAGTTCGACCCCTACTTGCTTGCCATTATACAATCTTAGGAGGGTATAATAGATTTTAACTATTACTCTTGATTTGTAGATTATTTGTGTGGGTTAATTGTTGATCAATGAGAAGGTTTGAGTAGTCGCTTCAGTGACAGTGAGCCTTATCCATCAGGCCATTACTCAGCGACTCTCATCTTTTTATTTTTCAGATGGCACTGTTCCCGGAGAGCATCGACTTGTAGAGTAGACTTTTGTCTTTTTACTTGCTTAGCCATTTTTGAGTATCTCTTTCTATTGTATAGTTGATTGTGAACAATCTGACATCTTTTTCTTGTCTTCTTGCGAGGGGACCACAGACCGAAGAGGATCGCCTAGGTGATTGGATGCAACCTTGGGAAGCAGAGCCATCTATTCTACCCTCGCTGGCAGGAGAGAGCAGGAAGAGCTTGAGAGAGAGAGAGAGGATAGTTTGTCTTTTAGTTTTGTGAGAGAGAGAGACTTTTATTTATTAATTTGTGATAATACAGGTACACATGACTTTGGACATTCAGGCCCAATTTCCAAGTGTTTTTTCACTTAGGGGCTCACCACGATTTTGTCGCGCTTTTATCACTTTATTTTATTTTGTTTCTCGATTTTGGTTTCCATTATTTTGTGGAATGGGCCCTTAGTTTTTAGGCTTTTTGAACGTGTAAACTAAGGCGAAACACCTAATAACCATTGCATGCACCTATAGTCTTCTCGTCTGGACTTAGAGTTAATTAATTGCTTGACATAGATCTTGAAACCCCACGCCGTGAGAATTCTCCATATAGCACTTGCATGACCCATTATGGTGGGTACCGAGGAGGCTTCAAGATCAGACTTTAGGTTTCATTTTGTATTTTTAGCATTTAGTTCTTCACGCTAGCAGTTGCCTGCTTAGGACGATTTCCGTGTGCATATCAGCATTTAGTATAGGTATAAAAATTCCTGTTTTGCTTCCCGCATGGCTGGGAAGCACCATGAGTCTTCTAACTGAGCATTCATTATTTAGACACTAAGGTAAGATTTCCCTCTTATTGTCACCTTGCATTGCTTTGCTGACCTTCTCCCTCTGTTTTTGGATCAATTAGGAATCAAAGAAAAGACAAAAAACGTTGGGCGCTTGTATTGAATTTACTCAAAGCAAGTGATAACACAAAAAATTAAAAAACGGACTGCTAAAATCACTTGACCTAAAAAAATTGGTTAATTGGACTCATTGCCTTGGGGTGAGCAAAGCCCTCATTTTTCTTCAGGTTGCATTGGAAGGTCTCCTTCCCAATGAGGTGAGCGACGTCGTAAGGATTAGAGCCCAAAACCCAGTTTGTGGATGCCTTGTGTTTCGCTTGGATTTCCGAGGTATTGGCGCTTCTATCGTACGTGGATGAATAGGGCTTGGTCAGTAATTATGACTCTCTATTGTGTAGAGATATAATCTTGTCCAAAGTATCGAGCACATGACACACCTTCATAGGGGTGTCTGTCTCATCATCTTGCGTCCGAGTAGGTTCTCGCATGCTCACGGGTGATTCCTACGAGCGAGTCCTGAATTATTGGTATCTCTTATCGGCTTCCTCCTTCTATTTCTTTGGCTGAGTAGGGATCCAGGAAGGGTTACAAGGACCTCAAAAAGTGCAGACTACAACATACAAAGGAGGATGATGAGTACGAGATACTTTTCAGGAAGTACTCTCGCTTCTATAGGCGCAACGCTCTAAGGACTCGTGCTAAGATAAATTGCCTGAATTCAAATCTAAAAACAACAAAGATAATTTGTCGAACCTTCATGGATGCATGGGTCTAGTTGGTGATACCATTGTTTTGAGGTTTGATTGATTAGTTTCATTAAGGTCAAGATAAAAAAAATCACGCATTTACGCAATTTTGCTTCCCTCACCTTTGAACATTGCTCATCGTGAGCCTTTTACTATTTTACATTCCTTTTATTTACTGTTCACCTCCGTGCTCCTCATCCATCATCTATCCCTTTCGACCCTCTCAAGATGTCGTTACACGGATGGTTTAGTCAGGACGCCGCCGACGCCCACATCGATTTCGTGTCGCCTACATCTTCAATAAATAGGGATGATCTCCAAGTAGTTAGTTCAGATCTCGCGAATTTCTCCTTGCACTCCTCTAATATCTCTTCTTTCAACACTTGCCTATCCCTAATAAATCCGTTGTTCGGGATGGACTCGCAACCCGAACAGCCTTGGCACTTCAAATAAACTGGGATTACTCTTGTCCTAGAATTAACCCTCTGTGGATGGAGATTGATTTCAGTCAATATCCTATGCTCTGTTCATAGCATTTTGGGATTGACCTTAATTCCAGACTCATATCAGCACTTGGTGCTTAGAAAGAAACTGATCAGGGTTTATTCCGTCGTGCAGATTCTCAACCTGATCACGAGCCCGAAATTCAAGTCTATTCTGAGATGGCTCCAAATGGTAGAGGAAAGGGAGCACAGCCCCAGCCGGCTGAACCAACAGACCAGAGGGAAGGACAATACACTACACAGAATGAAGTCAACAGCCAGTTGCTTGCTTCTATCCAGGCCATCCGACAGCAACTGACCAATCAGGCTTTGGCCCAGACTGCATTCCAAGATATGCTCAGTGATTTAAGAAGAAAGGCTAACGAGAGAGATGGCAGACGAGAGGATGAGCCAGATCAAGAGTCTAATCAAGGGAGCGCTGGAGATGAACTCTCAGTCGGAAGACCTGAGTATGAAAGAATGGATGCAGAACTACCGCAGCCGAAGCCGACCTTGAAGCAAACATACAACCCTGGAGTGGGCCGTATCACTGAGTGGATCCATATTCCACAAATTCACGCCCACTTCGAGCTGAAGCCGCAGTTTCTATCTCTACTTCCCACATTCTATGGGAACACTAGTGAGGAGTCGTACATCCATCTCAAGAAGTTTGGTCGCATCTGCGCCACCGCTCACTACCCCAGAATTCCTTTGGGGTAGTCAATATGACCACTTTCCCCTTTATTCTCCAAGACGAGGCCTTATATTGGGTCCATCACTTGGGGAAAGCAGTCACGACCTGGGAGGAGTAGAAATATGCATTTCTTCACACATTCTATCCTCTAGGTCGTTTGAACCAGATGCAAGCTCGCATCTCCAGCTTCTATCAGCAACACAATGAGATGATACATGAAGCTTGGGAGAGATTCAAGGAACTATAAGAACGGTGTCCCCACCACGAGATTCCCAAGACTAGTCTTGTGCAACACTTCTTTGCTGGTTTGACACTAGAAAGCTAGAGGCTCGTTTATCCCGCTTGTGGAGGTTCACATTTCAATAAAGATAAGGATGTTGTACGGAACATTTTTGAGGAGATGGCCGAGGGAGAGGCTGCTCAGTCCTCATCACGAGCTAACATGAAGATGCATGTCGCCATCAACAAGCCCATGAACATGGCTAGTCACACCGAAGACAAGGATGAGAGCTCCAACCTCAGCATTATTGGGAGTCACTTGTCTAAAGTCGACATTATTGATAAGAGGTAACAAGACCTCAAAAAATTATCTATCATCGAGAAGATAACCCATGGTCTGGAGAAGCTTGATTTGATTTCTCAACAACTGGAGCAGCTAGTTCGAGCTCTGAACGCCAACGCTTGCAACTCTGTGTCTGCTATTGAGAACTCCACTAAGCCGAAGGAATCATCACGCATACAACCTCCTCGTCCAAGTCCTCCGCAGCCTCCTCCAGTTCAGCATGTATACTAGGTGCAGGCCCCAGAGCAGACCCTGCAATCAAAGAACCAGATGGTTTTCTATCAACCAGAGCTGCTCCCCATTTGTCTAGAGCAGTTTCCTCCTTCAGCGCGACAAATTCAAGAGATCAATGGTGTGTGGGAACCTGAAAAGCAACTGACCTGTCCTCAGGGACACTTCCAGGGTCAGAACTCGGCGAATCGGCCATCAAATCAGCAGCAGGGAGGTAGGAACTTCCAGCCTCAAAATCAGCAGCCACAACAATATAGAAACGCATGGAGGCAAGTATACTCGCAGCAGCAACCCAAATACCGTAAACAAAGCCACCCTCCACAGCAACCAGTTGCAGCATACCATCATTCATATCCTATACAACAGTATTCACAGTATCCTTCTCGTTTTCCCCCTCACCAATTTTCACAAGGTTACCAACAACAACCCCCTCCAAATTATCAGAATCAGAGGCCCCAAGGGGGCGATTCATCTAAAGTTACAGCGATGAACCCGTCCCTCTCTTGTATTGAACAACTTATCAGAAATGTTGCTGAGATGACCCAGAAGATTGACAACCTGACGACTGCCAAAACCGTCATACCAGCCCAGGTCGAGGCCAACCCGAATAACTTCCAACGCAAGGAGCAGGTATCTTGCAGTGATCTGCCCGATTTAGGTAGAAATAGTTTCTTTATATTTAACGCTGTTACTCTCAGGAGCGGTAGAGCACAACAGCCATCAGCAACACCAATGGGAAAGCACATTACATCTGAAGGTGAATCGTCAATCCAGCCTGCATGAGGGAAAAGCAAGATTTTTGAAAGGGCACCATCTGCAGAAAACTCACAAAAAAATGAAGAAAATACAAAAACACAAAAAAGACGACGACAATCTTGGTGGAGATCAACCGGTACTAGATACGAATGCGCACATCCCAGAACCAGCTGCAACTTTGAAGAATTTTGTACATGCGGCAAAGCCCAAGCCAGCACCAGAAATCGAGCCTGTCATTTTTGGTCCACATGTTGTAGATGATTCTATAACTTTTTGCCATCTACCTGTAAAAAAGCAATATGGACACTAGTTTGGATGATACCATTGAAATTTAAGACAAAAAAATGAAAAATTTGAAAAATTCTTTGTCCGACTGTGCCATCATTGAAAACATTCAGAATTTAGTATTGAATATGCCCTTAATCAAAGCTCTTGAGTACATGCCTGCTATGAAAAAGGGACTAAAAGATGCATGTACAAATAAGCGCAGGCCTTATCCCCATAACTCTAGAAACAAAGGAGGCAAGCCTGAAAAGCACATTCTCACAATGACCACAGTCAATGCTATTAGCAATCTCCCAGAAAAGAATCCAGATAATGGAGCACCTCTTGTATGTTGTCAGATGTTCGATCAAGAACTCGAGCGCATTGCTGGATATCGGGTCTTCTGTTAACTTGATGCCAGCTTCATTGATCATAGAGTTTAGGCTCGGACCACTCAAGCCCACCAAGATGATTCTGGTGGTTTGCAGACAAATCAATTAAGCGATCAAGGGGTGTATTGGAGGGCGTGATAGTTACGATTCAGGGGAAGCATTTCCCGATCGATTTTGTTGTATTAGATATGGACGTCTCTACGCCCTTGCTCCTCACCCCAATCATACTTGGACGACCATTCTTGCGGACGTCGAACGCATTAGTTAATTATGGGACTGGAGAAATCACTTTCGGTGTTGGCGGTGACATGATTCAAATAAAGACCCTGTCTGATGCCAAACTGTCAGAAAGAGCATCTGCAGCATGCGCAAAGGTGATCGACTCTTCCAAAGACTGTGACTTTCTAGCAGAAATCATGGAAACAAACCTTTTTATGGATGACAAAGAGATCCATGAATTCCTCTCTCCCAAGGAAGGAATGGACACTACAGTCGAATTTCCCCTTATCAATCACTAAGAGATAGGTGATGGACTACTAGAGGAGACCCATGTGGTGATTATGTGCCTTCGAGATCAAGAGCAGATTATCGAAGAATTCTGCGATGAAGAGGATGCTATTGAGACGTTCTCTAAAGGCTTGAATGAGGAGACATAACAGAGCACGGTGGACACCGAACAGATGAAAGAATCACCACTTGAATCAGTAGCTGAAGTCATTTTTGAGGTAGCTCCTACCCCACCAGAGTTGAAACCCTTGCCGTCCAATATGAAATATGCCTTTCTTGCGGGAGAACCTAACATGTACCCGGTCATTATCAATGCGCATATGACCGCAGACCAAGAATCTCATCTGATTGATGTTCTTGAACGCAACCGCAAGGCTATAGGCTGGAAAACTTCAGATCTCCATGGGATCAATCCATCTTTGTGCTCGCATCGTATTTTCCTAGAAGATGATTGCAAACCCTCTTGATAACTTTAGAGATGTCTTAATCCTAATCTACGGGAGGTTGTTATGAATGAGATCCATAAATGGTGCGATGCGGGATTCATTTATCCCATCTCTGATAGCAGATGGGTGAGCCCTCTACATGTAGTGCCAAAGAAATCAGGGATCACCATTGTAATGAATGACAAATGAGAGGAGATCGCCACCAGAGTACCCACTTCTTGGCGAGTATGCGTGGATTACAGGTGACTTAATCTAGCCACCAAGAAGGACCACTTTCCGTTACCCTTCATCGACCAGATCTTGGAGAGATTGGTCGCGAAGGAATACTTTTGCTTCTTGGATGGATACTCTGGGTACAATAAAGTCGCTATATATCCTGAAGACCAAGATAAGACTACGTTCACTTGTCGTTTTGGGACATACTCCTTCAGACGGATGTCGTTCGGGATATACAATGCCCCGACCACATTTTAAAGGTGTATGCTTGCAGTTTTTGTCGACGTGGTGGGCAACTTTCTTGAGGTTTTTATGGACGATTTTTTGATCTACAGGGACTCATTTGATCAATGTCTAGATTATTTAGACCGAGTCTTATGGAGGTGCTACGAAGTAAATCTGGTGCTCTCGTGGGAAAAGAGCAATTCATGGTCACCGAAGGAATTGTGCTAGGTCATGTTGTTTCTAAACGTGGCATGGAGGTTGACATAGCCAAGGTGGAGGTGATTTCTAAACTTGAGCCACGTACAACAATCAAGCAAGTCAGGTCATTCTTGGGCCATGTCAGTTTTTACCGATGATTCATCAAAGATTTCAGCAAATTGGCCAGACCATTGACTGGGTTGCTTGGCAAGGAGAATGAATTCAATGTAGATGACCGTGTGCTCCTTACCTTTAGTCAGCTGAAAGAACTTATCACTCAGGCCCCTGTCTTGCAACCACCGCTCTGGACTCCGCCTTTTGAGATATTGACCGATGCGTCAGATTATGCCATCAGTGTTGTACTCGAACAGAGGAAAGATAATATACCATTTGAAATTCACTACGCTAGTCGAACGCTAGATGAAGCCCAACGCAATTACACTATCACTGAAAAGGAGCTTCTAGCGGTGGTTTTCGCTTTGGAAAAAATCAGATCCTATCTCCTCGGATCCAAAGTGATCATCACACTGACCATTTGGCCATCTGGTACCTATAACAGAAGAAGGATGCCAAACCATGCCTTATTCGGTGGATCCTTCTTCTCTAGGAATTTGACCTTGAAATTAGAGATAATCCTGGGGTAACGAATGTGGTGGCCGACCACTTATCGAAGCTTCCTGAACCAAAGTCTCCTGAGCAGAGCCTGCAACCTATCACAAAGACCTTTCCAGATGAGGCAATTATGTCAGTCACCTCGCTTCCATGGTATGCGGACATAGTGAATTATCCCGTGACCACGAAAATCCCACAGGATTGGCCAAAGTTGAAAGTAGACAAATTCTTGTCCAAAATCCATTTCTACAAGTTGGAGGATCCATACTTATTTCGTGAGGGGGCAAACTGTATCTAGAGAAGGTGCATTCCTCAGGAGGAAGTTCTAAGTGTCCTCACCATATGTCATGACCAAGATTCTGGAGGACATCATTCAGGTAGACGAACGAGAACAGAAGTTCTTCATAGTGGCCTTTGGTGGCCTACACTATTCAAAGATGTAGATGATTATGTTAAATGTTGCACTGACTGTCAGAAGATGGGTGAAACCATAGGAATGAGAGACACGATGCCCCTGAAATTCATTCAGATATCAGACATCTTTGACGCATTGGGGATCGACTTTATGGTACCATTTCCCAACGGCCATGATTATGAATATATTCTACTTGCTATCGACTATGTCAGTCGCTGGGTAGAGGCTATCCCCACCCAAGCCGCTGACAGTAGGACTGTCTGTCGATTTTTGAGAGATCACAACATATCACGGTTCAGGATCCCCAAGATTCTAATATCCGATGAGCGTATACATTTCATAAACAGAGAGGTGAAGAAGCTGACTCAGGAATTCTGAATTGAACATCATGTCACTTCACCTTACCACCCGCAATCTAATAGCTTAGATGAATGTTAAAACATGGAGATCAAGACAATTCTACATAAGCTTGTGCGTTCGGATCGCAAGAACCGGTCTCAGTTGCTTGATTCAGTGTTTTGGGCTTACAGAACAACATACAAGTCACCCTTGGGAATGTCCCCCTACCGCCTTGTGTATGGCAAGCCATGTCATCTGCCCGTTGAACTTATTCACAAATCTCTATGGGCCATCAACATCTGTAATTTGGATTCTGAGAAAGCCGGGAAGAACCGCAAATTGGATCTGAACAGATTATTGAAATTCAGAGATTATGCATATGACAATAGCCTAATGTACAAGGAGAAGGTAAAAACATGGCACGACAAGCATATCCACCGCAACTCTTTCGAGCCGGGTCAGAAGGTGTGGTTGTTTGATGCAAAATTAAAGATCTTTAAGGTAAATTGAAGAGCAAATGGAATGGGTCGTCTCTATTTAAGCATGTGTGTGACACTGGAAGTGTATTGGTATCTAATTTGTCAGCTGACGCACAACCATTTGTAGTCAATGGACAACTTTTGAAGCCTTACCTTGAACATGATACATTCATATCTGTTGTTGACTCGATTCAAGTAATCTGTAGGGATGAGACTCATATTTTCAAAGCAGCAGAGGAAGACAAAGCAGAGCAAAACATTTTTGAATGACTTTTCTTCTTTCTTCTCTTCGATCTTATTCTACCGACATGATGTCGTCCCCTTCATCATTGCTACACTTAGGACACACTTTATCCTATGTGTAGGGGGGATGTACATCCCGAGTTGTTCATATTCCATCTTATGATCTCTTTCTTCTCTTCTTCTTTTCTTATTTTCATCTTCTATCTTCTTCATCTACGAAAAAGATGTCACTCCTTTTTTCAGTCTTCTATACTTAGGACGTACATTGTCCTAAGTATAGGGGGGGTGTGTGCCCCGAGTCTTCTATTCTTTGATACTCTCCACTGCCATCTCTTCTTGTACAAACTTAGGGATACCTTACCCTAAGTATAGGGGGAGACAGTCTAAGTACGATCTGTTCATTCCCACCCTTAACCCTCCCTGCCTTGTGTACAGTCAGTTATACTTAGAATTATTTAATCCTATGTATAGGGGGGACAATAAACTTCTCATTTGTTTATTCATTCATCTCTTATTCTTTAGACTTTTCGATACTCAGTACGAGTTATGTCTTCTCTCTTCTCTCCGATCTATGAGTACATATCTCAAGCTTAGTATAGGGGGGTCATATATACGGTGTATATACTTTATCCATAACTCGTACTTTCGTATTTTACTTAATAAATATGGCTATTACACTTATAAAATTCATTAAAAACCCTAATAAAAAGATGTGATTCTTTCTCAAATTCTTTTTGTATTTACTTATTCATAAATCGGGTAAAAATATTTTTTGCAATATGTTGAAAAATAGTTTGAAAATACTTGTGAAAATTCTTTTGAAAACTATTTTAAAAACGTTTTGTTACATGTTTTCAACCTTTGTAAAACATTTTGAGTTAAAAATTATTTTCTTTGCGTGAGATAAAATGTTTGAAAAACAATTTACAAATGATTTGAAAAATGGTTGCATAAATATTTGAAAAATCTATACATACTTTATGGAAAATCTTTGCAAAATGATTTTCAAATGTGTGTACATGTTTGTAAAAATGTTTGTGAAAATTAGTTTAAACTATAGTTTTAAAAACTGTTTGCAAAACCTTTGTTTAAGTTTGAGGAATACATATATCTCACCTAAAATTCTTTAAGTATATATCTATAAAAGCGACCACTTACCCTTTGTAAATCCTTAAAATCTAATTCTTGTAAATCTAATAAGCATCCCCATGTAAATATTTTACCTACTTTTTAACCAAAATCTTTTGTTTTCAAAAATCCCAAAAACATTTGCAAAACTAAAATCCAGAAACATTTGAAACAAAAATCTTTTTGAAAATCCAAAAAATTGTATATGCATCATCTTTTCAAAAAATTCATAAAAAGTTTAAAATCTTTGAAAATTGCATCACAAAAATATTTTCCGCATTCTGCATAGCATTTGCATAACATGAGCATTTTTCGGATTGAGTTTGATTGTTGAACAAGTCTAAGTAAAATCCGAAGATTGGAGCTTGGTTGGACCTTAAATCTACCTAATTAACATGAACCTTATAGGAACTGGAATTGAGGTACTTCAGGTCTAGTTGACTTAATACTTTGAGGATCACGAGACTTAGTTCGATGGATTCTTGACTGCCTAAGTAGAGTGTTTCGGAGCACATAAACGATTCTCGTTGATAATGACCTAACTTGAACACCTACACCTTTCACTTGTCTCAACTCAGTTGGACTGGTGAGGGGGTTGGATTTGCCGGTATGAGATGCACACAAGTAGAAACACTTGTCCTCCTTTAGGGAGGGAAGTGCACCCCAACCCATCCGGTGATGATGAGTTTGGAGGACAGGAGATTATGGGTTGCAATAAAGCTTCAAAAAGGGGTAGTCTACTGGCTCAAGAGGAAAAAATCTTTATGTAAATGTCGTTGTACATAGTATTCAAAAAAAAGCAAAAAGCCAAAACTCCAAAAAAAAGTGTGGTCAGGCCTGTACAAAAATAAAAATGCTTGCCGGAGTGTACATATGTGTAAAGTCAAATAATCAAGCTTGAGCTTCAAAGTCAAATCATGTGAGCCTGCAGTTGGATGACTTGACTACACTGGTCTACATCCGAGGACAGGTAGCTACACTGGCTATCATCCATTCTTCTCTTCACCCCCTCCTCTTGAGCTAGTTGCCACTTGAACTTAAAAGGAATACCCCGCTCCTCGAGCAATGAGTTGTTGGATTGGGGAATTATTGGGTTGTCATATTGGAGAAGTCAGTCTCTTTGTCATTTTAGTTGGGGAGAGCCACCATCACTTACACTGTACAAGTCAAATTCATAGTCGCAAAGGTTTGCCTATGAGTTGAAATATTCCTGGCCTGGCTATTGAGGAGACTTGAGTAGGGTTTTGGGATTCTTGAAGGCTGTTGGATTTCAAATCCGGTTCTCATTAAGGTTCCGCAAACACTTAAGTTCCCAAGGTCCGACTTAAACTCCAAACTTTGATTTCGTGAAGACAAGTTTGATCATTAAGTTTTATCCATATTTCTTCTTTTTCCTTTCTTTGTTTTTCTTCTTATGCACTTATTGCATAAGTGTTTGCTATGGACTAGCAAAGGCAAGTATAGGGGGATGATGAACCTCCATTTCATCATCTTTATTCTATCATTTTGGCCTCAAAAACCCTATTAAATGCATATAAATAACCTTAATTCCTGCATTTCAGCAGTCATGCATGAGTGTGTAAATAGCGCACAAAATGCAGTTTTTAAACCCAAAATTATAGAATAAAGAAAATAAAAGAAAAGGAATAAAATTTTGCAAATATTTTATAACCCTAAACCCCGAGACCAAAGCATCTCGGTGACTGGGTTGACAAGGAATAAAGTAGGGGGAGATAAAGGCCAAAATACAATAAAAATACCTTTTATTTAATTCGTTCTTTATGCATTTTAGGACCTATTTTTAGTTCCACTTTTTATACTCCAAATAAAGAAACTTTGTCATGAAAGTTGTAGATAACTAAATATAGAAAAATACAAAATTTATTTCATACAAAAATAATGTACAGATAAAAAGTTATGATCCGAGTAAGTTTCCAGAATCCCAACTTCCCAGAACTGTATCTCTCAATTAAAAACTCAAAATGTATCAAAATCACTTTTAATTGTATATAGTTCTTAATAAGTTATTTAATGAAGATGGTTTTGTATTTTTTGGAGCTACGGTTTGAAAGTTGAGTTTTGGACCCCCATTGTATAGTTATACACAGTAAAATATTCATTTTATTTATTATTCATTATTTTTATAATTTTATATTTTCTAATTTTGTAGTATTATTTATAATATATGTGTATATTAAAATAGGAAAAAAAATAAAGAAAATACAAATATAAAATAATTGTTTGAAATACATTGGTATAATACTTGTAAATATACCTATATAATTAATACTTCTATTTTATTAAGTGTATATATTACATCAGAAAAAAATAAAAATATATTTAAATGTTTAAAATTAAGTTATAAATTTATAAAAAATAAACAAATTAAAAAAATTAATATAAAAAATAAAAATAAATTATTAAAAAATACAGATAAATATACGTATACATAGCCTTGAAAGGTAACTTGCAATTTTATGCCTCTAAAAATTAAATAAAAACCACTATAAAATACTTTATAAAATAACAAACATTTTTATTTTATAACAAAAAAATAATTAAATCATTTATTTTTGTATCGAATTTACAAGATTTTTTTCCAAGGAATTTTCTGGTTGGTCCACGTGGACCAACTACAATCCTCCGCTGGTTTCCCTCGGTCAGCTCTCTAACCGAGGTCTGGTCCCTGTCAGACTGAGTTTTTTGGTCGGTTTCTCCAATTTTTGAAGGATGTGTCTTTCACTCATTTGCGATAGATCCTTCTTGACTTTTGTTCTCCACATATCGATGATTCATGCCCTTATGTTCTCTTGGGGATTGGGTCGTCGATTCGACCGATCTTCATCGTTCTTTGAACCCACTTCATCAACCATTCAAAAAGGACCCCCGACCTTCTCTGACTCCTTGATCACTCTTCCACCATTAACTCCTTGACATAGGGCTTCGACGTTCCTCCTGTACTGCAAGAGTTGGTTGCACCCGTTGGAAGGACAAGAAGGTATCGAATCGAGGTCGATCCACCTCGCCGGAGTGCGCCGCCCAAGCTCATTATCGATGCATCTTTGGTGAGTGTTTTATTTTCTCTCTTCTCTCCTCTGAGTTCCTTAGGACTACAGAAGTCATACTTAGCTTCAATCATTTATCTTCCTTGTCCACATCGCCACGAAATCGCAAAATACGTGAACGACCGGAGCTTGCATTTTTCCTGCTACGTTGATCATCTCCACACGCTTCCATACCCCATTCCCCCCTCCGATGGAGTCGAGGCATTTTACCCCCGACTCCTTGACTCTTTCTTGCATGTACAAAGGCCACAGTATCGCCTGAAGAAACTTTTGGCATTAGCCGGAGGTGCTTCAGTCCCCCAGATCTGCCACTGCCGTGCGAGTGCGTCATGCCACTTCGTTGCCTTCTGTTGCTCCCAGAGTCTAGAGGAGACCTGCAGGAACCCCCCGGGCCTCTTTGAAGCTCCATCGAGCAACGAAGGAGGAAGATCGACGCTGTGGAAGCTCGCCCCTTGCGAGTTCTTCCCAGTTCGTTTAAGATATCCCCCATCCGTTGGATCAAGAACACGAGCCCAGGTCTTCCAGCTGTCATTCGATCTGCTTCGCCTGTGCTGTTGATTGCTGCCCCATCATCTAATCACAATCGTTTGATCGCGAAGGGGCATCGTGCGCTCCTGCTCCGCCACGTGTTTAAGTGGAGCGTCACCTGCTGTTGGATTGCGCTCAGGCGTGGGTACTTTTGCCTTATACCCTCACAATTTTTGTTTTTAACATATGAGCCTCAAACTTTCTTATGCAGCTTTAAAGTCTTGTAATAATTGCACCTAGACTTCCATACTTTTTATATTTGTGAATAGGTCCATGTCCACGTCACCTCACGTGCCTGTGCGCGTGAGGGGGTGGGCATTTTACATAGGACCCCTTGCGGGTTAGTTATTTGGATTTAGTACTGAAAAATTCCTATTAATGTAATATTTATGGAAAAATTACAAGCTAGGCCCCTGTATTTTTGGAATATTGCTTTTAAGTCCATATCAGGCATGCGTGCCAACGCACATGGGCTGGGCTTTTTGCAGAAGTACCCTTGCAGTTTTGGCCATTTATATTTAGTCTAGAAATATTGTTTTTGCGTTATAAAATTGTGGGAAATTTGCGCCTTCGCCCCTGAAGTTCTGGGTATTTACAAATATGCCCTGACTAGTAGTGTAGTTTCTCTTTGTTGCCTCTATTTAATTCATGCATCTATAAAACTCTAAAAATTCTTTAGAAAATATCATTGTGTGTCTATTTAATTGCTCTATCACGTCAAATTTGTATTTTACATTTTTTTGCATTTTAATATTTATAAAGTTTAAAAACAAGCATTTTCTTCATTGTTTGCATTAGAAAAAACATTCAAATTATAAAAAAGTTTTTTGAAAAATTCCCAAAAAATTAATATTTTGTTTGTTTCTGTGTGTTTTAAATTCAGATCAAAAATCACTAAAAATTTCCAAAGAAAACTCCCAGAAATTAGAAAACCCCTAAAATCTTCATAAAAATCTTAATAATTCCTAAAAAATCACAAAAATCTCATTTCTATTTCTACAATTTCCTTACTGTATCATATTTAGTTTAAAATTAATTTGAAGAATTTTTGGCACTATTTGATATTTTTCATCTCAATTTTAATTTCGAGAATTGATTTTCTTCACTATTTTCAATATTTTGATTTCAAAAATATCAAAAATTAGGAAAAATTTAGAAAAATCACAAAAACATTGGAAAAATATAAAAAGTACAAAAATATTTTATTTCTAGTATTTTGAGTATTTTTACCTATGGATATATCCCTCTCTTATCTCTCCTGTGCATATATATCCTATATAGTTTGGTATCTTTATAGAAGAAAAAGAAAATATAAAAATAGAAAATATAAAAAAAAAGAAAATACAAAATCATTAAATTTAAAATTAAAATACAAAAAAATAAAAAATTATTAATAAATAAAAAATATATATAAAATTAAAACCCACAAAAAGATCAAATTGGCTAAGTGATTCACGAGACATAGGGTGCTTGATTTTTGTCTAGCTTTCTCTACTCCTTTTCTTCCTGAGTTCGACCCCCTACTTGCTTGCCATCATACATTCTTAGTAGGGTGTAATAAATTTTAACTCTTTCTCTTAAATGTTTGATATTTGTGTGGGTTAATTGTTGATCAATAAGAAGGTTTGAGTAGTCGCTTCAGTGACAATGATCTTGATTTGTCACGCAATTACTTAGCAAATCTCATCTTTTCAATTTTCAGAGGGGTGTAGAAGATGGTGAGAGGTCTGATGGTGGTGCTCAGATCATCGGGATGACAAATGACTACTTCGATCACGGGGAACTGAGTGAGGAACGCGAGTTGACCAAAATGCAAAAAACTTGAATCAATGGTGAACAAGGGAGAATCGAAGCTACCTGGTGAATGAGATCAGATTTGCTGAAGGTTGGAGACCTCCAGGGGTATTCGCCTCAATGGCTTGACATGTCTAGAGTCTAGATCTCACCTCACAGCGGAGCACGACAAAAAGTTCGCCGGACCTAAGGCTACAGAGCTCGAATCATCGCTACAACACCTTCAAACTCACGTTGTCACTCATGGATGGAGAAGGAGGTCACTAGAGATGAGGGAGTGGCCAAAGATGAAGAAGAAAATGCGGCTCCAGGAGATTTTATATTCAACAGGGTCTGAGAAGTGTGGATCTTGGGCACGTGAACCGAGGGACGGATCCCTAATGGAATCATTACGCGTGTGTCAAGGTTCGTTCCTCGGTAATCGGAGCTGTGGAGTGATGTAGATGGTGGTCAGATCATCTAAAGAAATTTCGGAGAGAATCAGGTGGGAATAGGATCCGGACGAAGAAAGGTCCAGGGGGGGGGACAGTTGACCGGGGTCAACAGTCCATCCTGGACCAATCAGAAAAAGCATAAATTTAAGTAATTGAAATTTTAATTAAAAATAACAAAAGATTTTATTTTAAAAAGTTTACAAAATGAAAAATATTTTTTATTTTTCAAACTATTTTCTTTGATTTTTATTTATTTTTATGAAAAATAATTTAGTCTATATACATTATATTATATTATATTATACATGTATAAAATACTTGGGTATTTTATATAGTTTTTTTATTTTTTTTGTATAAATACCACAAATTTATATTTTATTTATTTACAACATATTATTTGGAGTGTAAAATATGTATAATTTTATTTTTATTAGTTATGTACAAATATAAAATAAATAGGTATATGAAACTTATATATATGTATTATGTACAAGGTGATACAGAGAGAAATTTATTTATAGTTTTATTTTATTGTTCTAAATCTTATTTTTTTTGGATTATATACAAGGGGATAAGAATACCTTTTTATTTTTTTATTTTTTTTGTGAAAATAGTTTATATATATATACACACACAATAAGGAAATATATACGAGGTAGAGTGGCCCTATCTCTCTCTACTTATTTTATTTGGCCATCAGGTCCATTTTGGACCCTCTCTTGGGTTCAGATCACACAATATTTATTCTAAATATTCCCCTCTTTTTCTTTTACTCTTTGTTATTTTATTTTTGCACAAATATATGATGATTATTGAATCTTAACACATGCAAGCTTATTGGTAACTTTTTGTATTTACAACCATATACATGATGTTTTACCAAGATATTTAGCTAAAATAAAAGAATAAGGAGTGATGAATGGGGATTCATCACCCCCTATACTTTACTTTTGCTAGTCCCTTTGCAAACACTAATTTGGAAAAGAAGTGAGAAGAGAAAGAAAAAAAAGGGAAATCAATGTTGATTATTAAACTTGCCTTCATTAAATTGAAGTATGGAGCTCAGTCAGACCTTTGGATTATTAGTTTATCGGAACCTTATTTGGACTTAAGTTTAAAACTCAACAACCTTTAAGTTCCACCAATCTATGGTCAAGACTCCTCAACAATCCAGATCAGAACAAGTCTACATACACAAACTCTAATGACCATGAATCTTTCCTTGTACTGTGTAAGTGATATGTAGCTCCCCACCTCAGAAATGACAAAGTGACAACCCCCCTTAACAAGGTAACTCTAATGCCCTAGTCTGGTATCATTTCCACGAGCTGATGAGCCGCCCGAACGACTAAGGTAAAGGAATAACTAAGGTCGTTGTGACCTCAGTCACTCGAGACTCAGATCTCAACAAGAAACAAAAATCGGACCACCAAATATAAATAGAAACACGAGAAAACCGAATAGCAGTCCTAGCTATGGATTGACCTGGTATAGCTCCCAGGGTCGAACTCGAGGAGCACAGATTGGCCTTACGGCCTATGAAGTAGTCAAAAAATAGATAAAGTATAGACAAATATTTTTTTGATGGGTTTTTAATATTTTTATATTTTTTTGGGATTTTTAAATATGAAGGAAATAAGAAAACAATATAGACAAGCAACTTCAAGCAATTATTTAAACACCCAAAAATAGTCCAAAAATTCCAATAAAAATATTTTTGGATTATATATATATTTTATTGTTGTTGGTGGATTTTTGATAATTTTGTGATTTTTAGGGAAATTTCTAAAAATAAAAGAAAGAAAAAATAATCCAACATTGTCTAGCCAGGCTTCAAAGACCACAATAAAATATATATTGGTCTTAAAAGATCCTAGACGTAATTTTTATGAAAAGTAGAAATAATGGACAAAAATAAGAAAAAGAGTTTATTAATTTTTGAATTTTCTATGATATTTTAGAATTTTTATGATTTTTAAGGGGGTTTTCAATTTTTAGGCTTTTTATAAATCTAAGAATAAGCAAAATTGGTCAGAAAATCAAACACACTAAACCGCACAAAATATAATTTTTTTTGTAATTTTTGAAGAGTTTTTTATATTTTTCTATGAATTTTCAATCTGAACAGACAGAAAAACAAGGGTTTTTGAATTTTTAAAAATAATAAAATGCTCAAAAATGTACCAAATTTTTAGTGAAAATTTTACACAGTGGCAGGAGCCATATGTCCAATTTCACGAAATTTGGCCTTGATTTGATATTTTATAAAAATCAAACAACAAGGCTAAGTGCATAGGGACCCAAATGCAACGCAAAAAAGTTCTAAGGACTGAAATGTAACAAATACAAGAAACTTGGGGTCCCTCGTGCAAAATTTCCAAAACACGCGCAAGGCACGTGTCTTGGGCACGGAGGGACCTATGTGTAATAAAAATACTTTCTAAGACTTAATAGCAACATGTGCTAAAAGTCTAGGGAAGATATCACAATTTCTCCAATTAATTCAGCACATGTTCAATAAAATCAAGCACAGGGGTATGGATGCAAATAATGAAAACTATATTTCATTCCATAACACCTTAAAACATCTGCCCTAATGTTGCAAATACAACACAAAAATCACGTGACGATGCACGTGTTCCACGTTGACAGGGGTACAAATGCAAATAAAATAAGCACGAGGTCCTAAGTGCAATATCCCAAAATAAAAACAATTGTATGCTATATTTACAGGACTGAACAATAAAGACAAAACATAGGGGGGCCTAAGAGTTATTTACCCCTTATTATGATCCGAGGGCTGGAGTGGCGCCACGTGGTGGATCCAACAGTTGAAGGGCGCCGCTCCTCAACGAAGGGCCTCGGTGATGATCGGACGGTGGTGGGCTCGCCACGTGGAAGATCGGATGTCTACTGTGTGCTGTGGCTAACCCTTCACTGATCTGACGGTCCAGATCCAACCTCCAATGATCAAACGGTGGTTGCTGCTCCTAAGATGGACGGCGTGGATCACACCTGGAGCGGCGAGGCTGGATGGACGACTGGGGAAGGTCCTCCAAAAACAGGTGGCCGGCAAACTTCACCGGCTCGATATGCGTGCGGTGGACCTCCTCGGATGCTGCTATAATGGGGAACAGGTCCGCTGTGACGTCCCGCAGCTCGTGGATGCCTCCGATGAGGCTGGAGACATCGGAGATGCTCCGGTGACTGCGGTGGCCTGGAGCTCCTCTGTTTGAAAGTTGAGGTCCTCAGATGGACCTCCTCGGACCTGAAAAGCAACACAAAAAGACTCATGGGTCGAGGGCAAAATGCCTCGACCCGGTTAGAAGCGAAGTGGGTGGCTGATGCGTCGGGGCGGATGACCTTCGGCGAAGCGACGATGAGGGAGGTCGGGGTTCCTGCTCCGGGGAGAGACAAGGTGTGTGAGTGGGCGCGGAAGGTGCAGAGAGGTCTCGTGATGATGAAGGTCGAGTCCGATGATCGAGGGGATGACTGAGATGGTCGGGGACGGCGAGAGATGAAATTGGGCGAAAATGGAAATTCAAGAAATATAGAAAGAACTAGGCTTACTGGATGATCGAGGTCGACTATTGAAGAGCTTCTGAAGCTCTTGGTCTTTGCCTCAAGGGCCGTCGTCGATGCCCGAGGCTCGAGCGCTACTCTTGGGCGGCGCACGACAACGCTAGGCTGTCGGATCAGTGGCTAGGGCACCTCCTCCTCACTGCGACACCACCCGCAGCAAGCTGTCACTTAGGCAAAGGTAGTGGAGGTCCTGGGATGGAAAGGTGAAGCCAAAGATGGCGTGGAATGGGCGGCGGAGCAGGAGTTGTATAGTGTTAGGGGTCCGAGAAGGTGAGGGTCGGGCGAGAGATTCGGAGCTCGGACCCCGATGCAATCCTCTGGGCGTGGATCAGGGAAGTATCAGGAACAAATAGGACCCGGGGTTTGCGCAAATGGCGGGCGGATCTAGTGGGTAGAAATAGGAGAAATCGGGTCGGACGAACATGATTCGGCTCTGGTGGTCCTGGGGGGAGAGTTTACCGGGGTCAACAATCCCCCGTGGACCAATCAGAGCCCGCCAATTATGATTTATTTGACAATTTATTTTAACATAATAAATGGCCGAAGTTCAAAAAATTAAAACATGAAAAATGTTTCTTTATTTTTGGACTATTTTTTGTGATTTTTATTTATTTTTTTGAAATATAAATAATGTACTTACAAAATATTATTATTATATACATGTATATAGATATGTATTTTTGATTTTTGATTTTTAATTATTTATTTTTATACAAATTATTCCAATTTTATATTTTATTTATTTATAATATAAAATTCATAATAATATGGTATTTTATTTTATTTTTATTAATTATTTACAAGGGTGAAATAAATAGTTTTATTTATATACATATATGGTATATATACAATGTGGCTTTTGATTTTTATTTTTATTTATTTTTATTTTTGCTTTAATTTTGTAATTTTTTTTTATTTATATACATTATGAAGTACAGAATATGTATACATTTTTATAGAATTTTAATTTATTTATTTATAGGGATAAATAAATAGATAAAGGGTTCTATGTACATGGTGAATATAGACAATGAGG
Organism: Ottelia alismoides; assembly: GCA_037367405.1. Classification (NCBI taxonomy): domain Eukaryota; kingdom Viridiplantae; phylum Streptophyta; class Magnoliopsida; order Alismatales; family Hydrocharitaceae; genus Ottelia; species Ottelia alismoides. Next base: position 1,071,172 of record JAZKJV010005562.1, on the reverse strand, counting down.
GATGAATGCTATTTCTTTTTAATTTTCTTATTTTTATTTTAACAAATATATACAAATAAATATACACCCAATTTTATTTTGAATAAGAGGAAAATAATGTTTATTTTTATTTACATGTATATGTACATGAGCTTCCCTATCTCTCTCTACTTGGGTTTTTTGCGGTCAGGCCCATGATGAGCCCTCGCTTGGGATTAGGTCGCTCAATATTTATTCTAAATATCTCCCTCTTTTTCTTTTGTTTCTTTATTCGTTTATTTATGCACAAAAACATGCTAATTCTTTATTTTTACACAATGCATGCTATTTGACAATTATTGGTATTTACAGGAATATACATGTGTTTTGCATGGGTTTTGTAGCTAAAATAAAAGAATAAAGAGTGATGAATGGGTATTCATCACCCCCCTATACTTTAACTTTGCTAGTCCCTTAGCAAACACTAATTTGAAAAAGAAGTGAAAAAGAAAAAGAAAAAAGAAAAAGAAAAAGAGGAGAATATGCATGGATTAATGCTGAGTATTAAAGTTTCCTTCATTAATTTGAAATATGGAGCTCGATCAGATCTTTGGATTATTAATGTGTCGGAATCTTATTTGAACTTAAGCTTAAAACCTAACAGCCTCCAAGTTCCACCAATCTATGGGCGAGACTCCTCAATAAACCAGATCAGAACAAGTCTGCATGCACAAACTCTAATGACCATGAATCTTTCCTTGTACGGTGTAAGTGATATGTAGCTCCCCAACTCAGAAGTAATAATGAAACAACCTCCCCCAGCTTAGTAACTCTAATGCCTCGGTCTAGCAACTCTTTCCTCGAGAAGCGGGGTATTCCCTTCTAAGTTCAAGTGCAACCGACTCAAGAAGAGGGGGAAGAAGAGAATGAACCATGGCCAGTGTAGCCATGTATCCTTGGGAGCTCTAACCAGTGTAGCTGAGTCTCCCGCTGCAAGCTTCATGAGATGGAACATGTATACCATAAGCTTTTGCTTTATTTGCACTATATACACTCCGGTGGGGTTATTAAAATTTCAATCCGACCCACCACTTTTTTTTGGAGTTCTTTTCTTTTTGCACATTTTTTTCATGTGCATCTGTACAACATATCTACATGGTGCAGCATATATACAAGGAGTTTTTCCTCTTGAGCCAGTAGACTATCCCTCTTTTGAAGCTTTATTGCAACCCACAGCTTCTGTCTTTAGACTTCATAACCACCAGACCAAGTTGAGGTGCACTTCCTTCACTAGAAGAAGAAGAGAGGTTCTGCCTAGAAGTACTACCCTCATATGCTACCCCAAGCCAAAGGAAACTGCCTCCTCACCACCTCATCCGTGGAGAGCCATGTGTATAGTGCTGGTGCAAGTAAAGCCATTGTCTCTGAGAGTCATGCGTATGTTGTTAAGTGCTCTACTTAGGCTCATCAAGATGACATATGCTCATAGCCTAGTGGACTCAAAGAATTAAGTCCCAATGGACCTGAAAAGCCTTAACCTTAAGCCCCATAAGGTTCCTCTTAGAATTAGGTAGATTAAGATGTTAATCAAGATCCATTTTCTAATTTAATTCCAGGATAGTTTCAATGTCAACTATAATCCAGGAAAAACTATACAAATATTTACCAAGATGCTATTTACAAATGTGCAATTTACAAACTTTTACAATCATGAAAATTTTTGAAAAATGTTTGAAAACATGAATGTATGCATGAATGCGAAGTTTTGCAAAATATTTACAAACATTTACACGGTTTTTGCAAACTTTTTGTTTTCAAAACATTTTACAAAAAATTTGTACTATATACATAGATTTTGATATGAAAAATATTTACAAATCCTTTACACAAATCATTTTGCAATCATTTGTACAAAAATAATTTGTATAAATAAATAGGTATGTGCAAGATGAATTTTATATACAAGGGAAAATTTTTGAATTTTTATGGATTTTTGGGTTTTAGCCATTTTTATTTATTAACACACTCACACAAAGTACGAGTTACGGCTAAAGTATATATGAATATATACACCCCCCCTATACTTAGCTCGAACGATGTCCTCAAAGTGATCAAGAGCGATGAAGAAGACATAACTCGTGCTTAGTATAGGGAAGTGAAAAGGAATGTCTATATACAAAGATGAATCAAAGAATAGAATGAAGAGAACTCGGTGTTTCCCCCTATACTTAGGATCAAGTAATCCTAAGTATAGCAAGCTGTACATGAAGGGAAATCCGAGTGAAGGACGTACAGAGTCTACCCTTCATACTTAGGGTGAAATATCCCTAAGTATAGGCAGCAAAACAGGGGTAGATCGAATCAATAGAATACCCGAGAGTCCTACATCCCCCCTATACTTAGGTTAAAGTACACCCTAAGTATAGCATAATCATAAGATGAAAGAAGGGATGTGGGACAACTGGATCTATACAAGTCGAAAGAACAGTGATAATCAGGTGTGAGATGCGATAGATGTGAGTCAAGAGACCACATCTCACGCATAGTGAATAGGGGCAACATCAAAGACCCGCGGCTCATGATCTAGATATGGCTTGAGTCGCTGGCCGTTCACTCGAAAGGTACTCTCAGAAGACAACTCAGATATGTCAATACTCCCATTGTCGTGTACCTTTCTCACCAAATACGGTCCCTTCCATTTGCTCTGTAGCTTCCCTGGGAATAATCTAAGCCTAGCATCAAACATCCATACTCTGTCCTGGCTCAAACTGCTTGTGGCTGATATGAGAATCATGCCACTCCTTCACTCTCTCCTTATAATGTAGGCTGTTTGAAAAGGCGGTATCACGAAGCTCCTCCAGGGCTACTAACTCTACCCTCCTCTGATCTCCTACACTGTCTGGATCCAAAAGTATGTCAGTGACTTCCCAAAGTGACCTATGTCTCAGCTCAACAGGTAAATGGCACGGCTTGCCATAAATGAGGCGAAAGGGAGATGTACCCAAAGGAGTCTTGAAAGACATCTGATATGCCCACAAGACCGAGTCCAAAAGCTGTGGCCAATCTTTTCGGTCAGGGTGGACGACTTTCTGCAATATAGTCTTGATCTCCCTGTTCGACACTTCAGCAAGACCATTCGTCTGAGGATGGTATGGAGTGGCAACTCGATGGTCTATGTTGAACTCGCTAGCAAGGGCCTTTACCTTGTCATTGACGAAATGAGATCCACCGTCAGATATCAACACTCTAGGCACCCCGAACCGTGAAATGATATTCTTCCTCAAAAATCGGCAAACAGTCCTAGCATCTGCGGTTCGGGCGGGGATGGCCTCAACCCAACAACTCACATAATCAATGGCCAACAGAATGTACTCAAATCCCTGACTCTTAGGGAATGGACCCATGAAATCGATGCCCCATGCGTAAAAAACCTCACAGAATTGTATGGGCTGCATCGGCATCATATCACGTTGTCCACAAGTGCCCATCCTCTGAAAGTCAGTACATCTCTTCACGAACTCATCAGAGTCCTTGAAGAGAGTAGGCCACCATAGGCCGGATTGGAGCACTTTCAGTGCCGTTCTCCTCCCTGAGTGATGTCCTCCTGCCTCGAGCTTGTGGTAGTAAGTAAGGAAGCTGTGGTGCTCCTCTTGAGGAATGCACATACGCCAGATACTATCCCCTCCCTCATGGTAAAGGACGGGATCCTCCCAATGGTAAAACTTGGCCTTCGCGAGGAAGGTCTCAAGTTTCTGCTTGGGCCAATCTTGTGGAACTTTCTTGGCGACAAGATAGTTCATAATCTCAGCATACCATGGGAGCGAGGCGATAGCAAGGATCACCTCATCTGGGAAGGTCTCACAAATTGGGTCAATCTTCTCAGAATCCTCAAGATACTCCAATCGGGAGAGAAGATCCGCCACCACATTCTTAACTCCAGGCTTATCCTTAATCTCTATGTCAAACTCCTGGAGTAGAAGGATCCATCTGGTCAATTTGGCTTTGGCATCCTTCTTTGCCATGAGGTACCTGATGGCGGTATGATCAGTAAAGATGGTCACTCTAGATCCGATAATGTACGATCTGAACTTATCTAGGGCAAAAACTACGGCTAGCATCTCCTTCTCAGTGACTGCGTAGTTCTGCTGTGCGACATCCAATGTACGGCTAGCGTAGTGAATAGCAAATGGGACTCCATCCCTCCTCTGTCCTAGCACGGCCCCTACGGCAAAATCGGAGGCGTCCATCATGATCTCGATTGGGAGAGACCAATCAGGTGGCTGAAGGACAGGAGCCTCTATCACACATCTCTTGAGAGCCTCAAACGACGAAAGGCACTTGTCATCGACAAGGAAATCAGTGTCTTTCGTCAATAGATCAGTCAACGGTCGGGCAACCCTACTGAAATCACAAATGAATCGCCGGTAGAAACCAACATGCCCCAGAAAAGACCGTAGTTGCCGCAAGTTGGACGGTGGATTGAGTTTGCTAATGACATCCACCTTGGCCGGATCAACGTCCATGCCCCTGTTGGAGATGATGTGGCCAAGCACCGTTTCTTGAGTCACCATGGAGTGACTCTTCTCCCAAGATAATTCCAGGCGAACCTCAATGCATCGCTGAAGGACTCGGTCTAGGCAATCAAGACAGGAGTTGAATCCGTCACCGTAGACCGAGAAATCATCCATGAAGACCTCCAAGCACTTCCCCACCATGTCCGAAAAGATAGACAGCATGCATCTCTGAAAAGTCGCAGGGGCATTGCATAGCCCAAATGGCATGCGTCTGAAGGTGTATGTCCCAAAGGGACAGGTGAAGGTAGTCTTGTCCTGGTCCTCTGGCGCAATGGCCACCTGATTGTAGATGGAGTGCCCATCCAAGAAACAGTAATGGCGCTTCCCTGCCAGTATCTTAATGATTTGATCTATAAAGGGCACGGGGAAATGATCCTTCTTGGTGTCCTGGTTGAGTCGTCTGTAATCCACGTAGACCCGCCAAGAAGTGGGTACCCGAGTAGCAATCTCCTCTCCGGACTCCGTAACCACTGTAGTGATGCCCGTCTTCTTGTGCACCACATGTAACGGACTGACCCACTAGGAGTCGGAGATGGGGTAGATAAAATCAGCGGTCCACCACTTCGAGATTTCCATCATGACAACCTCTCTCAGATTCGGGTTCAGCCGCCGCTGGAACTAATGCGACGGCTTTGCCTCATCCTCGAGATAGATGTGGTGAGAGTACAGAGCCGGTCTGATCCCCTGGATATCTGCTACACTCCATCCTATCGCCTTGCAGTTCTTTTCAAGAACCCCCATCAGACGAGATGCTTGCTCTCCAGTCAAATCAGCGGAGATAATGACTGGGTACATCTCATGCTCACCCGCAAGGAACCTATACTTCAACGACGTAGGTAGTGGCTTCAGCTCTGGACAAACTGGTGCTCGCAAATCTGGCTTCTGAAGAATCCGAGTGTATGCTGCCAAATTTGCTCGGGAAAATGAGAACTCTCTCTCACAAACTGGGTCTGGGGAAGGCTGCTCAACTGGGTTGTCTCTGCTCTGCATGGCATCTACCTCCTCCCTAGGTGTAGGCTCAGTAGAAGTCAGATCTGGTATATACTCATCAAACTCTGCCCAATCACAATCTGACTCCGAGGGATCTATATCATCCATGGTGGCCTCAGTACCACCCTCATCACAAAACAAATCTGTCTCACTGTCTCGAACCGGCTCTGCTGCCTCAAAAGTATCATGGACCAGGAATGCGCTCTCCAAGCTCTCCTCTGCTGGCGTCTCTGCATCAGCGGACTCTGAAGGTGAGAGGATGGCCTGTGCATCTGGATCTTCCCATACTGCCTCATCATCTGTAATCACGAAGTCACAGTCCTGATAGATGTCTATCCCTGCGTCTGTCATCTGCTCTGTATCAGAAGTAGTCTCTGAGCATGATGTATCTCTGGCTCTGATGTCCTCGACCGTCTCTATTTGTACACTCTCGCCCTCGACGCGAAAGTATACCTTCCCGCTATCATGGTCATTCACTGCCTTGGCTGTGGCCAAGAACGGGCGACCTAGAATGATGGGGGTATCGGTCACAGACTCAGGGATCTCCATGTCCAACACAACTAAGTCCACGGGGAATTGCAGGCCCTTAATCTTGATGACAACATCCTTCAACAACCCCTTCGGCCTCTTGACAGATCGATCAGCAAATTGAAGGACTGTCCTGCTTTGTCGTAGAGTGCCCAACTCGAAGCGATCGAGAAGGGCTGCCAGAAGTAGGTTGATCGAAGAACCACTGTCTAATAGAGTGCGGTCGAACCTCTGATCTCTGATGTGGCATCTGACATAAGGGGCTCCAGACTCTGGCCTCTTGGCCGGCAGACGGTTCTGAATTGCGAAACACGTGGCTCTGGTCAGCACATGGATCTCTGACTGGTGGTTCCTCCTCTTCCTCCTAACTGTGGTCCTGTCTTTGAGTGATCTCTGGAGTAGAGGAATGTGTTGCAAGGCCTCCTGAAGAGTCAACTGAATGTGAAAGCGGTCGATCATCTGCTGGATGAACTCTTCCTGCTGTCTCTTTTTTGGATTTTCGGTTTTCTTCCCCTTCCCCATGTGGAGTGCTCTAGGGAAGGGGATCACAGGGTCCTTCTCAGATGAAGGACTAGGAGAGGGTCTCGGCTACTAAATCACGGTAGAATCCACACATATATCATCATGCACCATAGGTGGATCAGAATAAATAAACACTTTCCTTTATTGCCAGAAATGTCCTGAGATATATGTACAGCCGGAAAGACTACAGGACTCTCAGAAGTGAAAATGGTGGCATCAGCACCACCCTCCGCTGGTAGACGTGCGGCATCAGTACCGCGCTCTCGCTCGGCAACATCGGTGGCCTCAGTACCACCTCCTCCATCTGGTGAAACGACGACCTCAGTACCGCTGGTGGGATCATCATCCATGGTAGCATCAGTGCCACCGTCATCATATCTAGCGACATCAACACAACTCTCCTCTGTAAGTGGCCTCGGGGTGTCGCTCAGACGAGGCACCGCCTGCTGGCGTCCTACCTCTCCTAAGTGTGACAAAATCAGTATCAAACAGATATGTAGACAAATCACCAAATGTATCACTAGGAGTGGCATACTCTGTGAAATCTACCTGCTCAGACTTCCTCTTGAGGTTGTTCGGGTTGGGCTCGATCTGGGTAGGTATGGCGGCCTTCCCTCTCACAATCTCCCGCACCTCCTAGTGCAACTCATCCTTCTCCTGTCTGAAGATAGCCTGCTGGTCAGTAAGGAGGCGGGCTATGTCGTCTAAGGCGGGGTTCTCATAGGATGGCCCGTGAGAACCTGACGGGTAGCCTCTCTGGTAGTGAGGCTGCTGCTGCTGCTGTGGGTGAGAGGGGTATGACTGTGGATGATGCTGCTGCTGAGGCTGATCATGCCTCCAAGAATGTCCCTATTGATAGGGACGAGGACCAAACTGTTGTGACTGCTGCTGGGTATATACTGGGGGCTACTGCTGCTGGTGATCTCTCTAACGGCTGTACTGGCCATCCTATCCTGACGGCTGCTGCTGGGAGCTGGAACCTCCGGCCGACCAACGGAATCCGGGATGGTCTCGTAGGATACCGGGCTGGGGTCGGTCGTACCAAATCCCGTTGACATCCATCAATGGCTCTGACTCGTAAGGGGCTGGCGGGAGTACTGCCAGAGGCTGATCCGGCTGGTATACCACCATCTACATGTTTGGAGATGGCAGTGACTGGTAAGTGGGTTGCAGCTGCTGGTACGGCTCCGTCTGTACAAAGTGAACCTGTCTAGGCTGCTGGTGGCTGGAGCGCTGGGAAGAGCTGCCGGTGCTACTCGGATCGCCTCGTGCTTGAAGACGGGGCTGGGAAGCCATCTGTGCCTCCTGGAGACACATGAGCTGTGTCTTCAGCTCACTCAGAGTCTGTGCCATCTGCTCCATCTGCGTGATACCCTGGCACTGCTTCTTCTCGATGATCTCCATGCGGTCCAGCTTCTCGCTGATGATGCCCATGTCAGCGGCTGTGGACTCGGCTTGTGCTGCTTCCGCTGACGAAGTGGATGGACCGGTGTCAACCCGTGCGATCCTCTGGAACTGCACGGTCTGTGGCTGGGGTCGTCCCTATGTGTAGAGTCGGGTCTGGGACATCACCATATAGTTCTTTGCCATCTCCTCGTAGATGGCCCAGTCCTGATCGTGATCCTTGGTGAAATAGGACCCGCCACAAGAAGCATTCACCAGGCCCTGTAGCTCTGGTGTTAGCCCGCTGAAGAAGCTCTGAAATAGGTCCGGCTTCGAGATGTCATGGTGTGGGCATCTATCTGTCAACTCTCTGAACCTCTCCCATGCCTCGTGAAATTGCTCATTGGGGAGCATGGAGAAGTTACTGATCAGGGCCCTCGCGACATTCGTCTTCCCGAGTGGGTAGTACTTGTTCAAGTACTCAGTGCGGAGCTGCTCCCAGGGTAGACAAACTTCCCCATATGCTTCAGCCAGGTGGCTGCTCTGTCGGCTAGTGAGAAGGGGAAGGCAATCATGCGGATGGTATCCTGGTCCACCTGACGGTCGTGGACAGTGCTGCATATCATCTCAAACTCCTGAAGGTGGATACAAGGCTCCTCAGTTGCCATCCCATGGAACCGCGGGAGGAGCTGCAAAGTGTTCGGGGGGAACTTGAAGTCCCCTACAATGGCTGGAAGTACCACCCAACGGTGCGTTAAAGTCGATCCGGGGTTGTGCAACTCTCGCATCGGTCTCGGAGGTCCTCCTGCTGCTGCTGCGGCTGCTGCCGCACCACCGGGTTTGTCCTCGTGCTGCTCGCGGTCGGCTCTCATCTGCTCCATCTCGTACCTCATCTCTATCATGAATGCTCCCTGATCCTCAACTACTGCTGAACTGAGTCAAGAAGGGCGATCAGGGTAGAGTTGATCGCACCCTGGTCCAAGACGAATACCTGCTCTTCTCGGGGACCTCCACTGCGGTCATCACTGCTGCCGGCCATGGTCTCTGTAAAGGCAAAAGACCCAAACTCAGGTGCCGATAAATCATCTGATGGTAGTCTCTCATCCGGCACTGGTATCTCGGAACTGGTAGAAGGGTGGTCGCGGGGGAACAGGGCAGAGTCGAACTCGGGTACGGAGAGCGGGTCTGAGCTCTCACGAACCGACCTAGATGAGTGGGTTGGAGTGCTAAAAAGCGATGCAGCCAGAGGCAGCCTAAGAGACCTCCTTCCCATCATCGTGATCTGGCGAGTCGGGCGGATGGGATCTGGAAACAACGATCAGCAAGCATACCCCTGATTCACCTACGCAACGCGAGCTGAAGACCGTAAATGTTTAGTCAATTATCTTGTCAATTTTATTAGGTGATCAAGTCAGGATAGCAGAGCGGTTATGTGACCTGTTGGAAATCCAATCCGCCTAACAGACTGTCCCGTATAAAAGGCCGGTAGTCTGATCGGGGCTCGGATATGGCTCTATCCTAGTGTGCGGGTCACTCTCTCGCTCAAGCAAACCAGACTAGGAGGGGGTTGCTCTCCCCAAGAGAAGTTTTCCGGTGTGGTGTCTTTTAGGGTCAAATAGAGTTAGCAGTCCCAAATTTTATGATTCAAATTTTTAGGTATTTTTCAATAATCAAACAAATCGCCTAACGAATTTTTCGGTTCTCCTGGTTTATTTTAATCCAAAACAGGGGGAGAAGACGAAAAAGCCGATGCGCAAAAATCAGTGATGCATACAGAGTAAGAGATGTGTACCTGACTCTAGCAGTCTACATGCAAAATGATCCGCGCAGAATTTAAAGACTGAAATAAAACTACCTAAATGACGCAGGCGGAAATCCGAGCCCTAAGCAAGCAGTTCTACTCGAAAGAACAGTTAGTCGGCCACCAACCTCCAATCCAAGAGTCCGGTCTAGACCAACCCCTCCTCTTCTCGACAAATCGAGTTCAGGAGTAGCACTTGATAGGGTGGGCTCGCGGCGCGTAGGTTCGAAGGTAGTGGATCGACTATTTTATTAGATTTTTATTCTTGGTCCAATTAATCGATCTATAGGCATAGGCAAAGTTATTAATGTGTGTGGACCTACTTATTTACGTCACAGTCAAGCAAAAATCCTACGACTAGGGGATGAAAACCGTGAGAATCAGAAAGGCAGGAAATAAATGGTAAAAGTCACGATAAAAGCCACGAAAAACTGAGGGGTCCCCCGAGCACACCGGTGCTCAGCGAAATAGACCCCGAGAGCGCAAGTGTCTGAAAGTTCTGTCCATGTATTATTACAATAATAAATGGTCTGACTGAAAAGAAATCTAAGCTAATCTAATCTAATCCGCAGCTATTCCGCGGCTCCCGCACTCCTGCTGCCTCCTTGCGCTCTCCTGCGGCTCCGTGCAGAAGGGAGCCGCCTCCGATTGCCACGGTTGCGTCGGCTCCTCGAAAGACACCGCCTCGGTCCTCGGGCCCTCACAAGAAAACAAGAAGAGTGTGATCAGACCAAATTATTATAAACAAGTTAGAAAATGTATACCAAAAATATATACAAAAATCTGTATAGAAAGCCGCGAAAAAGAAAGCTGCGAAAAAAATCAAATGCGACTGCTAAGCCGTGCTCCCCGGCAACGGCACCATTCTGATGAGCCTCCCGAATGACTAAGTTAAAGGAATAACTAAGGTCCTTGTGACCTCAGTCTCTCGGGACTCAGAGCTCAACAAGAAACAAAAATCGGACCACCAAATATAGATAGAAACATGAGAAAACCAAATAGCAGTCCTAGCTATGGATTGACCTGGTATAGCTCCCAGGGTCGAACTCGAGGAGCACAGATTGGCCTTGCAGCCTACGAAGTAGTCTGAAAATAGATAAAGTATAGAAAAATATTTTTTGATGGGTTTTTCATATTTTTATATTTTTTTGGGATTTTTAAATATGAAGGAAATAAGAAAACAATATAGACAAGCAACTTCAAGCAATTATTTAAACACCCAAAAATAGGCCAAATATTCCAATAAAAATATTTTCGGATTATATATATATATTACTGTTTTTGGTGAATTTTTGATAATTTTGTTATTTTTATGGAATTTTCTAAAAATAAAAGAAAGAAAAAATAATGCAACACTGTCCTGCTAGGCTTCAAAGACCAAAATAGAATATATATTGGCCTTAAAAAAGCCTAGAGGTAATTTTTATGAAAAGCAAAAATAATGGTCAAAAATCAGAAAAGAGTTTATTAATTTTTGAATTTTCTATGATTTTTTAGAATTTTTATGATTTTTACGGGGTTTTTCAATTTTCAGGCTTTTTGTAAATCTAAAAATAACCAAAAATGGCCAGAAAACCAAGCACTAAACCGCGTAAAATATATTTTTTTTGTAATTTTTGAAGAGGTTTTTATATTTTTTATGAATTTTCAATCTGAACAGACAAAAAAGCAAGGGTTTTTGAATTTTTAAAATAATAAAAATGCTAAAAAAAATGTACCAAATTTTTAGTAAAAATTTTACACAGTGGCAGGAGCCACGTGTCCAATTTTCACGAAATTTGGACTTGATTTGATATTTTATTAAAATCAAACAACAAGGCAAAGTGCATAGGGACCTAAATGCAAGGAAAATAAGTTCTAGGGACTGAAATGTAACAAATACAAGAAACTTGGGGTCCCTCGTGCAAAATTTCCGAAATCGCACGCGCAGAGGACGCGTCCTGAGCACGGAGGGACCTATGTGCAATAAAAAATACTTCCTAGGACTTAATAGCAACATGTGCTAAAAGTCTAGGGAAGATATTGCAATTTCTCCAATTAATTCAGTACATGTTCAATAAAACCACGCACAAGGGTTTGGATGCAAATAATGAAAACTATATTTCATTCCATAACACCTTAAAACATCAGCCCAAATGTTGCAAATACACCACAAATCACGTGACCATGCACGTGTTCCACGTAGACAGGGATACAAATGCAAATAAAATAAGGACGAGGTCCTAAGTGCAAATATCCCAAAATAAAAACAATTGTATGCTATATTTACAGGACTGAACAGTAAAGACAAAACAGAGGGGGCCTAAGAGTTATTTACCCCTTATTATGATCCGAGGGCTGGAGTGGCGCCACGTGGTGGATCCAACGGCTGAAGGGCGCCGCTCCTCAACGAAGGGCCTCGACGATGATCGGACAGTGGAGGGCTCGCCACATGGAAGATCGGACGTCTACTGTGTGCTGTAGCTAACCCTTCACTAATCTGACGGTCCAGATCCAGCCTCCAATGATCGAACGGTGGCTGTTGCTCCTCAGATGGACGACGTGAATCACAACTGGAGCGATGAAGCTAGATGGACGGATGGGGAAGGTCCTCCAAGAACAAGTGGCCGACAAACTTCGCCGGCCCAATACGCGCACGGTGGACCTCCTCGGATACTTCTATAATGCGAAACAGGTCCGCCGTGACGTCCCGCAACTTGTGGATGCCTCCGATGAGGCTGGAGACGTCGGAGACGCTCCGACGACTGCGGTGGCCTGGAGCTCCTGTGCTCGAAAGTTGAGGTCCTCAGATGGACCTCCTCGGACCTGAAAAGCAGCACAGAAAGACTCCTGGGTCGAGGGCAAAATGCCTCGACCCGATTAGAAGCGAAGTGGGTGGCTGATGCGTCGGGGCGGATGACCTCCGGCGAAGCGACGGCGAGGGAGGTCGGGGTTCCTGCTTCGGGGCGAGACAGGGGGTGTGAGTGGGTGCAGAAGGTGCGGAGAGGTCTCGTGATGATGAAGGTCGAGTCCGATGATCGAGGGGATGACTGAGATCGTCGGAATCGATCAGGGACGACGAGAGATGAAATTGGGCGAAAATGGAAATTCAAGAAATATAGAAAGAACTAGGCTTACTAGATGATCGAGGTCGACTGTGGAAGAGCTTCTGAAGCTCCTGATCTTTGTCTCAAGGGCCGTCTAAGCCCAAGGCTCGAGCGCTACTCCTGGGCAGTGCAAGGCGGTGCTAGGCTGCCGGATTAGTGGCCGGGGCACCCCCTCCTAACAACGACACCACCCGCAGCAAGCTGTCACTCAAGCGAAGGTAGCGGAGGTTATGGGATGGAAAGGCGGAGCGAAAGATGGCGTGGAATGGGAGGCGGAGTAGGAGTTTTATAGTGCTAGGGGTCCGAGAAGGTGAGGGTCGGGCGAGAAATTCGGAGCTCGGACCCCGATGCAATCCTCCGGGTGTGGATCAGGGAAATATCAGGCACAAATAGGACCCGGGGTTTGCGTAAATGGCGGGCAGATCAAGTGGGTAGAAATAGGAGAAATCGGGTCGGCGAACATGATCCGACTCTGGTGGTCCTGGGGGGAGAGTTGATCGGGGTCAACAATCCCCCATGGACCAATCAGAGCCCGACAATTATGATTTATTTGACAATTTATTTTAACATAGTAAATGGCCGAATTTCAAAAAATTAAAACAAGAAAAATGTTTCTTTATTTTTAAACTATTTTTTGTGATTTTTATTTATTTTTTTGAAATATAAATAATGTATTTACAAAATATTATTATCATATACATGTATATACATATGTATTTTTGATTTTTGATTTTTAATTATTTATTTTTATACAAATTACTCCAATTTTATATTTTATTTATTTATAAGATAAAATTTGGAATAATATGGTATTTTTATTTTATTTTTATTAATTATTTACAAGGGTGAAAAAATAGTTTTATTTATATACACATATGGTATATATACAATGTGGCTTTTGATTTTTATTTTTATTTATTTTTATTTTTATTTTATTTTTATGATTTGTATTTTATTTATATACATTATGAAGTACAGAATATGTACACATTTTTATTGGATTTTAATTTATTTATTTAGAGGGATAAATAAATAGATAAAGGGTTCTATGTACATGATGAATATAGACAATGAGGGATGAATGTTATTTCTTTTTAATTTTCTTATTTTTATTTTAATTTTATATTTACAAATATATAAAAATAAATATACACCCAATTTTATTTTGAATAAGAGGAAAATAATTTTTATTTACAGGTATATGTACATCAGCTTCCCTATCTCTCTCTACTTGGGTTTTTATGCAGTCAGGCCCATGCTGAGCCCTCCCTTGGGATTAGGTCGCTCAATATTTATTCTAAATATCTCCCAATTTTTATTTTGTTTCTTTATTCTTTAATTTATGCACAAAAACATGCTAGTTTTTTATTTTTACACAATACATGCTATTTGACAATTATTGGTATTTACAGGAATATATATGTGTTTTGCATGGGTTTTGTAGCTAAAATAAAAGAATAAGTAGTGATGAATGGGTATTCATCAGCGGGGTATTCCCTTCTATGTTCAAGTTCAACCATCTCAGGAAGAGGAGGAAGAAGAGAATGGACCATGAATAGTGTAGCCATGAATCCTTGGGAGCCCAACCAGTGTAGCTAAGTCTCCCGCTGCAAGCTTCATGAGATGACCATGTGTAACATAAGCTTTGCTTTATTCAACTATATACACTCCGTTGGGCATTTTATTTTCAATCAGGCCCACCACTTTTTTGGAGTTTTTATTTCTTGGCACATTTTCTTTTTTTTGCGATGTGCATATGTACAACATATCTACATGGTGCAACATATATAAATAAGGAGTTTTTCCTCTTGAGAAAGTAGACTATTCCTTTTTCAAAGCTTTATTGCAACCCACAACTCCCGTCTTTAGACCTCAACACCACCAGATCAAGTTGGGATGGACTTCCTTCAGTAAAAGAAGAAGAGAGGTTCCGCCTAGAAGTACTACCCTCATATACTACCACAAGCCAAACGAAACTGCCTCCTCACCACCTCATCCGTGGAGACCTATGTGTAAGGTGCTGGTGTAAGTAAATCCATTGTCTATGAGAGTCATGTGTGCATTGTTAAGTGTTCTACTTAAGCTCATCAAGATGACATATGATCATAGCTTAGTGGAATCAAAGAATTAAGTCTCAAATGGACCAGAAAAGTCTTAACCCTAAGCCCTATAAGGTTCCTCTTAGAATTAGGTGGATTAAGGTCTTAACCAAGCTCCATTTTTCAATTTAATTCTAGTCCAGGTTTAAATGTCAACTATGATTAAAAAAAACTGTACAAATATATACAAAAATGTTTTTATGCAAATTTTTTGAAAAATGTTTGAATGAATGAGTGCATGAATGCAGAGGTTTTGCAAAATATTTACATACATTTACACAAGGATTTGTGCAAACTTTTTGTTTTTCAAACATTTTACAAAAATTTTGTACTATATACATACTTTTTATACCAAAATATTTACAAACTCTTTACACAAAACTTTTTTACAAATATTTCTACGAAAATATTTTTTCTAAATAGCTATGTATGTGCAACGAAGATATTTTATGTACAAGAAAATTTTTAAATTTTTATGGTTTTTTAGATAAAAGAATTTCAGCCATTTTATTTATTAACACACTCACACAAAGTATGAGTTATGGCTAAAGCATAAATGAAATATATACGACACCCCCTATACTTAGCTCGAACGATATCCTCAGAGTTGATCAAGGGTGATAAAGAAAACATAACTCGTGCTTAGTATTGAGGAGTGAAAAGGAATGGCATACTTCAACGACGAATCAAAGAATAGAATGAAGAGAGTTCGATGTTTCCCCCTATACTTAGGATTAAGTAATCCTAAGTATAGTAAGTTGTACATGAAGGGAAATCCGAGTGATTGGATGTACAGGGTTTACCTCTCCTATACTTAGGGCAAAAGGTCCCTAAGTATAGGCAACAAATCAGAGGTAAAAAGAATCACATAATACTCAAGAGTCCAACACCCCCTCTATACTTAGGGTAAAGTACACCCAAAGTATAGCATAATCATAAGATGAAGATGGGGTGTGGGACTAAAGAATGGAATGATATGGACATCTGGATCTATACAAGGCGGAAGACAGTGATAATTAGGCATGTGATGCTTTAGATGTGAATCAAAGACCACATCTCACGCAAAATGAATAGGGGCGATGTCAACGACCATCGATTCATGATCTAGACATGGTTTGAGACTTTGCCTGTTAACGCGAAAGGTAGAATTAGATGACATCTCAGATATGTCAATACTCCCATTGTCATATACCTTTCAGACCAGGCAGGGTCCCTTCCACTTGTTTAGCAACTTCCCCGGAAATAATCTAAGCCTGGCATCAAACAACCATACTCTCTGATCTGGCTCAAACTGCTTGTGACTGATATGAGAATCATGCCACTCCTTTACTCGCTCCTTATAATGTAGGTTGCTTGGAAAGGCTTCATATCTAAGCTCCTCCAGGGCTATCAATTCTGCCCTCCTCTGGTCTCCTATACTCACTGGATCCAAAAGTATCTCTGTGACAGCCCAAAGTGATTTATGCCTGAGCTCAATAGGTAAATGGAAGGGCTTTCCATAAACGAGGCGAAAGGGGGATGTACCCAAAGGAGTCTTGAAGGAAGTCCGATATGCCCACAAGATCGAGTCCAAAAGCTGTGACCAATCCTTTCAGTCAGGGTGGACGACCTTCTGCAATATAGTCTTGATCTCCCTATTCGACACTTCAGCAAGACCATTGGTCTGAGGATGGTATGGAGTGGCTACTCGATGGTGAATGATGAACTCGCTAGCAAGGGCCTTTACCTTGTCGTTGACGAAATGAGGCCCTCCATTAGATATCAAAACTTGAGGTACCCTGAACCGTGAAATGATGTTCTTCCTCAAAAATTTGCATACAGTCCTAGCATCTACGGTTCGGGCGGGGATGACCTCAACCCAATGGCTCACATAATCAACGGCTAACAGAATGTACTCGAAGCCATGGCTCTTAGGGAATGGACCCATGAAATCAATTCCCCATGCATCAAAAATCTCATAGAAGTGAATGGGTTGCATCGGCATCATGTCACGCTGTCCACAAGTGCCCATGCTTTGACAGTCAGTACATCTCTTCACAAATTCATCAAAGTCCTTGAAGAGAGTAGGCCACCATAGGTCAGATTGGAGCACTTTCTGTGTCGTTCTCCTCCCTGAGTGATGTCCTCCTGCCTCCAACTTGTGGCAGTAGGTGAGGACGCTATGGTGCTCCTCTTGAGGAATGCACCGTCGCCAGACACTATCCCCTCCTTCATGGTAAAGGATGAGATCCTCCCAATGGTAAGACTTGGCCTTCGCTAGGAAGGTCTCAAGTCTCTTCTTGGGCCAACCTTGTGGAACTTTCTTGGCAACAAGATAGTTCACAATATCGGCGTACCACAAGAGCGAGGCGATAGCAAGGATCTCCTCATCTAGGAAGGTCTCTGTAATAGGATCAATCTTCTCAAAATCGTCAAGATGCTCTAATTGGGAGAGATGATCCGCCACCACATTCTTGACTCTAAGCTTGTCCTTAATCAAATTATCAAACTCTTGGAAGGAGAAGGATCCATCTAGTCAATCTCGCTTTGGCATCCTTCTTTGCCATGTGGTACCTGATGGTGGTATGATTAGTAAAGATAGCTACTCTAGATCTAATGATATGTGATCTAAACTTATCGAGGGAAAGACTACGGCTAGCATCTCCTTCTCAATGACAGTGTAGTTCCGCTGGGCGGCATCCAATGTACGGCTAGCGTAGTGAATGGCAAATGTTACTCAATCCCTCCTCTTTCCCAGCACGACCCCTACGGCTAAATCAGAGGCATATGTCATGATCTCGAATGGGAGCGACCAATCAGGTGGATGGAGGACAGGAGCCTCAACAACTAGACTTTTGAGAGTCTCAAATGATGCAAGACGCTTATCATCTACAATGAACTCAATGTCTTTGGTCAGCAAATTAGTCAACGGTCGGGCAATCCTAGTGAAATCATGAATGAAGCGTCGGTAGAAACCGACGTGCCCCAGAAAAGACTGTAATTGTCGCAGATTAGACGATCGATTGAGTTTTCTAATGATATCCACCTTGGCTGCATCAACCTCCTTGCCCATGTTGAAGATGATATGACCAAGCACCGTCCCTTGAGTCACCATCAAGTAACTCTTCTTCCAATATCAAACAAGATGGACCTTGATGCATTGATGAAGGACGCGGTCTAGGCACTTAAGACAAGCATCAAACCGATCGCCATAGACCGAAAAGTCATCCATGAACACCTCTAAGCAATTACCCACCATGGCCTAAAAGATGGACAAAATGCACCTTTGGAATGTCGTCGGGGCATTACACAAACCAAAGGGCATCTTTCTGAAAGCATATGAACCAAAGGGACAGGTGAATGTGGTCTTGTCCTGGTCTTCTGGTGCAATGGCCACCTGATTATATCCGGAGAACCCGTCAAGAAAACAATAATGACTCTTCTTGGCTAGCCTCTCTATAATCTGATCAATAAAAGGGAGCAGGAATTATCCTTCTTGGTGGCCTTGTTCAATTGTCTATAGTCCACACAGACCCTCCAAGAAGTGGGTACCCAAGTAGCGATCTCCTCTCCAGACTCACTCACAAATGTAGTGATGCCCGTCTTCTTGGGCACCACATGTAATGGACTGACCCACTTAGAGTTGGATATGGGGTAGATAAAATCAGCGCTCCACCATTTCGAGATCTCCATCATGACAAATTCTCGAAGGTTCGGGTTTAGCCGCCGCTGGAACTCACGCGATAGCTTAGAGTCCTCTTCGAGATAGATATGGTGGGAACACAAGGCCGGACTTATCCCCTGGAGATCGGTTATGCTATATCCTATTGCCTCCATCAAACGAGATTCTTGCTTTCCAGTCAGATTCGCTGAGATAATGACTGGGTGCATCTCATGCTCGCCCGCAAGGAACCTATACTTCAGCGACTGCGGCAAGGGCTTCCGCTTTTGACAACTGGGAGCTGGTATATCTGGTCTCTCATAGGTCTAAGTAAAGGTAACTAAATCCGCATTCCGTCCTGAGCGACTAAGGTAAGAATGGTATCAAAGGTCGTTGCAACCTCTACCACTCGGACTGGGCTCAACAAGAAAACAGACCACCAAACTAAAAATCAAACAAGCAATGTATGTGGCAAGCGGTCTTGCCATTTATTTTAACCTGGTATATCTACCATTGTTGAACACAAGGAGCACAGAATGCGAAGGCTACGAAGTAGTCAAGAATCTAGAAAATGAAAAATTTTGTGGATTTTATATTTTTCATTTTTTTGGAATTTTTAATATAAAGAAAAAGGCAAAAAGGGTTCAAAAAGTCATAAACACATAATTATTTAAAGAATAAAAAATACCTAGAAAAATCAAATAAAAATATTTTTGAGTTTTTAAAATATTCAGATGGTTTGTTAATTTTCTTCATTTTTTTGCTTTTTAGTTAATTTTCTAAAAATGAAATAAGGCTAAAAATGCTAAAAGTGTACAACCTAAATCTAAAGGCAAGTTAAAAATAACTAAAATATTATAAAATTACATCAGTAATTTTATTTGAAACTACAAGTAAAACTCTAACTATAGAAGAAGGAAAACACATTTTTTCGATTTTTTATGCATTTGTAATGATTTCTCTAAGATATTTAGTCTTTTTCAATTTTCCTGGGTTTTATCAATTGGAATCAGATGAAATTTGGATTGAAATGAAAACACGAGAAAACACGCAAATAGGAATTTGTTTGGAATTTTTCAAGGATTTTTAATATTTTTAATGAATTTTAAAAATCCAATAAGAGATGTTTTTGTGGTTTTTGAATTTTTAAAAATAGTAAATGCCAACAAAATAAAACCAAAAATTCATAGAAATTCCTACACCATGGCAAGAGCCATGTAACAAAATTTCATGAATTTTGGACAATGTTTGCTATTTATTGAATAAAAAATCAAACAAATAGCACACACGGACCTATATGCAATTATTGAAAAGTTAGCAGCCAAACAGTAACACGTGGGGGTAGTTTAGGGCTCAATCTGCAAAACAACCAGATCCGCACGTGGGCGGCATGTGAACCTAGCACTCAGGGGTATAGTTGCAATTTCTATTTATAAACATCCATTAAATAACAACGATGAAGTCCAGGTGAAAACATGCAAATATCCAAAAGTCACGTGGGGGAACCACATGCTACACAAATTGAAGGACTAGAGTGCAAATACTAAAAGCATAGGGTCCTCAGTGCAAAATATCTAAAATAAACACAACAGATAAAAATATTTTCCAGACCAACTAGTAAATGCAAAATCAGAAAGGGCCTAAGTTTAAATTTACCATTTATTATTAGCTATCCAACGGTCGAGGGCATCCACTAATGATCGGACAGCTAAGAACTAGGGGTACCGGTTCGACGATGAATGGCTGATAGAGGATCCTCAGATGGATCAGACAATCAAGGCTTCATGGTGGATGAACGACGAAGATTAGACATGGAAGATGCCTCGATCCAAAGACGAAGGTGACCTCTGGAAGTGCAGCAAAAAACTCACCGCTGGCAAGCTGCGCTCGATCAATACGAGCTACAGGGACATCCTTCGGGGCTATTCAGATGGGGGAAATGATGTTGGTGCCTGTCCGTTGCGGTGGTGATGCTCCGATGAGGCCAGGAATGTTTGGAGTGGCCCGGCGATGCTGAGGGCCTGGAGCGGCTGTGCTTCGATTTTTGGACCTCCAGATGAGGCCCTTTGGGTTCTAGACCTGCATATAAAGTCTATTGGGTTGAGGGAAAAGTGCCTCGACCCGTTAATGTGCGTGATGGGTGAAGGATGAGGCGGGGCATAGCCCTCCGGCGAAGCAGCGGTGGAGGAGGACTTAATTCTTGTTCCTGGGTGAATCAGGGTGAATGGAGGGACGAGAAGATGGGGAGAGGTCTGATGGAGGGGCTAAGATCATCGGGATGGCAAACGAGTACTTCGATCACGGGGAACAGAGTGATGAATGTGAGTTTACTAAAATGCGAAAATATTGAATCAAAGGTGAACAAGGGAGAATAGAAGCTACCTAGTGAATGAGATCCTCTGGGCTGAAGGTCGAGGACATCCGGGGGTCTTCACCTCAATGGATTGATGTGTCCAGATGCTAGAGCTCACCTCTCGGTGGAGCACGCCGAGAAGTTCGTCGAACCTAAGGCTACAGAGCTCGAATCCTCGCTACAACACCTTCAAACTCACGTTGTAACTTGTGGATGGAGATGGAGGTCACTGGAGATGAGGGAGAGGCCAAAGTTGAAGAAGAAAATGCAGCTCCAGGTGATTTTATATTCAGTAGGGTTAGAGAAGTGTGGATCTTGGTTGCGCGAACCGAGGGATGGATCCCTAATGGAATCATCGGGCGTGTGTCATGGATCATTCCTCGGTAATCAGAGCTGCGGAGTGATGAAGATGGTGGTCGGATCATCTCGGGAAAATTCGTAGAGAATCGGGTGGGAATAGGATCCGGGTGAAGAAAGGTCCAGGGGGACAGTTGATCGGGGTCAACAGTCCACCCTGGACCAATCAGAAAAAGGATAAATTAAAATAATTAAAAATTGAATTAAAAATAACAAACAATTTTATTTAAAAAATATAAAATGAAAAATATTTGTTATTTTTCAAACTATTTTTCTTTGATTTTTATTTATTTTTATGAATAATAATTTAGTCTATATACATTATATTATATTATATTATATTATATTATATTATATTGTATACATGTATAAAATACCTGGGTATTTTATAAAATTATTTTTATTTTTTTATTTTTGTTCAAATACACCAATTTTTTATTTTATTTATTTACAACATATTATTTGGAGTGTAAAATAATTTTTATTTTATTTTTATTAGTTATTTACAAGTGTAAAATAAATAGGTATATGATACTTATATACATGTATTATGTACAAGGTGATAGAGAGAGAAATTTATTTTTAGTTTTATTTTATTTTTCTAATTCTTATTCTATTTTTAGAAATATATACAAGGGGATAAGAATAACTTTTTATTTTTATATTTTTATGAAAATAATATATATATATATACACAATTGGGGAATATATACAAGGTAGAGTGGACCTATCGCTCTCTACTTATTTTACATGGCGATGAGGTCCATTTTGGACCCTCTCTTGGTTTCAGATCACTCAATATTTATTCTAAATATTTCCCTCTTTTTCTTTTATTCTTCATTCTTTTATTTTTGCACAAATATATGTTAATTATTGAATCTTAACACATGCATGCTTGTTGTTAACTTTTTTTATTTACAACTATATACATGATATTTTGCCAAGATATTTAGATAAAATAAAAGAACAAAGAGTGATGTATGGGAATTCATCACCACGCCATGTCCTTTTACGACACTTGTATATCCCTAGTAACAATGCTCGCATCTAAGGAGAATGTTGCATCTTATGCAACCAATACTCAATCTTGTTAGTTATAGTGTCCTTGACACTACAACTTAATAATTATCATAACCAGTATTTCCATAATCCTTATCAAAATACCCTTATTCCGAAAGATCACTAGCTCTTATGGTATCCACAATTAAGACCTTTTAGATTTCTATCTATATAGTCTTAAGCTTTTGAAGATAAGACTTTGAGATCACTATCTCAGAAAATCTTTTCATCTATGATGGTTTTGTCATTACTGCAATCAAGGGTTTTATCTCCCTAGAAGGATTATCATCACTTTACTACTCCCACTGCATGACAAATATCTAGCTTTTGTACACATCTAGCATACACTCAGCTTCTCATAACTGATGCACATGGGCAAGCAGTTCTAGCATTCACTTCCTCAACTCTTTGAGGTGCTATCCCTTTAGGTAGGTCAGTACAATATCATAAGGGAATGGAGCCCTCTTGAAATTTACCAATAATGGAACATGTCCAAGGTGTACTACAAATGTGATAGTCCCAATATCCTCTTCTCTTTGCTTCTGAAAACATTCAGAACTAAGATCTTAAGAGGTATCCTTGAGTTCATATCTCAAGTTATGGAACAACCAGATTATAAAACACTTACTATTATCCTTATATCATTTAGTTTATTAGGATATTATGTACATTTAACACGATGAACACAATGATACTCCCACTAAGATTCACATGGCTCATCAAGATTCTATCTGAAATCATAACATTTATAATTTCATTAAATCTCATGTTCCAACTACAAGGAGCTTATTTGAGTCCGTAGATGGAGCTCTTCTAGCTTGCACACCTTTCTTTCCTCAATCATGAAGCCCTAGGGCTACTTCATGTGAATATCCTCAGAGAGGTATTCATAGAGGAACACAATCTTGACTTACATCATAAAGATGAAATAGTCAAGTTATGCAGCTATAGTTAGCCATATTCTGATGAGTTCAAGCATGGTCACTGAAGATCAAGTCTCATTGCAAGCAATGTATTCTCTTCAAATGTGTAGCTCATGGCTACAAGCCGTGCTTTGAAGGTCTCTACCTTCTCATGAGGTTCCCTTTCTCTTAAAGATCCGTTTACACCTAACAAGTCTACAGGTGGATCCTCGAGGGTCCATATACAATGCTTGTATATTCAGTCTACTTTAGACTTTACTGCTAACATCCATTCTTCCATGTCATGATCTTCAGAAGCTTCATCATATGAAGTTAGATCATGTCAGACTTAACTGACACATGGAATACATACTCAAACTCATTTGAAGAGGAATTAGTATTTTATCTTTAATTGTCCTTTTAGTTTCCGATTTCAGGAGCCTCAATATCTACACGATATTAAATGAGTTCATTCACTTCATTTTCATCTTGATTTCAAGAGTATCAACCTCTAAGAATCACATTCTTAGAGATGATATATTTTAAGAATCTCAAGGTATCCAATACCTTCCTTTATTTTCCTAACGAAGCAGCACTCTCTAGTGCTGGATTCCAGCTTACATGCATGGAACCTTATTAAGGATATATGTTGTAGTCCCTACAACATATATACCTTGGAAACTACGAGATAATTATGCTAAAAATCATCATTGATCAAATCATGTCACACATGATCAATTGTATCTCCCTACAACTCTCTCGAGTTTAGGTTTATCAGGAGGAATGAGGTAGAAATGATATTCATACCTCCACAAGGTATTCCATGAATTCATCTAATAGGTACTAGCTACCCAGGTTAGATCAAATTCATTTTATCTTCCTTCAAACTTTGGTTCTAAACCAAAATTGTGAAGTCTTTGAAACATTTCAAATGTTTCTTAGGTGAAGAGAAGAAATCTCATATCATACATAATCATCAATAGATATCACATATCCATAATGTTTATTATGATATAAATGATCCACATACATCAATATGAATGAGATCCTGAATACCTTGACACCGTATACCATTCCCAAGGAACGATGTATTGGACATTTTTACTTTGGAATACAATATTGACAAGTATGTAAGATTCGAAATTTTAGTCATTTTAAAGTTTCATCTCTTACTTGTTTATTGATCAAATCAATAAATAAATGTCCACGACTTGATGGAAGATCATTGTCAAATGATCTTCATCCTCCTATTGATCTTATAAGGTTTAACTTTGAGTATTAGAAATATTAATGAACCATTCAATAATTTTCTAATTTATGCATCCACTAGATGTTAGATTACTATCTGAAATATATCCAACATAACACTTCATGATAGTTCTATCTCAAAGTTTATGTTTATTTCCAACATTTAGAAACAAACAATGAGTGTATTCTAATATCTAGGTCATAGAGACATTCTCTAAGATTGAGGGCTCTCCCACTGAAATCATGTCGTCTGCTGTTCATTTAATAGATATTGTCGCAACAACTGCATCAATTCCAACATGGATGACCATTAAACTTTAATATCAAGTTTCTAATCTTCTAATATATATGCAACTAATTGCAAATGTCATTAGAAGATTGAGATACAATTATTAGACTTTGTCTTATCAAATAAGCAAGTCAATATCAATGATTATATGTATATTATTCTGATGCACTATCTGAGTCCCTCTCTAAGGATTCTAGATAGATTAGATAGTCATACTATCAACACATCAACTTATTGCAGTATCGCATTCATCCAATTCTTAGGATTTCATATGGAAGTCATAGAAGTAAAGTCAACTTTTTAACTTTCCTTCTTACATGGGTCAGACCCACGCTTCCATTGCGCTCCCTTCATCTATAAGCAACTCATTTCTCAAGACAAAGAATCTCTTATCTTAAATTCAAAAGAATTCAATGTAAGAGTATTTCAACATTCATGCTTCATTCAATTCATACAATATGAATATTATGAATCTTCATGAACGACTAGAGTATAGACAGTAGAATGAAGATACTCATCGTATCTACATCAATCTAAACTCTTAAAACAATGGTTCAAGTAGGTATTCAAACATTTTGAATAAATCTTCTCTTATAGAGCCACGATTATGCATGATGCAGTGAACCATGTCATTCATGATGAAATTTCGACAGCACATATGTATGCCAGAACATGTTCTTAGATTTTATAACGATTATTTGACAATTACGATCATCATCGACTAATCACTTCCAAAGTACATTCGACGATATCAAGAATATAGAGACATACAAACCCTGGGAATGTAGTCCTATTGTCTATTTAATTGGCATTCCTCATTATTGTGAGGAAACTTGCACATTTCAACCACATACAATATGTGTCCAACTGCAAGAATAATATCGTAATCATGAATCCAATTCATGATATTTTAATGGTCATCATTGAGTATAACATGAAGTGGATTTAATGAAAGATGATCTAAAATAAGAAATTTGCATAAATGTATATATATTATATATATAAATATTTTACTTTGATTTAGGAATTTTTATATCAAAGTTGTCTTGCCTCGTCAACACTAAAAGTTCATTCCCTTAATCACTTTCAATGTAAGAGATATACTTACCATTATATCTCGAGCATGATGTGGGATCTCCTTCCTTATCGTTGTTACATCCCAATAATATGAGAACATATAACTCGGATAAAAAGAAGCGGGAACACATTCCGCCTTGCAGGTCCAACTTGCATTGCCAATTCCGTCTTTAACACTCGAGCCCACCACCCCTAAGGTGATGTTGACAGGTCGTTAATTGATTCAACCGTCAATAGGATTAGTACTCGCTATGCGCAATCCAATATCGCCACAATAATATGAGGACTCGACATTGGGGTCACTACGCATACGGCCTTACTCTTTCGAGTAGAAAAGAGCTTGATCCATATGCGCTTGCATACAGGAGCTGCCACTTCGGACATGCATCTCCTACATACAATCCCTGACGATGGAACCCTTTGCCTTAATGGGAGACCATGGTTGTCACTTATGTGATCCTCCATATCATATTCAAATTCTTATTATTCAATGTGAATCATATTCATTATGATCAATTCTTCCAAGAGAAATAACAACTCTATTAAAAATAGAGTGTTTAATTTTCATTGGATTCCAATTAATCTAATCATATTAAATTAATGATCTAATTAATGTCCAACAAACATTCTTTATTGTTACTTGAATTATGGTATTATATCAAATACGTATTATTTAGAATTTTAATAATTACATATACATCATGATTTTTTAATTATTATACCTACCCTACCCAATGTCATGGCCTGTACCGATAGGACTGGGACAGACTACACACGGTGCAACCTACTACTCCAACGCTCCCTGACTAGACACCTTATATGCCTCGCGAAAGAATAATGTAAAATAGATCACTTTGTACTTGAGATGATCATTTTCAACTAAAATTATACCATATAATAATAATCAAGATAGTTTTTATTGACATTATAATGAGATTTGCTAAACAAATCCCAAATCCTATTCAAGAAATATGTTTACTAAAATGTAGATCATGTTACCAATTTTGTGATCTAGATAAAATCTAATCAATTTTTGGTCAAGTCAATGTCATTTATGGAAATAATTATCATCAAATATTTCACAAATATTTATTCATAATTGTTACAGGAAATTAAACCATTTAATTTCACTAATTATTTAAGTGAGAATCACATGGTTCTTCATTAGGAAAGTAATTTCCAGCAGTGACCCTCACTTACTAAAATTAACATATCTCAATCAATTTAAATTCAAATTATACAAAATAAGTTTCAAAAGTTTGCTAATTTAATTTACAACAGGATAAATATGATTTGTACACATTTCAATGTGTTTCAAAACCACAATTAACTCTTTAATTACATTGAGATTCGTAGTCCCTGTAACAGTGGATACAAGTTCATGAAAATGATCATAACTTGAGCAAACAGATTTGAAATCACGCAAACTCAGATCCTACGATTTCCTTGTTTAATGGGAAAAAATCCAAATATTATTTCTATGTTTAAACAAGTTAAAGGTCCGAAAATGCACACTAAAATGAGATGCGAAATTGAAACGCGACAAAACTTTCGTAAGTCCTAAGGAACCCAAGTTTTCCTAAGTTAATGTCTTGTATCCAAAACCTCCGACTTACGACTCTGATACCACTTTAAGTATATGGCGAGGTCCTTAAGCGCATCATGGAAGCGTGTGGATCGTATCGTATACGATCAAGAATGACTAGTCGTACTAGTTGTTCTAGGTAGCGGAAATTAAAAATTTTTCTATGTGACGAAACCACAGGATCCGAGGATGCTTCTCAGATTGTTTAATCCAAACCACAAACAAGTAATAGTATTACCTCTTGAAGCGTGGTTGTGATTATGTCTCTAAACGAAGAGACCTCCTGTCTCAAGTCCAATCCGACGGAGCAGACGCTCGCGAGCGTGTTGATGAAACACATGCTTCTCGCAATCCATGTTAATGATTCAAGTGGTGAATCTCATGATCTCGTGCCATGAGGTCTGACATCTTATTCATGAGCGATGTGCACCGAAGGAGACGGAGATCCATGAGAAAACAATTGGTATCATGACGACGATGTTGCGGCGATGGAACTCTCTCTAGGGCATCCATGGTCGACAACCATAAGAGAGAGAAAGAGGTCATGTAGAATGAGAGAGAAGGAGCCTTATGTTCTCATTGTGTTGTTGTAACCAAGAAGAGCAAGGGGTGCCACTCCTTTTATAATATTTTGGTATCCATGGATCTCAGTCCGTGGACAACACAAATCCAATGGCTTACATTGATTTGTGTTTCTTTTAATGGACAAGATTTTGTTGGTAAAAAACAACGACAATTAATTAAATTTAGATTAAATATATATTGATAAATTAATATGATTTGTACTTAAATTAAATCAATCGAGTATGGATGTTTATGGAATGAAGATTACCGCTTTTCATAATATGGGATTTGGTGGCAATCTCATGTCATCTCATGAGATCTCATGAGATTCCATTATTCCATGGAAATCTCCAAGATTTACAACAACACTTGTTGGAAATTATTCTACAAATAAATTAATAATTACTTTGCGAATATTTCAATCTTGCCATTGGAAAATTGTGAATCATATTCACAACCTAGGAGAAAATGTAAATTACATTTTCAATTAATTGTCCAATGTGAATCCAATTCACATCAACATTTAATTAACAAATGTAAGTTAGAAATATCTCTCTCTTATATATTATAAATAACATTTATAATATATTTGATTAATATGGATAGTGCTATCCACATTATTCTATATCCATGATAATTAAATCACATTTAATCATTTTGAATCTCTATTCTCATGTGCCTAAATAATGTGAATCATATTCACATTATTTACATCTTTGATAATTAAATCATATTTAATTATATAAGATAATTCTCCTTTTAGTATGAATCAAATTCATATTATTCATGATAATTAAATCACATTCAATTATCAATTTTCTAAATGCTCGGATACTGATATCAACAATGAAATTATCCTGAACTCTTTCAAGGATAATGCGCTTTCTCCGCGGATACATGGAGATAAGGACAGGGCAATTGTATTATTCCACATATAGCGACTTGGATATTGAGATCACATCTTAAATCCATATATCGGGCCTCCCATAGATGCTTGATTAAATAAAGATCGTAAATCTAATCTTCTCATTGCTTGTAAATCACATTCAGATCAAGGTCCAATATTTAGACCAAGATCAGATCACTTCTCTACAGAAAGGAGTTACTAAAATCCTGACCCGTTTCATCACTCCATAGGATGGAAGCGTCACAGTTATACAATCGTTTATGATCACATGACCCTCAGACATTCCCAATACATGTGCATCTTGCAAACTGGAAGACCCTGAATAATCTCGAAGTATTAGATCAATTTTATACTGTCTACTTGGTTTTATCAGTAAGTTTCTCATTTTTCATTAGGAGTCGGAATCGATCATATACTTTCCAAAAGCATATATCATACCTAGGTCTTTATCATATACTTTCCAAAAGTCTATATCAAACCTACAAATTGAGTCAAGCTTCCAAAGTGAGATGACTGTGCACAGATTTTATGCTTCCCAATATCTCATGAGTGAGCTCATGTCTTCAGGTTCAGTAACTAAACATGTATGATCCCTTTGAGAGATCGTACTACTCATATGCCCTTGTATGCACACCAACGCGCCGGTTTATAGACCTTAATTAGGTTATCAACCTATTGGTCTGCCATATGTACATACCTAGACATATAGTAACACATCTGTCTCCGGTCAGAGGATGTGTGCCTGTATCGTGACAGCATACGATATAGGACTTCGGTTATCTCGATCTCGTAAAGTCAACTCTTTGACCTAACTTATCTAGCACCTCTGAATCTCTATTCTTATGCAGAGGACCTGCATCAACAGGTCAGTCAGATATCAACCTTTAGCAAGGATTGCCATCTCCTCCTCAAGCTGGAGATCATCTCTTAATATTCATTTGACAGTGCTCGATGAGTCCTCAATCTAGCTCTTTAGATATTCATGCAAGCACCAGCCTCTATGATTCAATAATTGAATAAACAGTTGTATGATCATTAAGATGTCCATGGTACATAACCGTAATTATACTAAGAGACCTATTATGCAAATTAATTATTCTTAATTTCAGATCAAGGAATGATATTTGCAATAATATTTATTTCATAATGGCTCGTCGTGGGCTCGCATGTTCAACAATGATATTACAGAAAGATTCTCAGGTATAAATGTAAACTTTCTAAGTTTGAGGCTTATCATTAAATTTGAAGAGCTTGGGTTGGTCTACAAAATCTCTACCCTTATGAGCATATATAGGGTGAGTGGTCAGGTTCGTGTGGCATTTACTTTAGTCCACATGTCCCGTTGAGATTTGTTAGAGGATGGTTCGGGTCCAAAGGTGAGGCGTGAAATGTTTCTTCCATGGTTCGCTCGGGATTGGATATACACCATTGGATATGATCCGGTAAGTTGAGTTCTTCCCCTTTCTCCGCAACCAGTGGAAGAAGAGTAGATATCCAATGATAAATTTCTCCCCACTCATGGCCATTCTGTGTTATCCAAAAGTCGTGGAACCCTCCTCAAGGTATGTCAAAGAAGAATGAGACCTCCCAAAGACCATACTGTCATTGATCGCCATATAGAATGGAGATCTCCGTACTTCAAAAATGGGGACCGAGGCTTCATTAAAATTCCTGGCCATTGAGGGTCTCTTATTCATGCAGATTAGCAAACAACTACCACACAGAAGAACAAAGTAGTGGGGTGAAATGTAGTCTTTATCGATGTGAGTGATCCCTAGTGGGTCTTCTTCCCCTTGTAGGATAGGAAGATGAACGGGGTGATTAACACAATGGAGAAACAAATTGATTACAAAGAAAGAGACTTGTGCATTAGTGAAGATTTCTTGCACAACAAATTACAGAAAAAATAAGAGCATGTTCATGTAGAAACTGATGAACAGATGGAAAAAATAAGATCAAAGATTTTTATCTAGAAAGAAGATGATATCGATAGATGAGGAAGACATAAAAGATGAAAATGGGAGAAAGAAGCTTCATTCTTCTCTTGATGGACCTAAGGTCACGAGCACGAAGCTCAAGTAGCCATGGAGCGACAACTCATTGATGAAGATGAGGATCTCGCTAAAGGTTGCTACTCCTTCTTGTCTCTTAACTACTCACCCTCTCTATCACAGGAGCAAGAGAAGAGCATAGAGCTTCCTCATGTAAAAGAGGATGGGAGAAAATTTACTAGGTGGTAATGAATTTGAAGGTGATGATGGAGGAGGTTTCAGCGGTTGCATGGTGGTTTCAACCACCACCAATGACCGAAGAGGTTATTCCTAGAGTCCATGGAAGTTAGTGTGAAGAAGAGGGAAATTAGGTCTTGAGAATGGCAAAGGAAGTTGGGCAAGAGGTTATTGTAGGTTATTGTAGGTTATTGGGAGAATAGGTTGAAGTTGGTACATAAGAAAAGTCTCAACTCTTTGAGGTTGAGGGGATTGTTGACGTTGAACATGGACCATTGGATCTTGATCCAATGGTCCTAGATTGGACACGTGTAAAAGGTTGAGATGCAAGATGAAGGACAATCGAGTGGTTGTTGTTTAAGGATAGATTAGTGGCTGATATTAGCTAATCACATTCAATATAACATTAGAGAATAAAAGGTGCTTGAATATAAAGAGTTGGCCCAAAAAAACTCTGAATTGATCGCATGGCCCACCCAAAAAATAAGGAAATGAATAAATCAGTAAAAATATAAATAAAATAATAAAAAATGATTTAGAGAAAAAATGGTTAACATAAAAGTTATTGTAGAACTTAGAGAGAAATTAAGCCTACTATACAAAGTATTTATTTTTGCAAGTAATATAAACTAATAAATTACTTATTTTAATTTATTTTCTTATATTTTGATTTTTATTTTATAATCTTTTTAACATGTAAATTTACAATATTAATCAATTTTTTATTTGATTTTTTAAAATAATATGTACATAAATTATAAACACTGTGTTAGGGATATTAATACCTAATAATTTGAGTCATTTAATCACGTCACATAGTTTTATTAATTAACGATAATTGTGGAAGAATTTTATTGGTTTTCTTCAGCTAGATACATTATAAATAAATAAAGAAGATGAATCTGGGATTCATCAGTAGGTACGAGTTGTTTTCATGTCTTTCTTATCGCCTTTCTTTTCCTTAGCGTAGTCTTGCCTTTAGTTTCTTCCATTGACCAATAGTCAGTGTATTTTGAAAATTTATCATATGCAAGAGAATTAAGCTTTACCTTAAATTCATTGCGACTCCTCATGCTTCGATCCCCCAAACTGCTTCATTTTCATTCCTCATTCTCTTCTCCTATTTGATTTTGATCAATTTCTTCATCAGTAATCCCAATATGAGCCACCGTGTAGAAGCCTGTGGTGACAACATCAGTCTCCCCAACCTTATCTTTGAGGAAAAGGGCGATAATCGATGATCCAAGGATCCACTGGAGCTTCCCCTTCGAGCTCATCTTTTCTCCATGTTGCACATGTTTGAGATGTTTACTGGTCGTTTTTTATTAGATTTCTTTTCGTTAGCATTGGCATGCCTTTTGTTTTTTTTCATTATCCAATAGATTAGTGTAATTTAGGGATATGTCGTATTCATGAGCCTTAAGCTCCATCTCAAATTTGGTGTGACTCGCTATGCTTCGATCGAACAAACCAACTCATTTTCATTCCAAATTCGCTTCTCCATTAAACTCCTCAGTCCCCCATTGATTCTTCAGGAATTAAGGAGAATCCAAAGATCCTCTTCCATCACTACTACGAGCATCTTTCGCCACTCCATTCACATACTTTCATCTTCAAGAAGTGGTAAACATGCTTTGCCTCAAACTATCAAACGTTTTGGTGTAGGTATGATGCCCTCAGGGCCTTCTAGAGTGGCAAATCAATCCCCTCTCGGGTCCCAGGTCTGTTGAAGTCACAAGCACCACCAGGTCCCTATAGATGGAAACTAGAGCTCTTTGGGAACCATATGCTGATGCGTCAGCTTCCCATGAGGTTTTGGACCTTGTCAGAGAAGACAGGGGAGGTCGGAGGTGAAAAAATGATTTTGCGAGAGGGTTGTACAATCTCACGGGGCGAGATTGTAGTCGTTGAAGTGACTACTCAAGAAGAGTGCTATATCCAATAATTAACCCATAATATAGATCAAACAATGCAAAATAAAATGTGGAGTTAAAATTTATTGTAACTCTACAAAAAATTAGGTATATGTGTAAGTATGTAGAGTGTCAAATATAGGAAGCAAACATGATAGATTGTGCAAGTAAATGCAAAAATTGTCCTTCTCTTGTCTATGTATTTTCTTGTTGTGTGGGTTTTAAATTATATATATTATTATGCATTTTAATTTTAATTTTTTTTGTATTTATATCTTCTGATTTGTAATTTCTTATGTTTTTTACTATATAATATAACCATATATTTACTTACAAATATATAATATAGGGATATATAATTATAAATACAACGAAAAATAAACGAAAATTGTAAAATAAAATATTTTTGTACTTTTAATTTTCTAATATTTTTTATTATTTTTCAGATATTTTTGCTAATTTTTGTGTCTTTCAAAAGTCAAAAATATCGCAAAACAAGGAATAATTAAAAAGGACATTTTGATTTAAGGTTTAAAAATAGTAAAAAAGCATCATAAATTCTCCAAATAATTTTTAGTATGTCTTTATATGTATAAACACAAACATAGAACATAAAGAAATATTTTTGTGGTTTTTCATGATTTTTTATATTTTTAACGGATTTTGGAACTTTTTAATTTTTAGTATCTTTCTTTTTCTATTTTTAGTGGTTTTTGGTCTGGATCTATAAGATACAATAATAAATAATCTCTATTTTTTGGAATTTTTAAGTGCTCTTTTATATTTTTTTGAAAATAAATAGGAATAAAAGTTTGCTATTTTTATTTTAAATAAATATGAAAAGCATGATATGCAAAAATAATTTTGTAATGTTAAAGAGCATGCAATCATGCATCTAACCTTGTTTTTTCATTTTTTTAGCACGGACGATAATCGTAAAAAACAAAGAACAAACACAAAAAATGTTAAACTAGCAAGGGTACACTTGCAATGCAAAATACCCAAAAGTTTATAAATAATTTTTAGATTTTCAATAATGAAGTGAAATATAAAAACATACGAGGGGCTCCATGAAAAATAGCCAATTCACATGGGATGACATGTGAGTTGAGCTAGGTAGGACCTAATAGCATTTTCAGGAACCTTCACGGTCTTTATACAAATATCCAAAAATAGCGTAATTAAAAATTTATAGGACTAAATAAAAATAAGATAAAATTAAGGGATAGATATGCAATTTACCCCCAACATATTGGATAACTGAAGGTGCATCACATGACATGCAGCGCATCTTAGATGTTGATAATGGTTCAACGGGAGCGGCTAGGATCAGATCTCCGTATGGGATCTGACAGTCGATGCACACTCTAATCCGATGATACTTTTGTGAGCTGGAACTCGATACTTGATTGTACGATGAGGAAGGTTCTTGGGAACTGGCAATAAAGCCAACCATCCCAAGATTTGATTTGACATAGTGATTGCCTCTCATCTCTTCGCTCACTACTGAGTGGGTGGAATCATTCCTTCAGATGTTGCACAGCTGCTGACAGCTTCAAAAGACTCCGAGCATCACCATAGTGATCCTGGGAGATCAGAGGAGTTTGAGGTACTTGGGAACCTCCTCCGACTTTGAAACTGCCCCCATATCGATAGTAGGATTAGAATACCTATACAAGAAGAAGATGGGGTCGAGATCAAACTGCCTCGACCCAATTAGGCGTGGAATGAAGGAGGGATGAGTGCACGCCATTAGGTTTGATAGTAGGTGGAAGAGATGTCATTGAAATCCATATCCAAAGGTGATCTGGTTGATATGGGTGGCACATGATATGGACAATGGAAGGCTAGGATGGTGAGGTAAAAGGAAATATTAGAACACTGGAGCATGGCATGTAACATCATCTAGAGCTCTAAAGCTCCAGCAACGCTAAGATTCAAAATCCGAAGCTAAAACATTAAGCTAAACCTAAACTACGATGTAGAGTAAAAAGCTACTAGCTAAATATGCATAAGAAACAAAAGAACTAACCTCGGATGGCCAAAGGCCATGAGAATAATCTCGATCAAAGATGGGTGGAAACACCTCAATACTCCTCCTCCTTGCTTTAATAGGCAGGACGAGCTAGCTGTCACCTAGCTCAAGCTCTTGGACACAAATAAGGGGAAGGAAAAGGAGTGGAAGAGAATAAAAAAATCAAAGAAAGGAAGGAGGTGGAAAAATACAAGCGAGGATGGGGAGAAGTTTCACTAGGATTTTCACACGGACCAAGAATTGTACGAGGAAGAGGAAGGATCCACGGGATGGAGGGATGTCTCGAGAAGACTTTGCGTAAAGGAATAGCTGACCATTGTGGTGCATATAATGGTGAAGAAAATTGATAAGGAAAGTGTAGTGAGGTCTGACAACCCTAGACTGGGGTTAGAGAGTTGACCCCAAGTCAAGGGGGGGACAACATTTGATTAGGCCACGTCACCCGCAAAAAGACAAGGTAGAAGTAAAAATTCAAAATAATTTAAAAATATAAAATAAATGGTTTAATTCATTTTTTTATAAAACATATAAATTGTTTATTCATTCATTTAATATTTTGTTATTATTTTTATTTATATTTACAACTTAATTTATTATAGGTTACTTCTTATGGGTTCATTTATATGTATATTTACCTATATGTTATGTATTTTTTATTTTGTATTTTATATTTTTCTTATTTTATAAGATTAATTTATATATTTATAACTAATTTAAATACATGTAAATCTATTTTTATTATATTTTCAGATGTATTTTGCACACATAAGTAAATGTGGTCATTAATTATACATGTATAAGTACAGTTTATTTATGTATCTATTTGTTTTTTTTATTTATTTACTTAATTTTTAATGGTTTTATTTTATTCTATATATGTACATATATTATGGCTAATATTTAAAAATGTAAAAATATAAGATAATGAAATTATGAAGAATAAATAACATGAAATTTTATTCATGTATATAGTAAAATAAGGGTCCATAACTTATTTTTTGTATCTTAGAAATAAATTAAATGAAAACAACTTCATTAAATAGTTAATAAAAATTTATATACAATTAAAGTGATTTTGGTGCATTTTGAGTTCATATGGAGGAGATACATGTCTGTGAAGTTGGTATTTTTTATTCTTATTCTAGGTGTAAAATGCACAATTTGTATTATTATTGTTTAAAGTGGATTTTGTATTTTTCTATGTATTTTCATCTACAACTTTCATGTATGAAGATTATTGATTTTATCAATATAATAAAGAATAAAATGGGTCCCGAAATGAATTATTGAATAAATAAAATTAGGGTTTTCATTGGGTGTTTTCCCTTTTTGTCCCCCTACTTTGTTCCATGTCGACCCAGTCTTCACGAAACCTAGGTCGCGAGTTTTAGGGTCCTAAAATAGCTTTGGCATTTTATTTTTTTTCTTTTCTTTTCTTTATTCTTTTATTTTGGCTTTAAACAATGTTTTTTATATTATTTATACAATAAATAATGAAATGTTAACTATTAAAGTAATGTTATTTACAATTTATTTAGCTAGGGTTTAAATGCCAAAATTGAATGATAAAGGTGATAAAATAGAGATTTATCACCCCCCATACTTGCCTTCGTTAGTCCCTAGCAAATACTTATGCCAATACATGTAGAAAAAGAAAATAAAGAAAAAAAAGAAAGAACTTGTATTGATTTTAAGGTTCAAACTTATCTTCATAAGTTCAATGTTTGGAGCTTAAGTCGGACCTTTGGATTATAGGTGCGATCGGAACTGTAATGGGAAACATATTTGAAACACAGCCACCTTTAATACCCACGAAACTCTGCTCAAGTCTCCTCAATATCCAAGTCATAATAAGTCTGCTCACATGCAAACCCTTATGACTATGAATCTCTCTCGAATAGTGTATGTGATATGTATCTCTCCTTGGCTAAAGTAGTAAAAGAATCTTCTCCAACATAGTTACCATACTGGAATGCAACAACTATTTCCTCGAAAAGCAAGGTTCACTACTGAATAGAGTTGGGGTACAATGTCTACAAACGTGTGATTTCTGATGTTTCCATTGGCTTGTGTCTCATGCTGGCAAATCCAACCCTCTACCACTTCAACTGAGGTGAGCGACGTGTATGGTGCAAGTTTGCAAGCTATGTCATTATCAACAAGAGTCATGCGTGTGTTCCAGAATATTCAACTTAGTCAGTCAAGGTGATACTGAACTAAGTCCCGTGATCTCAAAGAATTAAGTCTAGTAGGCATGAAGTGTGCCAATTCCAATTCCTATATGGTTCTTGTGATTAAGTAGATTTAAGGTTCAACCAAACCCCAATCTTCGGATTTTACTTCGACTTTTTCAATTATAATACCAATCCGGAAAATGTAAATGCTTTGTATAATGCAAAGAAGATATTTTTGTGACGTAATTTTCTTATTTTTAACTTTTTTGTGTTTTTGAAAAAGTTTTGAAAATTTTTATTAAAATTTTGAAAATATTTTACAAATATTTTTGGGATTTTTAATTTTGAACATTTTAGGATTTTTTCTGAAACAAAAAGGATTTTAGAACAAAGAGGATATGCATGGATATTTACATGGAATTGTTTCTTTTTAATACAAGAACGGGGATTTAAGAATTTACTACTATTTTTAAGTTTGTAAAGAAACTTATTGGCTTGTGTACATGGTTCTTAAAATAATTTGAAAAGATTTTTGCAATAATTTTGAAAACTTTATTTTGCAAACTATTTTGACAAATATTTTTTCAAACATTTTACAAAATTTGAAAAAATATTTTGCTAAGTTTTTTAAATGGTATGTATAAATTTTTTAAACTATTTATGCAAACATTTTACAAATTATTTGCAAGTAGATTTTCAAATTGTTTTATTTCAAGCAAAGGAAGAAATTTTTACTATAAAAACCTTTTTAAAAAGGTTGAAAACATTTTATAAAACATTTTCGAATTAGTTTTCAAATGATTTTTCAAAAAGATTTTCCAACCATTTTTCCAACATTTTGAAAAACATTATTACCCTATTTATTAATCGGTATATATAAAGAGTTTTAATGAATTTTATGCAAGTATGTTATTTATACTTAACTAATTGTATTTTAGCCATACTTATAGAAAATACGTAGGTACGAGTTATTACTATTGTATATACGGAGTATATACGACCCCATATACTTAGCTTGAGTTATGTCCTCATATATTAGTGAGAAAAAGAGAATATATAACTCCTACTATGTATAAAAAAGCCTATACTATAACAAAGGAATAAAGAATGAAGGAATAAATGAATGACAAGTCAATCGTACCCCCTATACTCTGGAAAATAATCCGAAGTATATCAGGTTGTATCTACATGCAGGTTGGGTTGACGGTGGGAATAAACATGTCATAGCTTAGTATGTCCGACCTATAGTTAGGGTAAGATATCCTTAAATATGGATAAAAATATCAACAAGATTTGAGATAGTTGAGGTTATCAAATGAAATTAATAATTAAAAAATATAGGAGGAGAATGTACGCATCATTGTCCCTGTGCTTAGGGTAGAAAGTCCCAAATATAGAAAACAATAGAAGTGATGAAACAGAACGATGAAAGAGCACTCGACTCATCCACCCCCCATACTTAGGATAAAGTATTAAGCAAGGCAAACACACACAATGGTGTGGATGAGAAAAACAGAATATGGAAGGAAGAAAAACGAATGCGGATGTGCAAAGTGGAGGATATATGGAGATCAAGAAGGTAGACATCATACCTTCTTGCATCACCACTGAGGAATGGATTTCATAAGATGCAAGTCAATATCGCGGTCATCAACTGAATTAACCCGATCAGGATTGACCTGATGACGATTCTTAGTGGTCAAAAATTGGGAAGCCACGAATTCGTCAGTGGAAATAGTGTGGTCATGTTCATCCTAAGACGCCTGAGCTAGGTCTACATAGAACTACTCGAACTCATTTATTGAAGTAGTAATGTCAAATTCATTCTGTCCATTCACTCCTAAGTCTGACCTATACGCTAAGGTGTCTATAGTGTAAATACTGTGGACGTTATCAATACATCACAACTCACCAGAAAGGGGAACTCCAAGGTCTATGCCTTCTGAGTATTCCTCACTTAAGAGGATTTCTCGGGTCCCAGTCTCATCCATGGTAAAGCAAGCCTCTCCAATATCATCAGATAGGTCATAGTCCTCGATGAATTTCGGATTCATCACTCTAAAAATAAATAATTAAGCTCAAATCCCTAAAATTCATTGGCATTTCTTCATTTATTACGCAAAATCAGCATTCATACATGTAATAATAAGAACTGCATTTTATAACTCATTATTGCACAAAATAAGGATAAAAAAATCCCAATCAAAATGACCTCTAAATAGTCTAACTTCCCTGATTTTTTTAACTAATTCATGCTAATTCCAAATGACGTGAAATCACCTCCTCTATGTACATATCACTAGCAAGAATAAATAAAAAAATACAAAAAAAAATACTAACCTAAATAATTGGACCAAAAACCATAATTGTAGGATTCTCGGACTAAAACCTCAATATCTTCCTCATCCAGTGTCCGATTTTATTCTACTCAATTTTGAACTAATATACATTCAAATACCTTCAAAACAAGACCGAGTTCAAGTGAATAAGAGATCGTATGTGAAAATTGGGTTTTAGGCCTCTTCTGTACATTGTGTATTTTAGCAGTTTTTGATCTATTATTGTATGTATATAATTAAATCATTTTAGTTTATTTCTTTTTTGTTTATTTTCTTTGAAATTTTTTTACTAAAATGCATAAATATTCAAATCCAAAATGAGCTTGAAATCAAAGAAACTAACCGTGTCCATGTCTTCACTAACAGTCTGTACAAAAGGTGTCGTTTTCGTATTTTATTTTATTCCTTCTTTTTCATACTTAATACAAATCCAGAAAAGAGAATAATGTGAAAACATTTATCTTTGATTTTATCTTATTTTTTCAAGATTTTTAGCTGGTTTAAAAATATAAAAATTTATAAACCCTAAAATCAAGGTACTATGTGTAAATGGGATACATAGAAAATATCACTTTGTGTAAGTGATCGATTTTGATTTTGGTCTCTTCAAGAAAGTTGTAGATCTCATCGAGACGAACAATTTTTTGTAATGAAAAATTTTCAATCCGAGGTCGTATGCTATTTATTTTTGCATTATCATTATATTTAATTTTTCGATTTTTCTAGGGCTAGCACGTGGCTGCTCCAGGAGCCGCCACATGTCACCCATTTTTTACCGTTATTTTTGGTTTATTTTTTATAAAAATTAATATATATATATATATATAAATTAAGGTTCTGCAACATGGCGTCATCATGGCCATCCGATATTAGGCGATTGGACGACCATTGTTCCTAGCCCTTCCTCCATCTCCGATTTCCCATATCAATCCCTTTGTCGCCCGTCATCCTCTCCTCCTTCGTGATCCTCGACAAAACACCTACAATCTCTGGCTGCCACTCCGTTCCTATTTAAACCCAAGTACCTCCCCTCAAAACCTTCATCTGCCAATAGCCCAACGTTCGAGAAAGGGACGATGGTGATAGAGCCTCCCCTTCCATTTTTTTATCCGGTGAGATCCGAGGCCCTTAACCTCGTTGGAGAGATGTCATACCTCTCGTGTGTAGCTGCCTTTCTCCCGCACCATCGTCGTCCAACCAACACCTTTGACTCATCGCACCTCCATCGGAGCTCTACTCCTCCGCCAGCCCTACTCCGACATCGACTTTCAGCCACGACTACATCACCGTTCCAGTCCCCTACTCCCTCGACACCTCTTGGCTGAAGCCAGGAGGCATCTTCATCAACACATTCATATACGACACCGCCTATTTCCTTGACACCTCTTGGCCGAAGCCAGGAGCCATTGTCATCAACACCTTCATCTCAGACACCGCCTCCTTTAACGCGCCTGGGAGCTCCCTCGCCTCATCTGATGTTTCTCCGCTACTCCGCCACTTCACTAGGGGAACCCCGCCAACGACTCCACCACCGCAGCCTGCCTTAGCCTTCGTCGTTGACTCCACCACTCCAACTGCCGGGTGTGGTACGTGAGGCCCCCGCGTACATGCTTCTCGCATGCGTTGGGTGAACAAATCATGTGACTCGCACCCCATGCTTGGGAAATTTTTGCAATAGGTACCCTCTAGTATCTCCTAACTTCCTCCAGGACTAGCTGCCCAAGAGGGCAAGTGCCTCGTACGTGTCTTCCTTGAAGTTTTGCAATTCGACTCCCACGGGCCTGGTATCTCATCTTAAGTCCTTGCTCCAAATTTTTTTGTTTTATTCTATTATTGTAATTTCAAAAAGACCATGGACATCCTTCCCCAATTTGAGCTACATTTTGAATCTTTTTATTATTTAAAAATTAACTTTATGTTCTACAATTGATTTTCTACAATATAGCATGCTTGTGATATTTTTATGATTTGTGGTTAACTAATACATAAAGTTATTACAAAAAATGCATATTTTACCCATTATGTGCTTAAAAAATCATAAGTAAATAACCATAGCTTTGAAAATTACTAATGATTCGTGAATCATGGAATTAGTTGCCGTTAAAAAGAATTCATTTGCATGCATGGTTTGATCTATAGAATCATGTTGTAGATTTCAATATTTAATTTTTAATGGGTATTAAATATCATATTTTCAAGATTTAGGATTTTTCTGAGATCAATCACCTAGTGATAGATCTTGGACAATTTTATCCTTCGAAAATAAATAGGTTTAATAATTATTATAATTAATTAATGAAATTCACACCATCTGCATTCATAAATTCTTTAAATAATCATTCTGCATCCGGAAATTTGAAAAAAAGTAAGGTGCTTTCATTTCACCATAATTTACATATTGGCCAAGTTTCATAATTTTCTGACATCGTCTAATTAAAAATTGCATTTTAATCCCATAAAGCGATCACATTTGCATTTATCATTCAAAATTCACAATAAAAATATAAAAATACCACCTCAAAAACCGTGCACGAACTTTGATAGACATTATTCTAGGTTATTCCTTTCTCCTCCTTGAGTTTGACCTTGGGACTTGCCCAAGAAAAATAAACATAAAACCACACTACTAAAAAATTGAATAATTAACTGTGGGTACTTTCTTGATCGATTATGAATTCCCTCATTCAATGAAACAACGAAATTACAACAACACATTCACAAAAATTAAGTAGGGCATTCGCAGACTCGTCAGATAGTGTCGTTACTGGAAAGGCAAACGACTTGGATTTTATCTAAAAATTAGTGCTATGCTTTCCACACACTAAGGTAGTTTGACCAACGTGCAAATGTTCATTTTCCTTTATTTTTTATTCATTTACTTTTGATAAATTTTTGTATCACTCTCTTAAACTCTCTCTATCTTATTTTTTGTGCGAGGTACCAGACGTACGCAGAGCGTTTACCACGAAGCCAGTGCATCTTCACCGACGCCTGAAAAACCGCAAATAAAATTAAGATCGAGTCATGAGTGAGCGTAGAGTCTAGGTTTTATTTTCTGCAATTTTAATTTTTGTAGTTATTTGTTCATTTATAGCGGTGTCTTTTTGGACTCACGCGTGTGTAAGAAAAGACTTGAACTTTTTCTGTGGTGTGTCGTGGCATGTTTTACTCTATGGTGAGGGTGGAGTCCGACTTGAGTGGCACTTAGGATAAACCTGCACATACAACTATAGAGCTTCTAGATTTATTGTTTGTGCTCGTAGAACATAGGACCACACTTCAATTGATTGAGATGCACATTAGATCGTTCAACTCAATCAAATTGAACTCATTTCTTCACGACTAATAGAACTTCCTGGTAGGTACAGTCTTTATTGTCTTGTATTCATCTATAATAATTTTCAATTCCTATATCGCATCCCACACGGAGATTGCAAGGAATCACTGTAAGTCTTCTATCTGAGCATACGTCATTGTTTCACGTGCATTGGCTTTTTCTGAATTCTCTCTCCTAATTTGTCACATAATTTTAAAGGAAATCAGGATTGGACGGTAGACGTGTATTTGTACTCCTTTATTTTTCAAGTGATTGCCTAACTAAAATTAGGACTATTAAATATAGCCAACATTAATTGACCCATAAAATCAATAATTTTGGAGGGGAGCACCCCCGACCTTGGATTTATTTACCTTTTTGAGTGAGCGAGGACGACACTTAAGGTTAGATCCCATCTCTGGAATCTTTGTTCAGACTATTGATTCTAAAATGATTAGCTACTTCTTAGTGAGGAAATAACGGGTAGTTGGTAAATGGTATGGATTTCCTTAGCAGAGTGGGCGGTTTAAAGGACACTATGTAAGGCTCCATCTTTAAGTAACACAGGTAGCCCTTTCATGGTCCGTACTTACACCCATACCATCGGAAAGTGGATGCAACTAGTCAAAATAATTTGAGACAGTCTTTAGGAAAATCTCCGGCACCTAACAACTCGCTAATCTTTTTTCGAAGATTGAATTTATCAACAACTTAAATTGACAATATAATTTGCCGAACTCTCACGGCCCTCATTATGTGAGTTGGTGAACTTGGGGTTTGAATTATGTTTGCATTGGTGTATGTAAATCGATCTCGAAAAAAAACCGCACACTTGTGCCACCACTCTCCTTTCTTGATCTGGAAAATTCAATATTCCTTCTATTGAGTATCCCAAGCACTTGAACATCTTTGACCAAGCTAAATTATTTAAACTAATAAACCTCCTTCGAAAATATGGGATTTTTGCCCGAGTACCCACCAGATCTATTATTTGAAAATGAATTCTTCTCGGTCAGAACCAAATCCTCTAAACCCCCTTCCTCTAGACATCCTCCAACATTCGCGGGAGACTCTGGCCGTCGGATTTTTTAAGAATACAACCCACTCTATAAATTCCAATCCCTATTGTTTATATCATCCGACTAACTTCTACACTTCATCATATTTGCCATCTCCTCAAACCTTTGCTACACATGATCAAAATCCATCTTGGGTCGACCAAACATATTCCCAATTTCTTGCTCGACCTCATAAACCATATAATGATCAAATCAATTTAGAGGTATATGACGGACCAACACATCAATCCCAACCGACTCCATTCTTTCCTCTTCATAATATTGGGACATGTCAATGCTTCACAAATATACATACAGACTGGACCTTAGGAAATAACATGATGGATCAACCGAATTAGATGGAGAGGACCACACCTAATGATCATCAATGTTGGATTAACCATGACAATCAAATCCCTATTAACCAACCTGCATATCACTCCTTGGGA
The DNA here is from genome assembly GCA_037367405.1 of Ottelia alismoides. NCBI lineage: Eukaryota > Viridiplantae > Streptophyta > Magnoliopsida > Alismatales > Hydrocharitaceae > Ottelia > Ottelia alismoides. The sequence continues at coordinate 1,026,738 of JAZKJV010005562.1, read as the reverse complement.
CAGCCTACACATATAGATGACTTGATTGATGCTATCAACACGCATGAACCCGGTATGATTCCACAATATGAGGATCTGACTAATCATAACTATGGAAATGGACTCTACTCGACCCAGCAGTACATGCTTGAGTCACAGTACATTGCATATGAAACGTCGAGTTCTCAATATCCTCTAATTGTATAGACTGTTTCCATGAATGATCATTAGAAAATTTTTGTGGATGAAATTTTGAGCATTATTAAGGGACATGAATTCTTTGAGGATAAAATTAGAAATATCACAGATCGACTAATTTCATTTTTTGGTAGATCGAGTATGAAGGTGGAAGATAAAATGATTGGATCTAATGTTGAACACTCCGAGGATATTAGAAACCCATAAACTCTTTGCACCCTAGGGATGACTAACAGCAACACTTCTGCATATTACTCCCCTAGGAATAACTCTGACTCTGATTCTGACTCAGCACATTAAAACCCCTTCTCATATAAGAAAATCGACACATCCACAGGCTACATCAAAAAGATAAAAAAAATCAAAACATTAAAAACAACCAAAAAATTGAAAAAACCAGAAACCATAAAAATTGAACGTGGAGAAGACTTTAGGAATTTGGATCCTACTATGAGGGAAGCACTGGATAAAAGACTGATTTTTAAACTTCCCTTTATTCAGGCATGAGCAAATTGATGATGAAAAGTTGGGCAGGAAGAGAATAAGGACCGAAAGATATATATTAAGGAGAAAAACCAAGAGCTGCATAGTGAAGTGGTTGCTTAGATTTAATTATGGAATCAAAGACACAACATTTACCCATGCTCAAATCGATGATGACTCACCAATCAATATCCTCTAGACCTCTGTATTTGACAAGCTCAAACTCGGACCTATTAGGGAAATAATAGTGATCGTTCAACTGGCAGCTCAATCTACAAAGCGGCTGAGAGGAACAACTTCCTTCATCGTTACATTCCATGGTGCTCCGCTCATATTAGACTTCATGATCATTGATATTAAGCATCAAGGAGAATTTATCCAATGTCCAATCATTTAGTAAAGCCATTCTTAACATTAGCTAAGGTAATTATTGAGTGTGAGGCTAAGGAAATCAACTTTACAACATTAGGAGCACTTCGATCTCAACCAGTCTTTGAGGAAATATGATATTCTAAGGCGACCCATGAAGTCTTCAATAGATTTAACCACCAAACGGAAGAGGAGCCCTACCACGTTGCTACATTTGAGATAGCATCTATTGAAGAGACTATTGGTTTAGGAACTCTCTCGACTGTTCCATTTCCAGTTGCTCTCACCATGGAAAATCAAATATACGACTTCTTATATGATCCTGAGACATATGCATGGGCTCACCATGACTAAGCCAAAACCTTCTCTGACTACCTTGACCAATTCAATACAGCTTAGGAGTAGCAACATTAAGAAAACTAACAATAAATGTATGGGACGTGCACTGACCAAGGAGGAATATTTCAATGTTATTCATCTGGAGACTCAATTGTCAACACCTCACTCCCAGTACCAACACCTTCATAGACAACATAAAACAAAATGGTTGCTCCTTCATCTAAAAATAATGTCACCTTCGACCTTCCAGAAAATGAATCGCATGATGATTTCTCATAAGGTATGCAAATTGTAATCTACACGAGTGAGGTATGTTCGGTAGTTATAGAGCCCTATCTTCGCAAGGATCCAAATTTCGATTCTCGTTGGACGACTCCCGTTCCTCACTATTATTCATCCAAAGTCGATTCTCCTGTCTCATTAAACATATAGGAATAATTTCTTATGAGTTGACTGAGACTGGTGCTTCATGGTCTTCATCATCTGAGGACGAATTGCTTGAATTAAATAAAGAACAAATTATGATAAAACAACCGAAGAAACTAAAGAACAATAATACATGGAGTAACTCCACTTTCAAATACTATTCAATTGAGAATAACTTTGATGATGGTTATCTTTCATCTGATTCATATGCTTCATCTACTCACCAGCATGATTTCTCGGAGGATAACACTGATAATGGTTGGGAATCATATGCTTCATTTCCTTGTTAGCATTACGATCTTCCACCATAGTCTCACAAAAACATCGGCCGAAAACCACTTTAATCATTGGCAACCCTCCCTCCCTCCCGACCCCATCAATCTCCTTGTACATCTTTTCCTCTACATAGGCCAACGCCAAAGTATGGGGGAGGATCGATGCCATATGTATATACCATTCTCCTTATCATGTTAGCAATGTGAGCCCGAGGCGAACCATTCCTACAATAAATGTTATTGTAATTAATGATTTATCAATAAAAGTTATTGATTATGTTTCACTCCCTTTATGATATTGAATGAATGAATGCACTATAAGGTCCCTCTGTACAATTAGGGTTATGTACCATGGCCAACTTGATAATCATACAGCTGTTGATGCTTGGATGAATATATAAGGAGTTAGATAGAGGACTCATCAAGCATCATCAATGATTGACAAGTAGTGATCTCTAGTCTGAGTGGGAGATGGCAATCCTATCTCATTAGACTGATATCTGATCGACTTCTTGATGCAGGTCCTCTGCATGGGAATATTGATTCATAGGTATCAGATTAGTTGAGTCAATGAGTTGACTTAACAAGATCGAGATAACCAAAGACCTATGATGAATACTATCACATCACAAGCAAACATCCTCTGACCAGAGACAGATGTATTGCTATATGTCTGAGTATGTACATTTGGCAGACCAATAGGTTGATGACCTAACCAAGGTCTATATACCAGCGAGCTGGTGTGCATGTAAGGGCATATGAGTAATATGATCTCTCAAAGGGATCATACAGGTTCACTTGTGAACCGGCGGACATGAGCTCACTCATGAGGTTTTGGGATTGACCAAATTCCATGCATGGTCATCATGCTTTAGAAGCGTGATATGAATTTCAAGGTAAGATATATGCTTTGTGAAAGCATATGATCTGTACCATATCCCAAGAACCAAGATTGAGAAACTTATTGATCAAACCCTGAAGATGATAGTGTAAAAGTGATCTATATCTTCAGGATGAACATGAGTCTTCCAGTATGCAGTATGTACAGGTATTGGGAATACCTGAAGGGTGATTTGATCATAAACGATTGTATAACCATGACGCTTCCATTCCGAGGGAGTGATGAAACAGGTCTGGATTTTAGTGACTCCTCTCATTAGAGAAGTGACCTAATCTTAGTCCATATACTAGACATTGATCTGAATGAGATTCAGATGCAATGAGAAGATTAGGTTTACGGTCTTGATTTAATCAAGCATCTATGAGAGGTCCATGGGATCTGGATTTGAGATGTGATCTCAATAAACAAGTCAATATACGTGGAACAATACAACCGTCCTGTCCTTATCTCCAAGTATTTGAGGAGAAATAGCATTGTTCTTGAATGGTTCAAGAATAATTCAATAAGATCTAAGCAAGGAGAAATGGATAATGAATGTGATTTAATTATCCAGATGTATGAGGAATTATCCAATATAATTAAATGTGATTTAATTATTATGGATAAGAATAATGTGGATAGTAATATCTAATTATTCATAATATAATATAAATATGATTTACAATGTATTAGAGAGAGCTAATTATAATTTTTTTTGTAGATTAATTATTAATGTGTATTGGATACACATTGTCTAATTAATTAAAAATGTAAATTATATTTTATTTTGGGTTGTGAATGTGATTCACAATTTTCCAATGTCAAGATTGCAATATTCCCAAAATAATTGAGAATTATTTTTGGTGAATAAAAATACCAACAAATAGTTGTTGAAAATAAGTTGAGAGAAAAACAAGGAGATGTGCAATCTCATGGGAATCCATGAGATTGCCCTCCCCATATGGGAAGGAGGTGGCGGCACCAATTCCTTTATGGAATTGGTGGCCGCCCATTCCTTCTAACGGGGAAGGTGGATCTCATTTGTATTTTCACTCCTTATTTGTTTGGTTTAATTTGGTATTAATATATATTTGATTTATCAAATATATTTAATCAAAATTAAATCACAAATTGTTGGTTTTTACCAACAACAATCTTGACCATTGGATGGACATAAATCAATGTCATCCAATGATTTTATATGTCCCATGTATTGAGATCCATGGATCCCAAAATCCTATAAATAGAGAGGCATACCATGCTCTCTCTTTACATGCTATTGTAGCACACATCTCTCTCTCTCTCTTTCTCCATACTCGACAACCCTCTCTCCCTCTCTTCTTGGTGGCCGTCCACCATACCTTGGTGGAGAGAATTGTCGACGCCTGCGCCATCGTGCTGCCACTTCGACGCTCTGCGGTTATCCGTCTACTTGGAGTGCTTCACTCACGAAGGAGACGTTTGATCTCATGCGACGAGATCAGGAGCAACCATGCTTGGATCATCTTCTTGGATTGCGAGGACACCGCGACTCATCCCCGCGCTCGCAAGCCGTTACTCCGACGATCGGACTTGAGACAGGAGGTCTCTTCTCTTAGAGACTTGATCAACCACGCTTCAAGAGGTATTGCATTATAATTGTTGTGGTTATAGATGAAACGATCTGAGAATGGTTCTCGGATCATGTGGTTTCATCGAATAAAATTTTTAAATTCCGCTGCACCGAACAACTACTGTGACTAATCGTTCTTCGTCGTATCCGATACGACGATCACGCTTCCGTGATGTGCTTGAGGATTTATACATATCCTTCAAGTGGTATCAAAGCCTTAGGTCGACGGTTTCGAATATGATTCGAAAAACTGAGGACGACTTGGGTTCGTTTAGGTCGCGAAAGTTTTTATCGCATTTGATTTCGTAGATCTGTTTAGTAAATAAATTCGGTACTGTTTAAATTGTTTAAACACGAATTTAATACTTGGTTTTTGTTCTTCATTAAATAAGGAAATCATAGGATCTGAGTTTGCGTAAATCGGATTTCGTATGCTCAAGATATGGTTGTTTTATTGAACATGTATGCACTGTTGCGGGAACTGTAGATCTGAACGTGATTAAAATGTTAATTACTGTTTAGAATTTCCTCGAAATGCGTGAAATATCATTTGATTTCTGTCCTAAATCAAGTTAGAAATCTATAAAAATTGAGTTTGTCTAATTTGGATTTAAATTGATTGAGATATGTTAATTTTAGTGAGTAGGGGTCACTGCTGAAATTACTGTCCTAATCTAGAACCAAGTGATTGTCAATTAGTGAAATTAATTGTTAATTTCGTGAAATAATATTGATAAATATTTGTGGAATATTGGAAGATGATTATTTACCTAATTGACTTGGCCTCAACCAATTAATTGATTAAGATGTGATCTAAATCATAATTAGAAACCACAATCTTCAAACTTGATGCTTAAATAGGATTTGGGAATTTGTGTAGCAAATTTCCTTATAATCAAAAATATTTTGATTATTACTATATGGTACAATTTCGGTTGAAGAACCGATGATCATCTCAAGTACAAATTAATCAATTTGGCATTATCCTTTCCCGAGGAGGATATGGTGTCTAGTCGGGGATCGCTGGGGTAGCGGGTTGCAACGTATGCGGTCCGTCCCACTCCCGTCGGTACTGGCCATGACAGCGGGTAGGGCCGGGATAATGTCTAAGGGACTAAGTTGTATTTTTCTAATTATTAAAATTCAAATTAACACGTATTTTGAGATATTACCATATACATATTCAAGTAAAATAATCAAGTTTGATTGATTGAATTGGATTGATAATTAATTTAATATGATTAAATTGATTATGTCCAATTAAAATACTCTAATATGATTAGAGTTAATAATTCCCTTGGAAGAATTGATTATATTAATGTTATTCGTAGTAATTAATTAAATTTTAATAAGAGATGGAGGATCACATAAGTGACATGCATGGTCTCCCGTCAACGCGAAGAGTTTCGTCGCTAGATATTATGTGTAGGAGACGCCTGTCCGAAGTGACAGCTCCTGCATAGGATCCATTTGGATCGGACTCGTCGCTTCTCGAAAGAGTAGGGACGTATGCGTAGTGACCCCAATATCGAGTCCTCATATTATTGGGGCGATATTGGATTGCGCATAGCGAGTTATATTCCCGTTGACGGTTGGTTCTATTAATGACAGGTCAACATCACCTTAGGGGTGGTGGGCCCGGGTATTAAAGACCGAATTGGGAAAATGCAAGTTGGACTTGCAATGCGGAATATGTTCCCGCTTCTCTTTATTGGAATCATAAGTTCTCATATTATTGGGATATGACAAAGATAAAGAGGAGATCCCAGTTCTTGCTTGAGATATATCGGTAAGTATATCTCCTACTTTGAAAGTGAATTAGGGAATAAACTTTCATAGTGGACATAGCAAGACTAATTTGATTTAAAATGCCTTAATCAAATAAAACTAAATTGAATATATGATTATATGTTCTAATATAGTGCATTCTCAATTTCAGAAAATGAAATCCATGAACCCATTGAACAGGCTTCTGGAGGTCAACCAATTGATCGGACCAAATTACTCGGATTGGATCCGTAATTTGGAGCTTGTTCTCTCCGCAGAGCGCATAAGCTATGTGTTCTCTGAGGACAAGCATGAGAACCCTAAATCCAAGGAAGAAAAAGCATATAATGACAAGTATGATGAGGATCATGTCTTGGCTAGATGCTACATCTTGGGTTCTCTCTCCAATGTTCTTCAGAAACAACATGTGGAGATGAGTACTTGCCAGGAGATCATGCAGAATCTAAAAGATATGTTTGGTGACATTAACCGCACCCAGCGATACAATGTTATGAAAGACCTCATTCACTGCAAGATGCAGGAAGGAACTTTGGTCCGTGAACATGTACTCAAAATGTTTGGGTACTTGTCGGAGCTGGAGACTCTTGGCGCAACAATGGATGCAGACATGCAAGCTGACTTCATTTTGTTGTCGTTGCCCAAATCTTTCAATAACTTTGTAGTGTCATTCCACATGAACAAGATGGAATTGACAAGTGTTGTCTCCTTGCTGCATTCAAGTCTGCAGAAGACGTGATGAAGAAGGACGATCCCATTGGCAATGCAATGGTTGCACAGGTCAGAGGGAAGCGCGGTCGGAAGCATGGTTCTCGGAAGGGCCCGGCCTAGAAGAGAAAGAAGAAGGGACAAAGTGTTGGCTCTTCTTCCAATGCATCCACTCTAATGGCGTCGAAGAAAACCGACGTCTGTCACCACTGCAAAAAGTCGGGGCACTGGAGGCGTAATTTCCCGGATTACCTGAAGTCGGTCGACAAAGGTAAAGCCCCAGCAGGTATAAAATCTACTTTTATCATTGAAACCAGCTTTCTCGTAGGACGAGAAGGAAGTTGGGTTGTTCATTATGGTGCTTCTGTTCATGTATGCAATTTGTTGCATTTGTTTCAGGAAACTAGAAAACTTGAAGAAGGGGAGATAGTCATCCAGATGGGATCTGATGCAAGTGTTGCAGCAGTCGCCTTCGGGACTTGTCGGCTATCATTATCTAGTGGTAGAGTCCTGGTACTTAAAGAGTGTCTTTATGTACCTAAAGTCAGGAGGAACTTAATATCTGTATCTAAGCTAGCTAGAAGTGGATATTCATTCCTGTTCTGTAAAAAATTAGTCATAAATCATTATGATAAATATATTGCATATGGTATTTTGACTTCTGGAGGTCTCTATGAATTGTGCATTAATGAGCATGTCATGAATGTTACAATCACTAATAAAAACCCTAAAAGATCCAGGAATAATGAAAATCATTCAAACATGATTTGGCATCAAAGGCTTGGTCATTTATCTGTTGAAAGGATCAATAGATTGATAAAGGATGGACCTTTAGATTTTCTACAGGTTCAATCTTTACCTACCTGTGAACATTGTATTCGTGGTAAAATAACTAGGATGCCTTTCCGTAACAAGGTTACTAGATGCGAAGGTATTATTGACTTAATACATACCGATGTATGTGGTCCCTTCAGTACCGCGATTCGAAATGGATATCGATATCATTTGATGTTTATTATTTGACCATTCACGATACGGGTTTGTCTTCCTATTACATCATAAATCTGAAACCTTTGAAAAGTTCAAAGAATTCAAGGCTTTGGTTGAGAACCAGACCGATAGAAAGATTAAACGAATTCGATCTGATCGAGGTGGCGAGTACTTCTCTGATGAATTCAATGAATACCTCAAAGAGAATGGAATTGTCTCCAATCTCACTACTCCTGAAACTCCCCAACTTAATGGTGTTGCTGAAAGACACAACAGAACCATCATGGATATGGTCCGTTCAATGATGAGTAAAGCACATTTGCCACTTAGTTTCTGGGGATATGCAATAGAGACTGCAATATATATCCTGAATAAGATTCCTAGCAAATCTGTACCTAAGACTCCTCATGAGCTTTGGTATGGAACCAAACCTAGTGTTAAGCACATGAGGGTTTGGGGTTGCTTGGTCCATGCAAAGAACGTGGATGCAAGTAAGCTAGAATCTCGCACTCGTGAATGTTACTTCATTGGGTATGTTAGAGATGGTATTGGATACCAGCTCTATGACCCTGAGACCCAAAGGTTTTTATTTCTAGAGATGTGAAATTTCTGGAGGATGATTTCCTTAAAGGTCAAGAAAAAAGTGAAGTAGAGGAACTCATTGAATCCCCTGAGGATTCTGAGCTTCCTAGACCAAAAACTGAAGAAGTAAATAAAGATGAAACACCCATACCTCTTCGAAGGAGTTCGAGGGTGGTTGTACCACCTGAAAGATATGGATTCCATGTGTCAAGTGAAACTAACAATGATCCTACTTCATTTGATGATGCACTCGTGAATCATGACATGGATAGATGGATGCTAGCAATGAAGTCAGAAATTGACTCCATGCATAAGAATGGTGTATGGACCCTCGGGGATCCACCTAAAGGGGTAAAACCCATTGGGTGCAAATGGATCTTCAAGATAAAGAGGGGACCTGATGGGAAAGTAGAGACGTTCAAAGCACGGCTCGTAGCCAATGGCTACACACAGAGAGAAGGCATCGACTACGATGAGACATTCTCTCATGTGGCTATGCTTAAATCCATCAGGGCATTGCTGGCTATAGCTGCATATCTTGACTATGACATCTGGTAGATGGATGTCAAGACGGCTTTCCTCAATGGATACCTCAAGGAGGATATCTACATGGAGCAGCCCCAGGGCTTCATAATTGAGGATGGTAAAGTATGCACGTTGAAGAAATCCATATATGGGCTCAAGCAAGCTTCTCGTAGCTGGAACATCAGATTTGATGAAACCATAAAGAGTTATGATTTTGTGCAGAATCCTGATGAACCTTGTGTATACAAGAAGCTTAGTGGGAGCACCATTGTGTTCATCATGCTTTATGTAGATGACATCCTTATCATTGGTAATGATACAGGGATGATGACCAGTGTGAAGATTTGGTTGCCCCATACCTTTGAGATGAAAGATCTTGGAGAAGCCTCTTATATCTTGGGTTTGAAGCTGTTCCGAAACTGAGAGAAGAGGATATCGGGATTGTCACAACATGGATACATTAAGAAGATTCTTGAACGATTCCATATGTATAGTTCCAATAAAGGATTCCTGCCCTTAGTATCCACCTATCTAAAGGAATGGCTCCTCAAACTGTTGAGGAAAAGAAAGCCATGGCTGGATGCCCTTATGCATAAGCTGTAGGAAGCTTAATGTATGCTATGATGTGCACTAGGCCAGATATCTGCCATGCAGTGGTAGTGGTAAGTCGTTACCAATCCTGCTATGGAGAACAACATAGAATGCAGTAAAGAACATATTCAACTATCTAAGACGGACGCAAGATTACATCTTGGTCTATGGAGATGGTGATCTCCAAGTCTTGGGATATACTGATTCTGACTTCCAATCGGATATTGATGATCGAAAGTCGACATCAGGGTTTGTGTTCCTGTTGAATGGTGGTGCTGTGAGCTGGAGAAACAAGAAGCAGGACACTACAAAGGATTCGACAACAGAAGACGAATACATTGTCGCATCGGATGCTGCAAAGGAGGCGGTGTGGTTGCGCAAGTTCATCTAGGAACTTGGCGTAGTTTCCTCTGATACTCCCATCCCGCTACTCTGTGATAACACGGGAGCCATTGCCCAGGTGAAGGAACCGAGATTGCATCAGAAGAGCAAACACGTAGAAAGGAAATACCACATCATTCGGGAGATTCAAAAGCGTGATGACATCATCATCACCAACGTGGCCTCTGCCGACAACGTTGCTGATCCTCTTACTAAACCTCTGACACAGAAGGTTTTCGACCAGCATGTAATGAGTATGGGTTTAAGGATTGTTCCTGAATGGTTCTGAGGGCTAGTGGGAGATTGTTAGCAATGTGAGCCCGAGGCGAACCATTCCTACAATAAATGTTAGTGTAATTAATGATTTATCAATAAAAGTTATTGATTATGTTTCACTCCCTTTCTGATATTGAATGAATGAATGCACTATAAGGTCCCTCTGTACAATTAGGGTTATGTACCATGGCCAACTTGATAATCATACAGTTGTTGATGCTTGGATGAATATCTAAGGAGTTAGATAGAGGACTCATCAAGCATCATCAAAGATTGACAAGTAGTGATCTCCATTCTGAGTGGGAGATGGAAATCCTATCTCATTAGATTGATATCTGATCGACCTCTTGATGCAGGTCCTCTGCATGGGAATATTGAGTCAGAGGTATTAGATTAGTTGAGTCAATGAGTTGACTTAACGAGATCGAGATAACCAAAGACCTATGATGAATACTGTCACATCACAGGCAAACATCCTCTGACCAGAGACAGATGTATTGCTATATGTCTGAGTATGTACATTTGGCAGACCAATAGGTTGATGACCTAACCAAGGTCTATATACTGGCGAGCTGGTATGCATGTAAGGGCATATGAGTAATATGATCTCTCAAAGGTATCATTTAGGTTCACTTGTGAACCGGGAGACATGAGCTCACTCATGAGGTTTTGGGATTGACCAAATTCCATGCATGGTCATCATGCTTTAGAAGCATGATATGAATTTGATGGTAAGATATATGCTTTGTGAAAGCATATGATCTGTACCATATCCCAAGAACCAAGATTGAGAAACTTAGTGATCAAACCCTGAAGATGACAGTGTAAAAGTGATCTATATCTTCGAGATGATCATGAGTCTTCCAGTATGTAGGATGTACAGGTTAAGGGAATACCTGAAGGTTGATTTGATCATAAACGATTGTATAACCATGACGCTTCCATTCCGAGGGTGTGATGAAACAGGTCTGGATTTTAGTGACTCCTCTCATTAGAGAAGTGACCTAATCTTAGTCCATATACTGGACATTGATCTGAATGAGATTCAGATGCAATGAGAAGATTAGGTTTACGGTCTTGATTTAATCAAGCATCTATGAGAGGTTTATGGGATCTGGATTTGAGATGTGATCTCAATATCCAAGTCACTATATGTGGAACAATGCAATCGCCTTGTCCTTATCTCCAAGTATCTGAGGAGAAATAGCATTGTTCTTGAATGGTTCAAGAATAATTCCATAGGATCTAAGCAATAAGAAATCGATAACTAAATGTGATTTAATTATCATGATGTATGAGGAATTATCCAACATAATTAAATGTGATTTAATTATTATGGATAAGAATAATGTGGATAGTAATATCCAATTATTCATAATATATTATAATTGTGATTTATAATGTATTAGAGAGAGCTAATTATAATTCATATTTGTAGATTAATTATTAATATGTATTGTATACACATTGTATAATTAATTGAATATGTAAATTATATTTATTTTGGGTTGTGAATGTGATTCACAATTTTCCAATGTCAAGATTGCAATATTTACAAAATAATTGAGAATTATTTTCGGTGAATAAAAATACCAACAAATAGTTGTTGGAAATAAGTTGAGAGAAAAACAAGGAGATGTGCAATCTCATGGGAATACATGAGATTGCCCTCCCCATATGGGAAGGAGGTGGCGGCACCAATTCCTTTATGGAATTGGTGGCCGTCCACTCCCTCTAATGGGGAAGGTGGATCTCATTTGTATTTTCACTCCTTATTTGTTTGGTTTAATATGATATTAATATATATTTGATTTATCAAATATATTTAATCAAAATTAAATCACAAATTGTTGGTTTTTACCAACAACAATCCTGACCATTGGATGGACATAAATCAATCTCATCCATTGATTTTATATGTCCCATGGATTGAGATCCATGGATCCAAAAACCCTATAAATAGAGAGGCATACCATGCTCTCTCTTTACATGCTATTGTAGTACACATCTCTCTCTCTCTCTTTCTCCATACTCGACAGCCCTCTCTCCCTCTCTTCTTGGTGGTCGTCCACGATACCTTGGTGGAGAGAATTGTCGACGCCTGCGCCATCGCGTTGCCGCTTCGACGCTCTGCGGTTATCCGTCTACTTGGAGTGCTTCACTCACGAAGGATACGTTTGATCTCATGCGACGAGATCAGGAGCAACCGTGCTTAGATCATCTTCTTGGATTGCGAGGACACCGCGAGTCATCCCCGCGCTCACAAGCCGTTACTCCAACGATCGGACTTGAGACAGGAGGTCTCTTCTCTTAGAGACTTGATCAACCATGCTTCAAGAGGTATTGCGTTATACTTGTTGTGGTTATAGATGAAACGATCTGAGAATGGTTCTCGGATCATGTGGTTTCATCGAATAAAATTTTTAAATTTTGCTGCACCGAACACCTAGTGTGACTAGTCGTTCTTCGTTGTATCCGATACGACGATCACGCTTCCGTGATGCGCTTGAGGATTTCTCCATATCCTTCATATCAAACTCCTTCTCGGAGGATCGATGCCCATATGTATATACTCTCCTCATTCACATCTCCCGACCACTTTATTTTCGCTCTTCTTTTATACTTTGATTGTTCTCTGTCAAAGTATAGGGGGGTGGACCGACTTTTTTTATAATTCTTTTTCTCTCTCTTACGCTTAGCCCGAGCTATGTCTTCTTTTCCCTTCTTTTGCTGTGAGGATATAACACATGCTAAGTATAGGGGGATGTGTATATAGACTATGTCTATATTTTACCCATAGCTCAGAATTTCTCATAAATCTATATGTATTTATGGGATGGGTAACTAACTTAATTCTCTAAAAAAACAAATAAAAAAACAAACAAAAGGAAGTTTTCTACTAACACTGACTGTGTCCAACCAAAAATTTTGAAAAAAAAGTGGATTCATTTTTATTTTTGCATAAAACAAAAAAGCAATTTTCCTTGCATAAAAAATACATATCTCTCAAAAAAATTGTCTGCATTTCACATACATGCACCTCGTCCAGCATTACATTATTTTGCATTGGTGAAATGCCCTTGGGTTCTGAATCGAATTATGTGTAGAAACTGATAGTGGTATGGACTTGACCTTAATCGACCTAATTTTCAGAGGAAAATCGCCGAGAAATAGGATTTTAAAAGCTTCAAGTCTATGACTTAATTCTTCGAGTTCTACATGACAATATGTAACATTTGACTCTTAGTGTCTAACCTGGTCTCTTCATTCTGGGTACGACTCTGGAATAGGGAATTAGTTTGCACCCTCACACTATGCACTGAGCTCAACTCAGACATAGTGTTGGAAGACTATGTGAGTTTCTTTTCTGGTAGTGTAGACATTTAAAGACCGATGTATGGGTTGAAATAAATCTTCATAAAAGGGATGGACGACTGGGCACAATTTTTCCAAGTCCCCAAAACATGTTTGGAAAAAAAGATTCCATTTTCATAAGGGCACAAGAAGATCCAAGCTTAGCTACCAAAAATCCAAACACAAAGAATCCTACTACGAAATAAATATTTGACCAAAAAAATGGTCCAAGCATCAAATGAACCTGCAGATTTTGGTGAATACTCGGCCACACTAGCCGGTGAATACTCGGCCACACTAGCCAGCTTCACAAGGAGAGGTGACCACACTGGTGACCCTCCAATTCTTTTCCCCTTCCTCTATTCTTATCCTCTATTTTGTTTGTGATCACAATGCGACAGACCTTAAAAGGGAATACCCGACTCCCTAAGGATGAGTTACTCGAGAGGATGTTTGCAAGGTAGTCCAGCATTTAGGATGGGAAGAGCAAAAACCTTTCACACACATGAGTCAATTATTTAATGTTCATGGGGTATGATTTGGGAAGAGTATTGATCTAAGATGACTTCTAAGCTGAAACTGTGACAATGATGTGTACAACTTGAAGGTTGTTTATTCGAAAACCCTAAATCTCATAGAAGTACTGCCCAACTAATATTCCAAAGGTCATGTCCAGTTTCATTTTCACCTCCTGCTCATGATTTTCGTATGGAAGCCAATCTCATTTCACCTCATTGCATTTCTATTGATACTCGGGACGAGCATGGTTTAAGTAAAAGGGGATAATGAATCTCAGATCATCAGTCTAAAAATGATTAATTAAGTTCAAATCCCTAAAATTCATTGGCATTTCTTCATTTTTTCGCATAATTATCAATCGTCCATCTAATAATAAGAATTGCATTTTATCACTTATTATTGCATAAAATAATGAGCCAAAAATCCCAACCAAAATGACTTGTAAAATAGCCCAACTTCCCTGATTTTTTAACTACTTCATTCTAACACTAAATGACTTGAAATCACTTCCACTATGTACATATCACTAAGAATAAATGAAAAATACAGAAAACTCACTAGCCTAAATTAAGTGCACCAAAAACCCAAACCATAATTATAGGATTCTCACATTAAAACCTCGATATCTTCCTCATCTAGTGTCCGATTTGATCTTACTCACTTTTGAACTAATGTACATTCAAATACCTCCAAAACAAGACCAAGTTCAAGTGAATCGGAGCGCATATGTGAAAATTAGGTTTTGGGTCTCCTTTGTACAATGTGTATTTTAGCAGTTTTTGACCTATTATTTTATGTATATAATTAACTCATTTTAGTTTATTTTTTTCATTCATTTTCTTTGACAAAAGTTTTATTAAAATTCACAAACACCCAAATCCAAAATGAGCTTGAAATCAAATAACTAACTGAGTCCGAGTCTTGACTAACAGTCTCTACAAAAAGTGTCATTTTTGTATTTTATTTTATTCCTTCTTTTTCTTTATTTTATTCCTTCTTTTTCTTACATAATAAATTTCCAAAAAAATAGATTAATGTGTAAATATTTATCTTTGATTAACTATATTTTTCTGGATTTTATCTAGTTCAAAAATAATAAAAAAGTTATAAAACCCAAAAATCAAGGTATTCTATGTAAATGTGATACCCCAAAAATATCACTTTGTAAAAATGATCGATTCTGGTTTCGATCTTTACAAGGAAGTTGTAGATCTCATTGAGATGAGAAACTTTCGTAAAGAAAGTTTTTCAATATGAGGTTATTAGCTATATCTTTTTGAATTATCTTTATATTTAATTTTTCAATTTTTCTTGGGCTGACATGTGGCAGCTCATGGAGAAGCCATGGGTTACCCATTTTTTACCTTTTTTTTATGTTTTAAAAAAATTAAAATAAAAAAATACAATATGGTTACGCCACATGGCGTCATCCTGGTCGTCCGATCTCGAGCGATTGGACGGCCATTAGTCCTCCCCCTTCCTCCATCTCCAATTTCCAATATCAATCCCATTGCTGCCCGTCGATCATATCCTCCTCCTTCCAAATCAAGAGTCATCACAAAATCCTCTGTGTGATCCTCGTCAAAGCACCTACCATCTCCGGTTACTCCACCGTTCCTATTTAAACCCAAGTACCGCCCCTTGAAACCTTTATCTGCCAATAGCCCGATGTTCGAAAATGAACCAAAGATGAAAGAGACTCCCCTTCCCTTTTTTTGTCCTACGAGATCTGAGATCCTTGACCTCGTTGCAGAGACACCCTACCTCTCATGTGCAGCTGCCTTGCTCCTGCACCATGGCCGTCTAGCCAACATCTTTGACTCATCTCACCTCCATCGGAGCTCTGCTCCTCCACCATCCCTACTCTGACTCGACTTTCAGCCACGACTACATCACTGTTCCAGCCCCTTCTTCCTCAATACCTCCTGGCTGAAACCAAAAGCCATCATCATCAACACTTTCATCTCCGATACGACCTCCTTCCTCGACACCTCCTGGCCGAAGCTAGGAGCCATCGCCATCAACACATTCTTCTCTGACACCACCTCCTTTCACGCACCTCCGCCATACTTGGGAGCTCCCTCGCCTCATCTGGAGTTGCTCCACTGCTCCGCCACTTCACCAGGGGAATCTCGCCTACAACTCTACCAGCTTAGCCTGCCTCAGCCTTCGTCGCCGACTACTTCGCTCAAGCCGCTGAGTGTGGTACCTGAGGCCCCCGCGCACGTACTTCTCGAGTGCATTGGGTGAATGAATCACGTGACCTGCACTCCCTTTCTGGTAAAATTTGCGATAAGTACCCTCTAATATTGCCTAACTGCCACCAGGAATAGCTACACAAGAGGGAACGTGCCACGCATGTGTCGTCCTTGAAGTTTTGCGATTCGCCTCCCACAGGTCTGGTAACTCTATCTTTAGTCCTTGCTCCACAATTTTTTGTTTTATTCTATTGTAGTAATTGCAAAAGACCCATGACATTCTTCTATAATTTGAGTTACATTTTGAATCTTTTTATTATTTAAAAATTAGATTGACATTCTAGAATTGATTCTCTATAATATAGCATGCTTGTCATATTTTTATGATTCGTGGTTAATTAATACATAATATTGTTGCAAAAAATCTGTATTTTACCCAGTCTGTGCTTAGAAATTCATAAGTAAATAATTATAGCTATGAAAATTTCAAAAAATTCAAGAATTATAGAATTAGTTGTTGTTAACATTGCGCTAAAAAAGGATTGCATTTATATGCATAATTTGTTCTATAAAAATCATTTTGTAAATTTCAATCTTTATTTTTAAATCGGTAATAAATCTCGTATTTTCAAGGTTTATATTTTTCTGAGATCAATCACCTAGTGATCGATCATGGATAATTTTATCCTTTGAAAATAAATAGGTTTATTTATTATTATTAAATATTGAAATTCACACCATCTGCATTCATAAATTCTTTAAAGAAATATTCTGCATCTGAAAATTTCAAAAAAATTATAATGATTTCATTTTACCATAATTTACTTCTCGGACAAGTTTCATACTTTTTGGACATCATTTGATTTAAAATTGCATTTTCATTGCATTTTGCATTCCTAATTCGCATTAAAAATACAAAAAATACTACCTTGAAAATCATGCACGAACTTTGATAGACATTATTCTAGGTTATTCGTTGACCTCCTTCAGTTCGACCTTGGGACCTACCCAAGTAAAATAAATATAAAACCACACTACTTAAAAATTGATTAATTGATTGTGGTTATTTCTTGATAGATTCTAAATTCCCGCCTACAATGAAATGGCATAATTACAATAACATATTCACGCAAAATTAAGTATGCCATTCGTGGACTCGTTAGTCCTCGGAGTCAACTAGAACTAGTACACTCTTGTTAGATGCTGGTCTCTGGTCAATGGTCTGTATGGTGATCATGACAATGCACTCATCAACAAAACTACATTGAATCTCTCCAGATCGATAATCAATAACGTCTCTTGCAGAGGTGGGAAAATTTCATCCAATGATGATTGGAGGATGCTCCATACGGGTGGAGGTCACCGTGGGTAATACAATAAAATATATAGTGAAGCTTATTCCCTAGATCTGAATGACAACGTTCCCTAGAATACCCCTCGGCCTCTTTATTGATCCATCGGCAAACTGGTAAATCATCCTGGTATTCTTGAGAGGCCCTAGATGAAGATATTGTACATTGAGAGGGGTGTTATATTAATTGAAGCACTGCCATCAAGGAGAGTGTGATCACAATAATGGTTAGAAAATGGTGCATATCACAAGAGGTGTAATAATGTTCCCTTTCATATTATGTAGACGGTGAGCGATGGCATAGGCAGTGGCCTTGGTCAGAATGTGTCGCTCGGCTCTACAACTATGCTTTCCCTTTTTAGGTGTGCCCAGATAATTGGTTCATGGCATGCCCAAGTGGAGCCTCAACAATATCATGAATAACTTCCACCACTTCAGGATCGGTGAACATTTTTTTCAGATTTTCTACCTCTTCCATACTAGGGAAGATATTGAAATATCATCTACACATCGATGACTTAGAATAGTCTATACAGTGTCATCCTTGTGGTCAGAGGTGGGAACTGGAGTGGATGTATGTGTGAGTATATGATTTAGAAGAGGTGCTCTCTCCTCACAAGCTGGTACTACAAGGTGTCTCTACGACTCTTTTTGTATTTTTAAAATTTTCTCATTTTTTTTTGTATTTTGGGTGATTGCAAGTTCTGTTAGGTGTCCTCGAGTGAATACATAAATTCAAAAGATGAAGCGACAGTGTTGCTCTTATTTAGGCTAGTGAGGTCATATATCATCTGATTCATTTGAGCCATTAACTTGGTCATGTACTCAAGACCCGTATCTCCAATATCTCATTCTAGGACATGCGATATGGTTTGCATTGTGAAGGTGTTCGTGGGTAGAAGTCTCATGCCTGAAATTGTGGTTGAGGCGGATATGCAAAAAAATAAAGATCAAATTCCTCCTGATACGATGGAGTTGGATCGTCTGGAGAGGAAGAAGGATCTAAAAAGTTCAGATAAAAATTACTCTATCCAACCATCGCTGAAACAAAAGCAATGATCGAGAGAACATGAAGGTCAAGCCAAGATATGCAAGAAGAAGGCGCAAATGTGCAAAGAAGATCAAGTATGCACACAAACAAACACAAATATAAACAAACAAACCCCTCAATTCACCAACGCAACACAATGATGATCACGAAGATTCGATCTTTTTATTTTGTCAAATTTTGGAGTTAGGTGAATTTTAAAAGGTTGTGCAAACATGTAGGTAGTCCTAGGATTGGGGCACTAATCCTTAGAGTGTACGTGTCAAGTATAAAATGCAACTACAATGATGGAGGTTACTCTCCCCATGATAAGGATTTTTTTCTTTTTGATTTTAGGGTCAATTAGAGTTAGAAGTCCTAATTTCATCGATAATCACTTTTTTAAAAATTTTTAGTAAAAATGTATGATTCCTAATGAGGTATCAATTCATTAAGATCCTTTAAAATAAAAATCAGAGGGAGAGATTGAAAAAAGCAATTTCAGCGTAATCAATGATCTATGTTCTAATAGAAATTCTAATCTTGTCTCCACCTCTCTTCATGAATGATGCTAAGAAGAATTAAAACCTATATTATATGGAATGCAAGGTGATGAAATCACCCTAGAACAGAAGCTGCTATTAGCGTGCACAACAAAAGATGAATATCTAGAAAAGAAACCAAGAGTCTAGTCATGGAGATATGTCGGTGCCTGCCAAACGGGTCATGTAAGCACCGTATGGAATCTCTTGCGGTGTGGGGTCTTACATCCAAATAACAAACTATTTAATTTTACTAGACCCAAGCGTGAAGTATAAGTACATGCAAGTCAATTAAGGCATTGGAACTATAGAAGAAGTAACTCCTAAACTAGGGCTCTGTTACAAAATGCAAATAAAAATAAAGCTAAAAAAACTCAAAACTCTTGAAACAAAGTAAAAGAAGGTCAGAAAATGAAAAAAAAACCAATGAGTCCCCCATGAGAATAATAACTCGGGCAATGAACCTCATGAAGTGTTGAATTGTCCTAGAGTCTAAATTATTTACAATTATATGTGTGTCTCTCTCTGACTCGAGTTATAAGATAAAATCAAATAGAAATAAAACATAACTAGCATTGTCTTCAAAAATCCTCCAAGTCATCTTTGGTTGCTCTCTCTTGTCAGTTAGGTCTGAAAGTCCACTCCACTTCGTGTGGGTGTGTAGGTCTTCTAAGCGAGCCTCTCTCGATCTGCGATCCCTAGCAACAAATAAATTACATTTTTGTGAGATGGTCATACAATCTCATAAGGCAAGATTGTAATCATTGATGTGACTGCTCAAGAAGATCATTAAATTCAACACTTAACCCAAAATATAGATCAAGCAATGCTAAATAAAATGTGGAGTTAAAATTTACTACAACACTTAAAAATGTGTGTATCAGTGTATGTTGAGCGTCTGAGGAAGATGGGTTAGTGAATCGAGTAATCAAAGGGTCGTTGCAACCCAGATCACATGGCCAAGGGTTAGGAAATCAAGTAATCAAAGGGTCATTGCGACCCGAATCACAAGGCCAATGCTCAATCAAGAAAACGATAGAAACCACTTAAATCAAACAATCAAAGCACACAAAACAATGTCAGCGGTCTCTACTATTTAATTTTTACATCGTATAGCAACCAGGGTCAAACACAAAGAGCACGAGAAATCCTATGAAGTACCCGAAATTTAGAAAATAAAATGCATATTTTTATCGATTTTGATTTTGCAAATCTATATTTTTTTAATTAAAAGACAAGATAGCACATAAGGAAACAAGGCACACCATCAAGATAGGCAAAAAAGGAAATTAGACACACCATCAAGCCTTTTCAATGTTTATTCAGAAAAAAATTCTCAAAAATTAGGAATAAACACATATTTAAGTTTTTCAAAGATTAAGTTATTTTTAGTAATCTTATGTGATTTTTCTGATGTTTTTATAGTTTTATAAAAAAATCAAAGAAAAATGTAAATAGTGCACAATCAGGATAAAATTACAAATTAAAAATACTTAAATTGTCTTGATGTCCAGCGAGCAATTTTATGATAAACTAAAAAGCAAAGGCTATAAACTGCAACTGAAATTTTTTTTTCGTTTTTTCTATTATTTTTATGAGATTTTAATCTTTTGCAATTTTTAAGATTTTTATAAAGTTTTTTGAAGCAAAATTGATAATGGAGACAAACCACACAAAAACACACAATTACTAATTTGTATGGAATTTTTATAGTTGTTTCTCGATTTTTTATGTATTTTCTAAAATAGATAGTAAGATTTTCTGGGTTTTTTTATTTTTAGAAAATAAATTACGATGTGAAATTAATCCCAAAAATGATAACAAATATAACATGTTAGCAAGAGCTAACAATAACTTTTATATAATTTTTGGACTTAATTTGGTATTTATTTAATTAACTAAGAGACAAACAGATTGTAGGGACCTACTTGTAATTACAAGAAACCTCAGGGGTCAAATAATAACACAGAAGAAAAGCTTAAGGCTAACGGTGCAAAACGTCCAGCGAATAAACGCATATGCTCAATAAACAATGCACAGGGGTAGATTTGCAAATATTAGAAAGTTTCTATTCAAAGTATAGCATTCAAATGTTCACGACAGACCATGCGAATAACCCAAAAATCACGTGGGACTACATGTGAGTTTGTACACAGAGGAATAAAATGCATATACTAAAAATAACAAGGGTCCACATGCGAAATATCAAACTATTTTAAACTATGACAAATATTTATAGAACTAAATAGAAAGCATAGAATGTTGAGGGGCCAAAGAACAATTTACCCCTTATTAAGGAGTGATCCAACAGTTGAAGGCGGTCCACTTATGATGGACGGTCAGAATAGGGGGATACCCCTTCGACCATGGACGACTGAAACACAATCCTCATATGGATCTGACGGTGGAGGGCCTCCTGATGATGGACGGTGATGATCAGAACTAGGGAAGGCCTCGATCTAACGACTAAGTGGGTGTCTGGAAGAAGTGGGAAGAACTCACCTCCGACGAGCTTCGATCGACGATTAAGCATTGGTCCAGCTTCCTCAGGAGCTGTTGGGATGTAGGAAATGACGGTAAAGGTTGTTCGCAACAGTTGGTTGGCTCAGAAGGGTTGAGGACCGAGTAGATGGTCCTAGGGCAACATGGGCACCTAGAGCAGGTTAGTTGTGCTATCTAGACCTCTAGATGAGGCCTTCTTTTGCCTTAACCCTGCAAGAAAAAGGTGGTGATCGAAGTAGCGGTTCTGACGAGGGTTAGGGCACTACTATTATCATAAACAGAGGGTGGCTAGCATACGGGACAAGTACCATGCGATGTGGGGGATTCGACCTTCTAGGAGACTCCAACATGATGGTTGGAGTCACGAGAAAGGATGTAGAGCACACGAAGAACTAGAGGTTGGTCAGAGTGAGGCGTATGTCATTAGAACGAGGTGGAAAGAGGGGATCGTCGGAGATGCGACTGATGAAACCCGATTTCATCATCATAATTTCTCATTATTAACCCCCTTGCTTAAGCTGAGTGTCAATAAAACCCAGTTAGTATCCTGTAATTAACAGAGTCTTAAATAAATTAAAAATCACAAAAAAATGGCAAAATAAAAATTCGTGGTATTGTTTAGACTTAAAAGTACCCTCAAAAATATTTCGGGCCTTTGTTTGATTTCATCTCCAGTTTTGGTTAACATGAAACTTGTAGATCTCTTTAAGATCTACAACTTTCATGTTTTGAGTTTTCTCAAATTCGGCCATCTTGACCTTCATATTTCAATTTTACCCTCTGAATAATCTGATTGGGCCACGTGGCCCAATCTGGATGAGCCACGTGGCCCGCCTCTCTTGTCGCTTCCGCCTCCTCTCCCAACCATCGGATCACCTTCTTAATCCAACGGCCAAACGCTCTCCACGACCCGCTTCTTTTCCCTACCGTCCGATCATCTCCCGCCTCTCATCATCACGCTCCATTCGCGCCTCAACCTTATCGCGCCACATGTCGTGCTGTGAGCCCTTCGATCACGGCCGCGATCTTTCCATCTGAGCCGCTAGTTCTGTATTCAACTCTCAGCCCTTCGATCAGCACCGTCTTCACATCACTACCGTCCGCCAACGCCGCAGCCAGACCACGACACGTGGCAGCGCCTTAGCCCTTCGATCACTTAGCCTCAGACTAAATCCACACCGCATCTTAGTGCCCTTCTCTCAGCCGTTGGATCGTAAGATCCAACGGCCGAGGCTTCGTCTTCCTCCTCCCGCATCCTTCGCCCGAGATCCGTGCCTCGCAGACCTCCTCCTCCCCTCTAATTTTAGCCATAGCCCTGGTTATCCTCGCCATGCTCTAACCACCCCACGGCCGAGCCCATCCTCCCACGATCCTCGCGTGCACGTCCTCCATCCACAACCCTCCTCCAGTCGCTCCACACTTCCCTCGAAACCCATGACCTCCATTCTCCAGCTCCGCTATCACCACCTTTAAATACCGCGCCTCCGCCCCACTTCACCTTTGTCCACTTTTCCATGAGGCTTGGCCCAGCCCTCCGCCACCTCCCGGTGACAGGGGGAGGTGGCTGGATCGAGCGACGACGACCAGTGCTTCTGGTGAGACCCGCCGACCTCCATGGCGGCGTTGCGGTGGCTCAAACCCCCGCTCGAGCGCCGAGAACTTGCCGACCTCGACGTGCGACGAACAGGACATCTTCTCCGATGCCCAGCCCAGGCTCCCACTCCGCCCAACCTCCGGTAAGCCTTCTTCCTCTTCCTCTGCATTTCGTCTTAATTTTCCTTAATTAATTAGGCCTTGCCGCTCTTCCTCGCCCTCCACCGATCACCTCTTTAGATCCACCGTGCATCCTTCACCTTCGACAGCCACTCCGATCACCCCCTTCCTCTGTCACAACCCCCTTCATCCCAGGCATCCTCCTCCACCGGAGGCGGAGGAGGACACACTATGGGCTCCGCTTCTCCGCCCCTAAGACCTCCGCTCACCTCATCACGCACGCACACCCCAATTTCCATTTAACTCCTCTTGCAGGTCTAAATCCCCATTGGCCGGACCTCGGACGGAGCTTGGTTCTAGAGCTCTGCCTCCGGCAAGCAGGCCTCGACAGCGGACTTCACGCACCCTCACGTCTTCCTGAAGCTCTGATCTTCATCGCCAGACCTTCAGTTCCCTTCCCCGAGCTGCACCGAGCACAGAGAGGCACGGCGGAGCTCCAGGCCTTTCGCTGGAGCTCCAATCGCGCCGCCAGCCATCGAGGTGGAAGGAGAAGCAGCTACCGTTGGATCTCGCCCCATGGCGGAGATCCAACGGCCCTGGAGGAGCCACGTCGCCCGTCCCAGAGCGTGGAGGCTCGATGGGACCGAGCCTCACCCGAGTCAACCTCGAGCCACCACGTTGCCCTTGCGACCTGCTACGGCCACCCGAAGCAGCGCCGAACCTCGCCCCCATCCGAGCCTGAACTCACGTGCTTCACGCACGTGGGTGTGGGCTTTTTGCATCGGCGCCCTCGCACCTTCCGCATATTACATCCAGGTCCTGACACCACATGGCAGTCCCCGAGACCACTCCGAACCTCATTGCCACCAAGCCTGGAGGCTCGTGTACGCCGAGCCACCCCGAAGCAGCAACGAGCCTCTGCCGAACCCGAGCCACACTCCCGAGCCTGGATGGCGCGTGCATAGCACGTGCCATCTGGGTAATATACGCAGAAGCCCCGCCGACTTCTCCAAATAGCAAACGGGTCAAGATCACGTGCAGCCCAGGCGCCTAGTCGGAATTTTGCACTTTGACCCTCGCAGGTTTTAGTATTTGCAAAAATACCCCTGAGCGTGAGGTTAATTTATAGGGAAGGCCCCTCTACTTATTTTTATTACATTTTAGTCCCTCCTAGGGACCAGTTTGTAATTTTATTTCATGTTTTCTTTCAGTTTTGCCCATGTCTTCTTTATTGTATATCTTGAGCCTCGTATGTCCGATTGAGGTGATTTCAGTTTCATTTTGAAGCTCTTTTTGTCATCTTTATTATGGCATGCTTAAATTTGAGATTTGACACTATGATCTGTAATGCTCTATTTGGTTAACTAAGTACCCTGATTTCCTTGTTTCTCATGCATACTTGCTATATGAATGAATTTTGCTTCATTAACTGATGTTGTTCAACTCGTATAATTTATGGCTTAAGTAATGATCATTTTAGGCATATTATTTGCTTTGCATTTCCTTGCATATATCTGCATAGTTCAAAAATATAAAAAAAATGCATGTTCCATTTTGACGCATTGTTGTGTCTCCTTGTCCTTTAGCATTCGTAATTCGACCTATATTGACTTTAATTCCACGCTTAATTAGATAGATAAAAATCTGACTAATACAAGAAAAGTGCGTGTCCCTGAGTTCGACCTTAGTTTCTTGCCAAGTAAAATAAAAAAATATATATGACCATCTCATTTTGATATATGCATATCTAAATGAGATGGTCTTTGACGAGTCCTTCTCGGCCCGCCTACGATGACATTATCAAGTGCTAAAAACACTTTCTTAAAGGACCGATTTTGCGACTCATCAAATGGTGCCGTTGCCGGGGACACGGCTCATTTCTTGTATTTCTTGGATTTTTGGTTATTTAATTTAGTGTTCATTTTATAGGTCAATTTGTCAAATCATTTTGCATTGTAAAATTTTCTTCTCTATCGATCTCTAACTATTGCTTTTGTGGTAGGGCCCTTGATGGTTCAAGGAGGCGAGGAGTAGGATGCTTCCCGCTGTGAAGAGCCGTAGAAGCACGCTTGGAGTACGTCGAGAAGAAAAAGAAAAAAAATGTCTTGCATTTTTTATTTCCATGTAATAATTCGTCGTTTACAGCGGTCTTCGATCGAAGACTCGCGGTTGTAATCGAACGATCGTGGTTGTGTGGGGATCATCCCCACTTGAGTGTCGACTTAGGACCAGGCACGCGGCTCTTTGAGCGGTTTTCACTTTTCTTCTTTTACGTGCTTGCTCGTAGGTTAGGACACACTTTAAATTTAGACGCACACAATCTCGCATCACTTAGCTAAAATTTAATGAAAATCATTCACCGCTAATAGATGCATGACTAGGTGTGGCTTTTATCGACATGCATACATTGATTCTTGGTTTTCAAAACAGCCCTAGTTTTCACGTGTTTTCGTCGAATCACTGCATGTTTTCTCGCTTAGCCTAGATCGCGGTTTTTATCGAATACATGTTTTTCTCGGCTTTCTTTCTCCTAGCTTGATCACCTAGGTTAATGGAAAAGGGAATGAACGGTAGACGATGATTTCTTGATTTTTGGGCTAATCTTAATTCAGTGATAATTTAAATAAAATTGGGACTGTTAATTGCAAGTCAACCAAAAATGGAGTAAAATCGATTTTGGGAGAGCAATATCCTCGCTTACACAATGATTTTCACTTCACATCTTTTCTTTGCGTAATTATCAAATGTTTTATCACCAATAAAACCGAACAATCAACCAACTTCGATTGGTTTCATGTGTGAGTTGGTGAATTTAAGGGTCTTGCTTGCTTGATTGAGCCTTGTTTGCTCCGATACACACCCCAAAACCTTAGTCCCTCCATTTCATCTCCGAAGATTCATTCGCTCATTTGTAAATCCATCCTTCTTCTTCGTTCCCGTTGGGACCCTCCCAACATCAATTTCGATCTTCATACTTAGGCTAATCTCAGCCTAAGTATAGGGGGAGCCCGAGTCCCTGTGATTTCTCTACTCACCTTTCCTTGCCTTTATACTTAGGTTATTTCTAACCTAAGTATAGGGGGAGCCCCTCTTAGTTCCCGTATATTCCTATATACTTAAATGGACCTATGGACTCGTAACATCTAGTGCTATGAGGACATAGCAAAGTTTAAGGATAGGGGGTATACCGTATATACAATTTACTTACTTTAGCTATAATCTGAAAAATTTGAAAAATTTAAAACTTTTTGGCTAAAGTAAAATTGTTTGGACTAAGAGAACTCAAATGATTTCACGGCTTTTCTTTGATAAAAATATTTTCGAAAACGATTTGAAAAATGAGATTTTCTTGTTTTGAAAAAATCCTTTGAAAATATTTTGAAAATCTTTTATTGGTGTGACAGGGTTTTGAAAATCTTTTATCAAGGAAAGTTGAGTCTAACATGTGTTCTAACCTTTAAATTAAAATCCATAAAAAAAGAAAAATTCAAAAAAAAAAGAGTTTTTAAATGAAGGAGTTGGATTAGACCTCTACACTTACACTTTCACCCAGGATCTGAAATGTTAGAGGAAGCTTGATTTATGAGGTCTTTGAGATTTTAGGTTAACCAGCCTTAGCCATCAAGGTCATAGACTTAATTATCCACATTTCCCTAGGTCTCTAGATTTGCATGCTATATTCCATGCTTAGTCTCAGACAAAAAGAATATGATCAGCACATCACATGCACGACTGCGGTTTTTGATTGAGAGTTGACTTTTCACCTGAGGGATTGGGATGAGGGATTAGAGTCTGGATTTGATCTAATGATGCTCGAGGACGGGATAAAATCTTTGAAGGCTTCATGAAACCTGAGTGTCAGCAATTTAGCCAGTATGAGAACTTGGTTCTTATACTAATCTCTTGATATTGACCTAAGTGCCTGGGTGTGAAATATATAAAAAAATATTGATCAGTGTGCGCCAACTCTTGGTAAAAGCAGTGGAGCTAGCCAAAAATTATACAAGTCAATGAAATTTCAAAGAAAATCTCTCATTCCACAAAGTCAAATATCAAAGAGCTTCCACCAAAGGCGAGCGCTCCCAAACATTTCAAAGTGTCCACTTGGACCACCGCTATTAGGACCAGGAGTCAGGCTTGCACCAAAAAAGGGCTCTGCATCGTAAATGCTACAAGTCTGGGTGTCGAAGGTACGATAGGTACTCAAAAAAGACACACCCCGGTGTACTCCCAGGAAAACAAGTGCAGACGGCTCCAACTTCTCTTGACGGACGCACTGATCAACACCAAAAAAATGTGTTGCGTAAAAGGCACTAGAGAGAACCCTTGTTCCAATGAGAGGGAGAGAAGAAATGACACAATCCCATACCCTCCATTACTGGCCTGCCGTCTACATTTTCTATGTCTGACAACTAAAGAGACGGTAGACTGAATGCAGGATTTGATTTATTCCCTAGTGTTGAGGATTTGGTCCTTAGGAGAATTTCTTGGACCAAGACTTTGGGTGAAGATTTAACTCTACTCTCAGAATTGCGGTCAACACTAAATGTCATATCCTTTAGATTATATGTATATCAGAGAGAGTCTAGAGAATTAGAGGAATTGGATACCTCTTGATTAAGGCTGGATTGAACTCGAGAATTTTGGACCTCTGAAGTTGAGTCAATTTGATCAGATTGGATCCTGTATTCACATGCACAAGGGGGTTAATCCAACTTAGTCATTCTTTTTGATGCTCGAGGACGAGCATAGTTTAAGTATAGGGGGGAGATGAAACCCGATTTCATCATCATAATTTCTCATTATTAACCCCCTTGCTTAAGCAGAGTGTCAATAAAACCCAGTTAGTATCCTGTAATTAACAGAGTCTTAGATAAATTAAAAATCACAAAAAAATGGCAAAATAAAAATTCGTGGTATTTTTTAGACTTAAAAGTACCCTCAAAAATATTTCGGGCCTTTTTTTTTATTTCATCTCCAGTTTTGGTCAACATGAAACTTGTAGATCTCTTTAAGATCTACAACTTTCATGTTTTGAGTTTTCTCAAATTCAGCCATCTTGACCTTCATATTTCAATTTTACCCTCTGAATAATATGATTGGGCTACGTGGCCCAATCTGGGTGAGCCACGTGGCTTGCCTCTCTTGTCGCTTCTGCCTCCTCTCCCAGCCGTCGGATCACCTTCTTAATCCAATGGCCAAATGCTCTCCACGACCCGCTTCTTTTCCCTGCCTTCCGATCATCTCCCGCCTCTCATCATCATGCTCCATTCGCGCCTCAACCATATCGCGCCACATGTAGCGCTGTGAGCCCTTCGATCACAGCCGCGATCTTTCCATCTGAGCCACTAGTTCCGTATTCAACTCTCGGCCCTTCGATCAGCACCGTCTTCACATCACTACCGTCCGCCAGCGCTGCAGCCAAACCACGACACGTGGCAGCGCCTTAGCCCTTCGATCACTTCACCTCAGACTAAATCCACACCGCATCTTAGCGCCCTTCTCTCACCCGTTGCATCGCAAGATCCACCGGCCGAGGCTTCATCTTCCTCCTCGCGCATCCTTCGCCCGAGATCCGCGCCTCGCAGACCTCCTCCACCCCTCTAATTTTAGCCATAGCCCTGGTTTTCCTCGCCATGCTCTAACCACCCCATGGCCGAGACCATCCTCCCACGATCCTCGCGTGCAAGTCCTCCATCCACAACCCTCCTCCAGTCGCTCCACACTTCCCTCGAAACCCATGACCTCCATTCTCCAGCTCCGCTATCACCACCTTTAAATACCGCGCCTCCACCCCACTTCACCTTTGTCCACTTTTCCATGGGGATTGGCCCAGCCCTCCGCCACCTCCCGGTGACAGGGGGAGGTGGCTGGATCAAGCGACGATGACCAGCGCTTCTGGTGAGACCCGCCGACCTCCATGGCGGCATTGCGGTGGCTCAAAGCCCCGCTCGAGCTCCGAGAACTTGCCGACCTCGACGTGCGACGACCAGGGCATCTTCTCCGATGCCCAGCCCAGGCTCCCGCTCCGCCCAACCTCCGGTAAGCCTTCTTCCTCTTCCTCTGCATTTCGTCTTAATTTTCCTTAATTAATTAGGCCTCGCCGCTCTTCCTCTCCCTCCACCGATCACCTCTTTAGATCCACAATGCATCCTTCACCTTCGACATCCACTCCGATCACCCCCTTCCTCTGTCACAACCCCCTTCATCCCAGGCATCCTCCTCCGCCGGAGGCGGAGGTGGACACACTACGGGCTCCGCTTCTCCGCCCCTAAGCCCTCCGCTCACCTCATCATGCACGCACACCCCGATTTCCATTTAACTCCTCTTGCAGGTCTAAATCCCCATTGGCCGGACCTCGGGCGGAGCTTGGTTCTAGAGCTCTGCCTCCGACAAGCAGGCGTCGACAGCGGACTTCACGCACCCTCTCATCTTCCTCAAGCTCTGATCTTCATCGCCAGACATTCAGTTCCCTTCCCCAAGCTGCACCAAACACAGAGAGGCGCGGCGGAGCTCCAGGCCTTTCGCCGGAGCTCCAATCGCGCCGCCAGCCATCGAGGTGGAAGGAGAAGCAGCTACCGTTGGATCTCGCCCCACGGCGGAGATCCAACGGCCCTGGAGGCGCCACGTCTCCCGTCCCAGAGTGCGGAGGCTCGTTGGGACCAAGCCTCACCCGAGTCAACCTCGAGCCACCACGTGGCCCGAGCCACCTGCTACGGCCACCCGAAGCAGCGCCGAACCTCGCCCCCATCCAGCCTGAGCTCACGTGCTTCACGCACGTAGGTATGGGCTTTTTGCAATGGCACCCTTGCACCTTCCGCATATTACATCCAGGTCCTGACACCACGTGGCAGTCTTCGAGACCACTCCGAACCTCATTGCCACCAAGTCTGGAGGCTCGTGTACGCCGAGCCAGCCTGAAGCAGCAACGAGCCTCTGCCGAACCCGAGCCACACTCCGAGCCTGGATGGCGCGTGCATAGCACGTGCCATCTGGGTAATTTACGCAGAAGCCCCGCCGACTTCTCCAAATAGCAAACGGGTCAAGATCACGTGCAGCCCAGGCGCCTAGTCGGAATTTTGCACTTTGACCCTCGCAGGTTTTAGTATTTGCAAAAATACCCCTGAGCGTGAGGTTAATTTACAGGGAAGGCCCCTCTACTTATTTTTATTACATTTTAGTCCCTCCTAGGGACCAGTTTGTAATTTTATTTCATGTTTTCTTTCAGTTTTGCCCATGTCTTCTTTATTGTATATCTTGAGCCTCGTATGTCCGATTGAGGTGATTTCAGTTTCATTTTGAAGCTCTTTTCGTCATCTTTATTATGGCATGCTTAAATTTGAGATTTGACACTATGATCTGTAATGCTCTATTTGGTTAACTAAGTGCCCTGATTTCCTTGTTTCTCATGCATACTTGCTATATGAATGAATTTTGCTTCATTAACTGATGTTGTTCAACTCGTATATTTTATGGCTTAAGTAATGATCATTTTAGGCATATTATTTGCTTTGCATTTCCTTGCATATATCTGCATAGTTCAAAAATATAAAAAAAATGCATGTTCCATTTTGACGCATTGTTGTGTCTCCCTGTCCTTTAGCATTCGTAATTCGACCTATATTGACTTTAATTCCACGCTTAATTAGATAGATAAAAATCTGACTAATACAAGAAAAGTGCGTGTCCCTGAGTTCGACCTTGGTTTCTTGCCAAGTAAAATAAAAAAATATATATGACCATCTCATTTTGATATATGCATATCTAAATGAGATGGTCTTTGACGAGTCCTTCTCGGCCCGGCTACGATGACATTATCAAGTGCTAAAAACACTTTCTTAAAGGACCGATTTTGCGACTCATCAAATGGTGCCGTTGCCGGGGACACGGCTCATTTCTTGTATTTCTTGGATTTTTGGTTATTTAATTTAGTGTTCATTTTATAGGTCAATTTGTCAAATCATTTTGCATTGTAAAATTTTCTTCTCTATCGATCTCTAACTATTGCTTTTGTGGTAGGGCCCTTGATGGTTCAAGGAGGCGAGGAGCAGGATGCTTCCTGCTGTGAAGAGCCGTAGAAGCACGCTTGGAGTACGTCGAGAAGAAAAAGAAAAAAAATGTCTTGCATTTTTTATTTCCATGTAATAATTCGTCGTTTACAGCGGTCTTCGATCGAAGACTCGCGGTTGTAATTGAACGATCGTGGTTGTGTGGGGATCATCCCCACTTGAGTGTCGACTTAGGACCAGGCACGCGGCTCTTTGAGCGGTTTTCACTTTTCTTCTTTTACGTGCTTGCTCGTAGGTTAGGACACACTTTAAATTTAGACGCACACAATCTCGCATCACTTAGCTAAAATTTAATGAAAATCATTCACCGCTAATAGATGCATGACTAGGTGTGGCTTTTATCGACTTGCATACATTGGTTCTTGGTTTTCAAAACAGCCCTAGTTTTCACGTGTTTTCGTCGAATCACTGCATGTTTTCTCGCTTAGCCTAGATCGCGGTTTTTATCGAATACATGTTTTTCTCGGCTTTCTTTCTCCTAGCTTGATCACCTAGGTTAATGGAAAAGGGAATGAACGGTAGACGATGATTTTTTGATTTTTGGGCTAATCTTAATTCAGTGATAATTTAAATAAAATTGGGATTGTTAATTGCAAGTCAACCAAAAATGGAGTAAAATCGATTTTGGGAGAGCAATATCCTCGCTTACGCAATGATTTTCACTTCACATCTTTTCTTTGCGTAATTATCTAATGTTTTATCACCAATAAAACCGAACAATCAACCAACTTCGATTGGTTTCATGTGTGAGTTGGTGAATTTAAGGGTCTTGCTTGCTTGATTGAGCCTTGTTTGCTCCGATACACACCCCAAAACCATAGTCCCTCCATTTCATCTCCGAAGATTCATTCGCTCATTTGTAAATCCATCCTTCTTCTTCGTTCCCGTTGGGACCCTCCCAACATCAATTTCGATCTTCATACTTAGGCTAATCTCAGCCTAAGTATAGGGGGATCCCGAGTCCCTGTGATTTCTCTACTCACCTTTCCTTGCCTTTGTACTTAGGTTATTTCTGACCTAAGTATAGGGGGAGCCCCTCTTAGTTCCCGTATATTCCTATATACTTAAATGGACCTATGGACTCGTAACATCTAGTGCTATGAGGACATAGCAAAGTTTAAGGATAGGGGGTATACCGTATATACAATTTTCTTACTTTAGCTATAATCTGAAAAATTTGAAAAATTTAAAACTTTTTGGCTAAAGTAAAATTGTTTGGACTAAGAGAACTCAAATGATTTCACGGCTTTTCTTTGATAAAAATATTTTCGAAACCGATTTGAAAAATGAGATTTTCTTGTTTTGAAAAAATCCTTTGAAAATATTTTGAAAATCTTTTATTGGTGTGACAGGGTTTTGAAAATCTTTTATCAAGGAAAGTTGAGTCTAACATGTGTTCTAACCTTTAAATTAAAATCCATAAAAAAAGAAAAATTCAAAAAAAAGAGTTTTTAAATGAAGGAGTTGGATTAGACCTCTACACTTACACTTTCACCCAGGATCTGAAATGTTAGAGGAAGCTTGATTTATGAGGTCTTTGAGATTTTAGGTTAACCAGCCTTAGCCATCAGGGTCATAGACTTAATTATCCACATTTCCCTAGGTCTCTAGATTTGCATGCTATATTCCATGCTTAGTCTCAGACAAAAAGAATATGATCAGCACATCACATGCACGACTGCGGTTTTTGATTGAGAGTTGACTTTTCACCTGAGGGATTGGGATGAGGGATTAGAGTCTGGATTTGATCTAATGATGCTCGAGGATGGGATAAAATCTTTGAAGGCTTCATGAAACCTGAGTGTCAGCAATTTAGCCAGTATGAGAACTTGGTTCTTATACTAATCTCTTGATATTGACCTAAGTGCCTGGGTGTGAAATATATAAAAAAATATTGATCAGTGTGCGCCAACTCTTGGTAAAAGCAGTGGAGCTAGCCAAAAATTATACAAGTCAATGAAATTTCAAAGAAAATCTCTCATTCCACAAAGTCAAATATCAAAGAGCTTCCACCAAAGGCGAGCGCTCCCAAACATTTCAAAGTGTCCACTTGGACCACCGCTATTAGGACCAGGAGTCAGGCTTGCACCAAAAAAGGGCTCTGCATCGTAAATGCTACAAGTCTGGGTGTCGAAGGTACGATAGGTACTCAAAAAAGACACACCCCGGTGTACTCCCAGGAAAACAAGTGCAGACGGCTCCAACTTCTCTTGACGGACGCACTGATCAACACCAAAAAAATGTGTTGCGTAAAAGGCACTAGAGAGAACCCTTGTTCCAATGAGAGGGAGAGAAGAAATGACACAATCCCATACCCTCCATTACTGGCCTGCCATCTACATTTTCTATGTCTGACAACTAAAGAGACGGTAGACTGAATGCAGGATTTGATTTATTCCCTAGTGTTGAGGATTTGGTCCTTAGGAGAATTTCTTGGACCAAGACTTTGGGTGAAGATTTAACTCTACTCTCAGAATTGCGGTCAACACTAAATGTCATATCCTTTAGATTATATGTATATCAGAGAGAGTCTAGAGAATTAGAGGAATTGGATACCTCTTGATTAAGGCTGGATTGAACTCGAGAATTTTGGACCTCTGAAGTTGAGTCAATTTGATCAGATTGGATCCTGTATTCACATGCACAAGGGGGTTAATCCAACTTAGTCGTTCTTTTTGATGCTCGAGGACGAGCATAGTTTAAGTATAGGGGGGTGATGAAACCCGATTTCATCATCATAATTTCTCATTATTAACCCCCTTGCTTAAGCAGAGTGTCAATAAAACCCAGTTAGTATCCTGTAATTAACAGAGTCTTAGATAAATTAAAAATCACAAAAAATGGCAAAATAAAAATTCGTGGTATTTTTTAGACTTAAAAGTACCCTCAAAAATATTTCGGGCCTTTTTTTTATTTCATCTCCAGTTTTGGTCAACATGAAACTTGTAGATCTCTTTAAGATCTACAACTTTCATGTTTTGAGTTTTCTCAAATTCAGCCATCTTGACCTTCATATTTCAATTTTACCCTCTGAATAATATGATTGGGCTACGTGGCCCAATCTGGGTGAGCCACGTGGCTTGCCTCTCTAGTCGCTTCTGCCTCCTCTCCCAGCCGGTCGGATCACCTTCTTAATCGAATGGCCAAATGCTCTCCACAACCCGCTTCTTTTCCCTGCCTTCCGATCATCTCCCGCCTCTCATCATCATGCTCCATTCGCGCCTCAACCATATCGCGCCACATGTAGCGTTGTGAGCCCTTCGATCACGGCTGCGATCTTTCCATCTGAGCCACTAGTTCCGTATTCAACTCTCGGCCCTTCGATCAGCACCGTCTTCACATCACTACCGTCCGCCAGCGCTGCAGCCAAACCACGACACGTGGCAGCGCCTTAGCCCTTCGATCACTTCACCTCAGACTAAATCCACACCGCATCTTAGCGCCCTTCTCTCACCCGTTGCATCGCAAGATCCACCGGCCGAGGCTTCATCTTCCTCCTCGCGCATCCTTCGCCCGAGATCCGCGCCTCGCAGACCTCCTCCACCCCTCTAATTTTAGCCATAGCCCTGGTTTTCCTCGCCATGCTCTAACCACCCCATGGCCGAGACCATCCTCCCACGATCCTCGCGTGCACGTCCTCCATCCACAACCCTCCTCCAGTCGCTCCACACTTCCCTCGAAACCCATGACCTCCATTCTCCAGCTCCGCTATCACCACCTTTAAATACCGCGCCTCCACCCCACTTCACCTTTGTCCACTTTTCCATGGGGCTTGGCCCAGCCCTCCGCCACCTCCCGGTGACAGGGGGAGGTGGCTGGATCAAGCGACGATGACCAGCGCTTCTGGTGAGACCCGTCGACCTCCATGGCGGCATTGCGGTGGCTCAAAGCCCCGCTCGAGCTCCGAGAACTTGCCGACCTCGACGTGCGACGACCAGGGCATCTTCTCCGATGCCCAGCCCAGGCTCCCGCTCCGCCCAACCTCCGGTAAGCCTTCTTCCTCTTCCTCTGCATTTCGTCTTAATTTTCCTTAATTAATTAGGCCTCGCCGCTCTTCCTCTCCCTCCACCGATCACCTCTTTAGATCCACAATGCATCCTTCACCTTCGACAGCCGCTCCGATCACCCCCTTCCTCTGTCACAACCCCCTTCATCCCAGGCATCCTCCTCCGCCGGAGGCGGAGGTGGACACACTACGGGCTCCGCTTCTCCGCCCCTAAGCCCTCCGCTCACCTCATCACGCACGCACACCCCGATTTCCATTTAACTCCTCTTGCAGGTCTAAATCCCCATTGGCCGGACCTCGGGCGGAGCTTGGTTCTAGAGCTCTGCCTCCGACAAGCAGGCGTCGACAGCGGACTTCACGCACCCTCTCGTCTTCCTCAAGCTCTGATCTTCATCGCCAGACATTCAGTTCCCTTCCCCAAGCTGCACCAAACACAAAGAGGCGCGGCGGAGCTCCAGGCCTGTCGCCGGAGCTCCAATCGCGCCGCCAGCCATCGAGGTGGAAGGAGAAGCAGCTACCGTTGGATCTCGCCCCACGGCGGAGATCCAACGGCCCTGGAGGAGCCACGTCTCCCGTCCCGGAGTGCGGAGGCTCGGTGGGACCGAGCCTCACCCGAGTCCACCTCGAGCCACCACGTGGCCCGAGCCACCTGCTACGGCCACCCGAAGCAGCGCCGAACCTCGCCCCCATCCGAGCCTGAGCTCACGTGCTTCACGCACGTGGGTGTGGGCTTTTTGCAATGGCACCCTTGCACCTTCCGCATATTACATCCAGGTCCTGACACCACGTGGCAGTCTTCGAGACCACTCCGAACCTCATTGCCACCAAGTCTGGAGGCTCGTGTACGCCGAGCCAGCCTGAAGCAGCAACGAGCCTCTGCCGAACCCGAGCCACACTCCGAGCCTGGATGGCGCGTGCATAGCACGTGCCATCTGGGTAATTTACGCAGAAGCCCCGCCGACTTCTCCAAATAGCAAACGGGT
The DNA here is from genome assembly GCA_037367405.1 of Ottelia alismoides. Classification (NCBI taxonomy): domain Eukaryota; kingdom Viridiplantae; phylum Streptophyta; class Magnoliopsida; order Alismatales; family Hydrocharitaceae; genus Ottelia; species Ottelia alismoides. The sequence continues at coordinate 990,075 of JAZKJV010005562.1, read as the reverse complement.
CCAGATCACGTGCAGCCCAGGCGCCTAGTGGGAATTTTGCACTTTGACCCTCGCGGGTTTTAGTATTTGCAAAATACCCCTGAGCGTGAGGTTAATTTACAGGGAAGGCCCCTCTCCTTTTTTTATTACATTTTAGTCCCTCCCAGGGACCAGTTTGCAATTTTATTTCATGTTTTCTTTCAGTTTTGCCCTGTCTACTTTATTGTATATCTTGAGCCTCGTATGTCCGATTGAGGTGATTTCAGTTTCATTTTGAAGCTCTTTTCGTCATCTTTATTATGGCATGCTTAAATTTGAGATTTGACGCTATGATCTGTAATGCTCTATTTGCTTAACTAAGTGCCCTGATTTCCTTGTTTCTCATGCATACTTGCTATATGAATAAAAATTGCTTCATTAACTAATGTTGTTCAACTCGTATAATTTATGGCTTAAGTAATGATCATTTCAGGCATATTATTTGCTTTGTATTTCCTTGTACATATCTGCATAGTTCAAAAATATAAAAAAATGCATGTTCCATTTTGACGCATTGTTGTGTCTCCTTGTCCTTTAGCATTCGTAATTTGACCTATATTGACTTTAATTCCACGCTTAATTAGATAGATAAAAATCTGACTAATACAAGAAAAGCGCGTGTCCCTGAGTTCGACCTTGGTTTCTTGCCAAGTAAAATAAAAATATATATATGACCATCTCATTTTGATATATGCATATCTAAATGAGATGGTCTTTGACGAGTCCATCTCGGCCCGGCTGCGATGACATTATCAAGTGCTAAAAACACTTTCTTAAAGGGCCGATTTTGCGACTCGTCAGCGACATATCGGCTGAAAGATTGATTTCAATGGGAAATTGATGGTTGAATGAGTACCTGGGGATAATAGGAGTATATCTGGGGGAGACGATGGTCCATGGGGGTCTTGGCCTCAATGGCCAGTGCTGCCAGAGGCTTAGCTCGTCACGGTAGAGCTGCAGGAATCCTCGCCAGACCTGGGTCTCTCACGCTCCAAAAGGCTAACCCACACTCTCCCTCTCATGTTATCACTATGGAAAACAAAGGATGGGTGCGCAGGAGGCGGTGGCGCAACAAAAGGTGTTGGAAAAGGTGAGAGGGGGATGCAGCTATATAGTGCTCTAGATCTGAGAAGGAGGTGGCGTAGCCCACGAACCGAGGTACAGATCGAAAGGGAGAGTAGCGGGTGAATATTAGGGATTCGTGCCCTCGAATTAGAGCAAAAGATCAGGTTGAATGATAGTCGGATCGGGTTTGCAGAAATCGGAGAATATCGGTTCAAACCCGATTTAGTGAAAAAAGAGGAAGGGGTTCCAATTGACCTCAATCAACAAACCGAGGTATACCAATCAGAGCTGATCGAGGATGCGACAAAAACCGCTACAGGACAAAAATTGTTAGAAAAACAAAGATAAATGAATTAAAAATAATAAATGAATATAAATTAAAAAGGTGTATAAAATACAAAATGTTTATTATTTTTCAAAGATTTTTCTGTGATTTTTAATTATTTTTATGAAAAATAAATTAGTGTATATACACTATATAGTATTATATGCTGGTATAATATACCTATGTATTATGTACAAGTATTTTATTTTATATTTATATATAAATACCTCAATTTATAAATAGACCTATGCATGTTGAATGCTAAGTTAATGTATTTACAAGATATTTACATGCTGCTTTGCTAAGATAAATAGATAAAATAAAAGCATAAAGTAGTGAGAATTAGAGAATCATCACCCCCCTATACTTTTACTTTGTTAGACCCTTAGATAACACTTATTTGAAAAAGACCTAAAAAGATAAAGAAAAAGAAAAGGAAGGAGAATCAGTGCTGGTTATTAAACATATCTTCATTAAATTGGAGTATGGAGCTCAGTCAGACCTTTAGATTATTACTTTGTCAGAAACCTTATTATGATATAGGTTTAAGACTCAACAACCTATAAGTTCCAACATTATATGGTCAAGACTCCTCAATAATCCATATCAGAACAAGTTTGCATACACAAACTCTAATGACTATGTAATCTTTCATGTGTTGTGTAAGTGATATGTAGCTCCCCACCTCAGAAATGACAAAGAAACAACCTCCTTAACAAGGTAACTCTAATTCCTCAGTCTAGCAGCTCTCTCCTCGAGGAGTGGGGTATTCCCTTCTAAATCAAGTGCAACTGGCTCAAGAAGAGGGTGAAAGAAGAGAATGAATCGTGGCCAGTGTAGCCACAAATCCCTGGGAGCCCAACCAGTGTAACTAAGTCTCCCCCTACAAGCTTCATTATATGAAAGGTGTAAGTCATAAGCTTTGCTTTATTTGGCTATATACACTCTGAAAGGAATTTTATTTTCAATCAAGCATGTCCACTTTTTTTGAGTTTTTCTTGATTTTGCATACATTTTTTATGTGCATATATACAACATATCTACATAGTGCAACATATACATAAGGAGTTTTTCTTCTTGGGCCAGTAGAGTATTCCTCTTTTGAATCATTGTTGAAACCCACAACTCCTTTCTTTAGACCTCAACACCGCAAGATCAAGTTGAGGTGCGCATCCCTCCCTAAAGGAAGATGAGAGGTTCCGACTAGAAGTACTACCCTCGTATCCTACCCCAAGGACAAAGGACTCTACCTCCTCACCACCTCATCTTTGTGGATCTATGTGTAAGGTGTCGGTTCAAGTAAAGCCATTGTCTATGAGAGTCATGCGTGCATTGCTAAGTATTCTACTTAGGTTCATCAAGATTACATGTGAACATAGCTTGGTGGACTGAATGATTTAAGTCACTAATGGACCTGAAAAGTCTTAACCCAAATCCTATAAGGTTCCTCTAAGAGTTAGGTGGATAAAGGTCTTAACCAAGCTCCATTTTCCAATTTAATTTCAGACTAGTTTAAATGTCAACTATGATTCAAAATAATATACAAATATGTACAAAAATATTTTTGATGCAATCTTTCAAAATATGCAAATTTTGGAAATTTTGAATGCATGGATGAAGAAGCTTTGCAAACTATTTACAACCATTTACAAAAGGATTTTTGCAAACTTTTATTTTTCAAACATTTTTCAAAAATTATGTACGATATACAACATTTGATACAAAAATACATACTATCATTTAACAAGTAAAACATGTCTACAAACATTTGTTACAAAAATATTTTTTATAAATGGCTATTTACAAACATGTATGTGAAAGAAAGAATTTTATATACAATAAAAAGTTTAAATTTTTTTTGATTTTTTAGGTTGTAGATTTTAGCCAATTTATTTATTAACACACACACACAAAGTATGAGTTTATGGCTAAAGTATATATACAATATATACGACACCCCCTAGTACTTAGCTCGAACGATGTCCTCGGAGTAATCAAGGAGCGATGAAAGATGACATAACTAGTGCTTAGGATTGAAAAGTGAAAGAAGGCCATACTACAATGACGAATGAAAGAACATAATGAATAGAAATCAATGATTCCCTTATACTTAGGATTCTAATCCTAAGTATAGAAGATTGTACACAAGGGGAAAATCGAAGGTTAGAATGTACAGGATCTACCTCCCGTATACTTATGGTAAAATATCCCTATGAAAAAGACAACAAAAATAGTGGTAAAAATAATCAAAAGAATAATAAAAAATTTGACACCCCCTATACTTAGGGTAAGGACACCCTAAGTATAACATAATCAAATGATGCCGATGGGGTGTAAGACTAAAGAATGTGTGATTATGACAGATGGATCTATACAGTTGTGGACAATGTTGAGGTGCATCTCAACAAAGCACTAGAGTTTACGCACCTAGATGGGCACAAAGGCTAGGATAATGCAGTATCGAGCATCAAGACGACATCTGTGAGGCGAATAACGTATCATCATTGTAGTCTTAGTAGGAGAACAATAACGAGGTAAAAAGTGTAAACTATGACACCCAAGTAAACAATCACGCGGGTGTCAGCTACCGGGTACAGAGATGGGAGAATGAATTCGGGATCCGGTAGCACAAAAAAACTCATCGGCTCAGGATCATAAGAGAATGGGAGGGAAGAGCCAAAGAAGTCAAATGTAGAGAAAGAGGGATCAGTCACAGGATCCTCCACGTTAATCACCATTTCAAAAAGGTAGGAAAGGTCATCATCATGAGACTCACTAAGAAAACTGACTTCCAATGCAGATAATGAAGAAATACCTATAATGTCATCGAACATCTCAAAGATCGGCTCATTCTTGCGAGGGTCGTCGAGGAGAGAAAACTTGAACTCAGCAAGATCATAAGTATCTGAAGACTCGGTCTAATGATCCGACAGATTGGATACACTCTCAGAAAGTGAGATCGAGTACATAGAACATACTACATCCTCCCGTAGATAACCCTCGGGGAGTAACGTAAAATCATCACTAAAGAAAGAGGAATCAAAATCTAACTGGGAAATTGTGCCACTGTTAAGCACCCACTTCTCGCACAAAAAGGTCTCATTGGCTGAAAATGGCCTCTAAACAATCTGGAAACAAGCAATGGTACTGGTCATCAGCGCATAAGTTGCAAAAGTGTCTAAAACTGATCCTCATGCTGTGCCATTGCTAGCTAGCCTCTGATCCTCATGGAATGTATCAATCTCATCTAACTGGAGGACACAAGGCTCAAATATGGGACTATTTGTATCTGGCATCTCAAAGTGGTGTCCCTCATTGAGCTATGGCTGCTTGGCTAGATCAAGATATCCATCTAAATTAGAGAAGTACCTTTAGAGAGTAGAAGATGAATGAGTTGGGAATGGAAACTGAAATGGTTGGACTAGCTACTGAAGCAGCATGGGTTCCTACTCCCTATCTTGGAATATCAGAAAATCTGATATCCAAGACTCCTGAACTAAAAAGTATGTTACAGACTCAAATTCTAGCTAGAAGACCAATGGGAACTCAGTCGGTCTCTAGATCTGAGAGCACACGGTGGCAGCCATCTCATCCATCATCTATACTGCAGCAGAATCCATGTCCTCTAGTTGGTGTGTAGTCGGTGAGTCCTCATGAATTATAACATACCCAATTGGTACCACATCATCCTCGTGTGCTAACCCGAGTAAGGCATCTCGTGAATATGGAATACTGGAAAGTGTGCTCAAGATAGTCTGAAGTATATGTATGCAGGACTGTGGTGTGAAACACCACATGAGGTCACTACCATGCTATCTGCTCTGCAGTTATACCCCTCATGGAGATATGAACAAGGTCGGTCCTCGAAAATCCGTGATCCGAAAATCTCCTCAAAAGGTTAAGAAACCTTGGCCACGAATCATGCAGTGGCTCCTGGGTGTCTAGTAAAAAAATTGTAATGGAAGACCGCATGGTATCTGCTCTATGCTGGGGGAAGAATATCTGTAAGAACACTAAGTGCAAATCTCCCCACGTAGTGAATTTCCTTCCCAATCATCTGTGCCATCTCATGGCTTCACCCTAAAGTGAAAATGAGATGGTCTTTATCATCAACTCCTTAGAAGTGACATCTGAATATGAATGGATCACACAAAGGTCCTCAAACTCAAAAAGATAGAGATAAGGCTCCTCGTGCACTTCCCCTAAAAACTTCAGTAGTAGATGAATGAACTCTAAATCCAGAATGAAGGGACTCAATGTAGAAGCTGACTGCACTTCCTGAACGGGGTATTCATCCATCATCCCAGGATAGAAGTCGTATAAAACTCACAACTGCTCCATGTGATCGCTTATGGAATGCAGTAGCACCCCAACAACAAAATCATCTAGATCTCGCATCTGCTCAGTTTGATCTCTGTGAGCATCAAACACAGCATATCTAGTAGAAAGAAGGACTGGAGAATAGGTATAAATAGAGGGAGATGAGAGGTCGGTTGGAGTTCCAACATCCCTAAAAGATGATCGAAGATGAGAGGAAGGAAGATAAAGAGACACAAGATCTATTTGAAATGAAGGATGCCCCATCATCAGGAGAGAATAAAGGTAAATGATAAGGGTGTGAGGAAGGGATAAGAGAGACGAAGTGAAGATATGGGCGACAGAAGGTGACTTCTAATGATCTAGAGAGGATGATCGTAACCAACTCATACCAAGGTCATACAAACAAAATGCAAACCCCAAGTCACCTACTCGATGCAGTGTGAAGACCGTGAAGACTCGATCAATTATCTTGTCCAATTTTAGAGTTTAGGTGTTGAGACAATAGTTGTACAAACACTTAGGAGGCTTAATGGGATTTGGGCGCTACTCCTTAGTGTGTACACGAGCAATTAAAAGTGCAAAGAATGGGGGGGGGGGTTGCTCTCCCAAAATAATGATCAATCAGTTACGTTTGATTTTATGGTCAAGTTCAATTAGAAATCCCAATTTTTTATTTTTGATTTTCTATTTTTTTGGATATTTTCGATGAAAAGCCTAACAAATTTTTAGATTTCCTTTAATTATTTTGAGTCCAGAAAATAGGGGGAGGAAGTCGAAAAAGTCGATGCGCGATCAAACACTATCACACATGCAAAGATAGAGATGCGTACCTGTTTCCAGCACTCACATGAAGGGTGATCTGGGCATAAATTAAAGGACTAGAATAAAACTAACTATATGGTGCATGAAGAAATCAACCTTAGACGAGAAATTTCTAATAATCGTGAAGCATAATAGTTATCTAACCAAATCGAGTCCAGAGTACGATCTTGGGAACCACTCGGTGCCTGACATAATGGGTCCCTCTAGCATTGTATGTGGTTCTCACGATGCATGGTCTCAGATCCAATTAATCTAACATTTTCTTGTGAATTATTATAAAGGTCCAATTACGAACTATAGGAACAAGAAATCTATTAGGGATTGAGACTTAAATTATTTACGTCAGAAACAATAAAAAATCCTTAGTCTAGGGACCAAATCTGCGAGAATCAAATAGAAATAAAGCGATCAATGCAAAACTGCAAAAAATATGGTGAGGTCCCCCGAGCACACTAGTGCTTGACAAAATAGATTCTGATAGGTCAAGTGTCCAAGAGAGTTCGAAGTCAATGTTATTACAATAATAGTAAATGTTCTGCTAAAAAATAAACTAACTACTCTATTTAATATAACTAATTCCCGCTCTTCTCTTGCTCCTCCTTGGGTACGGGTCTCCTATAAAGTGTCCTCGGGCAGTTCCTTGCATAAAAAGTAAAACAAAATAGGTAAGAAACTAGTTATAACAAACATAGATAAAATATTGAAAAAGGTTGAAAACTAGCTACTAAGTCATGCACCCCGGCAATGGCGCCATTCCGATGAGTGATCGAGTGAAACGGGGTAGGGAATCAAGTAATCAAAGGGTCGTTGCAACCCGGATTACAAGGCCAATGCTCAACCAAGAAAAAGATAGAAATACTACAAGGAAAAAAGTTGTGTCTACAGAACTATGCCTACATATGTGGTTTTGTGACCACGGAGATGGGCTTTGTCCACAACACGTCGTTGCTAGTAGCCATAGCTACAAGTGTCGTCAGGAGAGTTCTCTAACAACTAATATGTCGTGGTCACTACAAGTGGCCACGGAACTTATTGTTACCACGACTCTTGTATGAAGACTTTGGCCATGGATGTAGCTACAAGAGACTAGTGGCCAGAGAATTATCGTGGCCACAAGTTTCCGTAGCCACATTCCATGCCACAACTCATTTTTCTTGTAGTGAAACCACTCAAATCAAACAATCAAAGCACACAAAACAATGTCAATGGTCTCCACTATTTATTTTAACTTGGTATAGTAACCAAGGTCGAAGATGAAGAGCACGAGAAATCCTATGAGGTAGTCGAAATTCAGAAAATAAAGTGCATATTTTTATCGGTTTTTATTTTGCAAATTTTTATAATTTTTCAATTAATGGACAAGATATGCAAATAACGAAACAATGTACACCATCAAGCCTTTTAAAAATTTATTCAGAACTAAAAATGCTAAAAAGTTAGAAATAAAAATATTTTTAGGTTTTTTGCAGATTAAGGTATTTTTGTAATTTTCTAAGACTTTTCTGTTGTCTTTGTTGTTTTATAAAAAGTCAACTAAGAGCTAAAAATGTAAAGAGTCTACAACAAGTACAAAATTACAAATGAAAAATATTTTAGGTGTCTTGATGTCCTGGGGAGTATTTTTATGATAAACTAGAAAGCAAATGCCATAAATAGGAACTGAAATTCTTTTTTTTAGATTTTTATATGATGTTTATGATATTTTAATCTTTTGTAATTCTTTAGGTTTTTATGAAGGTTTTTGAAGCAAAACTGATAATGTAGACGAAGCACACAAAAACACACAATTATTAACTTTTTAGAAATTTTGAACTTTTCCTCGAATTTTTATTTATTTTCTAAAATAGTCAATATGATTTTTATGGGTTTTTTATTTTTAAAAAATAAAGTACAACAAGAAATTAATCCCAAAAATCACAATAAATATGACATGTTAGCAGGAGCTTACAGTAATTTTTATAGAATTTTTGGACTAAATTGGTATTTATTTGATTAACTACGAGACACACATATTGTAGGGACTTACTTGTAATTACAAGAAACCTCAAGGGCAAATATTAACAAAAAAGAAAAGCTTAAGGCCAACGGTGCAAAATCCCCAGCAAATAGTCACACATGCTCAATAAACCATGCACAGGGGTAGATTTACAAATACCAGAAAGTTTCCATTCAAAACGTAACAATAAAATATTCAGGATATAACATGCAAATAACCCAAAAATCACATGGGACTGCACGTGAGTTCACATACAGGGGACTAAAATGCAAATATTGGAAATAATAAGGGTCCACTTGCAAAATATCCATAGTATACGACCAATATTTATAGGACTAATTAGAATGCATAAAACAGAGAGGGTCCTAAGAACAATTTACCCCTTATTAAGGAGTGATTCAACAGCAGAAGGAGATCCACTTATGATGGATGGTCAGGATAGGGGGATACCACTTTGGCTATGGATGACTGAAACATGATCCTTAGATGGATCTGACGGTGGAAGGCTCCCAATCATGGATGGTGATGATCAGAACTGGGACGGGCCTCGATAGAACGGCTAAGTGGGCGTCTGTACGAACTGGGAAGAACTCACTTTCGATGAGCTTCGATCGACAATTACGTGCTGGTCCGGCATCCTCACAAGCAGTTGTGATGTGGAAAATAATGGCGACGGTGGTTAGTAACGGTTGGTTGGCTTAGAAGAGCCTAGGACCGTGTAGAGGGTTCTAGGGAAACATGGGCACCTGGAGAAGGCCATCCATACTCTCTAGACCACGAGATGAGACCTTCTTGTGCCTTACCCTATAGGAAAAAGGTAGTGTTGGCCATGAGAGCCCATGACGAGCCATTATGCAATAAATGTTATTGTACATATCATTCCCTGATTTGAAATGAAGAATGAATAAGTTGCATAATAGGTCCCTTAGTACAATTAGGTTTATGTACCATGGCCATCTTAATGATCATACAGCTGATGATTCAATAATTGAATCATAGAAGCTGGAGCTTGGTTGAATATCTAAAGGTTTAGATTGAGGACTCATCAAGCATCCTCAAATAATTGTTAAGAGATGATCTCCAGCCTGAGTAGGAGATGGCAATCCTTTCTCATTTAGGTTGATATCTAACCAACCTCTTGATGCAGGTCCTCTGCATAGGAATAGAGACTCGGAGGTGTTAGATAAGTTAGGTCAAAGAGTTGACTTAACGAGATCGAGATAACCAAAGTCCTATATCGCATGCTGTCACGATACAGGCACACATCCTCTGACCGGAGACAGATGTGTTGATATATGTCTGAGTATGTACATTTGGCAGACCAATAGGTTGATGACCTAACCAAGGTCTATATGACTAATATGATCTCTCAAAGGGATCACACAAGTACAATTACTGAACCGGAAGACATGAGCTCACTCATGAGATATTGGGAAGAATCAAATTCCGTGCATGGTGGTCTCGCTTTGGAAGCTTGAATGAATTCGTAGGTTTGATATATACTTTTGGAAAGCATATGATCAAGACCTAGGTATGATATATGCTTTTGGAAAGTATATAATCGATACTGACTCCCAATGATCAAATGAGAAACTTACTGATAAAACCATGAAGTAGGAAGTATAAAGTTCATCCAATACTTCGTGTTTATTCTGAGTCTTCCAGTATGTATGATGTAGAGGTATTTGGAATACCTGAGGGTGATGTGATCATAAACGATTGTATAACCATGACGCTTCCATTCCTAGGGAGTGATGAAACGGGTCTGGATTTTAGTGACTCCTCTCAGTAGAGAAGTAATCTGATCTTGGTCCAAATGTTGGACATTGATCTGAATGTGATTCAAATGCAACGAGAAAATTAGATTTGCGGTCTTGATTTAATCAAGCATCTATGGGAGGCCCGCGATCTGGATTTGAGATATGATCTCAATATCCAAGTCACTATACATGGAACAATACAATCGCCTTGTCCTTATCTCCAAATATTCGCCGGGAAAGCGCATTATCCTTGAAAGGGTTCAGGATAATTTCATTGTTGATATTATGTATCCGAGCATTGAGAAAATTGATAATTAAATGTGATTTAATTATCATGATTAATATGAATTCGATTCATATTATAAAGAGAGTTATCTTAGACAATTAAATGAGATTTGATTATCAAAGATGTGAATAATGTGAATATGATTCACATTATTTGGGCACATGAGAATAGACATCCAAGATGATTAAAAGTGACTTAATTAACATGGATATGAATAATGTCGATAGCAATATCCATATTAGTCATATATATTATAAATGTGATTTATAATATATAAGAGCGATCTATTTGTAATTTACATTGTTAATTAAATGTTGATGTGAATTGGATTCACATTGGACAATTAATTAAAAATGTAATTCACATTTTATTTTGCGTTGTGAATGTGATTCACAATTTTCTAATGGCATGATTGCAATATTCACAAAATAATTATGAATATAGATTTGATCTAAATTAAATTAATTGTTGTTGGGTTTTACCAACACAAATCTTAGCCATTAAAAGAAACATAAATCAATGAGAGCCATTGGATTTGTGTTGCACATGGATTCAGATCCATGAATCCCAAAATAATATAAAAAGGAGACGCACCCCATTGCTCTTATTTACACACAAGAGAACATAAGTCTCTCTCTCTCTTTTTCTCTCTACACGTCTTCCCTCTCTCTTCCTCTTATGACCGTCCACCATGGATGCCCTAGAGAGAGTCTCCCTCGCCGCAGTGTCGTCGTTATGCTGCCCGACCATTTGCTCATGGATCTCCGTCTCCTTTGGTGTGCCTCGCTCGTGAAGAAGACGTCAGATCTCGTGTGTCGAGATCAGGAGATTCGTCGCTTGGATCATCAATATGGATTGCGAGAAGCACGCGATTCATCCCCGCACTCACAAGCGTCTCCTCCATCGGATCGGACATGAGACCGGAGGTCCCTTCGTTTAGAGACTCGATCACAACCATGCTTCAAGAGGTAATCCTATTACTTGTTTGTGGTTTAGACGAAACCATTCGAGAAGTGTTCTTTGATCATGTGGTTTCGTCGCATGAAAAAAAATTTAATTTCCGCTGCATAGAACAACTTGTTCGAGTAGTCGTTCTTCGTCGTATTTGATACGATGTTCACGCTTTCATGATGCGCTTGAGGATATCACCATATCCTTCAAGTGCTATCAGATCCAGTTTGAAGGTTTTGGATGCGATCCATTAACCGAGGACAACTTGGGTTCATTAAGGTTTGCGAAAGTTTTCTTGCATTTCATTTTCGCATCTCTGTTTTGAGATTATTTCGGACCTGTTTAAATTGTTTAAAAACGAAAATAATACTTGTATTTTGTTCCCCATTAAATAATAAAATTATAGGATCTGAGTTTACGTAATTTGGATTAAGTTTGCTCGAGATATGGTTGTTTTAATGAACATGTATTCACTGTTGCGGGAACTGCGAATCTTAACATGTTTAATGAGTTAATTACTGTTTCTATCCGCCTTTAAATGCGAGAAATATTACTTAAGTTCTGTCCTAAACCAAATTATCAATCTTTGAAAATTGATTTTGTCTAGTTTGGATTTAAATTGATTGAGATATGTTAATTTTACTAAGTAGGGGTCACAGCTGAAATTACAGTCCTAATCAAGAACCATGTGATTGTCAATTAGTGAAATTAATTATTAATTTCATGAAATAATTATGGAAAATATTTGAGAAATATTTAATGATGATTATTTCCTTAATTGACATGGCCTCAACCAATAAATTGATTAGATTTGATCTATATCATAATTGGAAACTCAATCATCAAACTCCTTGCTTGAATAGGATTGGGAATTTGTCTAGCAAATTTCCTTATAATCAAAAATGTTTTGATTATTATTATTTGGTGTAATTTCTATTAAATAACCGATGGTCATCTCAAGTACAGATTGATCTATTTGGCATTATCCTTTCCTGAGGTGGATATGGTGTCTAGTCGAGGAGTATTGGGGTAGCGGGTTGCAATGTATGTGGTCCGTCCCACTCTCGTCGGTACTGGCCATGACAGTGGTAGGGACTCGATAATGACACAGAAATCAAGATGTATTTTTCTAATTATTAAAATTCGAATTAATACGTACTGTGTGATAATACCATATATATATATTCAAGTAAAACAATCAAGTTTGTTGATTGAATTAGATTGATAATTAATTTAATATGATTGAATTAATTATATCCAATTAAAAACACTCTATTATGAATAGATGTGTATTTCCCTTGGAAGAATTAATTATGTGAATATGATTCATGATAATTAATTCAAATTTGAATATTAGGTGGAGGATCATATAAGTGACATCTATGGTCTCTCGTCATGGTGAAGGGTTCCATCGTCAGAGATTGTATGTCTGAGACGCTTGTCCAAAGTGACAGCTCCTGCATACAAGCCATTTGGATAGGGCTCTTCGCTTCTTGAAAGAGTAAGGACGTATGCGTAGTGACCCCAATATCGGGTCCTCATATTATTGGGGTGCTATTGGATTGTGCGTAGCGAGTTGTATTCCTGTGGATGGTTGGTTCAATTAATGACAGGTCAACATCGCCTTAGGGGTGGTGGGCCCGGGTGTTAAAGACCGAATTGGGAAATGCAAGTTGGACTTGTAAGGCAGAATGTGTTTTCGCTTCTTTTTATCGGAGTCAGAGGTTCTCATATTATTGGGATGTGACAATGATAAGGAAGGAGATCCCAAATTCTATTGAGATATAATGGTAAGTATATCTCTTACAATGAAAGTGATTAAGGGAATGAACTTTCAGTGTTGACAAGGCAAGACGACTTTGATATAAAAATAACTAAATCAAAGTAAAATATGTGTATATATATAAATATATATACACTTATGGAAATTTCTTATTTGAGATAATCCCTCATTAAACCCAATCATTGTTATACTCAATAATAACCAATAAAATATCATGGATTGGACTCATGATCCAGATATTGTACTTGCAGTTGGACACATAATGTATGTGGTTGCAATGTGCAAGTTTACTCATAATAATGAGGAATGACAATTAAATAGATAATAGGACTATAACCCTAAGGTTTGTATGTCTATGTAGTCTTGATCTCTCATCGGATGTACTTTGGAAGTGACATGTTGATGATGATCGTAGTTGTCAATTAATCCTTATAAAAATCTAAGAAGATATCCTGGCATACATATGTTCTCTTGACATTTATCATGAATGACTTGGTTCACTGCATCATATAGAGTGGTAGCTCTATAAGAGATGATGTATTCAAAATGTTTGAATACCTACCTGAACCAATGTTTCAAGAGTTTAGATGGATGTAGATACGATAAGTGTCATCGTTCTACTATCTATACTCTAGTCATTCATGAAGCTTCATAATATTTATATTGTATGAATTTAATGAAGCATGTATAAATGTTGAAATGCTCTTACATTGAATTCTGTTAAATTTAACGTAAGAGATCCTTAGTCTTAAGCAATCGTTGTTTATAGATGAAGGGAGCGTAGTGGAAGCATGGGTCGGACTCGAGTAAGAAGGAAAGTCAAAGAGTGGACCTATTTCTGTAACTTCCATATGGCATCCAGATAGTTGGATGAATGCCAATACTGCAATGAGTCGATGTACTGATAGTATGACTATCTGGACTATCTAGGATCCTTAGTGAAGGACTCAGATAGAGCATCAAAATAATCTACATATAATCATTGACTTTGACTTACATATTTGATAAGATAAAGTCTAGTAATTGTATCTCAATCTTCTACAACACTTGCAATGGGTTGCATATGTTTTAGAAGACTGGAAAATTTGATCTTAAGCTTTGTAGTTATCCATATGGATATTGATGCAATTGTTGCAACAATCTTTGTTGGATTGATAGAATTGTTAATTTCAGAGGGAGAGCCCTTACTCTTAGAGAATGTCTCTCTGACCTAGATATAAGAATACACTCATTGTTTGTTTCTAACTGTTGGAAATAAACATGAATTCTGAGATAGAACTATCATAAAGAGTTATGATGGATATATTTCAGATAGTAATCTAACATCTAGTGGACTCCACAAAATTAGAAAATTAATGAATGGTTCATTAAGATTTCTAGTACTGAAAATTAAAACCTTTATAAGATCAATTAGAGGATGAAGATCATTTGACAATGATCTGGCATCAAGTTTTGGACATATGTGTGTTGATGAGATCAATGGACTAGTGAGAGATGAAACTTTACATTGTCTAAAGGTTCAAATCTTACATACTTGTGAATATTGTATTCAAAAGTAAAAATATCCAATACACCCTTCCTTAGGAAAGGTGTAAGATGTCAAGGTATTCAGGATCTCAAACATTATGATGTATGCAGATCATCTATATCATAGTAAACGTTATGGATATCTGATATCTATTGATGATTATGTATGATATGAGATTTCTTCTATTCACATAAGAAGCCTTTGAAATGTTCAAAGATTTCATTATTTTTGGTTTAGAACAAAAGTTTGAAGGAAGATCAAATTAGCATAATTTCCTCTTAGTTTCCAGGTATATATGTAGTAGAGACTACATTATATATCCTTAATGAGATTCCATGCAAGTAAGATGGAATTGAGCACTAGAGAGTGGAACTTCATTAGGAAAATAAAGGATGGTATTGGATACCTACTTTATGACCTTGATATTCTTAAAAGATCTCATCTCTGAGGATATGATTCTTGGAGGATGACTCTATTGAGAATCAAGAAGAAAATGAAGTGTAGGAACTCATTTAATCTTGAGAAGATAATGAGGTTCCTGAAATCGGGAACTAAAAGGACAATTAAAGATGAAACACTAATACTTCTTCAAATGAGTTTGAGGATGTATTCCATGTGTCAGTGATCGGATTTCATGTGATGAAAATCTTGAGTATCATAACATGGAAAGATGGATTTTAGAAATGAAAGTCTAGAGTAGACTTCATGTACAAGTGTTGTATATGGACCCTCAAGGATCCACCTATATGGGTAAGACCCATAAAGGTGTAAATGGATCAAAGATTGCATTCCTCTTTGAGGATATTCACATGAAGTAGCCCCAGGGCTTCATGGTTGAGGAAATCAAGATGTGCAAGCTAAAGAAATCCATCTATGGACTCAAATAAGCTTCTAGTAGCTGGAACATAAGATTTGATGAAATTATGAATGTTATGATTTCAGATAGAATCTTAATAAATCATATGAAGCTTAGTGGGAGTGCCATTTGTGTTCATCACGCTAAATGTAGATAAAATCCTAATCATTTAAAATGATATAAGGATAATAATAAGTGTTTTATTATCAGGTTGTTCCATAACTTGAGATATGATCTCAATGATACCTCTTAGATCTTAGTTCTGAAGGTGTTCAGAAGCAAAGAAAAGAGGGGATTTGGACCGTAACATTTGTAGTACACCTTGGACATATTCCATTTTAGGAAATTCCAAAAAAGGCTTCCTTCCCTTAAGATATGGTACTGACCTATCTAAAGGGATAGCACCTCAAAGAGTTGAGGAAGTGAATGCTAGAACTGCTTGCACTTGTGCATCAGTTATGAGAAGCTGAGTGTATGCTAGATGCATACAAAAGCCAGATATCCGTCATGCAGTGGGAGTAGTAAACTGTTACTAATCCTACTATGGAGATAAAACACTTGATTGCAGTAATAACAAAATCTTCAAAGATGACAAGACTTTAGAGATAGTGATCTCTAAGTCTTATCTTCATGAAATTAAGACCATATAGAAATAGATCTAAAAGGTCTTAACTGTGGATACCTTAGGAGATAGAGATCTCCAGGAATGAGGGTATTCTGATAAGAATAATTGAAATTACATACTGGTTATAATAATTATTGACGTGTAGTGTCAAGGACACTACGATTGATATGATTGAGTATTGGTTGCATAAGATGCAACATTCGTAATAGATGCAAGCACTGTTGCTGGGGATATGCAAGTGTCATAAATGGACTTGGCGTAGTATCTCAGGAACAGAGTGACTGATCAACTTACCTAGGTATTTTTGAAATAGACTATGCTTATCACATGAGTGTGGGTTTAAATGATTAGCCTATTAATGGCTCTTTGGGCAAGTGGGAGATTGTTTGACATGTGGGCCCACGGTTAGCCATCATGCAATAAATGTTATTGCACATATCATTCCTTGATCTGAAATGAGAATGAATAAGTTGCATAATAGGTCCCTTAGTACAATTAGGGTTATGTACCATGGCCATCTTAATGATCATACAACTGTTAATTCAATAATTAAATCATAGAAGCAGGTGCTTGGATGAATATCTAAAGGGTTAGATTGAGGACTCATCAAGCACCGTCAAATGATTGTTAAAAAATGATCTCCAGCCTGAGTAGGAGATGGCAATCCTTTCTCAATTAGGTTGATATCTAACCAACCTCTTGATGCAGGTCCTGTGCATAGGAATAGAGATTCGAAGGTGTTAGAAAAGTTAGGTCAAAGAGTTAACATAACGAGATCGAGATAACCAAAATCCTATATTGTATTCTGTCACGATACAGCACACATCCTCTGACCGGAGACAGATGTGTTGCTATATGTCTGAGTATGTATATTTGGCAGACCAATAGGTTAATGACCTAACCAAGGTTTATACACCGGCGTGCTGGTGTGCATATAAGGGCATATGAGTAATATGATCTCTCAAAGGGATCATACAGGTTCAGTTACTGAACCGGAAAACATTAGCTCACTCATGATATATTGGAAGGATCAAAATCCGTGCATTATCGTCTCGCTTTGGAAGCTTGACTGAATTTGTAGGTTTGATATATACTTTTGGAAAGCATGTGATCTAGACCTAGGTACGATATATGATTTTGGA
Source organism: Ottelia alismoides (assembly GCA_037367405.1). NCBI lineage: Eukaryota > Viridiplantae > Streptophyta > Magnoliopsida > Alismatales > Hydrocharitaceae > Ottelia > Ottelia alismoides. The sequence goes on along the minus strand of JAZKJV010005562.1, from coordinate 972,598 downwards.
AAGTATATGATCAATACCAACTCCCAATGACCAAATGAGAAACTTACTGACAAAACCATGATGTGGGCAATATAAAGTTGATCCAATACTTCGGGTTTATTCTGAGTCTTCCAGTATGCATGATGTAAAGGTATTGGGAAAACCTGAGCGTGATGTGATCATAAACGATTGTATAACCATGACGCTTCCATTCCTAGGGAGTGATGAAACGGGTATGGATTTTAGTGTCTCCTCTCAGTAGAGAAGTAATCTGATCTTGATCCAAATGTTGGGCATTAATCTGAATGTGATTCAGATGCAATGAAAAGATTAGATTTGCGGTCTTGATTTAATCAAGCATCCATGGGAGGCCCGCGATCTGGATTTGAGATATGATCTCAATATCCAAGTCACTATACGTGGAACAATACAATTGTCATGTCCTTATCTCCAAGTATTCGCGGAGAAAGCGCATTATCCTAGAAAGGGTTCAGGATATATTCATTATTGATATTATGTATCCGAGCATTGAGAAAATTGATAACTGAATGTGATTTAATTATCATGATTAATATGTATTCGATTCATATTATAAAGAGAGTTATCTTAGATAATTAAATGAGATTTGATTATTCAAGATGTGAATAATGTGAATATGATTCACATTATTTGGGCACAGGACAATAGAGATCCAAGATGATTAAATGTGATTTAATTATCATATATATGAATAATGTGGATTGCAATATCCATATTAGTCATATATATTATAAATATGATTTATAATATATAAGAGAGAGCTATTTGTAATTTACATTTGTTTATTAAATGTGGATGTGAATTGGATTCACATTGGACAATTAATTAAAAATGTAATTCACTTTTTATTTTGGGTTGTGAATGTGATTCACAATATTCTAATGGCAAGATGGTCATATTCTCAAAAAAATTATGAATTATAATTTGTTGTAAATCTTGGAGATTTTCATGGAATAATGGAATCTCATGAGATCTCATGAGATTGCATGAGATTGCCACCAAATCCAGTATTATGGAAGGAGGCAATCTTTATTCCAAAATCTCCATGCTTGATTGATTTAATTTGATATTGATTTATATTGATTTATCAATATAGATTTGATCTAAATTAAATTAAGTGTTGTTGGGTTTTACCAACACAAATCAATGAGAGCCATTGGGTTTGTGTTGCCCATGGATTGCGATCCTTGGATCACAAAATAATATAAAAGGAGAGGCACCACATTGCTCTGCTTTACACACGAGAGAACATAAGTCTCTCTCTCTCTTTTTCTCTCTACACGTCTTCCCTCTCTCTCTTCCTCTCATGGTTGTCCACTATGAATGCCCTAGAGAGAGTCTCCATCGCCGCAGAGTCATTGTCATGCTGCCTGACCATTTGCTCGTGGATCTCCATCTCCTTCGATGTGCCTCACTCGTGAAAAGATGTCCGATCTCGTGTATCGAGATCAGGAGATCCGTCACTTGGATCATCAACATGGATTGCGAGAAGCAGCAATTCATCCCCGCGCTCGCAAGTGTTTCCTCCATCGGATCAAACTTGAGACAGGAGGTCTCTTCGTTTAGAGACTCGACCGCAACCATGCTTCGAGAGGTAATCCTATTGCTTGTTTTTGGTTTAGACAAAAGATCCGAGAAGTGTTCTTGGATCATGTGAATTGGTCCCATGAAAAAATTTTGATTTCCGCTGCACAGAACAACTAGTTCGACTTGTCGTTCTTCGTCGTATTCGATACGATGTTAACGCTTCCGTGATGCACTTGAGGATCTCACCATATCCTTCAGGTAGTGCTTGGAGAAGTGGCTCCAGCAAGGGTTTGAGCACTACTATTACCATAAACAAAGGGTGGATGGTGTACGGGATAGGTCTCAAGCAATGTGGGGGATTTGACCTGCTAAGAGACTCCAAACTGATGGCTGGAGTCATGGGAAAGGATACGGAGCACACGGAGAACTACATGTTGGTCGGAGTGATGCGTATGTTGTCGGAACGAGGTGGAAACAAGGGATGGTCGGAGATGTCATATGTTAGCTGAAAGATTGATTCGAATGGGAAATTGAAGGTCGAATGAGTACCTGGGGATGATCGGAGTATGCTCGATAGTGTGGACGGTGGTCCACAGGGGTTTTTGCCCAATGGTCGGCGTTTCTAGAGTCTTAGCTCCTCACAACGAAGCTGAGGGAATTCACGCCGGACCTAGGGTCTCTCACGCTCCAAAAGGCTCCCTTGCCCTCTCCCTCTTGTGTTGTCACTCTGGAAAATAAAGGACGGCTGCGCAGGAGGTGGTAGCACAGCCAAAGGTGTTGGAAAAGGGGAGAGGGGGTGTTTCTACATAGTGCTCCAGGTCCGAGAAGGAGGTGGTGTGTCTTATGAACAGAGGCACGGATCGAAAGGGAGTGTGGCGGGTGAAGATTAGGGATCCACGCTCTCGAATCAGAGCAAAAGATCAGGTGGAATGGCGGTCGGATAGGGTTGGAAGAAATCAGAGACAATCAGTGCAAACCAGATTTGGTGAAAAAGACGAAGTGGGGACTAGTTGATTTTGGTCAAACAACCAAGTTAGACCAATCAAAGCCGGTCTAGGATGCAGACAAAAACTGCTACAGGACAAAATTTTTTAAAAAATAAAGATAAATGAATTGAAAACAATAAATGAATATAAATTAAAAATTGTACAAAATAAAAAATGTTTATTAGTTTTCAAAGATTTTTTTGTTATTTTTAATATTATTATGAAAATAAATAGTGTATAAACCATATATAATATCATATACACGTATTATGTACAAGTATTTTTATTTTGTTATTTTTACACAAATACCCCAATCTTATATTCTATTTGTTTTCAACATATTTTTAGGAGTACAAAATAATTTTTATTTTATTTTTACAAGTTATTTATAGGTATATAATTAACAATTAATGTGGTATATATACATGTATTTTGTACAATAAATGGAGCCTTTTATTTTATTTTATTGATTTTTATTTTCTTTTTATATTATTTCTAGAGATACAAATAAGGGAGTAAAAATAATAATTTAGTTTGATTTTATCAAAAACATTTATGTACAAATATAGCTAATATGCGCACAACAAAGTGGAACCTATCTCTCTCTCTACTTATTTTATTTTACGATCAGGTCAAGGCTTGACATTGTCTTGGCGTTCAGGTCACTTATTATTTATTCTAAATACCTCCTTCCTTTTTGTTTTACTTTATTCTTTTATTTTTGTACAAAAACATGCTAATTATGTAATATTAACAAATGCATGCAGAATGCTAAGTTATTGTATTCAAAAATATTTACAAGATGCTTTGCTAAGATAAATAGCTAAAATAAAAGTATAAAGAGTGAGAATTAGAGATTCACAGTGTAACTATGTAGAGTGTCGAACACCGGAAGCGAACATCATAGATTGTGCACGTGAATGCAGAAAATGTCCTACTCTTATCTATTTATTACAATTTTCAGTGGGTTTTTAATTTAATATTTTTTACATATTTCAATTTTTATATTTTATTTAATTTTATATCTTCTAAGTTTAAATTTCATTATTTACTAGAGAATATAATTATACATTTACTTATATATAATATAGGGTAATATAAGTATAAATACAACTAAAACTAACCAAAAATTACAAAATAAAATATTTTTGTACTTTTTATATTTTTCAATCATTTCTGCGATTTTAAGATATTTTTCTAAATTTTATGTCTTTTAAAGTCAAAAATATTGCAAAATAGGGAAAATATATATAGGTTAAGGGATTCGAGGTTTAAAATAAGAAAAGGTGTCGATATTATCCATACCAATTTTATTACATCCTAATATGTATATATAAAAATATAGAGTAGAACTAAATATTTTAGGGGTATTTGGTGATGTTTTATATTTTAAAAAAATGGAGCATTTTAATTTCTAGTAATTTCCTTTTCCTATTTTTTATGGATGTTTAGTCTGGATCTATAAAATATAATAATAAAAAAGACTAGTTTTGTGAAATTTTTAAATATTATTTTATAATTTTTAATACTTTTTAAGGCAAATAGGAATAAAATTGTGTTACTTTTGTTTTTAGTAAGTAAGAAAACTGCATGAAATGCAAAATTAATTATATACATGAAAGAGCATGTAATTAGGCATATAATTCTATTTTTTCATAAATTTTGGAGCACGAATGATGTTTAAAAATAATATAGAACAAGCATAAAAATTGTTGAACTACCAACCGTATATTTGAAAATGAAATATAAGTCAGTGGCTACAATACAAAATACCAAAAGTTTATAACTAATATTTAAATTTTCAATACTAAACTAAAATACCAAAACCTCCTGGAGGCTCCACATGAAATACCCAGCTCAGATGGGACGACACGTGAGTTGAGCTAGACATGACCTAATAACAATTTCAGGAAAGTAAGGGGTCTTTATGCTAATATCCCAAAAATATAAAGTGTAATTAAATTTTACAAGACTAAACAAAAATAAGGAAAAATCGAGGGTAGGATTCAACTGGTGCAGATGGTTGAAGGCACCTCACTTGACACAGGGCATGCCCTAGATGGATGGTGACAGTTCAACATGAGCGGCTAAAATTAGATCCCCATATGAGATCTGACGGTCGATGCACGCTTTGATCCGACGATACCTGTGCCATCTGGAACTCGGCACTTCATCGGACGTCGGTGAAGGTTCTTGGAAGAATTGGAAAGAACACTAGCCCTCCAAAGCTTCGACCAGACGTAGAAGCCGCCTATGATCTCTTCAGTCGCTGGTGAGTGGATGGAATCATTCCTCCTGATGGTGCACGACTGTTGATGGCTTTAAAAGACTCTGAGGATCATCGTTGTGCTCCAAAGAGGTTTGAGGAGTTTGACGTACCTTGGAACCTCCACCGACTTCAAAACTACCCCCAGTTGGAAGGTAGGCTCAGAAGACCTGCACAAGAAGAAAATAGGGTTGAGAGAAAATTGCTTCAATGTGATTAGGCATCGAATGAATGTAGAATGGGTGCGGGTGGCAAGGTCCAGTGATATGTGGAAGAGAGGACATCGAAATCCAAATCCAATGGGGATCTGATTGAGTTAGGTGGCCCATGAGATGGAGAAATTGAAGCGTAAGGTGGTGAGGTGAAAGGAAATAGTCGGAATAAGGGAGCGCTGTGAGTAATAGTGGTCGAAGCTTGAAAGCTAGGACAAAGCTAATATTCTAAAATCGAAATTAAAACATTAATTTTAACCTAAACTACAATGCAGGATCAAAAGGTACTAACTAAATCTACCTAAGAAATGAAAGAACTAACTTGGAACGGCTGGAGGCCATGAGATGAACCTCGACAACGGCGGACCAGCTGAGATGGGTGGGAACCACCTCAATACTCCTCCTCCTTTATTCAAAAGCCAGGGTGAGCTAGTAGTCACCAAGACCAAGATCTTGGACATAAGTGAGGGGGAGAAAGTGGAGCGTAAGGGAACCAAAAAACCAACGAATGGGAGGAGGTGGCTAAATACAAGCGAGTATCGGGAGAAGTTTGACTAGGGTTTTCATGCAGACCAAGAGTTGTACGAGGAAGGGAAGGGTCTGCGGGATGGAGGTATGTGTTGAGAAGTCTTTACATGAAGGAGTCGAGGACTACTAACCTAGACATGTGAGCCCACGGTGAGCCATTATCCAGTAAAAGTTATTCCAAATCATTCCCTGATGTGAAATGAAGAATAACTAATTTGCATAATAGCCCCTTTAGTACTATTAGGGTTATGTTCCATGGATATCTCAATGATCTTAACAAATGTTAAATCATATAGGCCGGTGCTTGGATGAATATCTAAAGAGTAAGATTGTACACTGTCAAATGATTATTAAGAGATGATCTCCAGCCTGAGTAGGAGATGGCAATCCTTTCTCTAATGGGTTGATATCTATCCGACCTATTGATGTAGGTCCACTGCATAGGAATAGAGGTGTTAGATAAGTTAGGTCAAACAATTGACTAACGAGATTGAGATAACCAATGATATATACCATATGCTTTCATGATATAGACATGCATCCTCTAACTGGAGAAAGATTTGTTATTGTATGTCTGAGTATGTACATTTGGCATATCAATAGATTGATGGCCTAATCAAGGTCTACACATGGGCGTGTTGATGTTCATACAAGGTCATATGAGTAATACTATCTATCAAAGGGATCATACATGTTCATTTCCTGATGTGGAAGACATGAGCTCACTCATGAGATATTGGGATTAAAATTCATGCATAGTCATCTTGATTTGGAAGCATAATTGAATGTGTAGGTTTCATATATGCTTATGAAAACTATACGATCAATACCTGGTATGATATATGCTTTTGAAAAGCATGTGATCGATACCAAATCCCAATGATCAAATGAGAAACTTAATGATAAAAGCTTGAAGAAGACAATATAAATAGATCTAAAACTTCATGTTTATTCTAGTTCTTCCAGTGTGCAGTATGTAAAGATATCAAGAATACCTGAGGTTGATGTGATCATAAATGATTGTATAATTACGACGCTTACATTCTTATAGAGTGATGAAACATGTTTGAATTTTTTTGACTCCTGTTAATAAAAAAGTAAACTGATCTTGGCCCAAATGTTGGACAGTGATCTGAATGTGATTTAGATGCAATGAAAAGATTAGATTTTTTATTTCGTCAAACATCTATGGGAGATTCACATGATCTTGATTTGAGACATGACCTCAACATCTAAGTCACTATACGTGGAACATATAATCGCCCTGTCCTTATCTCCAAGTATCCGTCGAGCAAACCCATTATTCTTGAAGAGTTCAAGGATAACTTCATTGTTCATATAAGGTATTTTTACACCCATAACCTGAGTAATTTCGCAACAACATTCATAACCCTGCATAATCGCAAATTACATGAGAAACCCCGAGTAGTTCTTAACTCTTACATGACATGACCCTATGTTATGTTCTGTTTGAGATACCCTTTATATTTGACAATTTCCGTTGAAAAAGACAGAAATGCCCCTGAAGTTCATTCATATTTGCAAAGCATGGCATATACCCTTTCCTGCTCATCCCCTGTCTTCGAGCTAAAAGGAGCGCGACCGAGCAACAAGCCCCTCCACCCTTCCCTTGCAGCTCCCATGCTCGCCGGCCGAGCTCAAAGCCCCCCCTCCCTCCCCGCGCTCTTGGCAGGTGAGCTGAAGGCAAGCTCCCCCACCCCAATCCTCCCATGCTTGCCCCCACAGCCGCTCGCTCAAAGGGCTCCCCCTCCCACCTCAGTCCTCCCCTGCTCTCCCTTCCACAGCCGCTCAAGCCCCCCCCCACTCGGTGGGCGAGCGGAATGAAGGATGCAGGAAAAATCCTCAAGCGCATCACAGAAGCGTGATGATCACATCGAATGTGATCGGGAGCTACTAGTCGCACTAGTTGCTCGATGCAACGGAAATTAAAATTTTCATGTGATGAAACCACATGATCCAAGAACACTTCCCGGATCGTTTCATCTAAACCATAAACAAGTTATAGGATTACCTCTTGAAGCGTGGTTGCGATCGAGTCTCTAAACCAAGAGACCTTCTGTCTCAAGTCCGATCCGACGGAGGAGACGCTTGCAAGTGCGGGGATGAATCACGTGCTCCTCGCAAACCATGATGATCCAAGTGGCGGATCTCCTGATCTCGTCACATGAGATCCAACATCTTCTTCATGAGCGAGACGCAGCGAAGGAGATAAAGATCCACGAGTAAGAACTCCAGCAGCATAGCGACGACGCTGCGGCAATGAAGAACCCCTCTAGGGCATCCATCGTAGACTGCCATGAGAGAGGAAGAGAGACGACGTGTATAGAGAATAAGAGAGAGAGAGAGAGACTCATTATAATCATCTAACATTTTTCTTGAAGAGCAAGGGTGCCTCTTCTTATATAGGATTTTGGGAGTCCATGGATCTCAATCCATGGACAACACACAATCAATGGTTGAGATTGAATTGTGTTTCTTTCAATGGCCATGATCTTGTTGTGAAAAACACAACAAAATTTAATTTAATATATATATATATATCGATAAATCAATATATTTAAATTCAAATCAAATCAATTAATTATCATTGGAGATAATGGGAAGATAAACTATATCCCCTAAAAATAGGGGACGGCCACTCTTCTCATGAGATCTCATGAGATCTCATTGTCTCTTGAGATCTTATTATCTCATGATATATCTCCAAAATTTACAACAACAATTGTTGTAAATTATTTCACAAATATATTTCACAATTATCTTGTGAAATATTGCAATCATGCCATTAAAAAATGTGAATCACATTCACATCCCAAAACAAAATGTAAATTATATTTTCAGTTAATAATCTAATGTGAATCCAATTCACATCAATAATTAATTAACAAATATAAATCACAATATGCTCATTCTTATATATTATAAATCACATTTATAATATATATGATTAATATGGATAGTGCTATCCTCATTATTCATATCCATGATAATTAAATCACATTTAATCATCTTGGATCTCTTTTTGCATGTGCCCAAATACCATGAATCGCATTCACATTATTCATATCTGTGATATCTCTCCTTATAATATGAATCAAATTCATATTATCCATGATAATTAAATCACACTTAATAATCAATTTTCTCGATGCTTGGATACTTATATCAACAATGAAATTATCCATGAACTCTTTCAAGGATAATGCGCTTTCTCCGCGGATACTTGGAGGTAAGGATAGGGCAATTGTATTGTTCCACGTATAGTGACTTGGATATTGAGATCACATCTCAAATCTAGATCTCGGGCCTCCCATAGATGCTTGATTAAATCACGATCGCAAATCTAATCTTCTCATTGTATCTGATTCATATTCAGATCAATGTCCAACATTGGACCAAGATCAGATTACTTCTCTACTGAGAGGAGTCACTAAAATCCAGACCCGTTTCATCACTCCCTAGGAATGGAAGTGTCAAGGTTATACGATCGTTTATGATCACGTCACCCTCAGGTATTCCCAATACCTGTACATACTACATACTGGAAGACCCAGAATAAATCTAAAGTATTAGATCAACTTTATACTGTCTACTTCAGGGTTTTATAAGTAAGTTTCTCATTTGATCCTTGGGATTTGGTATCGATCATATACTTTCCTAAAGCATATATCATACCTAGGTCTTGATCATATACTTTCCAAAAGTATATATCAAACCTACAAATTCAGTCAAGCTTCCGAAGCGAGATGACCGTGCACGGAATTTGATTCTTCCCAATATCTTAGGAGTGAGCTCATGTCTTCCGGTTCAGTAGTGAACCTGTATGATCCCTTTGAGAGATCGTATTACTCATATGCCCTTATATGCACACCAGCGTGTCGGTGTATAGACCTTGATTAGGTCATCAACCTATTGGTCTGTAAAATGTACATACTAAGACATATAGTAACACATCTGTCTCCGATAAGAGGATGCGTGCCTATACCATAACAGCATACGATATAGGTCTTTGGTTATGTCGATCTCGTTAAGTCAACTCTTTGACCTAACTAATCTGACTCCTCCTCATCTCTATTCCTATGCAGAGGACCTGCATCAAGAGGTCGGTCAGATATCAGCCTATGTGAAAAAGGATTGCCATCTCCTACTCAAGCAGGAGATCATCTCTTAAAAATCATTTGACGGTGCTTGATGAGTCCTCAATCAAACTGTTTGGATATTCATCCAAGCACCAGCCTCTATGATTCAATAGTTGAACCAACATCTGTATGATTATTAAGATGGCCATGATACGTAAGCCTAATTATACTAGGGGACCTATTATGCAAATTAGTTATTCTTCATTTCAGATTAGGGAATGATATTCGCAATAACATTTATTGCATAATGGCTCATCGTGGTCTCGCATGTCCAACAATCTCCCACTAGCCCAAAGAGCCATTAATGGGCTAATCATTTAAACCCACACTCATGTGACAATCATATGCTATTTAGAAATAACTAGGTTAGTTGATCAGTCACTCTGTTCCCAAAAGACTATGCCAAGTCCTTTTATGGCACTTGCATATCCCTAGGTAACAGTGCTCGCATCCAATGCGAATGTCACATCTTATGCAACCAATACTCAATCCTGATAAAGAAATTATAATGTCCCTGACACTATTACTCGGTAATTATTACAACCGGTATTTCAATAATCCTTATCAAAATACCTTTATTCCTGGAGATCTTTATCTCCCAAGGTATCTACAGTTAAGACCTTTTAGATCACTATCTATAAAGTCTTAGGTTCTTGATGATGAGACTTTGAGATCATTATCTCTGAGTCTTGTCATCTTCGAAGATATTTATTATTACTTCAATCAAGTGTTTTATTTCTATGGTAGGATTAGTAACAGTTTACTACTCCCATTGCATGGCAGACATCTAACCTTTCGTACACATCTAGCACATACGATGCTTCTAGCAACCGATGCACAAAGGAAATCAGTTATAGCACCATCAACACTTGATATGATATCCCTTCAGATTGGTCAGTACCAAATCTTAAGGGAAGGAAGCCTTCCTTGGATAGAATATATCCAAGATATACCAATAATGTGATAATCACAGTACCCTCTTCTCTTTGCTTCTGAACAACTTCAGAACTAAGATCTAAGAGGTATTCTTGAGATCATATCTCAAGGTATGAAATAGCCATATCATAAAATACTTATCATCATCCTTATATCATTCTAAATGGTTAGGATATTATCTACATTTAGCACGATGAACACAAAGGCACTCCCACTAAGCTTCATATGGTTCATCAAGATTCTATCTGAAATCATAACATTTATAATTTCATCAAAATCTTATGTTCCAACAACAAGCTTTTTGAGTGCATAGATGGATTTCTTTAGCTTTCACGCCTTACTTTCCCCAATCATGAAGCCCGGGGCTACTTCATGTGAATATCATCAGAAAGGCATTCATAGAGGAATGCAATCTTGACTTCCATCTCAAAGATGTCAAAGCCAAGTTGTGTAGCTATAGTTAGTAATAATCCGATGGGTTTAAGAATGGTTACTGAAGAGCAAGTCTCATCGCAAGCAATGTCTTCTCTTCCAGTGTGTAGCTCATGGCTATCAACCGAGCTTTGAAGGTTTGTATCTTATCATCAGATTCCCTTTCTCCTGAAGATCCATTTACACCTTTATGAGTCTTACCCATATAGGTGGATCCTCGAGGGTCCATATACAACACTTGTATATGAAGTCTACTTTAGATTTTATTGCTAATATCAATCTTTCCATGTCATGATACTTAGGAGCTTCATCACATGAAGTCCGATCATTGTCAGACTTAATCGACACATGGAATACATCCTCAAACTCATTTGAAGAGGTATTAATTTTTCATCTTTAATTATCCTTTTAGTTTCCGATTTCAGGAGCCTCATTATCATCTCAAGATTAAATGAGTTTCTCTTACTTCATTTCTATCTTGATTCTCAACAGAGTCATCCTCTAAGAATCACATTCTTAGAGATGAGATCTTTTAAGAATCTCAAGGTCATAAAGTAGGTATCCAATACCACCCTTCATTTTCCTAATGAAGTAGCACTCTCTGGTGCTAGATTCTAGTTTACCAGCATGGAACCTTATAAGGATATATATTGTAGCCTCTAATACATATATACCTGGAGACTAGGATGTAATTATGCTAAAATTCATCATTGATCAAATCATGTCACACGTGATCTAATTGTATCTCCCTACAACTCTATTGAGTTCAGGAGTGTTAGGAGGATTGAGATAGAAATGATATTCATATCTCCATAAGGTATTCTTTGAATTTATCTAACAGGTACAAGCTACCTAAGTTAGATCAAATTCATTTTATCATTCTTCAAAATTTGGATTTAAACCAAAATTATGAAATCTTTGAACATTTCAAATGCTTCTTAGGTGAAGAGAAGAAATCTCATATCATACATAATCATCAATAGATATTATATATCCATGATGTTCATTATGATATACATGATCTACATACATCAATATGTATGAGATCCCGAATACCTTGACATCTTACACCTTTCCCAGAGAAGGGTGTATTGGACATTTTACTTTGAATACTATATTCACAAGTATGTAAGATTTGAAATTTTAGACATTCTAAAGTTTCATATATCACTAGTCTATTGATCAAATCAACAAATAAATGTCCAAGACTTGATGCCAGATCATTGTCAAATGATCTTAATCCTCCTACTGACCTTTTAAAGGTTTAATTTCAATATTAGAAATCTTAATGAACCATTAATTTTCCAATTTTGTGTAGTCCACTAGATGTTAGATTACTATCTGAAATATATCCATCATAACTTATGGTAGTTCTATCTCAGAATTCATGTTTATTTCCAACATTTAGAAACAAACAATGAGTGTATTCTAATATCTAGATCATAGAGACGTTCTCCAAGACTAAGGGCTCTCCCACTGAGAATATGAAGTCTATCTATCCAACAGAGATTGATGCAACAATTGTAGCAATATCACTGTAGATGACTACTAAACCTTAAGATCAAATTTCTAATCTTCTAATATATATATGCAACCAATTGCAAATGTCATTAGAAGATTGGGATAAAATTATCAGAATTTATCGTATGAAATAAGTAAGTCAGAGTCAATGATTATATGTAGATTATTCTGATGCTCTATTCGAGTCCTTCACTAAGGATTTTAGACAGATTTGATAGTCATACCATTGACACATAAACTTATTGCAGTATTGGCATTCATCCAACTCTTTGGATGTCATATGGAAGTCACAGAAGTACAATCAACTCTTTGACTTTCCTTCTCACATGGGTCCAAACCACGCTTCAACTGTGCTCTCTTCATCTATATAGAACCATTGTTCAAGACAAAGAATCTCTTATGTTGAATTCAAAAGATTTCAGTACAAGAGCACTTCATCATTTATACATGCTTCATTAAATTCATACAAAATGATTATTATGAAGCTTCATGAATGACTTGAATATAGATAATAAAATGATGACACTCATCATATCTACATACATCTTAACTCTTAGAGACTTAGGTTCAGGTAGGTATTCAAACATTTTGAATACGTCATCTCTTTCGTGCTACCATTCTGCATAATGCAGAGAACCATGTCATTCATGATTAAATGTCTAGAGCACATATGTATGCCAAAATATCTTCTTTGATTTTATAAGGATTATTCGACAATTACGATCACCATCGACATGTCACTTCCAAAGTACACTCGATGAAAGATCAAGAATATAGAGTAATACGGACCTTAAGGTAATGTCTTATTGTCTTATTTAATTTTCATACCTCATTATGTTGAGGAATCTTGCACAATGCAACCACATACATTATGTGTCCAACTGCAAGTACAATGTCTGGATCATGAGTCCAATCCATGATATCTTACTGGTTATTATTGAGTATAATATTGAGTGAGTTTAATGAAGGATTATCTGAAATAAGAAATTTGCATAAGGGTATATATATTATATATACATATTTTACTTTGACTTAGGAATTTTTATATCAAAGTTGTCTTGCCTTGTCAACAATGAAAGTTCATTCCCTTAATCACTTTCTGTGTAAGAGATATTCTTACAATTATATCTCAAGCAAGATCTGGGATCTCCTTCCTTGTCTCTGTCACATCCCAATAATATGAGAACCTGCGACTCCGATAAAAAGAAGCGGGAACACATTCTGCCTTGCAAGTCCAACTTGCATTTCCCGATTCGGTCTTTAACACCCGGGCCCACCACCCCTAAGATGATGTTGGCCCGTCATTAATTGAACCAACCATCAATAGGCTTAATACTTGCTATACGCAATCCAATATCGCCCCAATAATATGAGGACCCGATATTAAGGTCACTACGTATACGACCTTACTCTTTCAAGAAGAAAAGAACCCGATCCAAATAAATCATATACAGGATCTGTCACTTTGGACAAGCGTCTCATATATACAACATATGGCGACAGAATCCTTTTCCTTGACGGGAGACCATGGATTTCACTTATGTGATCCTCCACCTCATATTCAAATTGTAATAATTAATTATCGTGAATCATATTCACATAATTAATTCTTCCAAGGGAAATACACATCTATTCATAATAGAGTGTTTTTAATTTGGATATAATCAATTTAATCACATGAAATGCATTATCAATCAAATTATTAATCAACAAACTTTACTATTACTTGAATAAGAGGTATAATTTCAAAGTACGTATTATTCGAATTTTAATGATTAGAAAAATACACTTTGACTTCTCCGGCATTATCGAGTCCCTACCCGTTGTCATGGCCAGTACCGACGAGAGTGGGACGGACCACATACGTTGCAACCCGCTACCCCAATGCTATCTGACTAGTCACCATATCCACCTCAGGAAAGGATAATGCCAGATAAATCATTATGTACTTTGAGATGCTCATTGGTTTTTCAACCGAAATTCTACCATATATTATTCATCAAAACCATTTTGATAATATTATAAGGAGATTTGCTAAACAAATCCCCAATCCTATTCAAACAATAGAGTTTTGCATGTAAAAGTTGTCCTACAACTATTGTAGGATAAACTAGGGTTTTGCATGAAAACAATGTTTGTTGATGATTTCATGTCAACCAATTATGATCAAGATCAACTATCTTATCATTTTGGTTAGTGAAATGTCATTCAAGGAAATAATTATCATCATTAAATATTTCAAAAATATTTATCAATAATCATTTCATAAAATTAACAATTAATTTCATCAATTTATTTGAATGACTATCACAAGGTTTTGGATAATCATGCAATTTCCAGCAGTGACCCTCACTAAGTAAAAATAGCATATCTCATTCATTTTAAATCCAAATTAAGCAAAATCAATTTCCATAGATTGATAACTTGATTTAAAAACGAAATCATGAGATAAACACGCAATTCCAGGCGTTTTAAAACTGTAATTAACATCTTAATTACGTCTCTAATCGCCATCTCCGAAACAGTTGATATATGGTTAATAAAACAACCATATCTTGAGCAAACGGAATCCAAATTTCGCAAACTCAATCATACTGTTTTCTTAATTAATGGGGAACATTATACAATTTAAAATTTTGTATTTACACATTTTAAATAGGGCCGAAATTTTATCACAAGATAGGGCTGCGAAAATCGAAATGCTAAAATCTTCACGAACCCAAACGAGCTAAAATCTTCGTAGATTCATGTATCTAATCCAAAACCTTCATCAACCTGTCTCTGATACCACTTGAAGGGGGGAAAAATCCTCAAGTGCATCATGGAAGCGTGATGATCGCATCAAATGCGATCGGGAGCAACTAGTCACACTAGTTGCTCTATGCAGTGGAAATTAAACTTTTTTTGTGATAAACCACATTATCTAAGAACACTTCTCGGATCCTTTCATCTAAACCACAAACAAGTAATAGGATTACCTATTAAAGCGTGGTAGCGATCGAGTCTCTAAACCAAGATACCTCCAGTCTCACGTCCCATCCGACGAAGGAGACGCTTGCGAGCACGGGGATGAATCGCGTGCTCCTCGCAATCCATGTTGATGATCCAAGTGGCGGATCTCCTGATATCGTCACATGAGATCCAACATCTTCTTCACGAGCGAAATGCAACAAATGAGACGGAGATCAACGAGTAAGAACCCCAGCAGCATAACGACGACATTGCGGTGATGAAGAACTCCTCTAGGGCATCCATGGTGGACGGCCATGAAAGAGGAAGAGAGAGGATGTGTATAGAGAATAAGAGAGAGAGACTCATTATAATCATCTAATATTTTTCTTGAAGAGCAAGGGTGTCTCTTCTTATATAGGGTTTTGGGAGTCCATGGATCTCAATCCATGGACAACACACAATCAATGGTTGAGATTGATTTGTGTTTCTTTCAATGGCCATGATCTTGTTGTGAAAAACACAACAACAATTAATTTAATTTTATATATATCGATAAATCAATATATTAAATTCAAATCAAATCAATTAATTATCATTGGAGATAATGAGGAGATAAACAATATCCCATAAAAATAGGGGACGACCACTCTTCTCATGATATCTCATTTATCTCATGAGATCTCATTCTCTCATGAGATCTCATTATCTCATGATATATCTCAAATTTTACAACAACAATTGTTGTAAATTATTTCACAAATATAATTCACAATTATCTTGTGAAATATTGCAATCATGCCATTAAAAAAATGTGAATCACATTCACAACTCAAAACAAAATGTAAATTATATTTGCATTTAATCATCTAATGTGAATCCAATTCACATTAATAATTAATAAACAAATATAAATCACAATATGCTCTCTCTTATATATTATAAATCACATTTGCATGATTAATATGGATAGTGCTATCCACATTATTCATATACATGATAATTAAATCACATTTAATCATCTTGGATCTCTTTTCTCATGTGCCCAAATAAAATGAGTCACATTCACATTATTCATATCTATGATATCTCTCCTTATAATATGAATCAAATTCGTATTATGCATGATAATTAAATCATACTTAATTATCAATTTTCTCGATGCTTGGATACTCATATCAACAATGAAATTATCCATGAACTCTTCAAGGATAATGCGCTATCTCCGCGGATACTTGGAGATAAGGACAGGGCGATTGTATTCTTCCACGTATAGTGACTTGGATATTGAGACCACATCTCAAATCCAGATCTCGAGCCTCCCATAGATTCTTGATTAAATCATGACCGCAAATATAATCTTCTCATTGCATCTGAATCATATTCACATCAATGCCCAACATTTGGACCAAGATCAGTTTACTTCTCTACTGAGAGGAGTCACTAAAATCTAAACACGTTTCATCACTCCCTAGGAATGGAAGCGTCATGGTTATACAATCGTTTATGACCACATCACCCTCATGTATTCACAATACCTGTACATCCTACATATTGGAAGACCCAGAATAAACCTGAAGTATTAGATCAACTTTATACTGTCTACTTCAGGGTTTTATCAGTAATTTTCTCATTTGATCATTGGGATTTGGTATCGATCATATACTTTCCAAATTCATATATCATACCTAGGTCTTGATAATATACTTTCCAACAGTATATATCAAATCTACAAATTCAGTCAAGCTTCCAAAGCGAGATGACCATGCACGAAATTGGATTCTTCCCAATATCCCATGAGTGAGATCATGTCTTTCGGTTCAGTAGTTTACCTGTATGATCCCTTTAAGAGATCGTATTACTCATATGCCCTTATATGCACACTAGCGTGTTGGTGTATAGACCTTCGTTAGGTCATCAACCTATTGGTCTGCCAAATGTACATACTCAGACATATAGTAACACATATGTCTCCGGTCCGAGGATGCGTGCCTATACCGTGACAGCATACGATATAGGTCTTTGGTTATATCGAACTCGTTAAGTCAACTCTTTGACCTAACTAATCTGACACCTCCAAATCGCTATTCCTATGCAGTGGACATGCATCAAGAGGTCGGTCAGATATCAGCCTATGTGAGACAGGATTGTCATCTCCTACTCAGGATGGAGATCATCTCTTAACAATCATTTGACGATGCTTGACGAGTCCTCAATCTCACTCTTTAGATATTCATCCAAGCACCAGCCTCTATGATTCAATAGTTGAACCAATAGCTGTATGATTATTAAGTTGGATATGGTACATAATCCTAATTGTACTAAGGGACTTATTATGCAAATAAGTTATTCTTCATTTCAGATCAGGGAATGATATTCGCAATAACATTTATTGCATAATGGCTCGCCGTAGGCTCGCATGTCCAACACGGAAGGCTCCCGCCCCACCCCAATCCTCCCCTGCTCGCCCCCCTCCCCCCACCACGGTTGCTCAAAGGGCTCCCCCCCACCACAGTCCTCCCCTGCTCCCTCTCAAGCGTCCCCCCAACCCCCCCCCCACACGCTCGGTGGGCGAGCGGAAGGCTCCTGCCTCACCCCAGTACTCCCCTTCTCGCGCCCCCCACAGTCACTTAAAGCACCCACCACCCCTGGCGGGCGAGCTCAAAGCCCCTGCGACTAAGATGCCACCCCACCCCGGTTCCTCCCCTGCTTGCCCCCCACATCCGCTCAAAAATCCCCCCTCCCCCTATCCCCTTGCTGCTCCCTGCTCGTCCACTGAGCAGAAACACCCCCCCTTCTCGCCCACCTACTGTTGACCTCAAAGCATCCCCCCTCCCCCCCGAGTTTGCTCCTCCCCTGGTCGACCTCCTCCTTGAAGCCCCACCCTACATCCCACTACTCCCCTGACCCGAAGCAAGATAGAGGTTGAAGGGAAGGGAGAGGGTTTTTTTGTTTGTTTCCTAACCGTTGGATTGAGGATGAGTTAGATTAACTCGTTCATATGGTTGAGTTAAGATATTAAACTAACGGAGGGTTATGAGTGTGAGACGGAGTGACTATCCAGGGTATCTCATGTAATTCACGATTATGGAGGGTTATGAATGTTGTTACGAAATTACTCAGGGTTATATGTGTAAATATCCATTTATATAAGTATCAGAGAATTGAGAAAATTGATATTTACATGTGATTTAATTATCATTAATGATATGAATTTGATTCATATTACAAGGAGAGTTATCTAAGATAATTAAATGTGATTTAATTATCTGAGATATGCATAATGTGATTCATATTATTTGGGCACATGAGAATAGTGATCCAAGATGATCAAATGTGATTTAATTATCATGGATATGGATAATGTGGATAGCACTATCTAAATTATTCATATATATACATATTATAGATGTGATTTATAATATTTTAAAGAGAGTCTATCATAATTTATATCTGTTGATTAATTATCGATGTGAAATGGATTCACATTGGATAATTAATTGAAAATATAATTTACATTTTATTTTGGATTTTGAATGTAATTCACAGGTTTCCAATAAAATGCTTGCAATGTTCAAAAGGTAAATGTGAATTATTTTTGTGAGATAATATTGGAGATTTTCATGAGATAATGTAATCTCATGAAATTGGAAGAAATTGTCACCTACTAGAAAAAGGTGGTGGCTGACCACCACACCTAATTGGAATGAGTGGTTGCTGCCCTTATTATGGTATGAGGTTCATCTACTTCCCAATAATATCCAAGGATAATTGACTAAATTTATTTATATTGGTTATTCACAATATATATTTTATTAAATTAATTATTGTGGTGTTTTCATAACACAATCAAGGCCATTGAATGAAACACAAATCAATCTCATCAACTGATTTTATGTTGTCCATGGATTGAGATTCATGGACTCCCAAAATACTATATAAGAAAAGGCATCCCTTGCTCTTTAAGACACATGAACAATTTATCTCTCTCTCCCATTTTCACGCCACCCTCTCTCTCTATCTTGAGTGACTGTCCAATATAACCCTAGAGAGAAGGTCATTGATGTCGTTGCATTGCCATTGTGCTGCTACCTCGACTACTCATGGGTCTCAGTCTCCTTTGGTGTGCCGCGCTCGTGAAGAATATGCTTGATATAATGAGATGAGATCAGGAGATTCATCTATTGCATAACAACATGGATTGTGAGGAGCACTCATTTTATCAACGTGCTTGCAAGTGTGTCCTACGTTGGATTAGACTTGAGACAGGAGGTCCCTTCCTTTATAGACTCGATCGCCACCATGCTTCAAGAGGTAAACCTAATTAGATGAAATGATTTGAGAAGTGTTATGGGATCATGTGGTTTCATTGGATTAAAATTTTTAAATTCCGCTACCTCGAGCAACTAGTCTAACTAGTCACTCCTAATTGCATACGATGCAATCATCATGCTTCTATGATGCGCTTAAGAATTTTCTCATATACTTCAAGTGATATCATAGGCATAGGTTGGAGGTTTCGGATACGATCCATAAACCTAGGACAAGTTGAGCACTTTACGTTTTGTGAATTTTTATCGCATTTTATTCACATAGCCTATTTTGTGTTATTATTTAGACATATTTAAAAGTGTTTAAACATGGAATTATGAGTTAGATAAAATTCCTTATTAAATTAGTAAATCATGGAACATGAGTTTGCATGATTTGAAATCCGTTTACTCAAGTTATGATCTTTTTAGTGAACATATATCCCATGTTTTGGGGATGGTGAATCTTGACGTAATTAAAGATTTAATTACGGTTTTGAAATGGCTTGAAATGAGTTAATATCACTTGATTTCTATTATAAAATAAGTTATCAAACTTTAGAAACTTATTTTGCATGAATTGGATTTAAATTGATTGAGAAATGTTAATTTTAGTAACTGATGTTCACTACTGAAATATATATTCCTAATCAAAAACCTTGTGATTGTCATTTAATCAATTAATAAAATTAATGGTAAATTTATTGAAATAATTATTTATGAATATTTTTTAACTATTTATGATGATTATTTCCTTTAATGACATTGCAATGACCAATATCATAACGTAATGATCTAGATCGATATGGTGATAACGAACTTTCCAACAAACATGTTTGCTTGAATAAGATTGGGGATTTGTTTAGAAAATCTTCTTATAATATTCAAAATGTTTTTGATAAATATTATATGGTATAAATTTAGTTTAAAGATTTATTTTTATCTCATAACAAAATTATCAAAGTCACATTATCCTGACCTAAGGCGGATATGGTGTCTAGTCGGGGAGTTTTGGTTTAGCAGGTTGCTTCGTAAGTGGTCTGTCCCACTCCCATCGGTAATTGTCGTGACAACGATTAAGGAAAGGAGAA
The DNA here is from genome assembly GCA_037367405.1 of Ottelia alismoides. Lineage (NCBI taxonomy): Eukaryota > Viridiplantae > Streptophyta > Magnoliopsida > Alismatales > Hydrocharitaceae > Ottelia > Ottelia alismoides. The sequence continues at coordinate 951,662 of JAZKJV010005562.1, read as the reverse complement.
TGCCTGAAGAGATCCTAATGTATTTTTTTAATTACTAAAATTAGAATAATATGTATTTTGAGATTATATCATACATCACGTAATAATCGAAATTGGTTATTTGTTAATTGATTGGATAAATAATTGATTTAAAATGATTAAACTAATTATATCCAATTTAAACACTCTATTATGTATAGAGATGTTATTTCCCTTGGATGAATTAATCGTAATGGATATGATTCATAATGATTAGTTAAATTTTGAACATTATATGGAGGATCACATAAGTGACATCCATGGTCTCCCATCAAGTAGAAGGGTTCCGTCGTCAGTGATTGTATGTAGATGTATGTCCGAAGTGATAACTCATGCATACAAGTGCAACTAGATTGGGCTCTTTGCTTCTCGAAGAGTAAGATTTGTATGCGTATTGACCCCAATATAGAGTCCTCATATTATTGGGGTAATATTGGATTGTGCATAGCGAATTCTAATCATGTTGATGGTTGGTTCAATTAACGATGTGTCAACATCACCTTAGGGGTGATGGGCCCATGTGTTAAAGATCCAATTGGGCATGCAAGTTAGACTTGCAAGGAGGAATGACTTCTCGCTTCTTTTTATCCAAGTTGCAAGTTCACATATTATTGGGATGTAACAAAGATAAGAAAGGAGATCTCAGATCTTGCTTGAGATATAATGGCAAGTATATCTCTTACTTTGAAAGTAAATAAGGGATTGAATTTTTAGATTGGACAAGGCAAGACAACTTTGGTATACAAATTCCTAAATCGGAGTAATATATATTTATGCAAATATCTTATTTCAGATATTCCTCATTAAATGCACTCAATGTTATACTCAATAATAACAAGTAAATTCTAATTAATTGCATTCATAATCAAGATAGTGTAATTGCAGTTGGACACATAATGTATGTGGTTGAAATGTGCAAGTTTCTTAATAATAATCAGGAATGACAATTAAATAGAGAATAGGACAACAACCCAGGGTTTATGTATCTCTATAGTTTTGATATCTTATCGAGTTTGCTTTGGAAGTATCATGTCGATAATGATCGAAATTGACAAACAATCCTTATAAATCTAAGATTTTTTGGTGTACATTTATTCGCTCAACATTTAATTATAAATGACATGGTTCACTACATTATGCAGAATGGTGGCTTTACCTGTTGTTGACATTTATTTTCAATGGGTTTTGATATAGATGAATTATAAATATGCAAGTGTCGTTGACCCAAATAATCTTGCAATAAAAAATTTATTTTTCTTCTAAAGCTGAAATAATTACAAAGAATGTGCAGTAAGAGTAATATTTTTTCTATTTAATAACCTGTATAACAAACATGATTGAACTTATGGAGACTACAAATCTTGAAGTTTATTCAAAGAATCGAAAAATCAATTAAAAAATGGAATATAAAATGCAAACTATCTACTTTTATTGGATTTTTATCTTTTCGATTTTTTAAATTTTTTATATCTATTTTGATTATTTTCTTATTTTAAACTTTTTAGTTGTTTTAAATTTTGCAGATTTTAGTTTTAAAAAATAATTAATTTCAAACAAGCTAGTTACAAAAATCAAGAATGGTATTTTTCTGGATTTATCAAATACGATAAAATATGGAAAAAACCCTTAAATAAAATATTTTTGTATTTTGATGAAATTTTATTGTTTTTGTAATTTTCAGAGATTTTTTAGATTTTTATAGGAATTTTAAAATGAATAAAAAAGGATAAAATGCAAATAGGATTACTATCAAATTTAAAAATAGCAAATAAATGTAAAAATTTCTGCAATTATTGTTTCCCATAAACTAAAGGAATTTATCTATAAACAAGAACTGAAATCACTATTTTCGGATTTTTTACAATATTATATGATTTTTTAAGATTTTTAGTATTTCGTATTTTTTTAGTAACAAAATAGGTAATGAGTGGAATTTTCATAGAAATTAAAATCCACTAATAGAATACTAATATATTTTTAAATGTTTTTACACAATATTTGCATTTTTATGATTTTTCAGACTACAAACTGGAAAAATGAGTGTTTTTTTTATTACATTAAATGATGATAAAATGTAATAAAGTTTCATACAATGAAGAGGAGTAAAGTAGGAATATAACATGAATTTTCCATATTGAGCAAGAATACTATTATTTTAATTAGAAAGACATGCAAACAGAAGTCGTGAAATACAAGGACTAAAAGGCAAATATTTAATCTTTTGAAATTAAAAGATAATATGAAATAAATGAGGGGTAGAAATTGTAGTTTACTCAATGCATGCGTGCAATGCATGTTCTTGGAATTGACAAGAGGGCTTCTGCAGATTTGGAGACCTTAGAGATGTTACAGCAATTTTTCCAATTTTTTCAATATACCCTAGTGTTTGTCTCTGTTCTCCTTCGTTCAAAGCAAAAGGGAGCCAAGGAGGTGCGCCAACTCGTGCTTCTTGCTGATGCCACAAAGCGGCTGACGAAAGATTGGTTGGTGACAGTGCTCGCCTTCGATGGAGGTGGCGTGCAAAGGATGGTGGTGATCAGTGATGGCAGTTATCTGCATAAAGGCGTGGTGGTTTTGGTTGCTATGCACAGGAGGTGCGTCAGGGGAGGTGCTCCAAGCGCAGGGGTGAAGTCCGTACGGGCGGCGGGGTGCAATTGAAGTCGTTGGATGCTCCAAGTGGTTGCTAGGAAGCGCTTCTCGTGGCAAAGCATTTGGATCGGATGTTCCCTCCAGGTGATGACAGGTGCACGGGACTCCAAGCGGGGTGGGAGGCGGGCGGTGTCGCTTGTCCAAGCAACGACTAGTAGCGATAGGAGGCGTGACAGTCGGCATTGGATGATAGTGGAAGTGGAGATGCTCCAAGATACAGTGGCATTGGCTGGTGACGATAGATAAACTAAGCAAAGGTAAAGGTGGTTCCAGGAGTGGCCGTTGTAGGGCGACACACGCCTCGACGATGGTGATGCAGCGTATTGCATGCGACGAGGTCGGCGGAATCAAGCACCGCTTATGCCTCTTATTTATTTATCTATTTTAAAAAAAACAGATCAGAAACTGTAGGGTTATTTATTTATTTATTATATTTTTGTATTTTGATTAAAACATAAATAGAAACTACAGGGTTTTTATTTTTTGTATTTTTTTTTATTTTTTTAAAATACAACAACTATATTTTAAATTAATTTTTAATTCTAGGAAATAAATTGTAAATAAAAAATTGATATCTAACTCGAGAACGATGTCTTGGTCTAAATCAAATAGGGTTTTGGATCCAACGAAATTTGAGATGGGAACTTAGTCTCCAACGACCGTGTGTGACCGGAGTTGAAAGATGACGTGAGAGAGAACGTGAAGCAGATAGATCGAGAGGATGACGATGAAATTGGTAATCGTAGGCAGTGGAATTGTGATGGATATTTAAAAAAATGATTAAGATCTAGAAAAAAAATGACAACTAAATAAAATATGAAAACTTAAGCTATGATTGACCTAGGTTAAAAATGAGAAGAAAAATATGGATCTCACCATGGGAGTTGAAAATGTCGTAATGGCCTCGACGAAGGCCAACTCGCTGTCACCGGATGGCTCGGAGGCTAGGCACATCTCTGCAACAAGAAGACTCCTGGAGAATAGGCTCGTCTCACCAAACATTGATAAACTTGAAATGAGGGAGGAGGAGCCATATTAATAGATAAAAGAATGCAATTTAAATTTCAAAATTTTGAATGAAGATAAGAGATAAGAAAAAAATAGAAATGAGATGAAGATAATAAAGGAAATTAGTGTTAAAATTAATTTTTTATTTCTTTTCATCACTTTTTTAAATAATAATTATTAATTTTTTTGATTTTTTGGTGTGGTTATTTATGGGAATTGATTATATACATATACTATATACATTTAGTACATTATATTCATACTTAAATAAGGAAATTAGTATATATACAATTTTTATTATTTATTTTTATTATTTTTATTTTAATTAATTATTAAAAATATTTAGCAATACAAAAAAAATAAATATGGATTTACATAATAAATGGTAAAATTTCGTAAACCACCCAAGAAAATCATCTTTCAAACCATAACTCCAAAAATTATATGATCGCGACCATCTTAAAGATAATTTAATTTAGAATACGATGAAGGGGAGTTTTATTCAATTTGAGTTCATATGGAGCTAGAATTGGCCTTTCAATTATTGCTATATGTTTTTTCTTAATGTGGTTACTTCTATTATGTACATGATTTTATTTTGCAATTATTTTTATTATTTAGAAAATATTTTTACTTTTGTAATTTGACGTCAAGTTATGTAAAAATAAAATAGTGTAAGTTTTATACAAACATACACAAGATAATTGAGAATGATTTACAAAACATTTTTTTGATTAAGGACCCTATCTCACCATACTTTAATTCCTAGTCTATCAGGTCAAGTCTCGAGCTTATCTCAAGGTTCGGGTCAACTTGTATGTACTAGATATATACAGTTTTTTCCTTTTTCTCCTTTTTTTATTTTCTTTATTTTTACTTTTTTCCCTATTTATTTAATTTTAGTTAAAATAATGATAAATGTACAATACTTACATACAGATGTAAGTTAGTAAGAATATGGAGTTTGTATTTTATACAAGTGTTTTATAAGGGATTTTCAGCTAAATCAAATGAATAAAGATGACGAAATGCAGATTCATCAGCCCCCTATGCTTTACCTTTACTAGTCCCGTAGCAAACACTTTTTTGAAAGAATAAGTGAATTAAAGAAAATATAAGGAAAAATAAAGAAATTAGGATAGTTTTGAGTATTAAACTTATCTCCATAAATTTGTAGTTGGTGCTCTGTCAAACTTTGGATTATTAGTGTAGCAGAACCTTAATACAAAATGGATTTAAAACCTAACAGCCTTCAAGTTAAACAAGATTCCTATTTAGGTCGCCTCAACAGTCAGATCAAAACAAGTCTACATACACAAATTCTTATGACTTGAATCTTTACTTCTATGGTGTAAGTGAATTATAGCTCCCCATCTCAAAAGTAGCAAAGAAACAACCTCTCTAAACAAGGTAACTCTAGTCCCTTGATCTAGCAACTCTTTCCTCGAGAAGTACGGATATTCCCTTCTAAGTTCAAGTACAACCAGCTCAAGAAGAGGGGATGGAGAAGAGAATGGATGGTAACCATTGTAGCTACCTATCCTTGGATGCATGACCTGTGGAGCCAAGTCATCCGCTGCTAGCTTACAAATAATTGACTTTAAAGCTCTTATTTATTTATTTTTTTCACTTGTATATACACTCTAACGGGCATTTTACTTTTCAATAAGTCATGTCCATTTTTGAAGATTCATCATTTTTATTTTTTTTTTGAAAATATATAAAAGGTGCAACATGTACACAATGAGTTTTTCCCCTTAAGCTAGTAGACTATCCTTCTTTTGAAGCATTATTGCAACCCCTCAACATCTGTATTTAGACCTTATTTCAACTAGACCAGGGTGAGAAACACTTCCCTGCCTAGAGGAGGACAAGAGGTTCCTCCTAGATGTACTACCCTCATATGCTACTCCAAGCCAAAATATTTTGCCTCCCCACTATCCCCTCCACGAAGGAGCTACATGTAGATTGCTTGTCCAAGATAAGTCATGGTCTAGAAGAATCATGTGTGTGTTGTTAAATATTCTACTTAGACTAATCAAGACAACATGCGAACATAGTATTATGGACTCAAATAATTAAGTCAATAGGACCAAAAAAGTCTTAACTCCAGTTTTTATAAGGTTCCTCTGAAATTAAGTGGATTAAGGTCAAACTAAGCTCCATTCTTCAATTTTATTCTAGGCTTAGTTTAAATGTGAATATTATCCAGAAAATGCACAAGCAAATGAAAGAAATATGTACGATACAAAAGGAAAACAATTTTTTTGAAACATTTTTTTTAGTTTTGAACTTTTTATGGATTTTTGGAAAGAAAAATGATGCACATGTAAAAAGAGATTTTTTTTAAATTTTAATTATGCAAATTTTTATAGACTTTTGGTTTTGTAGTTTTTAGAAGTTTTTAAAGAACAATGATTAGTAATATATATAAGTATATACAAGGAGTTTATATATATAAGAGGATTTTTTTACCTTTTTTGTCTTTTTGGTATTGTTGTTTTTTTAGTTTTTTACTTTTTACCTTTGTCCTTTTTTGGTTTTTTTTTGTTTTTTTGTTTCTTTTTTTTTTCTTTTTTTAGTTTTTTTATTTTTTTATCTCTTTTATTTTGTTGTTTTTTATTTTTGTCATTTTATTTTTGTTTTGTTTTTGTTTTTATTTTTTTATTTTATTTTTCACTTTTTTTGTTGTTTTTTGTAAATATGGAAGGTGACCAAAGTCTATATACACATACATGGATTCTACACATTTATACACATATCTCAAAAATAACCATAATTAAAATAGGAGTTAAGTCTAAAGTATATATACAATATGTACGACACCCCCTATACTTAGCTCGAGCTATGTCCTAATAGTGATCATAGCGAAAAAGGAAGACATAACTAGTGCAAAGTATAAAAAAGTGAAAAGACTCCTTTGATCCAATGACTCAAAGAAAAGAATAGAAGTCAGTGATCCCCCTATACTTAGAATCAAGTAATCCTATGTATAGAAGACTGTACAAAAGGGAAAACTGATGAAGAGAATGGACAGATTGTACAAAAAAGACAATATGAACAACACAAATCATTCACCCCCCATACTTAGGATAAAGCACATCCTAAGTATAGTGCACATATTTATACAAAAAAGAGGTAAATGATAAACAGAAGAAGGAAGGACCAAATCAAGACGAAATACATATATACAATGTAAACATTGTTGAGGTGCCTCTCAACAAGCGCTAGATTTTACGTCCCTAGCTGGTCACAAAGGCTAGGACAACGAAGTATCAAGGTTTATGACGACATATGTAATGTGAATACCATATTGTGATTATTGTCTCGGTGTGAGAACAACAATGTCGTCAACAATGTGAACAAGGACACCCATATAAGCAATTAGGCAGGTGTCTGCTACCGGGTAAACAGATGTACAGATAAAATCGGGTATCGGTAGCACAAAAGAAATATTAGACTCGTGGTTAGAGTGGAGTGAATGGTTGGAGCCGAAAAATGGAATGTGGAGAAGGAATGATCTGTCAAGGAATACTCCACTTCAATCACCGTCTCGAAAACATATGGAAGGTCAAGATCAAGAGACACAATATGAAAATAGATATCCGATGCATGTAATGAAGAGAGATCAGGTATATCATAGAATAACTCAAGGGTTGACTCATCCTCGCGAGGGTCATAAATGAGAGAAGAAAACACAGAAAGATCAGAAGTATTAGAAGAATCAGAAAATCAGAAGAATCAATCTCGTGATATGACAGAACAAATGCACAATTAGGGAGTGAAGTCGAGTGAAAAGTACACATCGCCCGCAGATAACCCTCGAGGAGGTGGGAAGAATTAGGCTAATTTGAGGGAGAGAATGAATTATTATATTCAAATAATGGGAAATCTCTCGAAATAAAAGAAAAACAGTCCAATGGATCCGGAGTATCAGGCTCAAAAAAATCTTAGTCAAGATCGAAGAGATCATTGTCCTTCCAGTGTGAAGGATGTTGAGCTTGGGAAATATTGGAGAACATTTGGCCCTCTGTGTGAAGGGTAAGAGGGAGGGAAAACATGAGTGATGATAATTTTTGATTTTTTTAGTGACTTCTAATGATCTAGAGATGATGATCTTAACTAACTCAACACCAAGCACAAACAAACACAATGCAAACCCCCAATTCACCAACTCAACATAATGTGAAGATCGTCAAGGTTCAGTCAATTATATTGTCAATTTTAGAGTTAGGTGATCAACACAAAGTTGTACAAACACTTAGGTTGGCTTATGGGATTGGAACACTAACCTTAGTGTGTACGTGAGCAAGTAAATTTGAATACAATGAGGAGGTTGCTCTCCTAAAACAATGATGTGAATCAATTACTTTTAATTGTAAGGGTTAAAGTGATATTAGCTGCCCTGATTTTTTATTTTTCAATTCTCACTTTTTTTGATATTTTTGAAAAAACACGTCTAACGAAATTTCCGATTTCCTTTATTCCTTTATCTACAAAACATAGGGAGGAAAAGGAAAAAGCCTATGCACGATAAAATACAATTATGCATGCAGGGGTTAAGAGATGCGTATATTGTCGCCAGCACTCTACATACAAAATAATTTGCGCAGAATTTAAATACAGAAAAATAAACCAACCTGTATGATGCTAGTAAACAATCCTAAGATGATGGCTTCTATTACGGGAAGTATTGTTGTTATTCCGATCTTGGAAGTCATTTGGTGCCTGCCACAATGGGTCCTGCTAGCATTGCATGTGACTTCTCACAGCTCGTGGTTTCTAATCCAATTAAGTAAACTTTTTTTATTTGAAAAAGTCTGAATGTGGTCTATAGGAACATATATTCTATTAGTATGTTTGGACCTTAGTTTACCGAGCTTAACCAATAATAAAGCAACCAATAGATGGCTAAGAAATTCTGCATGAAACAAAGAAAAAATAAGGCAATGAAAATCAAAATCGGTGCGGTCCCCCAAGTGCATTAGCACTTAGCAAAACAGACACCAAAACAAATAAATGTCTTTTTACAGAAGTTCAAATGATAGAAATAAATAAATGAAAGTCTAAGTCTAATGTTTCAAATAATGGTCTTCTTAGAATCTTTGTTTTCTCCTGCTACGCTCTCGTGCGACTTTGGGATGAATCAAGTGACCTCCACTTTGCTTGGTTGCTTCTCTCTCCTAGGATCACCTCCTTTGCTTCGCGGGCCCTCGTAAGAAAGAGGAAAGAAACTATGTGTAAGAAGCGTAATTATAAAATATGAGAAGATAAAATGATATAAATACAGTGAATATGGACAATGGAATGAATGTGGGAAAATACATAGAAAAATGTACAACCAAGAATAGCATGCCAAAAGAGAAACCTAACTTCCCTCACTGTGCCTCCCCTGCAACGATGCCATTTTGTTGACAGAGATTTTCGATGGGTTTTGATTTAGATGAATTATAAATATGCAAGTGTTCTTGACCCAAATAATCCTCTAACAAAAAATTTATTTTTTATTCTCAAGAATAAATAATTACAAAGAATGTGAAACAAAAGATGTATTTTTGCTATTTAATTAACCTGTATAGCGAACATGATCGAACTCAGGGAGGCCACAAATCTTGAGGGTTATTCAAATAATCTAAAACCAATTAAAAGAAAATATAATCTCAAATGCAAACTATCTTGGTTTTTATAGGATTTTTGTCCTTTTCGATTTTTTATTTTTTATTTAAATTTTTCATTTTATGATTTTAAAATTTTTAGTTGATTGTAATTTTGCAATTTTTTTAATTTTTAAAAGTAATTAATTTCAAATAAGCTAGATGTAAAAATCAAGATGACATTTTTTGGATTTTCAAATGTGATAAAAATGAATGAAAATACCTAAATAAAATATTTTTGTATTTTAATGAATTTTTTACTATTTTTGTAATTTTACAGAGCTTTTAAAATTTTTCATGATTTTGAAAATGAATAAAGACAGGATAAAATACAAATAGTGGGAAAACATGATTATTGTCTAATTTAAAAATATCAAATAAATGCAAAAAATACTGCAATTATTTTCCCCTAAAACTAGAAGATATTATATACAAACAGGAACTGAAATCACTATTTTTATATTTTTCTACAATTTTATATGATTTTTTTGTATTTTTAGTATTTTGCAATTGTTTGAGTTTTAAAAATATTTAATGTGTGGAATTTGAACAGAAATTAAAATTCACCATAAGAATACTAATCTATTTTTTCTTTTGAAATTTTTACACAATATTTGAATTTTTTTATTTTCAAAATTCGATCAGAAAGAATGCAATGTTTTCAATTTTTTATAATATTAAATGATGATAAAACACAACAAAATTTTCATATAATGAAGAGGAATAAAGCATGAACAAAACTTGAATTTTCCGTATTTTATGGAGCAAGAATAGTATTTATTTTAATAAAAAAACATGCAAATAGAAGTATGGAAATATCGACGTGAATCAAAATTATTTAATGTTTTGAAATAAAGAGATAATAAGAAATAAATGAGTGGCAGAAATTACAATTTATCTAATGCGGGTGTGTAATGCACGTTCTTGGAATTGGCAGGAGGGAGGGCTTCTACGGATCTAGAAAGCTTGAGGGCGTTATTGCAATTTGTCTAATTTTTTAATATCCCGTACGGTTTGTCTGTATTCTCCGTCTTCGCAAAAGTGGACTAAGGGTGTGCCGCCCCGTGCTTCTTTCTCACGCCACAAGGCGTTGGATGACAAATCGGTGGGTAACGGCGCTCTCGTTCGGCGGAGGTGGCATGCAAAGTACGATGGTGCTCAGTGATGGCGGTTCTCCGTGCAAAGACACGATGAATCTGGTTGCTATGCTCAGGTGGCGCATTGAGGGAGGTGCTCCAGGCGTGGGGGTGAGGTCCGTACAGGCGACAGGTCACGGTTGAAGTCGGCGGATGCTCCAGGCTGTTGTTTGGCAGGGCTTTTCACGGTGGAGTGTCTGGATCGGGATCGCAACTTCAAGCGGAGGTGTTCCCTCCTGGTGGTGGCAGGTGCACGGGATTCAACAAGGGTGGGTGGCTAGCAGTATCGGTTGTCTGAGCAGCGGCTCGTAGCGTGAGGACGCGTGACCATTGGCGTTGGACGACGGTGGAAGTGGAGCTGCTCCAAGCTACAATGGTGTTGGCTGGTGATGGTGGATTGGCTAGGCGTAGGTGAAGGCGATTACAGGAGTGGCCGTTCTGGAGTGACACACGACGGTGATGCAAGAGACTGCAGGTAGCGTGGTCTACGGAATCAGGCACCGATTACACCTCTTTTTTATCTATTTTAAAAAATAAAAACAGAAAATGCAGGGTTATTTATTTATTTATTAGTATTTTTTTAGTTTTGTTGAAAAAAAGCAGAAACTACATGGTTTTTAATTTTTTAATTTTCTAATTTTTTAATAATTTTTTGAAAAGACAACAACTGTATTTTTAATTAATTATTTTATTCCAGCAAATAAATTTCAGATAAAAAAATTGATATCCGACTCGAGCACGATGACTCAGTCTAAAATAAAATACGGAAAACGTGAATGGTTTTGGATCCGGTGAAATGGGAGATCAGAACTGTGTCTCCGACCACTGTTTGTGACCGGAGTTGTAAGATTGCGTGAGATAGAACGTGAAGTAAATAGAGCGAGAGGGTGACGATGGAATCGGTAATCGGAGGTGGTCGAATTGTGATGGATATTTGAAAATCGATTAATTAAGGTATAGAAAAAATGACAACGAAATGAAATTATGAGAAATTAAACTATGATAAACCCGGGTTTAAAACGAGAAGAAAAAATGGATCTCTCCGTTGGAGTGGAAAATGTCGTAATGGCCTCGACGAAGGCCTACTCGCTGTCACTGGACGGCTCGGAGGATAGGCACCTCTCTGCAACAAGAAGACTCTTGAAGAATAGACTCCTCTCAGTAAAGATTAATCAAATTGAAACGAGGGAGGAGGAGCCATATTAATTGACAAAAGAATGGAGTTTGAATTTTAAAATTTTGAATGAAGATAAAAGACAGGATAAATTTGAAATGAGATAAAGATAAGAAATGGAATTAGTGTTAAAATTAACTTTTTTATTTATTTTCGTCACTTTTATCAAAATATACAATAAATATTAATTTTTTGGTGTGGTCATTTAAGGGTATTGATTATATACGTATACTATATACATATGGTACATTATATACATAGTTAAATAAGGAAATTAGTTTTTTGTTTTAAAATTTTTATTATTTACTTTAAAATTTTATTTAAATAATTCTAAAAAAAATTACAAACATAAAAAATAAATAGGGACATATACAATAAATGGTAAAATTGCATAAACCACCCCAGAAAATCATCTTTCAAACCGTAACTCAACAAATTAAGATACCACATCCATTTTAAAGATAATTTAATTTAGAATACGATGGAAGTGAGTTTGATTCAATTTGATTCCATATGGAGTTGGAATTGGTCTTTCAATTATTGTTTTATGTCTTTTTCCGGATGGGGTTACTTTACTCTGTACATGATATTATTTTACAATTATTTTTATGCTTTAGTCATCAGCCGAGGGTCTTTTATATTGTAACCAGAATGGAATATGGTGGTGCTTTTTCTCCTGACTCGACAAGCCCATTCACTCTCGCACCATCGATTCCCTCTACCTACTACTTATCCTATGCCACAACGATGTCTTTTTTTGAAGAAGAGTTCATTCCCAAAGTGGTGCACCCAAGATCTTGCATAAGATGATATGCTTGATTAATCCACTACCTAGGAAAACTAGAGCTGAAAACACTTTTCACTATCAAGAGGGGGGAAGGTTACTGATTGACATGCCATCGGGGTCGACGAATATTCGAAAGAACTTTTGCAGTTTGCTAGTTAGTGGCATTAGCTTCTAACGTTGGTGGGAAGAGCGGAGCGAGAAAACAAAGTGACTTTTTCTGGTTTGAGCCTATGTCGAGTTCCTTATATCGTCAGATGTATTTAAGGGGGCTCATAAAAGAAATATATCGATCATCTAATGATTATATACAAATATAGCTCTGATTGATTTGCATCTTCTATATTATCGCTTAGAGGCTTTCCCGAATATATATTTCCCAAAAATCTAGATAAGCTGGGTTGTCTCTCGCCCAATAGTGCCTTCTTAGGCTGGTCACCGGTTGGTGTAAAAATTCCTATGCTTCAGATTGCCGGAGACTAAAATCAAAATCCAATTAGAATCTTCAATTTGAGGTCAATTTATGTACAAATAAAATAGTGTAAGTTTTAGACAAATTTACGCGTGATAAATGAGAAGTATTTATAAAATATTTTTTTGCATTTTTTATTAAGGACCCTATCTCCCCTTACTTTATTCCTGGTCAATCATGTCAAGTCTTGACCTTCTCTCGGGGTTGGGGTCAGCCTGTATCTACAATATATATACAGTCATTTTTTTCTTTTTCTTTTTTTTTATTTTTTATTTTCCTTTATTTATTTATTTTAGGTTAAATAATAATAAATGTACAATATTTACACACATATGCAAATTAGTAAGAATATGGAGTTAGTATTATGTACATGTTACATGTGTTTTACAATGGATTTTAAGCTAAAATAAATGAATAAAAATGATGAAATGCAGATTGATCACCTGCCTGAACCAAAATTCTTTAAAAGTTAAGATGAATGTAGATACGATGAGTGTCGCCATTCTACTATCTATACTAAGTCATTCATGTAGCTTCAAAATATTCATATTGTATGAATTGAATGAAGCATGTATAAATGTTATAGTACTATTATATTGCAATATTTTGAGTCCAATATAAGAGATCCTTTGTCTTAAGCAATTATGAAGGAAATGCAGTGGAAGCATAAAGTATGAACTGTACTTATGTGACTTCCATATGACATACAAAGAGTTAAGTGAAAGTAAATACTGCAATAAGTCGATGTATTGGTGTATGGCTATCGAGACTATCTAGGATCCTCAGGGAAGGATTTGGAGTGCATTGGAATAATTATATATCTACATATAATAATTGATATTGACTTGCTTATTGGATAAAATCAATATCTAATAATTGTATCCCATTCTTTTAATACCACTTCAATTGTTGCATATGTTTTAAAAGGCTATAAAATGTGATCTTAAGGTTAAATGTTCATCTACATTGATATTGTTGTAATTATTGCAATAATCTCTATTGGACTTCATAATTTCAATGGGTGAATCCTTAATTTTATAGAATGTATCTATGGCCTTCATATTAGAATACACTCATTGTTTATTTCTAGATGTTTAAAATAAACATGAATATGCAATAGACCTATCATAAAGAGTTATGATGGATATTTTTCAAATAGTAATCTAACATCTAGATGACTCTACCAAAATAGAATATTGATGAATGGTTCATTAACAATTATACTACTGAAAATTTAAACCTTAAAAGATCAATAGGTGGTTGAAGATCATTTGACAATGATCTGGCATCAATCCTTCGACTCATGTCTATTGATGAGATCAACAGATTACTAGGAGATGAAGCTTTAGAATGTCCGAAGCATAGAATCTTACAAACTTGTGAATATTGTATTTAAAGTAAAAATATCTAATACACCCTTCTCTGGGAATGGTGTAGGATGCCAAGGTACTCAAGATCTCATACATATTGACGTATGCGGATCATCTATATCATAATGAACATTAATGATATGTGATACCCACTGATGATTATTTGTGATATGAGACTTCTTTTTTTCACCTTAGAAATGTTTGAAATGTTCAAAGATTTCATAATTTTGATTTAGAACTAATGTATGAAGTAAGATAAAATGAATTTGATGGAACCTAGGTAGCCTATACCTATTAGATGAATTCAAGGAATACTATATAGTGATATGAATATCATTCCTATCCAACTCCTCCTGATAGACCTAATCTCAATAGAGTTATAGGGGGATACATTTGGATCATGTGTGACATGATCTAATCAATGGTGAATATAAGTAGAATTACCTATTAGTTTCCAAGTATATATGTAGTAGAGACTGCAATATATCACTAATAAGATTCCATGAAAGTAAACCAGAATCTAGCACTAGAGAGTGTTGCTTCGTTTGGAAAATAAAGGAAGGTATTAGATACCTACTTTATGACCTTGAGATTCTTTAACAATTTCATCTCTAAGGATATTATTATTAGAGGATGACTTTCTTGGGAATCAAGATGAAAATGAAGTGAAGGAACTCATTTAATCTTGATAAGATAATGAGACTCATGAAATCGAAAACTAAAAGGACAATCAAAGATGAAACACTCATACCTTTTCAAAATAGTTTGAGGGTGGTAAGAGCACCTAAATTTATTCAAAGTGTATGTTAAGCCTGACAATGATCTGACTTTATGGGATGAAGCATCTAAGGATCATGATATGGAAAGATGGATGTTAGTAATAAAGTCTAAAGTATACTTCATATACAAATGTTGTATGTGGACCCTTGAAGACCCACCTTTAAGTGTAAGACCTCTTATGTGTATTTGGATCATCGAGAGAAAGAGGGAACCTAATGAGAAGATAGAGACCTTCAAAGCATGGTTCGTATCCACAAGATACACACGAAGAGAAGACATCCCTTTCGATGAGACTTTCTCTCTTGTGACCATGCTTAAACCCATAAGATTGTTTGTAACTATATCTACACAACTTGACTATGACATCTTCAAGATGGAAGTCAAAAGTGCATTCCTCTATGAATTCCTCATTAAGGATATTCATATGAAGTAGCCCCATGGCTTCATGGATGAGAATGCAGGGTGTGCAAGCTTAAGAAACTCCATCTATGGACTCAGATAAGCTCCTGTAGTTGGAACACTAGATTTGATCAAATTATAAAGGTTATGATTTCAGATAGAATCTTGATGAACCATGTGAAGCTCAGTCGGAGTGTTATTGTGTTCATCGTGCTAAATTTTCATGATATCCTAATCATTTAGAACGATATAAGGATAATAATAAGTGTTTTATAATATGGTCGTTCCATACCGTGAGATATGATCTCAAGGATGCCTCTTAAGATCTTAGTTCTAAAAATGTTCAGATTCAAAGAGAAAAGGGAATTGGAACCACCACATTAGTTGTACACCTTGTACATATTCCAATTTTTTTTGGGAAAACTCTAAGGAAGGCTTCTATTCCTTAATGTTACTTACCTATCTAAAGGGATAACACCTCAAAGCGAAGAGGATGTGAATAACAAAACTACATGCCATAGTGAAACAACTTTGGGAATCTCAGTGTATGCTAGATGTGTACAAAAGTCAACGTCTTCAATGCAGTGTGAAGTAGTAAGATGTTACTAGTCCTACTATATATATAAAACACTTAATTTTAGTAATAAAAATATATTTAAAGTTGACAAGACTTTATAGATAATGATCTCTAAGTCTTGTCATCAGGAACATAAGACTTTATAGATAGAGATCTAAAGTCTAATTGCAGATGCCTTATAAGAATTAAGACTACATCTTAGCCTTAGGAGATAGAGATGTCCAGGAATATGGTTATTATGATAAGGATAATGGAATTTACATATTGGTTATAATAATTATTGAGTTGTAGTGTAAAGGACATTATAACTGATGAAATTGAGTATTCATTACATAAGATACAACATTCGCATTGGATGCAAGCATTGTTACCATGCGATATGCAAGTGTCGTAAAATGACTTGGTGTAGTTATTTTTCTAATTAGCCTATGATTGTCAAATGAATTTGGGTTTAAAGATTAGCCCATTAATGGCTCTTTGGGCTAGTGGGAGATTATTGGACATGTGAACCCACTGAGAGTCATTATGCAATAAATGTTATTACAAATCATTTCCTGATCGGAAATCAAGAATAACTAATTTGCATAATAGGTCCCTTAGTACAATTTGGATTATGTATAATGTATTTCTTAATGATCGTACATGTGTTGATTCAAATGATGAATCATAGATGTTGTTGCTTGGATGAATATCTAAAGAGTTTGATTGAGGACTCATCAAGCACTATCAAACGATTTTTAAGGGATGATCTCCAGCTTGAGTAGGAGATCACAAACTTTTCTCTAATGGACTGATATTTGACCGACCTCTTGATGCATGTCCTCTATATTTGACTAAGGATTCTGAGGTGTTAAACAAGTTTGGACAAAGAATTGACTTAATGAGATCGACATAACCAAAGACCTATGTCGTATGCTGCCACAATATATGCATGCATCTTTTGACCAGAGACAGATGTATTACTATATCTCTGAGTATGTACATTTGGTAGACTGATAGGTTGATGACCTAATCAAAATAGATACACTAGTGCGCTGGTATGCATACAAGAGCATATCAGTAATGAGATCTCTCAAAGGGATTATATAGGTTCTTTTACAGAACCGGAAGACATGAGATCACTCATAAGATATTGCGACCAAATTTGGTGCATGATCATCTCGCTTTTGAAGCTTGATTGAATTTGTATGTTTGATATATCCTTTTGGAAGATCAATACACGGGCTTGATATATGCTTTTAGAAAGAATATGGTTGATACCAAATCCCAATTATCAAATAAGAAACTTAATAATAAAACCCTAAAGTAGATATTATAAATATATCTAAAACTACATGTTTATTCTAGGTATTCCAGTATGTAGGATGTATATGAATTAGGAATACTTGACTGTTGTGATCATAAACGATTGTATAACCATGACGCTTCCATTCCTAGGGAATGGTGAAATGGGTTTGGATTTTAGTGACTCCTCTCGATGGAGAAGGAATATGATCTTTATCCAAATTTTGGACAGTGATCTGAATGTGATTCATATGCAATGAAAAGATTAGATTTGTGGTTTTGATTTAATCAAAGATCTATACTAGGTCACACTGGGGTATCTATCATGGTGTAGAAAATCTAGAAGGGGTGTGGCGAGGTTTAACAAGCCTAGACTGGGGTCAGAGAGTTAACCCCAAGTCAATAGGGGACGACTACTTATTGGGCCACGTCACGCACAAAAAGACAAGGCAGAAGAAAAAATTCAAAATAGTTTGAAAAAAATATAAATTATTTATTTAATATTTGATAAAACATAAAAAATGTTAATCAATTATGTTCTATTTTATCATGATTTTTATTTATTTTTACAACTTTATTTATTATAGATTACTTTTTAAGGGTTCATTTATAGGCATATTTAGTTATATATTAGGTATTTACTTTTATTTTGTATTTTGTATCTTATTATTTAATACAATTAATTTATGTATTTCTAAATTATATAAATACTCATAAATTTTTATTATATTTTTCTGATGTATTTTGTACAATTAAATAAATATGCGCATTAATTATTCATGTATAAGTATAGTATATTCATCAATGTATTTTAGTATTTTTATTTATTTTAATGTATTTTTAATTGTTTTATTTTATTAAAATATGTAAATATACTATAAATAATATTTATAAAATTATAAAAATATAAAATGATGAAAAATATAAAGAATAAATAAAATGGATATTTTATTCAACTATATAGTACAATGGGGGTTCCAAAACTTAACTTTTTTAGCTTAGCTCCAAATTAAATGAACCACCTTCAATAAATAACTAATAAGAAGTTATATACAATTAAAGTGATTTTGTGCATTTTGAGTTCATATGGAGGATATACAGGTATGTGAAATTGGGTTTTTGAATACTTATTCTTTTGTAAAATGTACAATTTGTATTATTTTTGTGTAAAGTAAAGTTTGTATTTTGTTTGTGTTTTATCTACAACTATCATACACAAAGATTATTGGTTTTATGAATAATTAATAAAGAATAAAATGGGTCCCAAAAATAAAGTATTAAAGAAATAAAATTATGGTTTTCATTGTGTGTTTGACCCTTATCTCCACATATTTTATTCCTTATCGATCCAATCTTCGTGATGCCTAGGTCTCAAGGTCTAGGGCCATAAAATACCTTTGGCATTTTATTTAATTCTCTTTTCTTTTCTTTATTCTTTTTTGTCTTTAATAATGTGTTTTATACAATATTTATTCATAAATCATGAATGTCAATTTATGCAAAATAATGCTATTTACTTGCATTTAGCTAGGGCTTAAAGGCCAAAATGAAAGAATAAACGTGATGAATTGAGATACATCACCCCCTATACTTGTCTTTGGTAGTTCCTAGCAAACAATTATGCCTATGTGTAGAAAAAGAAAATAAAGAAAAGAAAAAGAAAGAACTTGGATTGATTTTAACTTTCGAAGTTGTCTTCATAAAATCAATGTTTGGAGCTTATGTCAAACCTTTGGATTTTAGGTGTGATTGGAACCTTTTGGGTAAACATACTTGAAACACAACATCCTTTAAAACCCATAGAAGTCTGATTAAGTCTTCTCAATAGCAATGCCATATAAGTCAAGTCATATGCAAACCCTTGTGACTATGAATCTCTCTTGGATAGTGTGTGTCATATGTTGCTCTCCTCGGATAAAGCGGTAAAAGTCAGTATTCTCCAACATGGTGACCCTAATTCCCAAATCCAACAACTTTTTCATCGAGAAGCGGGGTATTCCCTTCCAAGTTCAAGTACAACCAGCTCAAGAAGTGGAGGTGGAGAGAAGAATGGATGATAGCCAATGTATCTACCTCTCCTAGGATGCTTGACCGTTATAACCAAGTTATCCAGCCGTAGGCTCATATGAATGTGACTTTGAAGCTCAAGATTGCTTATTGACTATACAAATATATACATGCTCTGACGAGAACTGATTTTTCTTGGAATTTTTCCCGTCTTTTCTTTTTGGAGTTTATGATTTTTCCATTTCATGAATATTATATACATCACCATTTACATATGGACTTTTTCTTCTTGATCCAGGTGTCTATCACTCTTTTAAGGCATTATTGCAACACACAACTTCTGTCTTTGGACCTCTTTGCTACTGGACCGGGATGGGGAACAGTGGGCACAAATGTGTGTCTTCTTATGTTTCCATTAGCTTGTGTCTCTTGTCGACAAATCCTACCCTCTACCACTTCAACTGTGGTGAGCAAAGTGTAGAGTGTAGGTGTGCAAGCTACGTTGTTATCAATAATAGTCGTGCATGTGTTCTGAAATATTCTGCTTATGAAGTTAATGTGACACTTAACTATGTCTCGTGGTTTCAAGGAATTAAGTCTAGTAGACCTGAAGTGCCTCAATTCCAGTTCTTATACGGTTCCTGTGATTAAGTAGATTTAAGGTCCAACCAAGCTCCAATCTATGGATTTTAGTTAGACTTGTTCAATTACAAATACCAATCCGAAAAATGCAAACGCTATGTATGATATTAAAAAAAATATTTTAGTGATGTAATTATATAATTTTGATCTTTTTTATGGGTTTTTAAAAAGGTTTTGCAAAATTTTATGTAATTTTTGAAAGGATTTTGCAAATGTTTTTAGGATTTTAAATTTTGCACACTTTTAGGGATTTTTCAAAACAAAATGTTTTTAAAACAAAGGGATATGTGCGGATATTTACATGGTAGTACATCTTTTTAATTACAAGAACGGGGATTCAAGAATTTACCGATATATATAATTTTCTAAAGAATCTTATTTGCTTAAATTATGTACAGGGTTCTCAAAATTATTTGATAATATTTTTGCTATCATTCTGAAATCTTTATTTTGCAAACTAATTTGACAAATAATTTTTTACAAACAATTACAAAATTTGAAAACCCATTTGCAAATATTTTCACATAGTATGTATAGATTTTTCAAACTATTTTTGCAATCATTTTTAAACCATTTGCAAATAGATTTTTAAATAGTTTATTTCAAACAAAGAAAGAAATTTGTATAAGCAAAACCATTTAAAAATGTTGAAAACATTTTCCAACAGTTTTCAATAGTTTTTTCAAAAATACTTTCCAACCAATTTTCCAATGTTTTACAAAACATTTTACATGATTTATAAATCAGTATATGTAAAGAGTTTAATTGTATTTTCGCCATAATTATGAAAATATGAAAGTATGACTTATATACAATGAATTTTATACAAGTATGTTCTTTAAACTTAATTAATTGTATCTTACCATAATTATTGAAAATGTAATATGGATAAAATATATACAGAGTATATATGACCCCCTATACTTAGCTTGAGCCTATGTCCTCATAGATCACTGACAAAAAGCGGACTTAACTCCTACCAAGCATAAAAGACCTTATACTACAAAGACAGAACAAAGTATGCAATAATAAATGAATGAGAAGTCAACTATCCCCTATACTTAGGATAAAATAATACTAAGTGTAGAAGGGTTTATCTGCATACATGGAGTGTTGAGGGTGTGAACAAACAAGTCACAACTAAGTCTGTCCCCCTATACTTAGTGTAATATATCCCTAAATATAGATAAAAATATCAACAGGATATGATATATTTAAGGTGACCAAAAGAAACCAATAATCAAAAAAGAAAATATGGAAGGAGAATGTATTCATCACTCCCCCAATACTTGGGTAAAAGAGCCCCAAGTATAGGAACAACATAAGTGATGACATTGAATGACGAAAGAACACTTGACCCATCCACCCCCATAGTTAGGACAAAGTACACCCTAATCAATGAAAACAACAAAATGGGTGGATGAGCAAAACGATATATGGAAGGGAGAAAAAAAAGTGGATGTACAAAGTGGAGGTTGTACAGAGATCAAGAAGATAGAAATCGTACCTTCTTGTGTGACCACTTAGGAATAGGATCTCACAAGATGCAAGTCGATATCGGGGTCCTCATCTGACTGAACCCGATCAGGATCAACTTAATGAAGATTCTCAGTGGTTTCGAAGCGGAAAGGCACAAACTGGTCAGTGGAAGTATTGTGGTCATGTTCGGCCTGGGAAATCTCAACTAGGTCTACACAGAAAGGGTCGAACTCATTTATGAAAGTAGTAATGTCAAATTCAACATGTGAATTCTCTCCTACATCTTCTTCATGCTATGGTGTCTATATTGTAAATATTACGGACGTTGTCAATACATTGCCACTCAACGGAAGGGGGAACTCCAATGTCTATGATTTTTAAGTATACCTCTTCGAAGAGGAATTTTCCAGGTCTCAATCTCATCCTTGTTAAAGCAAACCTCTATGATACCAACAGATAGGTCATAGTCCTCTGGGACGTCTAACATAAGTACACATTGGTCAAATGCGGGTTTTTGGTCAGTGGGTGGTGTGATGAACAAGACAATGCTCTCGTCTATAGAATGATAATCAATCTCTCCAGATACATAATCAATAAGGACACTGGTAGAGGTGAGAAAAGGCCATCCAGGATGATTGGAGGATGCTCCACACGGGTGGAGGTCTCCACATGCAATACAACAAATATACTATGAAGCTCATGCCCTAGATATGAGTAACATCGTTCTCTAGAATAACCCTTGAACTCTTTATTAGTCCATCAAAAAACTGGCAGATCATCCTGGTCTTTTGGGGCCCTAGATGAAGAAACTATACCAATGAGAAGGGTATTATATTAATCTAAGCATCGTCGTTAAGGAGAGAGTGATCACAAGAATGGTCAGAAATGGTGCATCTCACAAGAGGTGTAACAAAGTTCCCTTTCCTAAGGTGTGGTCAGTAAGTGATGGCATAAGCAATGGCCATGGTTAGAATGTGTTGCTCAACCTGCATCTTCGCTTTCTATTTTTAGGTGTGGGCACAAAAAAATGTTTCATGGACTAGCATAGTGAGGCCTCCACAATATCATGAATAGAGGACACCACTTTAGGATTGGTCAACATTTTTGAGATTTTCTCTCTTCCATACAAGGGAAGAAATCAGATTCATCATATACAAAAGGATGACTAAGAGCAGTCTATACAGTGTCATCCTTGTGGTAAGAGGTGGGAACTGGAGTGGATGTGTGTGTGAGAATAGGATCTAACATAGGTTCTCTCTCCTCATAAGCTGACACTATAAGGTGTCTTCCGGACTCTTTTTTGTATTTTTAAAATTTTCTTATTTTTTGTATTTTGGGATATTACTATCTCTCATGGGTCTCATCAAGCAAATACATAAATCCAGAAGGTGAAGCGCAAGTGTGGATTTTATTTAGGCTAGTGAGGTCATCTATCCTCTGATTCCTTTGCTCCATTAACCGTCTCATCTAGTTAAGAGTGATATCCACAAGAGATGACTTTAACAGCTCAATCTCGAGCAGATGCGATGATGGGTAGTGTGATGGTAGTGGTGGGTAGAAGTCTGATGCTTGAAACTATGGAAGAGGTGGATATGTACAAAAAGAAAAATCAAGATCAAAGTCCTTCTGATAGAATGGAGTTTGACCGGCTGGAGAGGAAGAAGGATCCCCGAAGCCGATATAAAAACACTCTAGTTAGACATGTCTGAAACAATAGGCAATGATCGGGAGAAAAGGAAGGCCAAACTAAGATATGTAAGAAGACGACACAAATATGCAGAGAAGATAGTGTATGCACACAAACAAACACAAATATAAACAAACAATCCCATTAATTCACCAACTCAACACAATGATGATCATGAGGATTTGATCCTTTTATCTTATTAAATTTTAGAGGTAGGTGAATTTTAAAAAGTTGTACAAACATGTAGGATAGACTAGGATAGTGTTGTGGCATTTAAAAAAGCAGATATGATGGGGAGGTTACTCTCCCTAGGACAAGGATTTTTCTTTTTGATTTTAGGGTCGAGTAGAGTTAGCAGTCCCAATTTTATTGGTTATAACTTTTTTTGGATTTTTAGTAAAAATGCATGATTCTTAATAAGGCATCCATTCCTATTGAATCCTATGTGGTCAAAATCATAGGAGGATAGTAGAAAAGCAATGCAAGCAAAAGTCAATGATGTATGCTCAGCTAGAAATGTTCAACTTGCCTCCAGCTCTCTTCGTGTAGGATCCTAAGTATAATTGAAATATATACTATATGCAATCCAAGCTGCTGAAATCACAATAGAATAGAAGCTGCTATTAGCATGAAGTACACAAGTTGAATATCTAGAAAAGTAACCCAGAGTCCAATAATGGAGTTCCCTAAGTACCCATCACAAAATGTCCTGCAAGCACTTTATGGAACCTGAAGTCCACTTTGTATTCATGCCCCTCAACCAAGATAACAACATTCTTCACTTCACCCGTAGACCTCTTCATTTATTGATCAACAAATTGGAGTAGTGCCAATGATTTTCTAGGAGGTCCTAACTCTAGTTTGTAATACAATTCTATGGGTAGAAGATATATTGAAGAATCGTTATATAGGATCATGTTTGCAAATGCAATGATGTTGATGTGACTCTCCACATAATGAGCACCCAGATCTCTCTTTTTCCTTAGTAGATGTTTATTTTTTACACATTGGGTAGTAGCAACTGTTAAGGTATGAATGTAAACGAATTGATTTGATTTCTTCCTATGAGTCCTGGTAGGAGTGCATCTCATCTTCAAGTACTTCGCAAATGCGGGATTGTTAGCTACATATTGATCAAATGTCACCTTGATTGTAATTTTGTCTTGATAAAATCGTACCATTTCAAGGTCATATTGAATAGTTTTTTTTCGTTTTGTGCTTTCCTCCCGTAAGAGCATGGGGGAAAGGAGTGGAAGCAGTCGAAACAGTAGTAATCTGAATCATAAATAGGAACATCTTTCTTTGATTTGTTAGAAACGAAGTTCTTATTACAATGGCCTTTAATCATCAACTCATCATAAAAATTGAAATTGTCTACATCATGTTGTGGAAAAGATGACAAAGGTGAATTAGTCACGACTGCAGGTGCAAGGTCCTCTGTAGACTCCATGGGTGCTTTTCCTTTCTCTTGAGCTGGAATCCTCGGCCTCTTAGATATGGCAGTGAATCTAAATTTCTTTTATCTTCATCTTTGGAAGTATCATTTGGTTGAACTCCTGAGTCTTCTTGTTCCATTCCCCTTGACCAGTCTAGCACGACCACGATCCTTCCAATCCTAAGTGACATAACATTAATATTGTAAAATGAAAGTATCTCATTTTCAGATATAGATGAGTCTGGATAGTATACTTGACCACCATGATGAGATTAAGATTTATTCAAGATGTTAGGATAACTTGAACTTGGGGTGGAATGGTTGTAAGTGGAGACACATGTTCATCTCTCCAACGGTATAAGCGATTCATGTCAACCCATAGATCTTGAATTTCATTCTGAAAAGAGTGGATCTTTTCTAGCAGCTGTTGCTGCATATCAACGTGTTCGATATGAGAGTTAGACAACAATGTGAGTTGCTTCAGAAATTGTCCTTGTGAAGCCTGATACTATTATCGATACTGTAGGGGTGCATGCTAGTACTACGAACTTCGTTGGTTCGCTTGGTATTGGCCCTATCTACCATATGACTGTTGCGACCTCTGCTACTGGGATCGGGCAGGTGGGAATGTGGCAATATAGAAGGTCGGGGGACATTGGTAGAGCAGATGGTCCCCCGTATTACCCTAGCGGGTAGGGTCTTGAGTGTACCAAATGTTGTTCACTTCAAACATTGGAGGTGGTACTTCTTCAACGATCTTGGTTGGTGGTGGAGATTGCTGGAAAGATTGGGCATAAAACTAGTCTTAAACTAAAGGTTGAGGTGGCCCAAACATCTATTACTCCTAGACATGATGTACTCGGGAAATATGAAAAGCAGATGCAGTCGCGGTAGGTATCCCAAGCTTGGACATTTTCTCAGTCATCTCCTCCATCTGCTTTGGAAAATGAGAGATCATGTTGTTGATGTCATTCATTCTCTTGTGAATCTGATCCACTATGACTAGCTTGTCAGTGATGATGCCTATGTTTGGAATCTCGTACTTAGTTATTTTATCAACAACCTACTTCCCACCTTTAGATTGGAGTGTATTGAGGGAGTTAGTATACACCTTGTTGGTTATTTGTGCGCACCTTCTCTCAGCCATCTGCGCAAATACCTTCTAGACAGTATCCACATTTCATGTTGTATACTTACCTCCATATACAATGCTCGATAAACCTAGAATCTCATAGTTGAGATCGGAATAGAGTGACTGGACCAAGATATTGTCATCCAAATCATGACACCAACACTTGTATAACAAATATTTGATTCTATCCCATGCCTCACAGAACGGTTCATGAGGCATTTGATATGTGTGTCCTCATCTGATTAGACCTATTGATGGATTTCCATCTCAGCATCTTTATGCTATCATTTTGGCCTTAAAAACCCTAGTTCAAGCATGTAAATACTGTTAATTTACACAATCTAACATTCATGCTTTGTTGTATAAACATTGTGTAAAATATTGTTTTTAATGCCAAAATTATAAAATAAAGAAAAGAAAATAAAAATAATAAAAATGCTAAAGGTATTTTATGACCCTAAACCTCAACACCTGGGAATCTTGATGATAGGTCGACACAGAATAAAGATGCGGGAGATAAGGGCCAATAATTCAATAAAAATCCATTTTATTAATTCATCGATAATGCATTTTTTGGACCTATTTCATTGTTTATTATTTATACCTCAAATAAATAAACTTTGTACATGAAAATTTTAGATAATAATATATAGAAAAATACAAAATTGAGTTTCTAAGTTATACTTTAAATACTTTTCTAAAATCCGAACTTCCAAGTCCCATATCACTAAAATATAAATATTCAAAATATATAAAAAACATCTTGAATTTTTTATAACTTTTAACAAGCTATTTATTGAAGGTGGTTTTATACTTTTTGGAGTTAAGGTGAAGTTAAGTTTTTGGACCCCTATTGTACAATATACTCGACTAAAATATTCATTTTTCTTCTTTATTATTTTATATTTTAATAATTTTGTAAATATTATTTATAATATATGTACATATTATACTAGAATTAAAATATAAAGAAAATATTAGAATAAAAATATATTACATAGGTGAAATGCTAATATTCCTATACAATAAATACACCTATTTATTTAAGTGTAAATGATATATCAGAAATAATACACTAAAAATATATTAAAGTAAATAAAAATAAGTTATAAATTTATAAAATAAGAAAATAAAATAATAAATTCAAAATTATAAAATAAAAATAAAAGTATTCAAAATATAGATAAATATACCTATAATTATCCCCTAAAAAACTTGTAATTAAACACTTCGAAAAAAATAAAAATAATAATAGAAGTCAACAGAAAATAACAAACATTTTTAATTTTTTAACTTAAAATTAATAAAATCATTTAGTAACTATTTTAGATTTTAGAATTCTTTTTAGGTGTCTTTTTCCTAGTTGGTCCACATGGACCGACCATGTGGCAGGGAGTGTTGAATTTTGTCAACTCTCTAACTTGCCCTGCAGCCTGTGTCAGACCTAAATCCTAGTCCATTTTGTTGATTTTTTACATGCTTATTATTTCACCAATTAGTGTAGATTCCTTCTTCGATTTTTGCCTTCGTTCATTGCTCCATCATGCGAGTTTGCATCCTCGAGGATTGGGCCCCCTAATCACCCCGACTACCTCGTTCTTTGTCACTGTTCATCATCTGTACATATCCAAACATGATGCCTCCCTCTTAGGTTTGATCACATTTATACCAAGTTTGAACATCTCTCTTGTGCTACGGATAGATGCCAGCGATAGGGGCATGTCCATCTATCTCAAGCGAGGTACGATTGGTCATAGGTGCTTCTGCCACCATCTTCTGTGAAGTTATCGTCGAGGTCCCCTCTCATGGCATCCATCCAGTGAGGGATACTTTACTACTTTTCTTGTAATTTTTATTGTAGATTAGTTCGTAGGTTCGATCTAGGCTTTTGTTTTACTCTTTAATCATGTGTTTTAGATAAAAAAACTCCAAAATGTAGTTCACCAGAGGTCCGCTCCGGCAAACTAAACTATTTCGCCCAGCTCGATGAACGACCTGCTGACCACCTTCATTCACCTCCCCTCCCGTCTCTCTTGCCCTAACCACCACTCTCTCAACCGGATCCACCGTGAATCTGGAACTCGACCTCTAACTCCTCCTCCTCGCTGGATTAGCTGCCTCCTCTCCCCGATTCGCTTCCATATCCCTCTAATAGGGATGATGCACTTTGAGGTACATGGAAAATTTGCAAGAGTCACGTCATTGTCAAGAGACCTTCGGCAGAAGGATTGGTGGATGGAGAAGTGCGTCCTAACGCATTGAACTCACCCCGGGCAAGTTCTTCTTTAGCTCCTCTACCATCATTCAGAGCCGTTGGATTTCTTTTTGTTATTCGTGTGCTACAACCTTCGTCTCATTGAGTCACACCTCAACTGCTGGATTCATTCCAAGATCTAATCTGGACGCTCATCGGTGGAGTGTAATTGGTTGTTGCTGTTAATGCGACACATATCAATTGGGCGAGCCATCACCATTATATCCCCCTTTAACTGGGTATTTTGCATATTTTACCCAACCTTTTTTGTAATTTAATAAATAATTTATAAACTTTCCTCGACCATTCATATTATTTGGTAATATTTGCAAAAGACCCTGTAACGTTTTTATAATTGCATTTTCCCCTGACAGCTCACCTCACATGGTCGCAAACATGAGGTGGGCAATTTACAGATGTACCATTGGGACTTTATGTATTTCATTTTAGTATGTTAGCTTTTTTTTCATGTTGCATATTTTGCAAAAATTACAAAGAGGCCCATGTAATTAATTTTATTTACGCCAATGCATTGCTAGTCAATGTATTTTTGTATGTTTGTTTATTTTTTTCAATTTGTGTCTGTGCTCGAAAAAATCTAAAACAATAGACTTAGGTTACTGGATGTTTGTATATTCACGCTTAAATTTTATTTTAGCATTTTAGGACCTTTTATTGTTTTATAAAAATCATATGTAGCACATTTTGGACATGTCTACACTATAAAATACATAAAAATATAAAAAGTTTTTGAATAATAAAATATATTATTGTTTGTTTATTTATTTTGCAACTCCTGAAATTGAAAAACCTAAAATAGAAAAGGAAAATACCTAAAAATTAAAAGACCCAAAAAACTTGATAAAAGTATATAAAATCCCTACAAAATTCACAAACTTATTTCTGCTATATAATTTTCTTTATATTATTATTATTATTTAACTATTAAATTTATTTGAAATTTTTTTGACATCACATGCTTTCATTATTTCCATTTCATTTTCAAGCATTTACTAAATCCATTATTTGGGATATTTTTTACTTTAAAAATATATAAATTTCTAAAAGTACCTAAAAATCCCCTTAAAAGTAAAAATTATTTGATAACAAAAAACATTTTCTTTTTTTATTTTAACTATATTTATTAGTATTTATTATCATATTAGCTTACGTTATATATATTATATCTTATATTATATATTTAAAAGGAAAAGAATTATAACAATTTTACAAAAATGAAAAAATATAAAATCCTAAAACAAAATACAAAATATAAAACAAAAAGAACAAAATAAAAAACCTACGTAAAAAAATATTTGACAAAGAAACTCACAATCACTTTTGTGCTTTTGTTGCCCAATCTATCTAGTTTGATCCATGTGTTCGACACTCTACACTACTTGCACAATACACATCTTTTGTAGAATTAAATAAAATATATTTTAACTCCACATTTATTTTGTATTGCTTTATTTATTTGAGGATTAATTGCTGATTGATTAAGGTTTTTCATGGGTCACTGCAATGACTGTGTCTCGGCATTTTGTGAGATATATATAGACCCTCGTGAAATTTCAGTTCATCAAATGGCATCCTTGTCGCGAGCAACTGCACATTGATTGGCATTATTTTGTTTGTATCTTTTGTCTATATTTCTGCATTATTTATCTTCTGATTTATTTGATGTTATTATTGAATTTTCTAATCACCTCTCCTTGTTTGAATTTGCTGTGAGGTGTGACGGATCGAGGGAGGCTCTTCTAGGAGCACTTGCAAACCCACGTTAGGCAGTATCACATCTCTGACCTAGCGACCAGGAGGAAGTAGAAAAGGAAGCCTGGAGGAGATTTTGAAGAAAATTTTTGCGCATTAATTTTATCTATTTATTTGTAATTTAAAGTGAGAGAAATGTTTATTGTAATAAACATGTCCCACAAGACTCTACCACATTTCATGAGGTGTAGTGTCCGAGGGATTGTTCTCTTAGGTGCTCGTCGGTTTTGTCGTGTTTTTTTTCATTTGTTTTGCAATTTCCTTTTCATTATTTTGTGTGATTGAGTCCTATTGTCGAAGTTTCTTGATGATAGATTAAGGTCAAACACCTAATATAATTGTTTGCACCTATAGTTCTCATTTGGACTTAGTCAATTTTGAATTGCTTCTCATTTATATTTTTAATCGAGCGTCAAGATGGACTCTACACATAACTTGTAGGACTCACTATGGTGAGAACCAAAGAACTCCCCAAGATTGGACTTTTGGATTCCTTCTCCATGTGATTAGCATTTGTGCTTCAAACTAATAACAATTTTGTACCTAGGGAGATTTTATTGGATTGCATTTGCATATAGATAGGTTTCAATCCTGCATTGTATCCTTGTACGTAGAGAGCTGGAGGCAAGGTGATCATTTAGACTTTAGCATTTATCATCGATTTATCACTTGCACTGCATTTTTGACTCTCTCCCTCTTATTTTCATCACCTAGGTTGTTTCTAAAGGAATTGACTCCTTATTAGGCAAGCACATTTCATTTGAAAATAAAAAAAAGTGAAAACAAATAAAACTGGGACTGTCAAAATTATTTGACCCTAAAATGCATCAAAAAGAAAATTATGTCTTGGGACGAGTAATCCCCTCATTGTATTCATTTTAAATTGCTTACATATACATAAGGAGTAGTGCCCAATCCCAAGCCTTCCTAAGTGTTTGTACAACATTTTAGATTTTCACCTAACTCAAAAAAAGAAAAAATAGAAAGACTGAACTTTCACGATCTTCATCGAGTTACGTAGGTGAACTGAGGGGTGTGTTTTATCTTGTATGTATTTGTTTGTGATTTCTTGTGTGCATACTCGATCCTTCTACGCATCTATATTGTTTTCTTCACATCATTTGACTTGACCTTCGTTCTCTCCTAATCATGTTCTCTTATTTTGGAGATTGTCGACTGAGCGATTTTTATCTATACTTTGTGGATCACTTGTACCCTCCAGCTGACTCACCTCCATTTTTTCCAGGAGAATTTTGCTCCTGATTTTTGTACATATCTTCCTCAACCACTATATCAGGCCTCAAACTTTTATCCACCACCATCCTCTCATTTCCTTCCATCTTACCCACCCGATACTAATATGTTGGAGTCACCTTACATGGAGTCCACTCTGGAGCACTTGACCAAGATGATGGACCATATGAGATAGAGGATTGATGAACTCACTAGTATAAATAAGAGCGACCATGATACTCCATCATTTGATGATATGGGTTCACTTGAGGATTCGTCTGAGAGTTTGCAATCGCCAAAAATACAAAAAAAATTAGAAATTTTTAAAATACAAAAAGATTTTGGGTGACAGATTATCGATTCAGACTGTGAGGAGAGGGCCAACATGATAGATCCTCTGACCACACATTCATTCACATCTTCTCCCATCCTTGATTCCGAGGACAACATGTATAGACTGCTCTTGGTCATCATTCTGTATACGTTCATTCTGATCTCCTCTCTTGTATAAGGGAGGTACAAAAATTCAAAAAAATGTTGACTGAAGCCGAAGTGGTGGACACAATTTATGAATTCATTAAAGCCCCACTTCACGAGGACATGACCCGGTTATCTGCTCCTCAACCCAAGAAGAGAAAGAAGACGAGCAGATCTGAGTGATGTATCTTGATGATGGCCACTTCCCATGCCAGCACCTATTGCCTTTCTCCTTGGAAAGGGAACATACTACACCATTCATTATTTGCAATGTTTCTTACTATACTTGTGATCACACTATCTTTGAAGTCGGTTCTTCAATTAGCATCATACCCTTCTCATTGGTATACTCTCTTCGCTTAGGACCTCTCAAGAAAATTAGGATAACCATTCAGTTTTTTGACTTATCTATCTAGAGGCCGAAGGGTATTCTTGAGAATTTTGTCATTTGGATTCAGGGGATGAGTTACACTATCGATTTTGTCGTATTGCCCATGGAGACCTCCTCCCTTGAGAAGCACTCTCCAATCATTCTAAAACTACCCTTTATTGCTTGTGCGAGAGTCGTTATTGATTATCGATCGGGAGAGATTCGACTCCATCATGACGATGTGAGCGTTGTGATCATCTCTACGCCAACTATCAATCAGAGACATGCATCTGATGAGACTACACATATACTATATGACCCCGAGGACTATTTCCTTTATGAGACTATCAGATATTTTTGTTGTGTGTTGGATTTTACTAAGACCCAAGAATTTCTCTCACATGAGGAAGACTCAGAAAGCATAGACCTTAGAGTTCCTTCTTCTGGTAATGGGTGATGTGTTGATGACATCCGCGAGATTTACACGATTGATACCTTCAATCAGAGAGCATACATTGATGAGACTGATAAGGACGAATTCAATTTGATTGATTTTGTTAATGAATTCGGACCATTTAATGAGAATGATGATCCAGTTGAGACTTTAGAAGATGAGCATGCCTGAACTACTTCCATAGATGAGTTCGTTCCTTTTTGTTTTGACCTAGGATATACTCGCTTGGTTGGACTTTACTTTACTTCTCCCGAAGATGTGTTCGAGCTTTTTAACTTTAATGACATCTGCGAGACACCCAATGCTAGACCTAGCCACACTTCTTCACTAACATTTTCGCGCCTTTCCGCTTTGAGACTACTGAGGATCTTCACCAGCTTGATCCTGATCGGTTGGTTTCTGAGAACCCTTATATCAACCTTCATCTTATCTAGTCCATTCCTCAGTGGTCCAGCAAGAAGGTTCGCTTTCTACTTCTTGACCTTTGTACATCCATCATCTTGTATTCTCTCTTTCATTCACCTCCGTTCGTCTCTCGTTTCCCTCATACACCCCATTTTTGTCTGTGCCTTGCTTAGGACATACTTTGTACTAAGTATGGGGGTGGAAAAGCTGAGTGTTCTTTCTTCATTCCGTTTCATCGCTATTGGTGTTGCCTATACTTAGGGCTCTTTTACCCTAAGTATAGGTGGAGTGATGTGTACATCCTTTTTGATTTTTTCTTCCATCATGTATCTTTTCATAGTTTAGTCTTTTCCTTCTCATTTTTCTTTTCCTACCAAGAAGGTGCCACCCTTTTTTGTCAATATTCTATACTTAGGATGTACTATATCTTAAGTATATGGGGGGCGCTCCCCAATCTCTTTCATTCTTTGATATCCTCCACTATCTCCTCTTCTTGTCTATACTTAGGGATATTTCACCTTAAGTATGGGGAGAGATAATCTGAGTATGATCTATTCATTCCCGCCCTTGACCATCCCTTCCTTTGTGTATAATCTGCTATACTTGGGATTATTTGATCATAAGTAAAGGAGGGACGATCGAGTTCTCATTTGTCCATTCATTCATTATTCATTTATTCTTTAGACTATTGTGTACTCAGTACGTGCTATGTCTTCTCTTTTTTCTTCATGATATTTGAGGACCTAGCTCAAGCTAAGTATACAAGAGTCGTATATACTATGTATATACTTTAGCCATAGCTCCTACTTTCATATTTTTAATAATAAATATGGCTAAATATACTATATATAATTTATAACATTCATTGAAATCACTTAATACGAATATGTTCATTATCCCTTAAATTATCCGTGTATTTAGTTATTAATAAATCATGTCAAAATATATTTTGCAAAATGTCGAAAAATAGTTTGAAATTCTTTTTTCAAAATCTTTTGAAAACTATTTGGAAAATGTTTTGTTGAATATTTTCATCCTTTGTAAAAATTTTTGTTAGAAAATTTTCTTTTCTTTGTGTGAAATAAGAATGTTGAAAAAACAATTTGCAAATATTTGGAAAAAGGTTGCAAAAATATTTTGAATAATCTATATATAATCTTTGAAAGACCTCTGCAAAATTATTTTCAAATGTATGTAAAAGTTTGTAAAAATTATTTCTAAAAATTAGTTGTAAAAATATATTCGACTATAGTTTTCAAAGTGTTTATAAAATCATTTTTAATAAATTTGAGGAATATACAAATTACACTTAAATTCTTTAATTGTTTAAACATGTCTCTTAAAATGATCACATATCCCATGTAAAGTCATAAGGCCCAACTCTTATAAATATAAGATGCATCCCCGTTTCAATATTTGTACCTATTTTCTTGGCTAATATCCTTTGCTTTCAAGAATCACAAAAACATTTGCAAAACCAAATACCTTTTTCAAAAACCCATAAAAAGTTCAAAACTTTGAAAATTGCATCACAAAAATAATTTCCATTGCATTGTATAAATTATTTGCCTAGCTTTCACATTTTTTTGATTGAGTTTGATAAGTGAACAAGTCTACGTGAAATCTGAAGATTGTAGCATGATTGGACATTAAATCTATCTAACAACATGAACCTCATCAAAGCTGTAAATGAGGTACTTTAGGTCTAGTTGACTCAATTCTTTGAGAATCATGAGACTTGGTTCAATGGATTATTGACTGCCTAAGTACAGTATTTCGGAGCACACATAAGGTTCTTTTCGATAATGACCTAACTTGGACACACGCACCATTCACATAAATCAACTCAGTTGGAGTGGTGAGGGGATTGGATTTGTCGGTATGAGACGCACACAAGTGGAAACATTTGTCCTTGTCTAGGGAGGGAAGTACATCCCAACCCATCCAGTAGCAGAGACGTCTAAAGACAGGAGAGTGTGGGTTGCAAGAATGCTTCAAAAGAGGGATAGTCTACTGGCTCGAGAGGAAAAACACCTTATGTAAATGTTGTTGTATATAGTAGTTCAAAAAAAGCAAAAAGCAAATATCCAAAAGGTGGTTAGGACTTATCGAAAAGAAAATGCCGACCATAGTGTACTTATTTATATAGTCAACAAGCAAGCTTGAACTTCAAAGTCATATCATGTCATCATGCAGCTGGATGACTTGACTACACTGGTTATGCATCATAGGATAGGTAGCTACATTGGATACCATCCATTCTCCTCTTCACCCCCTCCTCTTGAGCTGGTTTCCACTTGAACTTAGAAAGAATACCCCACTCCTCGAGGAAGGAGTTTTTGTATTGGAAAATCATTGGGTTTTCATGTTGGAGACTACACATATACTATATGACCCCGAGGACTATTTACTTGATGAGACTATCAGATATTTTTGTTGCGTGTTGGATTTTACTAAGACCCAAGAATTTCTATCACAGGAGGAAGACTCAGAAAGCATAGACCTTAGAGTTCCTTCTTCTGGTAATGGGTGATGTGTTGATGACATCCGCGAGATTTACACGATTGATACCTTCGATCAGAGAGCATACATTGATGAGACTGATAAGGCCGAATTCAATTTGATTGATTTTGTTAATGAATTCGAACTATTTAATGAGAATGATGATCCAGTTGAGACTTTAGAAGATGAACATGCCTGAACTACTTCCATAGATGAGTTCGTTCCTTTTTGTTTTGACCTAGGATATACTCGCTTGGTTGGACTTTACTTTACTTCTTCCGAAGATGAGTTCGAGCTTTTTAACTTTAATGACATCTGCGAGACACCCAATGCTAGACCTAGCCACACTTCTTCACTAACATTTTCACGCCTTTCCACTTTGAGACCACTGAGGATCTTCACCAGCTCGATCCTGATCGGTTGGTTTCTGAGAACCCTTATATCAACCTTCATCTTATCTGGTCCATTCCTCAGTGGTCCAGCAAGAAGGTTCGCTTTCTTCTTCTTGACCTTTGTACATCCATCATCTTGTATTCTCTCTTTCATTTACCTCCGTTCGTCTCTCGTTTTGCTCAAACACCCCATTTTCGTCTGTGCCTTGCTTAAGACATACTTTGTACTAAGTATGTGGGTGGACAAGCTGAGTGTTCTTTCTTCATTCCGTTTCATCGCTATTGGTGTTGCCTATACTTAGGGCTCTTTTACCCTAAGTATAGGTGGAGTGATGTGTACATCCTTTTTGATTTTTTCTTCCATCGTGTATCTTTTCATATTTTAGTCTTTTCCTTCTCATTTTTCTTTTTCTACCAAGAAGGTGCCACCCTTTTTTGTCAATATTCTATACTTAGGATGTTCTATAAATTAAGTATATGGGGGGTGCTCCCCGATCTCTTTCATTCTTCGATACCCTCCACTATCTCCTCTTCTTGTCTATACTTAGGGATATTTCACCTTAAGTATGGGGAGAGATAATCTGAGTATGATCTATTCATTCCCGCCCTTGACCATCCCTTCCTTGTGTATAATCTTCTATACTTAGGATTATTTGATCATAAGTAAAGGAGGGACGATCGAGTTCTCATTTGTCCATTCATTCATTATTCGTTTATTCTTTAGACTATTATGTACTCAGTACGTGCTATGTCTTCTCTTTTTTCTCCATGATATATGAGGACCTAGCTCAAGCTAAGTATACGAGGGTTGTATATACTATGTATATACTTTAGCCATAGCTCCTACATTCGTATTTCTAATAATAAATATGGCTAAATATACTATATATAATTTATAACATTCATTGAAATCACTTAATACGAATATGTTCATTATCCCTTAAATTATCTGGTATTTAGTTATTAATAAATCATGTCAAAATATATTTTGCAAAATGTCGAAAAATAGTTTGAAATTCTTTTTTCAAAATCTTTTGAAAACTATTTGGAAAATGTTTTGTTGAATATTTTCATCCTTTGTAAAAATTTTTGTGTGAAAATTTTCTTTTCTTTGTGTGAAATAAGAATGTTTAAAAAACAATTTGCAAATATTTGGAAAAAGGTTGCAAAAATATTTTGAATAATCTATATATAATCTTTGAAAGACCTTTGCAAAATTATTTTCAAACGTATGTAAATGTTTGTAAAAATTATTTCTAAAAATTAGTTGTAGAAAATATATTCGACTATAGTTTTCAAAGTGTTTATAAAATCATTTTTAATAAATTTGAGGAATATACAAATGACACTTAAATTCTTTAATTGTTTTAACATGTCTCTTAAAATGATCACATATCCCTTGTAAAATCATAAGGCCCAACTCTTATAAATATAAGATGCATCCCCGTGTCAATATTTGTACCTATTTTCTTGGCTAATATCCTTTGCTTTCAAGAATCACAAAAACATTTGCAAAACCAAATACCTTTTTCAAAAACCCATAAAAAGTTCAAAACTTTGAAAATTACATCACAAAAATAATTTCCATTGCATTGTATAAAGTATTTACCTAGCTTTCAAATTTTTTTCATTGAGTTTGATAAGTGAACAAGTCTACGTGAAATCTGAAGATTGTAGCATGATTGGACATTAAATCTACCGAACAACATGAACCTTATCAGAGCTGGAAATGAGGTACTTTAGGTCTAGTTGACTCAATTCTTTGAGAATCATGAGACTTGGTTCAATGGATTATTGACTGCCTATGTACAGTATTTCGGAGCACACACAAGGTTCTTTTCGATAATGACCTAACTTGAACACACACACCATTCACATAAATCAACTCAGTTGGAGTGGTGAGGGGATTGGATTTGTCAGTATGAGACGCACACAAGTGGAAACATTTGTCCTTGTCTAGGGAGGGAAGTACATCCCAACCCATCCAGTAGCAGAGACGTCTAAAGAAAGGAGAGTGTGGGTTGCAAGAATGCTTCAAAAGAGGGATAGTCTACTGGCTCGAGAGGAAAAACACCTTATGTAAATGTCGTTGTATATAGTAGTTCAAAAAAAGCAAAAAGCAAATCTCCAAAAGGTGGTTAGGAATTATTGAAAAGAAAATACCAACCATAGTGTACTTATTTATATAGTCAACAAGCAAGCTTGAACTTCAAAGTCATATCATGTCATCTTGCAGCTGGATGACTTGACTACACTGGTTATGCATCATAGGATAGGTAGCTACATTGGACACCATCCATTCTCCTCTTCACCCCCTCTTCTTGAGCTGGTTTCCACTTGAACTTAGAAAAGAATACCCCACTCCTCGAGGAAGGAGTTTTTGTATTGGGGAATCATTGGGTTTTCATGTAGGATAAGTCAGTCTCTTTTTCATTTTAGTTGGGGGGAGCCACCATCAGATACATTGTAAAAGTGTGATTCATAGTCATAAGGGTTTGTGTATGATTTGGACTATTATGAACTATCTATTGAGGAGACTTGAATAGAGTTTTGAGATTCTCGAATGCCATTGTGTTTCAAATCTGATTCCCAATAAGGTTCCACCCGCACTAAAATTCCAAATATCCGAATTAATCTCTAAACATTGATTTTGTGAAGATAGGTTTGAGAATTAAACTTAATCCACTTTCTTTCCTTTTGTTTTCTTTATTTTCATTTTCTGCACTTATTGCATAAATGTTTTCTAGGTACTAGAAATGGCAAGATTAGGGACGTGATGAATCTCTATTTCATCACCTTTATTCTATCATTTTGGGCTCAAAACCCTAGTTCATGCATGTAAATACCCTTAATATACACAATTTAACACTCATGCATTCTTGTATAAATATTGTGTAAAATAGTGTTTTAATGCCAAAAATAAAGAATAAAAAAACAATGAAAAAGAATAAAATTCCAAAGGTATTTTATGACCCTTATCCCTGAGACCTATGCATCTTGATGACTATATCGACAAGGAATAAAGTAGGGGGAGATAAGGGCCAATAATTCAATAAAAATCCCTTTA
This sequence comes from Ottelia alismoides, assembly GCA_037367405.1. Classification (NCBI taxonomy): domain Eukaryota; kingdom Viridiplantae; phylum Streptophyta; class Magnoliopsida; order Alismatales; family Hydrocharitaceae; genus Ottelia; species Ottelia alismoides. The sequence continues at coordinate 913,048 of JAZKJV010005562.1, read as the reverse complement.
ATACATTTCGGGACCTATTTTATTCTTTATTATTTTTAACTCTAATAAAAAACCTTGACCTTAATGTTGTATATAATAATATTTAGAAAAATACAAAATTAAATTTATACAAAAATAATATACTATGTAAAAGTTTTGCTCTATATAAGATTCCAAAATTTCAACTTCTCAGACCCATATCGCTCAAATAAAAACTCAAAATATATCAAAATTATCTTTAATTTTATATAACTTTTAATAAGATATTTAATGAAGTTCGTTTCATACTTTTTGGAGTTAAGGTGTGAAAGTTAGATTTTGGACCCCTATTGCACAATATACCGAATTTAAATATTCATTTTATTTATTCTTTATTATTTTTATTATTTTTTATATAATTTTTAAGTACTATTTAAATTATATGTACATATTAAAACTAGAATAAAAACATAAAAAAATATTAAAATAAAATATGTATATAAAATACATAGATTAAATACCAAGAACTATTTGTATACAATAAATACCCTTATCTATTTAAGTGTATACAATATATCAAAAAATAAAATAAATATATTTAAGTAAATAAAAAATTGTTTCTATTTATAAAATAAGAATATAAAATAAGAAAATCAAAATTATAAGATAAAAATAATAGTAAGTAAAATATAGATAAATATACTTATAATTAACCCAAAAATAAACTTCTAATTTAAACTTCAAAAAAAGTATAAATTTTAATAAAAGATAATAAACATTTTATACTTTTAACTTCAAATTAATAAAATAATGTAATAATTATTTTAAATTTTATAATTCTTTTTTGGGTTGCTTTTTCCTGGTAGGTCCACGTGGACCAACCATGTCACGGGGAGTGTGAACTTTGGTCAACTCTCCGACCAACCTTGCAGCATATGTCAGACCTAGGCTCTAGCCCATCTTCTCGATTTTTTGCACATCAATTCTTTCACCAATTGTGTTGATTCCTTCTTCGATTTTGCCCCCGTTCATTACTCCATCACGCAGGCTTGCTTCCCCGAGGATTGGGCTACTGCATCGCCCTGATCACCTTGTTCTTTGTTACCATTCATCATATGTATATATCATACCCTGTCGCCTCTCTCATGGATTTGAGAGTACTTTAACCAAGTCTGAACCTCTCTCTCGAGCTTCGGATAGACCTTGGTGACAGGGGAGTCTCCAGATATCTCGAGCGAAGTCCAACGAGGTCATAGGTACTTCCGACGCCATCTCCGACAAATCTAGAGATTCCTGCTTCACTGTCGTCGATCAATTGAGGAATACTTCACTACTTTTCTTGTATTTTATAGAGTATTTCAGTTACTTGGTTTGATCTAGGCTTTTATTTTACTCTTTAATCGTGTGTTTTATCTTAAAAAAACCCCAAAATGTAGTTGATCGGAGCTCCGCTCTGTTAAACCACACCACTGTGCCCCACTCGTTGACCGACCAACTGACAACCTTCATTTGTATCCCCTCTCGACTCTCTTCTCCTAGCAACCATTCACTCAACCAGATCCACTGTGGATATGTATCTCGTCCTCCAAGTCATCTGCCATGCCGAAGTAGCCGTTGCCTCGCCCCGCTTCGCTTCCATACCCCTCTAGTAAGATCAAGGCACTTTTCCCTCAGCCCCCCATTTTATCTTGAGCAATTCTAAGAAGCAAGAGGCCCATATGGGCCTACGATCATCCCTGGAGGAGGCATCCAAGTTTGCAGGAAGACCTCCAAGGACCCTCCAAGGGTCCCTAGATCCATTTAAAGCATCGAGGAGATTCACAGAAGTTGCAACATCGTCAAGAGACCTTTGGTGGAATGATTGGCATCCAGAGAAGCATGCTGCAATAGATTGAAACTTGTAGCATGCGAGTTATTCTTCAGCACCTCCACCATCATTCAAAGCCGTCAGATTTTTGGTTGAACTTTATACGTACGACCTTCGTTTGATCGAGTCGTACCTCTGCCATTAGATTCGTTCTAAGATCTAATCCTGGATGCTCATCAACAAAGTGTCATCAGTTGCTGCTGAGGTGAATCGTGTCAAGTGGGTGAGCCATCATCATTGGATCTTGCCTTGGACTGGGTATTTGCGACTTTATCCTAACCATTTTTGTAATTTCACTATTAATTTATAAATTTATTCAGTCGTTCATATTATTTTGTAATATTAGTGAAAATACCCTATAGCATTTTATAACTGCATTTTGGTCCCCTACTAGCGCACCTCACATGGCCGCTGACGTAAGATGGGCTTTTTGCTGTCATGCCCCTAGGGCTTAAGTCATTTCATTTTAGTTCTTTAACTTTTTATTCACATTGTATCTTTTTGGTAAAATCATAGAGAGGCCCTCGCAATTAATTTTATTTACATTAATGACCCTGCCCGCCAATGTATTATATGTTTCATTTATTAAAATTAGCATTTGTGCTCGAAAAAAATCTAAAAAATAAACTAGGTTCATGAATGCTTGTATTTTCATGCCTAAAATTTATTTTAGCATTTTATATATTTTATTTATTTTGCAGCTCTAGAAACTGAAAAACATAAAAATAGAAAAGCAAATACATAAAAACTAAAAATACCCAAAAACTTGATAAAAATATATAAAGTCCTTAAAAATTCCAAAAATATTTTTTTCTTTATACCTTTATTTATATTATTTTTTTAAATTTATATGATGAAATTTTGACATCATATGTTGTTTTTCATTTCCTAATCAATTTCAGACATTTACTAAATCCCTAATTTGGGATATTTTTGATTTAAAAAATAAAATCTGCAAAAATACCTGAAAAATCCCAAAAAAGTAAGAAATGTTTTATAACCAAAAACATTTTATTTTCTTTATTTTGACTATATTTATTAGTATTTAGTGTCATATTAGATTACATGATATATTTATATTCTTATAGATCCTATATTATATATTTAAAAAAGAAAAAGAATTGTAAAAATTTAAAAATCTAAAAAGAAAACACAAAAATATAAAATATAAAATCAAAATACAAAAAAAAACAAAAAAATAAAATAAAAAATACAAAACCAACATAAAAAATATTAGACAAAGAAGCTCGCAATCACTTTTGTGCATTTTATTGCTTGATCTATCTAGTTTGATCCTTGTGTTCTAAACTCTTTACAACTTGCACTATACACATCTTTTATAGAGTTAATTGAAATAAGTTTTAACTCCACACATTATTTTGCATTACTCGATTTATTTATTGGTTAATTGTTGATTGATGGAGGTTTTTCACGGGTCGCCATAACGACTGTCTCCGCCTTGTGTGAGACAAATCTATACCCTTGTGATATTTTTGTTCATCACCAACTTAAAAGGGTAAAAATTCTTTAAGAACAGGTCCTTAAATTGATCGTATGTGGTAACTACCACTCCAAAATTCTTTACCAGATAGTCTGCTTTTCCCTTCAAGGCAAATAAAGGTGTAGTAAGACGAATGAAGTCCTGGATGAATCGGGGATGTCTCATGTTTGAACATACTATCTCCAAGTCACATACAAATTCATATGGTTCTTGAGCAATATTTACATGAAATTGAGAAAGTTGGTTAAAGAAGGGTGGCTTCAACTCATAGTCTACTTCTGGCTTGGGTGGTTGCAGATAATTTCTTACTCTGTGTTGTCCGGGTTATAGGTTGCTTCCTTTGGAGGTTCATCTCTAATATTATGCTGGTTAACTTGCTCCATCAGTAAAAGTTGTTGCTTCTCAAATGCAGCCAATATTATAAAGATTATTTGTATAGGGTCTTCATTTTGTCCATCTTCATGATATCTTTTCTTAGGAGGCATCTTCTACGAATTCTCTTCTTCTTCTTCTTCTTCTTCCTCTTTACCTTTAGAAAGTGAAAAATTAGAATCAATATAGTGGAAAGAATCAGAACAAGAATCATCGAGGTGAGAGTCTGAGGAGAGAGAGCCTTTGTTTAACCTACCTTAAGGTAGATCAAAAATCATAGGATGAGGATTCATGGGGGGAGTGTAAATGAACCCAAGGTGATCCAAAGTAAGAGTGTCTCTGAGCTCTTGATGACAACAAGTTTGCAGTGGTCAGTGAAAGGTTCTCTAAGTATGAAAAAAATTCACCACAATCCTCCATTCTCGATGTCAAGTGGTTTGTAAGTGTATTATGATTCATGATTCAAATGAGAAGTGCGAAGGCAAAAGTAGCTCAAAATACAAAAACAATACAAACATCAAGTTCACCAACTCACATAGCAAAGGACACAAAAGTCTGGGCAATTATTTTATCTATTTTAATTGGTGATAAAATCAATCTTGCAATCCTTCAAGCGAGTTGCTAGGTGCCGGAAATTTTCCTAATGATTGGCTCGAATTCGTACGTCTAGTTGCATCCATTTTCAGCTAGTATGGGTGTAACTACATATCATAAAATGACGACCTATGTTACTTAAGAATGGTGCCAATCATTGTTTTTTAACCACCCACTCTCCTAAGGGAGATTGTAGTTCCCTCACCGAGAAGTAGCTAGTCATTTTAGAATCAGAAGTCTGAATGAATATTTTAGATCTTGGCTCTATCCTAGTACGTGTCTTTCAATCTCGTAAAAAGATAAGTGAATATAATGATGGGGCTATTGCCCCGCAAAAATTCTGGATTCTATGATTTAATTAAAGTCACCCTTACTTAATAGTCCCAATTTTATCTTAGGCGATCACTGGAGAATTAAGTGAGAAAAAAATACATGTCTACCATCTAATCCCTATTTCCTTTACATCTTAAGTGACAATAAAAGAGGGAGAAATCAAGAAAAATCACGCAGAAAGCAATGATGTATGCTCAGTTAGAAGATTTATAGTGACTCCTCACAATCTTTTTGTGGGATGCAATATAATAATTGAAAACTATTCTATATGAAATGCAATCTGACAAAAACCGTACCTAGCAGAAAGTTCTACTAAGCAGAAAGAATCGAGTTCAATTCTACCAGGATAAATGATCTAAAAGTGTATCTCAATTTAGTGTAGTGCGACCCTGGGTTCTATGAGCACATAATAAAAATCCTAGAAGCTCTAATAGCCGCATTATAGGTATAATCCTACGAACCACTCAATCGGGCCCCACACTCACTAGAGAGTGAAACAGGCCACGACAAACTACAATAAAAGTTCAAGTCTTGTTTACACATGCTAGATTCCATACAGAAACTGCTATAAATGAGAAATGATTACAAATAATTAAACTATGTTGAAAACAAATCCTAGACTCTAGACTCTCGCATGACTCGACTCGAATCGATCTTAGTTTTAATGTGACTTTCAGGTGGTAAGTGAAGATGCATTAGTTTCATGAAAACTACTTCATGGATGTCGAATACCTTGCACGAAAATAAGAGAGAGAGAGTGAGTAAGATTGTGACATAAAAAACAATCGAAAATAAAATCAAGAAAATAATTCCTAAAAAGAAGATTAAAATAAAATAAATGCATTAAAAATGAAAAATGTATAGCGATAGGCTTGACGGTCAGACTACCCGAATATGTGGAAAACCTAACTCTAAATTTTCTAGACAAAAACCTAAGTCGTTTACCTCCCTAGAAGTGATGCCATCTGATGAGTCTGGATAACCCTCTATTAATTTGTGGGAGTTAACTTGTTAAAATAAATGTGTCATTCGTTGTAGGCAGGTAATCAGAATTACTCAAGAATAACCACTTAATTAATTAATCAAGTTTAATCGGAGTGGTTTATGTTTATTGAGCTTGAGCAATTCCCAGGGTCGAACTTAAGGAGGCGAAGGACAAATCTAGATTAATTTCTTTCAAATTTCATGCACGATTTTAAAGACGGATCTTCTTTTAGTATTTTTATGCAATTTATAGATGTGAATGCAAATGTAGCCAAATTTAAGGACTAAAATGCACATTCCATTTAAATAGAGCCTAAAAGGTGTAAAAATTGGTCAAAATGTGAATGATTTTGAAATAAATGCACTGCATTTTTTTTTGAATTTTTTGATGCAATTTGAATTAAATAGTGCAAACAAAGTAAATCACAATAATTAATTACAAAAATATTAAACCTCTTTATTTATAGGAAATAAAATTATCTAAAATATAACATTAGGTAATCTATCATAGAAAAATCCTAAACCATAAAAATGTGAGATTTAACACCTATTAAAAAATAACTTTTGAAATATACAAATGATTTTTACAAAGAAAATGATGCATGCAAATGCAATTCTTTTGTGGTGACAATTAAATAATAATGAATTCTACTATTCATGAACTTTTGGCAATTATAGTTCTATGTTTAATTAATTATGAATTTCTAAGCAGATACTGGACATCATATACAATATTCTACAAGAACAAATATTAATAGTTAACAACAGAGCATAAAAATATGAAGAGAAAGCCACAATGTAGAGAATTAATTATAGAAAAATAATACTATTTTTCGAACAATAAAATGTTGCAACAAAGTTATTCAAAATTACAGATGAAGTCTGGGTTCTTCTCCCAAAATTACAATAATAAAATAGAATAAAAGTTAACAAGGGTACGATTGAATTTATCTAGACCTAGAGGGGTTTGTATGCAATATGCCTAATGGGTCACGTGCGCCTCAGTGGCCCCTAGGTAGCGAGTGCTGAATACGAACTGGAGGGATTTCAGGGGGTTCCACTACAGTTATTCCCTATCCGCAATGCGCCTCATGTGTGGTGGACCTCAGGTGTAAATACGGGAAGATGGAGGGTCTGAGCACAATTTTTCTCATTTCCCACCTACCTCGCATGTGAGGTGGAAGCTTGCGGTTCTTTGCGTGGGTGCAGGCGAAGGTGGTGGTTGATGAACATGCTATTGATGTGGGTCAAGGCTGCTATAGGGGAGACGGTGCTCCTATGGTTGCAGCGGAGGACGGTGTTGCTCCAAATGCCGACTCATGTGTAGGGGTCATATGAAGCATGGCTACAGTACAAAGGAGGTAACGTTAATGTGCAAAGATGGTTGGTGAAAGTGGTCGGAGATGTGAAGGCAAGGTAGAGCGCTTGCTTGTTGTCGAGGTGTAGGGTGATGTGCAAGATGCTTGATGAAGATTAGATGGTTGTATAGCTTGGCATTGAAGACTTGGTTGAAGTTGATGACAGAGATGCTAGGCATGAAGCCGGAGGTAGATGGTTGTTGGTTGCGTGGGGATTAGTAAGTGGTGGAGCGAGGGTGGGGATTTCTCGACTATCGATGGAGTAGAGCAATACATGAAGGAGGAAGAGGGAGTAGATCTGGAGATGGTGTAGGGGTAAGGGAGAAGGGTTACCTGGAATAGAAGCTCAACGTCCAAAGGGTTCGAGCGGAGCAGTCTTGGTGGATCTGCGAAGGCTGTAAGGCAAGATCTCACCATAGGGAGGAGGATTGAGAGAGAACTAGGTATTGTCACACCTTGCTAGGCCTCTTGAAGTTGTACATTTGGAGCTTGGAATGGCAGATGTTTGTGATAGAGGAGGCTACATGGTTAAATAGAGGAGTCGAAGGGAGTACCAGATATGGAAGATGGGTTTGACAGGTGCAAGGTGATTGATTGAGGATTCACGAAGATCGACAATGGACAATGGCTAACTACAAGAAGATCAGAGATGAGGGTTGTGATTATTGATGGGATCTGTCAGGGACACAAAAAGGAAGGTGACAAATGGTTGGCATGACCAGAGACGGGAGGAGGCCAAGGCTCTGAAAAGGAAAGAGGGAGGAGACACGATGGAGAAATTGGGGGAGGAAAGTTACGCACAGTGACCTTCTGATTGGCCGAGATCGGACGACCACGAATGTTCCCCATGGTGATTATTTACTATAATTATTATATATTATATTTTTTTAGTTATTTTTTCTAATTAAAACAAAATATATAAAGACTGAAAAACTTGATTTGTGGCAGCTCCCGGAGGTGCCACATGTCACTCCAATAATAATCAGAAAATTACATAAATAGATAAATAGAAAAGAAATAGTAAAAGACCTCAGATCAAAAACTTTTCTTCACAAAAGTTTCTTGTCTCGATGAGATTTACAAATTTTATGAAGAGACCAAAACCATTTGCACGAAGTGATATTTTTGGGGGTACTATATGTACATAGAATAGCTTGATTTTTGGGTTTTGTATTTTTTTATAATTTATAAATAAAATAAAAATAAGAAAAAATACAATAAATTTAAAGACAAATATTTACACATTGTTCTATTTTTCGGATTTTTAATAATTATGAAAATAAGGAAATAAAATAAAGTGCGATATAAATGACTTTCCTAGAGACTATTAGTCAACACTCAAACTTGGTTAGTTTCTTTGATTTTAGTTTTATTTTGGAATTAAATTTTACACATTTTGATAAAAAAAATTTACAAAGAAAATAAATAATAGATAAATAAAATAAAAAGAGTTTAATATGTACAATAAAATATGTCAAAATCAGGTAAAATACAAAAATATACAAAAGAGGCTCGAAACCCAACTTTCACATATGAGTTTTGATTCACTTGAACTTTGTTTTGAAGGTAAATGAATGTAAATTACTTCAATAGTTGATAGGATTAAATCAAACACTGCATGAGGAAGATATCGACGTTTTAGTCTAATCATCCTAAAATTAGGGTTTGGATTTTGGTCCACTTATTTATATTAGTGATTTTTTTATCGCTTGTTTGTGATATGTACACGATGGAGGTGGTTTGAGCTAATTTGGAGGTAGCATGAATTAAGTAAAATTTAACAAAGTTAGCTTATTTTACCGATCAATTTGGCTAGAAATTTTTGGTTTCTTGTTTTATGCAATTATGTATGATAAAATGCAATTATTCTTTACATATGCATGAATGCTAATTATTCAAGATTATTGATAAAATGCAGATGCATTTTGGAGAATATAAACTCCAGGCTTGTCTCTAATTTCCATGTCTAATTCTTGGAGGAGAAGGATCCATTTGAGTAGTAATTATTTGGCATCCTTCTTTTACTGTAGTTATATGATAGCATAGTGGTTAGTGAAAACAATGACTTTAGATGCGAGAAGATAGGATCTGAATATATCCATGGTGAAAACTACCGCTAGCAATTCTTTCTCTGTAATTGTATAATTTTTCTCTGCATCATCTAATGTCTTGCTGACATAATGAATGGCATAGTGCAATTTCTCTCTTCATTGTCCTAATACAACATCAATGATGAAATCTGATGCATCCTTCATGATCTCGAATGGAAGCGACCAATCGAGTGGATTTAAGATTGGAGCATTAGAGACTAAATCTTTCAAATGATAAAATGATTGGAGAACCGACTGATTAAAACTGAAATTGTTCTCCTTGCATAAAAGCTCAGTGGGAGGTCAGGCAATTCTGTTGAAGTCCTTAATATATTTGCAATAAAAACCAACCTGCCCTACGAATGACATCATATTCTTCACATTTCAAGGTGGATCTAACTTAGTAATGACATCCACCTTTGTCGGGACAACATCCATACCGCACATGGAAATGATATGGCCTCACACAATAACTTCAATGTCCATGAAGTGTCTCTTTTCCCATGAGAAAACCAGATTGACTTCACATCACTTCTACAGTAGTTGATCTAACTGCTCAAGACAAGAATCAAAGTTGTCACCATAGACTGAGAATTCATCCTTGAAAACTACGAGAAACCTTCTGAACATATTGGAATATACAACTAACATGCACCTTTAGAATGTAGTAGGTGCAGTGCATAATACAAATGGCATTCTTCTAAAGGCATATGTGCCGAATGGACAATTAAAAGTCATTTTCCATTGGTCCTTATGGGTGAATGCCACCCTTGGATTACCCATCTAAGAAATATAAGAATTCATTCTTGGACAGACTTTCAAGCACTTGATCAATGACCAACAGTGGGAAAAAGTCCTTCTTCATTGATACATTAAGGTGTCGGTAGTCAATACGCACGTGCCATGATGTTGGTACTCGAGTAGAGTTCTCCTTCTCTAGTAATTGATAACCACGACGATCCCTGATTTCTTTGGCACTACATGTAGGGGACTCATCATTTTTAGCTTGAGATGGGGTAAATAAATCCTATTTCACACCACTTCATATTTCTTTCATAACCACCTCCTGTTTGTTAAGGTTTAGCCTGCGCTGAAATTCATAAGATGGTTTTCAATCTTCTTCAAGATAAATGTGGTGTGAACACAAGGTTGGATTTATCACTCATAAATCTGAAACTTTCTAACTAAGTGCCTTAAAGTTTTCTCTAGACCCTTGAGTAATCGAGATTTTAGATCTGGCATTAGCTTGCTGTTGATGTTGATCTAATACTTGTTATCTCCACCCGTAAGGAAAGCATACTTCAAACATACGATGAGCTTTTTTAATTCATGCAATGGCTGAGTATAATGCTCTGTAGACACTTCAAACACTATGTAGGTAGATGGATGGCCTTCTAAAATCAATGATGCACTATCCACCTCTGTCACTTGTTGCTTTGATAAAAATGTAATGAACACAACTGCAATGAATTCTTTGTGTTTGGTTTGGCATGAGTATTCTTCAAAGTGGTTTATCCATAACTCAACGTCAGCCTCCTGATTAATAGGGGAGTTGGGGCTGATTGTGTTTTCCACGTACTCCTCTGAAGAAGGGATTTCTCGTGTTAGAATATAATTCAAAGAAATATGTTGATCACTGATATTAACAATGTCACATTGTTTATATGTTTATTATGTATTCCCTTTGTTAGTTGATGCTTTCGGCTCATTGACATATCCATGGTGACTTTGTTAGTGTTGAAACCGAATATGATCTTTCCAAATCCATATTTGACGATTGCTTCGACCGTTTGAATGAATGTATGACCAAGAATAATGGGAGTCTTGAGAAACGATGCAGGCGAATCTATATCTAGGAAGGCAAAGTCCACTTGAAAATGCATATCTTGCACTATGACAATAACACCCACTAAGGAATATTTAGGCAACTTAACGGATCGATCCACAAATTGCAGGATCATACGAGTTGGCTTAAGTGGACCCAACCCAACTTCTTGAAGTAATGAGAGGGCATAAGGTTTATATAACACCCTCTCAGGAATATTTAGGCAACTTAACGGATCGATCCACAAATTGCAGAATCATACGAGTTGGTTTAAGCAGACCCAACCCAACTTCTTGAAGTAATGAGGAGGGCATAAGGTTTATATAAGAACCACTACCAAGCAAGGTTTGCTCAAAAATCTGATCAAGAATCATGCATGTGACAGAGGGTGCTCCCTTGTCTTTCTTCTTCTGTGATAGATTAATGATAGAGTTCACTATGGCCATGGTCAGAATATGGTTCTCTACTCTATTACATCTATTTTTACGACTTTTATGCTTTTATGTACATGCCTCTTTCAGATCTTCCTTTACTACTTGTATGTATTCAATGGCATTCATAAAGGAATTTCTAACACGAGATTTCAAGTTATTTCCACAACACCGTGGTCACATAATACATTTTTATTTTTCCAATTTTTGGATATGTTCATTACTTCAGGAAAATGAATATTCATAGACAGAAGTGCGTTGTTCTTAATTACATAATTATTTACATATGTTCGGATAGAATAAAAGCAATCATTCACAAGAGATTAGGCTTTGTTATCTGATGTTGGAGTTGTTGTTGGAGCAGGCTCCTTCTGGGTTGGTCCTACTTGGCTTCTTCTCTTATTTTGAAACATTTCATTTTTATGTTTATTTTGGATTTTCTCTTGATAGCGGTCATGAGGTACTACTCCTATGTCATCTTCTTCTTCTCCTGACTCTACTGGTGGTCTGGTTAATGTAGAAGACAACTCTCCATATGCTACTTTATTCTTCTCGTTTAGTGCAGTAAACGGTTGTAATGTCCTACAACCCTTAAGAGTCACTGCATGAGATAACACAAAATTCGATATAATTGACTCTGCTAGATCAGATGAAACATTACAAACTACATGTCTTTTCATTAGAAATTATTGGGGCTGGCCTTAGCATGCACTAGAATAGGAGTTTTGGTAGCAATGAGGTCATAAAGCTTTTGGCTAACATTTGTGGGGCTTTTTGCTAATTAGGACAAGCAGTCTCTAGCGAGTTTCATTTGAGCAGCCCCAGGTTCAGCGTGTTGACAACACTGGTAGTGATAACTCTTTGGTGGTTGCGAATGGGAAAATTGAGAATTATACTAAGGTGGAGGATGTCAGTAATGCTGAGGTGGAGGATATCGATTCTTTGAAGTAGCTGCATAATTGTATGACTGCTAGTATTGAGGGTTACATGGGCTGCTAATACTAGTGATTATGTCACCATGTGTTCTGATATGGTGGGACTGTTGTAGAGGCAGGTGTCATTGAATCCACTTTCCAGAGGAATACTAGTGATATGACCTGATGGCAAAGGATTCGCCTTAGTTTTGCTCTCTTATATAGGCAAGTTGTGCATCATTATTCCCGATGTTGTTCGCTTCTTAGATCTGGTGTGGTGCTGGGAAAAATGGATACACATAAGATGGGGGTTTGGGCACGGGCTGGTAGACAACAAGCTTTTACGATGTCTATGGTGGTGCATGGGGGTTGGGGCATGGGCCGGTAGACAACAAGCTTTTACGATGGCTATGGTGGTGCCTGGTCCAAAGCTCGCATGTAGTATATGTGTTGGACTTGAGGCTACCATGAACTCGATTGAGGTTGTTGTGGCGATGAAGGCTCCTTCTGCTTAGATAGAGTTGCGGCTAATGTGCTTGTAGGCTAAACAACATCAATCATGTTAATCAGCTGCTCCAACTGATCAGTGATCAGATCCAGCTTGTCAAGGTACTTTGTTCATTGTTCGATCATAGACAGTTTAATAAGGTCATATCATATCTTCTCAGTAATATCAATCTTAGACAAGTGGCTCCCATTGATTCTGAGGTTGGAGCTCATCCCTATCTAATGTCGTCATATTGACATGCTTGTGGTGGATCTAAGGCTGACACTGATAAGTATGGGATGAGGATTATGTGGCCTCTCCTTCGACAGTTTCTTCAAATATATGCAAGACAACATCCTCATCCTTGTTAAAGTAGGATCCATCACATGCAACATTACCAACCTCAGGTTATCTTGTGTTAGGCCCCTAAAGAAATGTTGGACCAATCTGGCCCAAGGAATGTCACGGCAGGGGCACTTGTCTTGAAAATATTTAAACCTCCCCAGGCTTCATGTATGGACTCATGCAGTCCCTGGGAGAAGTTGTTGTTCCTTGCTTGCATCTAGTTTAGGCGACCAAGTGGGTAGAATTTCTAGAGGAACACAAACTTATGTTCCTCCTAAGTTGTCACTACCTTCCCAAAATGATTTGTCCAATATAAAGCCTTGTCCTGATGGTTTAATGGGAAGACAATCATTTTGACTATGCCTAACGAGATGTTAGGATAGTGATTTGCATGACAGATGCATGAAAATTGTTGGATATGGACATATAGATATTCATTGTTCCTATGGAAAGAGGGAAGAAGAGACAAGAATTGACGCTTTAGATAAAAGTGTCTTTGGACTACAGAAATCTGAATCCACTCAGTCATCTGCCCATTGCTAGGATAGTATGTCTCCTTGAGCGTAGGCTTGTGAGCCTCTCTTCTTGGTTCATCTACATGTCCTCCAGGGGTCCTCTTCCTAATCATCCTATCTGCCTCCTTTACCTTGGTTCTGTCTCTCCCTCCTTAGGTCATTGAGCATATTAGTAAAGACGACATGGGAAAGAGACTGATCTATGAGTTGTTGCTAGATGGACTGTATATAAGCAAGCAACTGGGCTTTTGAGAAATTTTGATCCGGTTGGAGGCCCTGATTTAGCTTTTGTTATCCCTTTCCTTGTCCATGAGGAGCCTTCTCTGAATCAGATTTAGAAGAATTGATCTACATAGGGTTCAAATTTTGTTCTTGATATTCTCACTCAAATGTACCTCAATCAGCTCTGTATTGTGCACTACATGAAGTGATGGATATGGAGTTAGGGTTAATTCCAGACGTATATGAATGGAGTACTTGATATGTAGATAATTCCATCCATATCTATTAGTCGTGGATGTCGAGACAAGAATGATCCTCGTTTATTGAGAAATGAGAAGAAGGTGATGATTCTGGAGGTTGGTTCGCAAAGTCCGAATCTATGTCTCTAGAATTGGGTCGAGTTATTGAAGATGTAGAATACATGGGATCGATGTGGGTTTCGGTGGGGTCCCGACTATTCTATCCATGAGTAAACATCTATATTGAGAAGAAGAATAAATTAGGAGTATGGAACACTGTGATAGAAATGGATTAAATGAAGAGGACATAGAAAGAAGACTCAAAGTGAGCAAAACACAATGATAGGAAAATAGAAGAAATGAAAAAAGGTACAAGTGCGCAGGACATATCTTTGACCTAAAATACAATTCAAACAAATACAAATGCAATGGATCGACCAACTCAACCAGTGAAGTGATAAAAGTTTGTTTTTTTCAATATTTTCAATTATATTGTTTTTCAAGCAAAATTGTAGAAAGTCCTTATAGGATATCCCTATTGGAGAGTGAATACTTCTAGAAGAGTAGATCACACTGTCAACTTCCTTAGTAACATGTAGCTTATACTTTTTAAGAGAATCCATGCTATTGTGTCTAAATCCAATATTTAGCCAAAGAATAGAGGAGGAAGCCAATATGTGAAACCAATACTCTCCCCAAGCTGGAACATGGAACAGTGAGACATACACCCCCATGACGGCATGGCCTAAGCATAATACTTCAGACTAAGTCTGCAAGCAGACGAAGCCGTGCTCTCCCACGTACAATAGAAGTTATAATACATTGTGAATAAAATCAACAACAAGCTAGTACCTAGGCTGGAATTTTGGCTCTATTTTGCTAGGGACGTGTCTCACTCTATCTAGAGTGTACCTGAAAACAATGAGGGCTTTATGAACCTAGTGCAAAGAATGTTTGTTCTGAATTCTACTTTTGTCCAAAGTGCTATTACCAAACCCATTTTTTTAATATTCAATTTTTTAGTATTTTTCAAAATAATCAGACTAATTATGTTTTATATTTTCTTTTAAACTTACGTAAACAAAAATTGGTAGAGAAGACGGAAAACCCATGCAAGTGTCACTATGTTGGAAAACCAAGAATTGTGTCTAATGATGCATGCTCAGATAGAAGACATACAATCTTTTCTAGCTCTCTCTATGTAGGATGAAAGATAAGAATATAAGTCTACACTACATGAAATTAAAGCTGGTGAAATCACCCTAAGCAGGAATAGCAACTAGCGTGAAGAACAATATTAATTTGGTCAAGGTCCATATTAAATAGACTGCAGGTATGTGCACATATTAGGGTCGTGGACCTAAGTTACTGGATCAAGCAAGTCCGAAAATCTAAGGTCTTATTCGCATAAAACAAATGAAAATAATGGCAGAAAACACAAAATACGGAAAACAAATAAAACAAGTGGAAAAACGGGGAAGACAAAAGGGTAGAAAGTGATGGAAATGGGATAAAATCAAGGTAAACCCCCAGGAGAATGAACACCTAGTAAATTATACCACATGCGTCTGAATGTCCAAAGTGTCATGTCCATGTATTATTACAAATTAATAATAGTCTCTTTCTCGCTCAAACACAACACTAAAATAAAAATCTACACTAAGATTCTCTTCTCAAATCCATGTCTTCTTTTTACTCTCTCCTATTGTCTCATCAAAGAAAGATAGTCTCCACCTCAAGAGGCTACACGAGATTTCAAAAAAATTCCTCCTCAATTGTTAGACCCTTGTAAATTAGTCAACATACGAAATCAATCAGAATACATAAACAATTATTTGAAAAAGAAATAAAAATGAAATAAAATAGCTAATTTGTACAAGTATCTTATCCTACATTTCTCCCCAAGATTGGCACCATTTTTTTAATGGGCTAATGAGGGGTGTCTAATGTCCGATCTTGGAGGAGCATGAAGTGTCTGACAACTCAGATCCGGTAATTGTTTTATTGACCCTCTCTCGATTCTCAACATTTCTCCATACGACCGAGACAACAATCAAAACACGATATAGAAAAAACAATGAAAAATTGTTGGTTTTGATTTTTTATGTTTTTAGTATACTTATTTTTTATGTATTTTACGTATTTTTTTATATTTTTATTTCTTTTTTAGTTTTGCAAATTTTTAGTTTCTTTTGATTTTAAAGATATAATATATATCTATATATGTATATACAGTAACAATAATATTATAGATATTATACATTATATAAGATATATATAATAAACAAATATATGTAAATATATATATTTACAATCATTTTTTTAAAGGTTTAAATATATAATAGGTATGAATAATAATAATATAGAGTGTATAAATAATATAGGGTACATATAGTGTATATAAGGCTTTATAATTTTAAATATAGGTTTATATAGTCAAAAGTAATAAGATAAAATATTATTGTGTCTATAATAATCTTATCTATTTTCTTGATTTTTATAGAATTTTCGCAATTGTATGTTCAATGTATTTATTTATCAAAATTGTGAATATAATATATAGATCGGATTATTTTGGCTATTGAAAATATATATTAAGTCCAAAATTTTCCAAAACTCTTTTTAGTATATACTTTATAATATGAATAAAAATATGAAATGAAAAACTTATGTTTTTTATTTTTGTAGAATTTTTAATGATTTTTATTATTTTTTATGTTTTTATTATTTCTATTGCATTTCTTTTAATTTTTTGTGATATTTGTTTAGGAGGTATAATATATAGGAATATATATATAATATTGTTTTGAATTTTTAAAGTTAATTTTAGATTTTTTTGGATTTTTATACTTAAATAGGGAATAAACATATTCTAAATGATTTTTAATAAATGGGAAAATGCAATAAATCTCTAAATAAATACATGGGAATGCATCAACATGATTTAGTGCATCTATATTAATTTTCCCTATATTTTTAAATCAATGGAGCTATTTAATAAAAATAAAAATACATAAAATAAAATACACAGTCTAGCAATGGTATTTTTTTAATGAGAAATAAAGGCACTAGTATATGGGAAAAATACCCATAACTTTTACGATAAATCTACAATTTTAAAGACTAAAAAAACTGAAGAAAGCTGATGGGGATTCTATGCAAATAGCCTCGGTGCCTCACATGGGGGACCGCATGAGGTGACCATGCATGGGATCCATTTACAATATACAATAACTACGGGGTCTTTTGCAAAAATTACAAAAGTATTTAAACTAAACTTAATATTAAATTCAAAACTAACAAGAGTTTAATATGGAATTACCCCACTTCATGGCATGATCAGATGGTGGAGGATAGGCCTTATGGTTCACTTAACTTGATGAGGCTATGGGAGGACACTTCGTTTCACGTGATATTGGATGACCAAGATTAGAACTAGGTCGTGTCATCAATACAATGGTGTTGAAGGTGCTTGGATGAACAATCAAGAACAACAGCGGGGGGGGGGGGTGCTTTGATATGCGTTCACTCTTGCCTCCTGATGAATCCCCATTTCATATCCTTTATTCTTTCATTTTGACCTTTAAATCCTAGCTAAACACATGTAAAAAAAATAATCTTGCATAAATTAATATTTTATTAAATCCAAAATAAAAGAATAAACAAAATAAAAAAAATAAATAAAATGCCAAAGGTATTTTATCACCCTAAACCCCATGACCTGCGCATCATGATGACTAGGCCGATATGGAATAAAGTAGGGGGAGATAAGGGTCAAACATACAATGAAAATTCTAATTTTATTTCTTCAATAATTAATTTTGAGACCGATTTTATTTAATATTTTTTATTCATCAAATTAATAAACTTTGTTAATGAAAGTTGTAGATAAAAATACATAGAAAAATAAAAATTTCGTTTAGTCAAGAATAATAAAAATTGTTCATTTTACACCCAAAATAAGAATACAAAAACCCAATGTCACAGACATGTATTTCCCCAATATGAACTCAAAATGCACCAAAGTCATATTAATTGTATACTACTTTTTATTTGCTATTTAATGAATGTGGTTTTATTTAATTTGAATATAAGATGCAAAAATTAGGTTTTTGATCCCTATTATACTCCCTACTTGAATAAAATATTCATTTTATTTGATATTTATAACTTTCATTATTTTAGACTTTATAATTTATAATTATTATTTATAGTATATATACATATTTAGAAGAAAATAAAACCATTAAAAATAGAATAAAATAAATAAAAATACAAAAATACGTAGATGAATATGCTATAATTATACATATATAATTAATGCCCATATTTATTTAAGTGTACACAATACATCAGAAAATGTAATCAAATATAGTTCTGTGTATTGAAAATGTCATAAATATATATATTAGTTGTATAAAATAATAAAATATAAAATAAAAAATCAAAATAAAATACGTAACATATACGTAAATATACATATAAATGAACCCTTAAAAAGTAATCTATAATAAATTAAGTTGTAAAAAGAATAAATATAATAAAATACTACGAAAATTAGTAAACATTTTCTACATTTTAACAAAAAAATAAGTCGACTGTTATTTATTTTAAAATGATTTCGATTTTTTACTTCTGCCTTGTCTTCTTGCGGGTAATGTGGACCAATCAGGGCGGGTATCCAGTTGACATGGTGTCAACTTTCCGACTCCAGTCTAGGATTGTTAGACCTTGCTACACCCCTTCCTTCTCGATTTTCTACACCATGACACATGCACCAATGGTCCTCAAGTGCTGCATATAAAGTCTTCTCAACGCATCCCTCCATCTCATAGACCCATCCTCATCCTCGTAGAGCTCTTTGTCCGCCTGAAATGCCTAGTCAATCTTCTCCCCTTTCTCATCTGTATTTATCCACCTCCTACCATTCTTGATTTTTTGGTTCCCTTCCACTTCGCTTTCTTCCCCTCATTTGTGTCCAAGGGCTTGAGATAGGTGACAACTAGATCTCCCTACCTTTTGACGCGAGGACGAGGAGTGTTGATGTGGTTCCCACCCATATCCGGTGGTCCACCATCGTCGAGATTCATCTCATGGCCTCCAACTGTTCGAGGTTAGTTCTTTCATTTCTTAGGTATATTTAGTTAGTAGCTTTTAATTTTGCATTATAGTTTACGTTTAGATTAATGTTTTAGCCTTGATTTAC
This sequence comes from Ottelia alismoides, assembly GCA_037367405.1. Lineage (NCBI taxonomy): Eukaryota > Viridiplantae > Streptophyta > Magnoliopsida > Alismatales > Hydrocharitaceae > Ottelia > Ottelia alismoides. The sequence continues at coordinate 893,807 of JAZKJV010005562.1, read as the reverse complement.
TGGAGCTTTACTAGAGCTTTCAAGCTCTGACCACAGTTACTCGTCGTGCTCCCTTGTTTCGGAAATATCCTTTCACCTCACCAGCTTACTCTTACATTTCACCATCTCACGCACCACCCAGCTCAACCAAATCCCCTTCGTATCTAGATTTCGATGTCCTATCTTCTACCTATCATCGTACCTCACTGTCCGCACCCATTATGCCTTCATTCCATTCCTTATTGGGTCGAGGTAGTTTGCCCTCGTCCCCAAATTATTGCTATGTAGGTTTCTCGATCCTACCGTCCAGCTGGGGGCATTTTGAAGTTTGAGGAGATTCCCAAGTACCTCTAACTCCTTTGACCTTTTGAGCACTACGATAATCCTTGAAGTCTTTTGAAGTTGTCATCAACTCTGCACTGTCAGAAGGAATGACTCCAATCACTCAGCAGTGAAGGAAGAGATCAGAGGTGATCGCTACGTTAGATCGAAGCCTTGTAGGGTTGGCATTCTTCCCAATTCCTTGAAGCAACTTCCTCGATGTTCGATCAAGTGTCGAGTTCCAGATCGCACACGTGTCATCAGATCAGAGCATGTATCGACTGTCCATCCCATAAGTGTATCTAATCCTAGCCGCTCCCATCGAATCATCATCGCACATCCAGGGAGTGCCACGTGTTACGAAAAGTGCCTTCAGTAGTTCAATCCGTGTTGATTGGGGTTAAATTCCATATCTAGCCCTCAGCCTTGTCCTATTTTTGTTAAGTACTGTAACTTTTTAATTACACTTTATATTTTGTGGATTATTTGCACGAAGACCCCTGAATTTCCTGAGTTATTGTTGGGTCATGTCCAGCTTAGCTTAATTGTTGTCCCACGTGATTTAGGCATTTTGAGAGGAGCCCCTCATAGGTTTGTATACTTCAGTTTAATATTGAAAATTTAAATATTAGTTATAAACTTTTGGGTATTTTGTGTTGCAGTCCCTGAAATATATTTCAATTGTAAATATATCATTACTTGTTCAACATTTTTGTGCTTGTTTTCTATTTTTATAGATATCAACCATGCTCCAAAAAATATGAAAAAAAGAGGGTTAGATGTTTGATTTCATGCTCTTTCCTATACATAATTATTTTTGCATTTCACAAATTCTTCCTATTTATTAAAAATCAAAATAACACGGTTTGTTCATATGTGCTTTAAAAATTTTAGAAAATCGTATTTAAATTTCTAAAAAATATTTTTATATATTTTTTATTTATATCTCTAAATCGAAAACAAATGAAAATAGATAAAGAAAATTACAAAAATTAAAAAGCTCCAAATCATTTAAAAATATAAAAAACCAAAAACCAAAAAAATATTTCTTTTTTGTTTGTATTTTTGTTTATAAATATTAAGGCATACTAATATTGATTTGGAGATTTTTTTGTACTTTTTGTTATTTTTAAACCTCAAATCAATTTAGTCTTTTCTTTATTCCCAATTTTGGGACATGTTTTCTTTAAAAAGATCCAAAAAATTAGCAAAAATATCGGAAAAATCATAGAAACATTAGAAAAAAATATAAAAACTACAGAAATGTATTTTTTTCATTTGTTTTAGTTTTAGTTGTATTTATAATTATTTTACCCTTTATTATATATAGGTGAATACATAATTATATATATTGTAAAAGGAGACAAAATTAAAACATAGAATATAAGAAAATAAAAAAAATTAAAAATTAAAATCCATAAAAATACATAATCAAAAACCCAGATAAAAAGGCAATAAAAAGACAAAAGAAGGAAAATTTTTGCATTCACACGCACAATCTACCATGTTTGCTTCATATGCGCGACACTCTACATACTTACACCAATACATACATTTTTGTAGTGTTGTAAGAAATTTTAACTCCACATTTTATTTTGCAGTTCATGATCTTTATTATGAGTAAAATATTAAATTTAGTGATCTTCTTCAGTGGCCACTTCAGAGACTACAATCTCACCTTGTGACATTGTATGATCACCTAGTAAAATCGTTATTTTGAATGGTGCCCTTACCGGAGAGCAATGACTTATAGATTGATTTTGGAGTTCCTCTAGTCAATATTTTTCTTTTATTTAATTTAATTTTATTTGAAATTATCTATGAGCTACCTAACCCTCTTCCTTGTTTGACTTTGTTGCGAGGAATTGCAGATTGAGGGAGGCTCTCTTAGGAGACCAATGCACCCACGTGAAGCGAAGTTGGCTTTCTGGCCTAGCCGACAAGAGAGAGCGATAAAAGAGGACTTGGGGGATTTTTTAAGATAGTTCTAGTTGTGTTTTATTTTATTTTATTTTATCTTGTAATTCATGTGAGAGAGATACACACATTTTATTGTAATGATTTTGAATCTCAGGACACTTTGACACTTCACGATGTCTATTACCTGAGTTATTATTCTCTTGAGGGCCTTGTCGGTTTTTTTGCATTTTCCGACCTACTTTTATTTTATTACACGAATTTTGAGTTTTTTAACTTTATTTTTATTTTCTTTGTGTGATGAGACCTAGTTTAGGAACTGCTTGATTGACAGAATAGGTGTAAAGCCTTAATTGACTTGCATGTACATATAGTTCGTACTTGGATCTAGAAAAATTAAATCATTGATTATTTGGATTTGAGACCCCGTGGCGTGAAAGATAGCTGAGAAATTGACAATTTAATAGTTGGATTCCTTAGCATATGTACAAGAAATTATTTTTAACTTATTTTTATATTTTCCTCTACATTTTTAGAAATAAATGGGAAAAGAGATTAGTGAAAATATGTATAAATGAATTATTTAGAAATGAATGATGTTTTGATAATTATTGGATGATTAACGAATAGTGTAAAGTTGAATATTTAATTCTTTTTGTGGTTTTCTTCCTTATCTCCCTCTACTTACTTTCTTGTCAACCAATCCTTGCTGACTTGGTGTTAGGAGTTAGGTTATATAAATATATCTTTCATCTACATTTATATTTAATAGTCATAATGTACATATATACACTCTTCCTTCCTTTTATTTTTATTTAATATTATTTTATTTATTTACATGATTTTAATGCATAAAATGCATTTTTTTGTGAAAGCCATGAACTAGATGCCAACTGTCAAGGAAGGATAGAAAGAAGCATGTATCCTGAATTGTCTGAACCTCAAGAACAAATGCTGCATAGGAGAGAAACACATATTGACCAAGGCCACATTAAATGCAATCAGGGGCCTCATGCAGAAAAAGAAAGACAAGGGAGTGCCCAATATCAAATGTTAGATTTTTGACCAAGTTTTTGAGTGGACTCTACTTAATAGTGGGTATTTAATAAACCTCATGCCTTCCTCATTACTACAAGAATTTGGGCTTTGGTCGTTTAAGCCAACAAGAATGATCCTACAATCTGCACCGCGAAGCGGCCCAGAGGTATGTTGGAGGACATTATCATAATCACACATGACATGAAATTTCTTGTTGTTTTTGTTCGTAGACATGGCCTCAAGTGCACCATTACTCCAGACCCACATCATTCTAGGATGACCATTCCTTCGTACATCTGAGGTAGTTCTCTACTTGGGTCTGGAATGGTCATCTTTGGCTCCATCTCTGACAAAGTCAGCATTGATTTGGTTAGTGAGACAAAATTTGCATCTGATACAGGGAGAGCAGAATCATCATCATACTATGATATTATGGACATCCAAGACCCATAAATATCTTTGAATAACATTATCACACAAGAAATTCTCTCTTCAGAGGAAGATCTGAATAACAAAGTCAACTCATGCTTCCTTGTCGATTGGGGGACTGAATTGGAGTTCGAGTCACAGAGAAGCTAATTTCAAAAAGATTCAAGCCAGTCCGAAAATGAAGATTTCATTGCAGATATGTTAGACACATTTATTTTAGAGACAAGAATGATAGAGGTAGACAACACCTCACTGAAGTTTGCATATTGGCCCTCTACCAGCACCATTTTTGAAGTAACTACAAATCAAGCTCAACAATTACCTTAACTCAAACTGCTCCCTGTAGTTCTGAAGTATGTTTTCCTTGTGGGTGAAGAACATATATATCTGGTCATCATCTACAGTAGACTGACCCTAGATCTAGAATCTCGACTTCTCGAGGTTTTAAAAAAGAACCGCAAAGGAACTTGGTTATAAATTCTTAGATCTTCGAGTCACAAATCCAAGTATATGTCACACCATTTATACCTTAAAGATGATTGCAAGTCGTCTCGAGAATTCCAAAGAAGACTGAATCCAGACTTGTGGGATGGAGTGATATAAGAAATCATGAAGTGGTATGATGTAGGATTCATTTATCCCATCTCCAACTCCTAATGGTTGAGCCCCTTGCATGTAGTTCCAAATAAATCATGCCTCACTGTTGTGAATAATGACCAAGGAGAGGAGATATCTACATGAGTACTGACATATTGGTGGGTATGTGTAGACTATCATCATCTAAATTCAATGACAAAGAAGGACCATTTCCCTCTACCATTCATCGATCAAGTTCCCGAGGGATTCGTAGGGAAAGAATTCATATGCTTCTTAGATGGGTACTCTATGTATAACCATGTGGCAATCACTCGTACAGACAAAGAGAATATAAATTTCACTGGATCATTTGGCACCTATACTTTAGGAGAATGTCCTTCGGACCCTACAATGCTCCATCCACTTTCCAGAGGTGCATGTCAGCCATCTTATTGATATGGTCAGGAATTTTCTTGAAGTCTTCATGGTTGATTTCTCTATCTATGGTGACTTCTTTGGCTCTTATCTTTGGCAACTAGAAATAGTACTTCATAAATGTTGTAAAGTTAGTCTTGTACTATCAAGGGAGAAGAGACACTTCATGGTTATAGAAGGAATAGTATTGGGCCTTGTTGTTTGACGTTGCTCAGACTACCCTAATTCGATCAAATGAATGATCAAATTAAGTTTTATGTTTGTTGCAGTCGGATAATCAAAGCTATGTCAAAAATACCACTTTAAATTAATTGTATGTCAATTACGAGCGGCAGATTTATTTTACTTGGGTAAGCCCAAGGTCGAACTCAGGGAGGAAGCTGTCTCCATAGGTGAATTTCCAGTTATATCTGAGGTCTAACTTTCATAAGATTATTTTTGATATTTTTTTATGCAATAAAGTAAAATACAAATGCGATTTCAGGGCATTTTTACAAGTTATATCTGAAATATAAACAAAACGAAGTCCAAAAATTATGAAACTAGGCCAGAGTGTGAAATGCAATGAAATTAAGATACAATATTTTTTTGGAATTTTCAGAAACGTTATGAATCTACTATGAATAAAATATGAATCCAAGGTGATTTTTACAAAATTAATTTTAATAAATACCAGATCACATTATTTTTAGCTATAACAATAATCCTAGATAAATCTAAGTATGTTGAATCTAGGTAAATAGATAAACCTAAAATTCTATGTGAATTGGACCTAATAAAAATCAATTAGGGAAATCACTACTTAACTTATTCATGCCTCATGATGCGTGCAAATGCAATAATTTTTGGGCACAATGTAAACTAAATTATAGTAAGTCTAATATGATTTTATGATGATCTTTGGAGAAACAAGGAATTTAGTATGAATTATAAAGCACATAGTGGGCAAAATATAGAAAATTTCACCAAATTGATAATATTAAATTCCAAAGATGTCACAAAAATGAAACATGTGTCACATAAGATTAAGGACAAGCTGGGCTACATCATGCAATTTTTAGAATTGAAGAATAATGCCAAATGGACACCTGAATATGTATGCAAAGATAGGGACCAAGTTGCAAATATAGAAAATAAAGTTACTGAAATAAAACATGCTGACAGGGACTTAAATGTAATTACCTATAATGTGGGGGAGGTGGATGGAATTTTCCCACAGAGTTACGTGCGCCTAAAGTGACATGCCTGGTAGGGACCAAATTGTAATTTCTGAAACTTCCAGGGGTCTCTGAGCAAAATACATAGCCTCTCACGTGGGGATCACGTGAGGAACCAGGATCAGATGTCGTTCGAGGCTCGAGCGGGGGATTGGGAAGCCTTGGAGGCTTGGATCAGCTTCTGGAGTGCTTCGGGAGCTCCGAGCCTAAGGTCAGGGAAGAGGCTCGAGGCCCGCAACATGGCACGATCCAGACCACCGCATCAGGTGTATCTAATGGCTGTTGATGACGTCAACATGGTGTGACATAGAGCGTCAGATCATCGCGAGATCAGACAGTTGCTGGAGCTCAAAGGCAATGGCGACATGGCTTGATCGGGACCGTCCGATCAAAGGAATCGGACAGTACATGTGCTTCTTGTTCCTCCGGTCTGCCTCCTCCTGCGACGGACTTGGCGGGGCTCCGGCGAAGAGGGCCTTACTCCACCGCACTCCTCCGTGGATGGTGAACGTCGCTGGCGACTCCTGATTAGCTGGATGCGATTGTGGAAGCATCGAGGATTCGCCTGTGCATCTGAGGGAGACAGAGGTGGTCCGTAGGTCGAAGATGGTGAAGCTCGGGGGACCTCTGGTGATGCGTCCAACCAGTGACGAGGAGTGTCCCGACAGGGTTAGGTCGTGCCAAAGAGCAAATGCTCGTTCTCGTGGAAGTGCGAGTAGTGCAATGAGAGGGCTGGGAGCGAAGCAATTGGGTGGTTGATGGTCCTCCTCTGTCGTGGCAGCGGAGCGTTGGTCGGAAGGGTGTGCGAGGTATTGTCGGAGTGAATGGAGGAGCACGCGAAGGTGAGAGATCCAAGGCAGAGCTCGGTAAATGGTCGGAGAAGTGTGAAGATGCGACGGAAAGCGAAATAAATTCCGAGAAAATCGAACGGGGAGAAGATGGAGATTGGAGAAGAAGATGGAGGATGCTATCTAGGGTTAGAAGCTCAGAGAGGAGCTCCTGGTCTTGGCTCAAGGGTAGACAACTAGCCCAAGCTCGTGCTGCTTGTTGAAGGAGCTACAGCACGGCGGGGATACCGTGGATCTCGCCGGAGAAGATAGGGCCTTCGTCACTCGAATTATTGTCACCAAAAGGAGGATAGGAGCTTAGGGTATCTCTCTGCAGGGGCGGATGGGGTCGACGATGACCGAAAGTGGAGTATTTATAGGAAGGAGGTGAGGGTGTTGGTGACGGGGCAACGAGGTTCGTGGAGGTTGTAAAGTGACGTGGGTTATGTTCATGGTGGTTGTGGGCTCGAGCGAGGACGAGGATGTTAGACTTGTGAGCCCTGGGCGAACCATTCTTACAATAAATGTTATTGTAATAATTATGTTTATCAATAAAAGTTATTGATGTTTCACTCCCTTTCTGAAATTATATGAATGAATGCACTATAAGGTCCCTCTGTACAATTAGGGTTATGTACCTTGGCCAGCTTGATGATCATATAGCTGTTGATTCATTAAAAGAATCATAGAGGCTGGTGTTTGGATGAATATCTAAAGAGTTAGATAGAGGACTCATCAAGCACCGTCAAATGATTGTCAAGTGGAGATCTCCAGCCTGAGTAGGAGATGGCAATCCTTTCTCACATAGGCTGATATCTGACCGACCTCTTGATGCAGGTCCTCTGCATGGGAATAGTGATTCGGAGGTGTCAGATTAGTTAGGTCAATGGGTTGACCTAACGAGATCGAGATAACTTAAGTCCTATGTTGAATGCTGTCACAGCATAGGCAAACATCCTCTGACCGGAGACAGATATATTGCTATATATCTAAGTATGTACATTTGGCAGACCAATAGGTTGATGACCTAACCAAGGTCTATACACCGGCGAGCTGGTGTGCATATAAGGGTATATGAGCAATATGATCTCTCAAAGGGATCATACAGGTTCACTTGTGAACCGGAAGACATGAGCTCACTCATGAGGTATTGGGACCGATCAAATTCCATGCATGGTCGTCGTGCTTTGGAAGCATGACATGAATTTGTAGGTATGATATATGCTTTGGGAAAGCATATGATCGATACCAAATCCCAATGACCAAGATTGAGAAACTTAATGATTAAACCCTGAAGAAGACAGTATAAAATGATCTTGATCTTCGGGTTGATCATGGGTCTTCCAGTATGCAGGATGTACAGGTATTGGGAATACCTGAAGGGTGATGTGATCATAAACGATTGTATATCCATGACGCTTCCATTCCGAGGGAGTGATGAAACAGGTCTGGATTTTAGTGACTCCTTTCAGTAGAGAAGCAATCCGATCTTAGTCCAAGTGTTGGACATTGATCTGAATGGGATTCAGATTCAATGAGAAGATTGGATTTGCGGCCTTGATTTAATCAAGCATCTGTGAGAGGTCCGTAAGATCTGGATTTGAGATGAGATCTCAACATCCAAGTCACTATACGTGGAACAATACAGTCGCCCTATCCTTGTCTCCAAGTATCTGCGGAGAAAGCACATTATTCTTGAAAGGGTTCAAGAGTAATTCTTTTTGATAAAAATATCCAAGCAAGGACTTGATGATTAAATGTGATTTAATTATCAAGCTTAAATATGAATATGATTCATATTGATTATCTAAGATAATTAAATAAGATTTGATTATCAAGGATTAAGAGAATGTGGATAGCACTATCCATGATATATGTATGTTATAAATATGATTTATAATATACATATAAGAGAGAGAATTTATGTAAATAGCATTTGTTAATTAATAATGTGAATTGGATTCACATTTGTTAATTAATTGGAAATGCAATTTACTAACTAGTTTGGGTTGTGAATATGATTCACATAATATTCAATGGCAAGATTGAAATATTCACAAAATTAATTTGGAATTAATTTTGGCGAATAATTATTGTAATTAATTGAGGAATAATATAATAAATAAAATGGAGAAAAACCACCCTCATGGGTGGCGTCACCCATGAAGAGTTCATGGGTGACGCCCCCCCCTTTTTAGGGGTTGGTTAACTCCACCTCATTTGTTATATTATCTCTTGATTAATTGTTGTTATTGAACAACAAATCCTAGCCATTGATTCATCATGGACCAAGCATATCCCTTGGATCCATGAGTCCCATGGATTGAGATCCATTGGATCCTAAACTAGTATAAAAGGAGGGCTAGGGTAGCCTCTCCAAGGTACATCATCTAGAGTTGTGAAAGACAACTTCTCTCTCTCTCTCTAATTCTCGTGTAAGGTCTCTCTCTCAATTTCCAAGTGGCCGTCCACTTTGATCATTGAAGAAGAGAGGATCTTGCTTCGCCTTCGACGCTTGGATCTTCATCAAGGATTGCGGGAAGGACGCGACTCATCATCGTGCCCGCAAGCGCATTCTCCGTGGGTCGGACTCAAGATAGGAGGATCTCTACTTTGGGATCTAGCGATTACAACCACGCTTCAAGAGGTATTCCTTGTACTTTGTGGTTTGATGAAACGATCCGAGAAGTGTTCTCGTGATCATGTGGTTTCATCGTTTTGTTAAATTTTAATTTCCGCTGCATCTAGCATCTAGTACGACTAGTTGCTCCGATCGTATTCGATACGATCAACACGCTTCCGTGATGCGCTTGAGGATTCTCAATATCCTTCAGAGGAATGTCTAGGCTACGTCGTGGGATGCTCTGTGGGCGGAGATGGTGGATGATAGGGTGACGATAATAGAAAGGGGGTGGCGAGCGCGCGAGGTGGGCGCCATGCGTGAGAGATGCAGCCCAAGGTAGACGATAGTCTCTAGACCGTTGGATCGAGTGATCCAACGGCCAGGAGAAGGGCGCAAGAGGAGGGTCTGGATTTGATCGGAGTGGTGAGATCGAAGGGCTAAGGAGGCGACATGTGGAACATTGAGGGTGAGGCTCTTGCCAATGATCCAGATGGATTTTGAAGAGAGATCAGGTGGCTGAGAATCCCACGGACATGGGCAGTTGTAATGGAACGGCTGGAGGCGATTGAGGGGTGCAGACGCCGCCACGTGTCATGTTGTGGTGAGGGCGCTAAATAGTTGTAGGGATTAGATCTGTGGAAGATCAGAAGCTCGAGATAAGGTACGGGATGAACGATGGCGATGAGGAGAGGGTGAAGGCCATCGAACAGTGGAGAGGAAGCAACGCGTGGCGCGCAATGAAGCGGGCCGCGTGGCGCAGCCAGAAGGCACCACGTGGCCTGATCTGAATGGTCAAGAAAAGATGTGAAATAAGAGAGTGAAGATGACCGAATTTGCAAAAAAATGCAAAACATGAAAGTTATAGATCTTGATGAGATCTACAAGTTTCATGTTGACCAAAGTCGGAGATGAGGTAAAATAATATACAAAATTAGTAGGGTAAAAGTATACATACATATACTATACAATGGGGTCCCAAAACCCAGGTTTTGCATACGAGCTCTGATTTAAATGAAATTGGTCTCATTTTGAAGGTCTATGAATATGTATTATTCCAAAAGTGAGTAGACCTAGATCAGAGATTATATGAGGTAGATATGTTCATTCTATGGTCTAAGGTCTCCAACTGGGTTTGGGATTTTATTGGGTAAGTTTTCAAGTTAGGAATTTTTGACATTTTCCTTATATTATTAGTTAATAGTATATACAATATAGAGTTGGTTTGGAGTGGGTATAAAATACAAATAAATAGGTAAATAATTACAAGTGAGTTGAGCTTCTTATTTAATGCAAATATGAATGCTAAAATGCAGATATTACTTATGCATGCATGAATGCTAATTATGCAATATAAGTATAAATATGCATCTAATTACTTGGGAACAAAGCTCTATTTTCAACTATTAGAGTGATGAATCGTAGATTTATCAACCTCCTATACTTAAACCTTGCTCCTCCCCGAGCAACTAAAATGAAATGCAGAAGTGAAATGAGATTGAGTTCCATACCATGGTCATGAACAAAAGTTGAAAATGGAGCTTGACACGACCTTTGGATTAATTGTGTGGTGGAACCTTATTGGGGTCTGAATTTAAGACCTAACAGACTTCAAGTTCCACAAGTCTTCTATTCAAGACGCCTTAACTGTTAGGTCAAAATAAATCATCAGACACAAATTTCTGATGACTATGGTTCTTACTTGTACTATATAAGTGTAAAATAGCTCTCCACATCAGAAATGGCTAAGAACCAACATCCTTTAACAAGGTAACTCTATTTACCTGTTCCAGTAATTGTTTCCTCAAGGAGCTGGGTATTCCCTTCTATGTTCAAGTGCGACCAGCTCAAGAGGAGGGGGTAGAAAAAAGAATGGACGGTAGCCAGTATAGCTACCTATCCCGGGATGCCTGACCAGTGCAGCCAAGTCATCCACCTGCATACTTATTGCTAATATACAAACTCCGGCAGGTATTCTATCTAGCCTGTCTATTTTTTGGAGTTCTTGCATTTTTTAAACTATATACAAGGTGTAGCATATACATCATGAGTTTTTCCTGTTGAGCCAGTAGACTATCCCTCTTTTGAAGCATTATTGCAACCCACAACGTCCTGTCCTCAGACATCGACACCATTAGACTAGGTTGAGATGCACTACCCTCCCTAGAGGAGGACGAATGTTTCCACCCGTGTGCTACTCCAAGCTAAAGGATTCTACCTCCTCACAACCTCATCAATGAAGTGCTACGTGCATGGTGCTTGTCCAAATTAGGTTACTGTCCATAAGAATCATGCGTGTGCACGAGATATTCTACTTAGACTAATCAGATGACATGTGAACACAGACTTGCTGACTCACATGACCTGAGAAATGTTAACTCCAGTTCCTATATGGTTCCTCTGAAATTAGAAAGTCAAATCAGATTCATCCTCAATATCTATTCATAACTTGGTTCAGAACCCACTGGCTTTTCACCTTGCATATGCAGGATATGCAGATGACATGGAATGCAAGACTCTTTTTCTTTATTTCTTTTCAGATGCAGATATGTAGTGCAAGGAATAAATAAGAAGCCCTTGTTTTTGAGAATTATATTTCTTTTCAAAAATTTGGTGTACCTCCCATGTTAGGTAATATACAAGTGTTATAGAAATTTGCATGTATTTTACACAAAAATTTTCTGCACTTTTACCCATCCCATAATTATTGTATAATATGTACAAAAAAATACGTGAAAGTACGAGCTATGGGTAAAGTATATGTGTAATATATTCATGCTCCCTATACTTAGCGTGTGTTATGTCCTCTGAGAACAAAAAGCGAGGATGAAGACAACTCTTGCTAAGCGTAAGAGAGTTAAAATAACAAAAATGTATAGAAGTCGTCCTGCCCCCTTATACTTAGGCTCTGGCAGCCTAAGTGTAGAATAAGATAAAAAATTGGGTAGACGAGGTCAAGAGGGGACATGTATGAGTATATACATAATGCATCAGCTCCCCCTACACTTAGGCTCTGGTTAGATTAAGTATAAGATAGGAGTGAGTATGAGGACCGATGTGATGTGAAGGATGTACAGGGAATGAATTCAGATGATACCCGCTCCCCTATACTTAGGATCTGTACATACTAAGTACAGTCGTAGATGGAGATACATGAAGCTGGGGCGAGTGATTAGAGTTGCAGGAGGGGGAAGAATGTACAGGAATGGTGGTTATATACAAGGATCGTGGTCTGAATCTTCCTAGATGTTATTGATGGTGATAGTTTACTGCTGCAAGGTTTCATGTGCGACCTTACGTGTATCTGCTGAATTTGTCTCACGCATGAATACAATCTCTTCAATACAGACTAACTATTCGTTGGGTTCGACGACATGCTTCAACAGTTGTCCATTGACTATGAATGTCTGTGCATCATCTTTGAGATCTGAGATCTCAATTCATCCACTATCATGCACAACACAGACAATGAATGGGCCCGTCCACTTGCATTTCAACTTGCCTTGGAAAACCTTCAGCCTTGCATTAAACAATCATACCTTATGTCCAGGAACAAAGGTCTTTCGTCTGAAATATCTATCATGCCAACACTTTACTTTGTCCTTGTACACCAAACTGTTATCGTATGCTCGGTTTCTGACTTCCATAAGCTCATTTAGATGCATTTCTCTCTATCTCTCCCGTAGGTGTGCGTTCCAATTGACCTTCTTGATTTCCCATTCTGATTTGTGCAATAACTCTGCGAGCAAATGGCATGGCTTCCCAAATACCATCCGGAATGGGGAGGTTCCTAATGGTGTCTTGTAAGTTGTCTGATAAGCCCATAGGACTTGATCCAAGATCTGAGACCAATCCTTCCTGTCTGGGCGGACAAGCTTCTGCAATATGGTTATCACCTCCCTATTCGACACCTCAGCCATACCATTGGTCTGTGGGAGGTAAGGACTAGAGACATGGTGTTCGATGTCGTAGTCCTTCAAGAGCTTCTTCACATCACTATTCACAAAATGGCTACCCCCATCTAATATCAACACCTTGGGAATCACGAACCTAGAGATGATGTGTTCTCTAATGAATTTACAGACAGTTTTACTGTCTGTGGCTCGAGTTGGGATAGCCTCCACCCACCTTGACAGATAATCTACCGCAAGAAGTATGCATTCGAAACCGTGGCTAACAGAGAATGGGCCCGTGAAGTCGATGCCCCAGGCATCAAAGACATCACAAATGATGACAGGCTGCATCGCCATCTCATCCTTGGAACCGACGGTTCGTCACATTCGCTTGCATACTGGACACGATTTTGCAAAGGTGATGGCATCGCGAAATAGAGTCGGCCAGTATAAGCCACACTGAAGTACCTTCCAGGCGGTCCTCTTCCCGGAATGGTGTCCTCCTGCTTCAAGACTGTGGCAAAAAGAAAGGACACTCTGATATTTCTCCTGAGGAATACATCATCTCCAGACATAATCCGGCCCCTCAAAGAAAAGGATCGGATCCTCCCAACGGTAATGTCTCGAATTCGACTTTAGTCGGTCTATGTGGATCTTGGGCCAATTTTCGGGAACTTTCTTGGACACAAGATAGCTCACGATATTGGCATACCATGGGAGTGAGTTGACAATAAAAATCGACTTGTCAGGAAGGAGTCTCGAATCGGTGTATCATCAGAAGCATTAAGATTTTCGAGACAGGAGAGGTGATCAGCTACTACGTTCTTCATTCAAGGTTTATCACGAATGTCCATGTCAAACTACTGGATAAATAGAATCCACCTAAGAAGATGCGCCTTCGCATCCTTCTTATCCATTAAGTATCATAGTGCTGTGTGATCAGTGAACAAAACTACCTTGGATCCGATTAAGTGAGATCTGAATTTATCCAAGGCAAACACTACCGCAAGCATCTCCTTTTCGATAACTGTATAGTTACGCTGAGCAGTATCAAGCTCTTTGCTTGCGTAGTGTATGGCGAACGAGACACCATCCCTCCTCTATCCTAACACAGCCCCAACAACAAAGTCAGATGCGTCCGTCATGATCTCAAAAGGTAGAGACCAATCTGGGGCTGTAGGATCGGGGCGTCCATGATCATTCCTTGTAGATGCTTATAGGCATCAAGACATTTGTTATCAACAATAAACTCCATGTCCTTGCCTAAAATCTCAGTTAGTGATCAGACAATCTTATAGAAATCCTTAATAATTCTTCGATAAAATCTGATATGCCTGAGGAAAGACCGCAATTATTTCATGTTGGTCGGTGGTTGGAGTCGTCTGATCACATCCACCTTGGTAGGGTCAACCTCCATTCTTCTTCTGGAGATGACATGCCCCAACACAATGCCCTCTGTCACCGTGAAGTAACTTTTCTCCCAGGGGAGCACCAGATTAACCTCACAACATCTCTTGAGGACTCAATCCAGATTCCTAAGACACGAATCGAAGGAATCACCGTGGATCAAGAAGTCATACATGAAGACTTCCAGGAATTTGCCAACCATTTCGGTGCATATATCAATCATGCACCTTTGAAAAGTAACGGGATCATTGCATAACCCAAAGGGCATGCGCCTGAAAGCATAGATATCAAAGGGGCATGTAAACATGGTCTTCTCTATGTCCTTAGCAGCTATGGTTACTTGATTGTAGCCTGAGAACCCATCTAAAAAGCAAAAGAATTCTTTCCTAACTAATATCTCTAAGATATGATCTATGAATGGTAGGGGAAAATGATTCTTCTTCGTCGCATCATTCAAGCATCTGTAATCCACACAGACGCGCCACGACATTGGTACTCGTATCACAATCTCCTCTCCATCCTCATTGGTGGTCGTCTGAATTCCTAACTTTTTCGGGACAACATGGATTGGAGCCACCCATTTGGAGTCGAAGATGGGATAAATAAAACACGTGTCACACCATTTCTCTATCTCCTTCTCAACTACCTCTCGTAAATTTGTATTCAATAGACATTGGAATTCACAAGATTGTTTGGCCTCATTCTCCAGATACATATGGTGCAAACATAGAGCAGGATTTATCCTGCGGAGATCGGAGATACTCCAGCCAATCGCCTTGCGGTTTCTCCTCAGGATCTCTAGCATGCAAGATTTGTGCTCCTTGATCAATCGTGAGCTGATGATGACCGGATTCTTCTTCTCTTGTCTTGCAAGGAAGGCATATTTAAGTGTTGTGGGTAAGGGTTTGAGCTCAAGTAATGTGTGGTCATCAAGGAAATATGGCTCGATCCAATCTGGATCTGTGCTGGCAGTGGTTGGATCTGTCCTTGAAATTGCTGCCACCGATTCATTCGGCTCTCGAGTCGGAACGTCAAAGGTCTCCAAGCAATCAGACAAAGCCACGTCCAACTTTTCATCCTCATCTTCTGATTGTCCTAAAGAGGGAAGGACTGACAGGCCTAGCTGAGCCTCTAAGTCATCGAAGACGTAGGGGAATGCATATTTTGTGATGTACTCATTTCTAAGGACCTCACAAACTGATTCATGCACAAGATGATCTCCTGAAGAGAGGGAGTTGTCGGTGCTTGTTGAGTTCTGTCTCCATGACCCAACGATGTCTACATGAATGCAATCTGCTTTGGACGAAGAGTATTCGGTGCTGGATTTGGAATCTGGTCTTTGTCATCTGGTCTGCTTCATCTCAACTTCCTCATCTCCGCTTTGAGTTTGGAACTGGATTTTCCCAATCATATAATCGAATAAGGCCCCTGTTGTTCTAAGGAAAGGCCTTCCTAGTATGATTTGGGAATCTCTCCAATTGTGAGGGGTCTCCATATCAAGGACGGTAAAGTCCACTATGTACTCCTTACCCTCGACTTTGATGACAACGTTCCTCAATTCTCCCTGAGATCTCTTGCTTGATTTATCTACAAACTAAACTAGATCTCTAGATTTCCTAAGAGGTCCAAGATTAAGCCGTTCATAGAGGGATGTAGTCATTATGTTAATAGAGGATCTGTTGTCAAGGAGAGTGTGTGCAAACGCAGTGTCATTGACATGACTCACTACATAATGTGCACCCATGTCTCTTCATTTCCTTAGAAACGAATTCTCAACACGGACAGAACGTTTTTCTCAACACGGCTTTTGGTTTTCCTGTTGACCCTAGTAGGTGTGCCTCTCACATTAAGTTATTTCTGAAATGCAGGTGTCATCTCCACATACTTGTCGAAAGGGATTGTGACCTTGATGTGTTTATTACAAAACTCCACCATCTAAGGGTCATCTTTTTGTAATTTTTTGATGTTCTTCTTTCTACCCTTAAGAGCTTGGGGGAAAGGGATTATTGATGCTAATTCAGATTATGAAACTGAAAGATTTTCATTGAAAATAAGAACTGAGTTTTGTACATGACTCGGACTCTGAGACTGACTCTGACTAAAAGGAAATTTCAGCTGCAAAACCAGTGATGTGTCTTCCATGACTGCTATGACATCCTCCTCAGATGGAGGTGCGGGCTCTTCATCGGTCTCTCCTGACTCACTGCCGATGCGGTTCTCCTACTTCTTGGAGGACTTAGAATTCCTCTTCTTCTACTGGTAGTGGTGGTGCTGCTCCTCCGCCTCCAAGTTCTCCTCAAGTAGAGACTTGGCGGCTTATTCCTCCTTTGCTCGTGCTCGATCAGGTACGATCATGGTCCTTCCACTCCTGAGGGACATATGATTGACATTATCGTATGAAAGGATCTCATGTTCAAACAAAGAATTATCTTAATAGTATACCTGATCTCGTGGTCGGTTCTGGCCTTGATTCAAGCTATTTGGGTTGGCCTGAACCTGAGCGGGAATCTACTAGTCCTAGGTATGAGAGACATGATTCAGATCGGTTCTCATATCCAGATAGACATTTTGGATTCGTTGGACCCTATCAGTTAGGGTTTGGATCGCCAAGGTGAGGGTCTCCAATTAACTGGTAGGATAGGTTTTTTGATGCTGCCTCGTGGATGAGTTCCTGTATTGACCCTTCTGTCCATTCCAAACTGTTGATGATGATGGGACGGTGGTGGAGGGCCCTGCTGGCATGAGTGGAAAGTGCATTGTTGCTGGTGCCGTTGAGGCTGGTATCCTTGTCCGGGCCGATACTGTACGAAGCATGGTGCGAGGACGGAGCCGGTTTCTTTGTAAGATAGGGAAGGTCAGTGAGGCTGACCATTCCCCATCCTTGACTGTCTACCGACGAGGTCATGGCTATATCACAGCCCATTGATATCGAACACCTACGGAGGCTCCTCGTATCGTGTCTCCACTTGTTGGGGTGCGTGCTGCTCCTGCTAAGTGTAGGTCTTCTCTTCTACCCAGCTACTCTAAGGCACCGGTGCAAGTTGCTCTACAAGATAAACTCGGTGTACAGGTTCAGGTGGTGTAGAAGGGGCTGGTAGCCGTATCTTGGATACCCTCTCAGTAAGTTCCTCCACTTATTTCGGCAATCGCGAGAGTGACTCAAGGTCAATGACCCTCTTGTGAATCTGCTCGACCATGGTTAACTTGTCAGCTATCATCCCCATGCTGGGAATGAGGTCCTCGGTCAGATCCCCTACAATCCTCCTAGTTGTCTCGTTGGATAAGATTGAGGGAGACAACTGATAGGCCCTGGTGGCCTGCAACCTGCCTATTTATGCCATCTGCTCCAGGATTTTCCATACAACATTTTCATTTTTGTTCAGACAGCTTCCTCCACAGGAGGCACTTACTAACCCCTGCATCTCCGAGTTCATGCCACAGAACAAGGTCTGGACTGAGATCACTTTTGAAATGTCATGGCAAGGGCATTTCTGAATTAGGTCATTTATCATAGGCTTCATGGAATGGTTCATTAGGTCACTGGGAGAAACTTACGATCTTTGTTCTCATTTCATTAGTCTTACTGATTGGGTAGAATTTCTTCAAGAGAAGGTCCTTGAACTGCATCCAAGTTGTACATCTCACCCTGAGATTTTTCAACCAATGAGCTGCCTTATCTCCTAAGGCAAACAGGGTGACCTTCAGCCTGATATAATTTTGCCAAACCGTAATGTGACTAAGATTGTTGCAAACCAACTCGAAGTCTCTAAGGAAGGTATATGTTCTTTGTTTGTATTTCCATTAAACTTCAGTAGCATGCTCAAAAAGTGGGGCTCTAGCTCGAACGCTTCAGGGGGAACCACTGGTGCCAACCAACTATGCATCTTATTTTCTGTTGGGTTGTATGCATCAACCATGGGTCGGTCGATTCCTCCTGCCATAATGATCTGTCCCATCCTTGCCGTAAGATCCGCATTCTATTGTTCGGTTGTGGCGAGGCGAGGAAGGATTTGCTGAATTGGGTCATCTCTTTGTTCCTCATCATCCGGGGGTGTTTAGGTGGCATCTTGTCCTCTAGTCATGGGAATGGAAGATAGACTTGGTTAGAGGACAAATCAATGAAGGGATTCTTACTGAGGCATTGGTCTTCCTCAATGAGATAAGAGGAGAGAAAAGGGTTGGTTTGAGAGTAACCACCGTGAGGTTGAGGGATCCAAAACTCAAGTGGGTCATGAGCTCGGGTTGGCAAAAGTTGCGCTTGGGCCGGTGAAAATGAGATTTGTGGGGGGCCCAAAGAAAGATTGGCAAATTGGGAGTAGATGTCCTCCTAGTCAGTCATCTTGGTTGGCGAGAAGAAGATTCGGGAGTTTACTATAGGATTTTACTCCCACCTAAGACAAGCAAGTGAATCCAAACCCTATTTTTCACACTCATATGGTGAAGGACTCGAAACCGGGTCCGATTAATCTGGTTAATTTTATGTGTGATTTTCAAGCAAATAGCAAAGGTTACGTGGCCTATAGGGAAGTCGGCTCAAAGACGGATGCGTCTTCTCTGTTTAACCTGTCACCTAAGATACCTGCACCCTTCCTTTCTTCGCTCCTATGCCAAGTTGATGGATTCAAGACCTGCCCCTATCTACCTGCAAGTAGGCGGATGCTGACAAGGCTGAAACTTCACCCCGGGGGGTTACTAGCAACTTGTCGCGAAGTAGTGCTGGTTCACCCCTATCTACCTACGAACTGGCGGAGGTTACTTGGTACTAGTCAGTGAACCTTAAAAAATTCTACTCGTGATATTTGCTAGGATCAGTCGGTACATGATATGGAAGGTAGGGATTTGAGTGCTGCCTTAAGGTGTACACACACACTCAAGTACCCTCACTCAACCTAAAAACAAGGTCGGGGTTAATCTCCTGCAAGCAAAATTTCTGTTTTTATGAATTTTTTTGGTCAATTTTATTTAGCAATCCCGATTTTAAGTTAGGTTATCACTGAGTTAGTCTAACGACAAAGCACGCCTATTGTCTAGTCCCAATTTCCTTTTTACATAAGTTTGAAAATCCAAGAGAAAGGAGTCGAGAAAAGCCAATGCACGATCAAACAATGATGGTATGTTGAATTGAGAAGACTTACAGTGATCCCTTCGCTTTTATGCAGGATAGATAACATAATTGAAAGTTTTTTACACTATATGCAAATGTAGACCATAAAATCCGCTCTTAGATAGGCAGTTCTATTAGCGAGTGAAGCACATGTTACATTTGACTAGATCTGCGATCTAAGTGCATCTTTTATGTGTGATGTGTGGTCCTAAAATATTACGGGCACAAGCAAGTCCTAAAGTGGCTCTAGGAGCCGCTAGTTCAAGTCTAATCTAAAAAAACAATACACACAACACACGGCGACACGTTTCCACTATTTTTACACACGCAAGAACCCAAATGGGAACCATTGGAAAGAATGCAAAATAATGAAAAATTAACTCAATTACAAGTCCTCACAATCACTCAAAAATTTTCAAATGCAAGATCCTCGAAGCACCTTCGACTCCTCGTGTTCATCGCAGAAAAACAAATTGAGGTCGGATAAAGGACGACACACAATACTCAAAAATAAATAACAGAGGAATATTAACAAGAAAAGCCGGGAATCATACTACCTGGGGATGGAAAATCAAACACTCTAAATTCTCGAGAAATCAACCTAAGCCATGCCTCCCTGGCAACGATGACATTTTAACGTTTCTCATACTACCCTTGTTAATTCGATCAAATTAATGGTCAAATTAAGTTTTATGTTCGTTGCAAACGGATACCACTTTAAATTAGTTGTAGGTCAATTACGAGCGGTAGATTTATTTTACATAGGCAAGCCCAAGGTCAAACTCAGGGAGGCGACTGTCTCCTTAGTTGAATTTCCTGGTAATTCTGAGGTCTAATTTTCAGAAGAGTATTTTTGATATGTTCGGGAATTTTAATGCAATAAAGTAAAACACAAATGCGATTTCAGGCCAGTTTTACATGTTATATCAGAAATATGATAAAAGGAAGTCCAAAATATATAAAAATTGGCCAGAGTGTGAAATGCAATGAAATTAAGCTACACTAATGTTTTTGGAATTTTCTGACACTTTATGGATCTACTATGAATGAAATATGAATCCAAGGTGATTTTTACAAAATCAATTTTAATAAATAACAGATCACATTATTTTTAGCTATTTAAATTATCCTAGATAAATCTAAATATGATGAATCCAGGAAAATTAATAAACCTAAAATTCTATGTGAATTGGATCTATTAAAAATCAATTAAGAAATTCACAACTAAATTTATCCACGTCTCGTGATGTATGTAAATGCAATGATTTTTACACACGTGTAAACTAAATTATCCTCAATCCAATGTGATTTTATGATGATTTTTGGATCAATAGGGAATTTAATATGAATTATAAGGCACACAGTGGGAAAAATATGGAAAATTTCACCAATTTAATAATATTAAATTCCAAAAGTGACACAAAAATGAAACACATGTCACATAAGAATAAGGACAAGTTGGGCTACATCATGCAATTATAAGAATTTAAAAATAATGCAAATGGACACTAAATATGCGTGCAAAGATTGGGACCAAGTTGCAAATACCGAAAATAAAGTTACAGAAATAAAACGTGTTGATAGGGACTTAACTGCAATTACCTATAATGAGGGGGAGGTGGATGCAATTTTCCCACAGGCTCATGCGCGCCTCGCGTGATACGCCTGGTAGGGACCAAATTGTAATTTCCAAAACTTCCAGATCTCGGATGTCGTTCAAGGTTCGGGCAGAGGCTCGGGAAGCCATGGAGGCTCGGATCAGCTTCGGGTATGCTTCGGGAGCTCCGAGCCTAGGGTCAGTGAAGAGGCTCGGGGTCCGCAACGTGGCGCGATCTAGACCGCTGGATCAAGGTGTATCTAACGACTGCTGATGACGTCAACATGGCGTGACATAGAGCGTCAGATCCTCGCAAGATTGGACGGTTGTTGGATCTCAAAGGCGATGACGACGTGGCTTGATCAGGATCGTCCAATCAAGGGAATCGGGCGGTACATGTTCTTCTTACTCCTCCAGTCCGCCGCCTCCTACAGCGGACTGGGTGGGGCTCTAGCGAAGAGGGTCTTGCTCCGTCGCACTCCTCCATGGCTGGTGAACATCACTGGCCACTCCTGAATAGCTGGAAGCGGTCATGGGAGCGTCGGGGAGTCACCGGTACGTCTGAGGGAGACAGAGGTGGTCAGTAGGTCAAAGATGGTGAACCTCAAGGGACTCCGATGATGCGTCCAACCAGTGATGAGGAGTGTACATCCAAGGTCAGGTCATGCCAAAGAGCAAATTCTCGTGCTCGTGGAAGTGTGATTAGTGCAATGAGAGGCCTGGGAGCGAAGCAATTGGGTGGCTGATGGTCAGCCTCCGCTGTGGTGGCGGAGCGTTGGTCGGAAGGGTGTGCGAGGTATTATCGGAGTGAATGGAGTAGTGCACGAAGGTGGGATCTCCAAGGCGAAGCTCGGTGAATGGTCGGAGAAGCATGAAGATGCGAGTAAAAGCTAAATAAATTCCGAGAAAATCGTAGGGGAAGAAGATGGAGATTGGAGAGGAAAATCGAGGATGCTACCTGGGTGTAGATGCTCGGAGAGGAGCTCCTGGTCTTCGCTCAAGGGCCGGCAACTAGCCAGAGCTCGTGCAGCTTATCGAAGGAGCTGCAGCACGGCGGGGATACCGTAGATCTCTCCGGAGAAGATAGGGGCATCGTCGCTTGATTTCTCGCCTAATTGATGTCTCTAAAAGGAGGATTGGAGATCAAGGTATATATTTGCAGGGATGTATGGGGTCGACGGTGATCAGAGGTGGAGTATTTATAGGAAGGAGGTGAGGGTGCAGGTGATGGGGAGATGTGGATCGTGGAGGTTGTGGAGTGACGTGGGCGATGTTCATGGTGGTTGTAGGCTCAGGCGAGGATGAGGGATATCGGGGCTACGTCGTGGGATGCTCCGTTGGCGTAGATGGTGGCTGATAGGGTGAAGATAATAGAAAGGGGGCGGCGAGTAGCGAGGTTGGCGACGTGCGCGAGAGATGCGACCCGAGGTAGACGACAGTCTCTGGACCGTTCGATCAAGGGATCCAACGACCAGTAGATGGGCACGATAGGAGGGTCTGGATTTGATCGGAGTGGTGAGATCGAAGGGCTAAGGAGGAGACATGCGAGACGTTGAGGGTGAGGCAGTTGCCAATGGCCTAGATGGATTTTGAAGAGAGATCGGGTGGTTGAGAATCCCGTGGAGAGGGGAGGCTGTGATGGAACGACTGGAGGCGATCGAGGGGTGTAGACACCGCCACGTGTCATGATGTGGTGAGGGCACTAAATAGCGGTAGGGATTAGATCCATGGAAGATCAGATGGCCGAGATAAGATACGGGAGTAACGGTGGGGATGAGGAGAGGATGAAGGCCATCGGACGAAGGAGAGGAAGCGACGCGTGGAACGCAATGAAGCGGGTCTCATGGCGCAACCAGAAGGCGCCACATAGCCTGATCTGAATGGCCGAGAAAAGTCATGAAATAAGAGAGAAAACATGGCTGAATTTGGAAGAACTCAAAACATGAAAGTTGTAGATCTTGATGCGATCGATAAGTTTCATGTTGACCAAAGATGGATATGAGGTCAAATAAGATACAAAAATACAAGGGTATAAGTATACATACATATATTGTACAATGGGGTCCCAAAACCCAACTTTTGCATACGAGCTGCAATTTAAATGAAATTGGTTTGATTTTAAAGGTTTCTGAATATGTATTATTTCAAAAGTGAGTAGACCTAGATCGGAGATTGTATGAGGTAGATATGAACATTCTAAGGTCTAAGGTTTCCAACTGGGTTTGGGGTTTTATTGGGTAATTTTACAAGTAATTAATTTTTGACATTTTCCTTATATTATTAGTTTATAGAATATACAATATAGAGATGGTTTGGAAAGGGTATAAAATACAGATAAATAGGTAAATAAATACGAGTGGGTTGAGCTTATTATTTAATGCAAATATGAATGCTAAAATGCAGATATTACTTATGCATGCATGAATGATAATTATGCAATATAAGTAGTAATATGCATCTAATTACCCGAGAACAAAGCTCTATTTTCAACTTTTAAGTGATGAATCACATATTCATCAACCCCCTATACTTAAACCTTGCTCATCTCCGAGCAACTAAAATGAAATGCAAAAGTGAAATGAGATTGGGCTCCATACCAAGGTCATGAAAAAAGTTGAAAATGGAGCTTGACTCGACCTTTGGATTAATTGTATGGCAGAACTTTATTGGGATCTGAATTTAAGACCTAGTAGACTTTAAGTTCCACAAGTCTTCTATTCGAGACGCCTCAATAGTCAGGTGAGAACAAATCCTCATACGCAAATTTCTGATGACTATGAATCTTACTTGTACTGTGTAAGTGTAAAATAACTCTCTACATCAGAAATGGCTAATAACCAACCTCCTTTAACAAGGTAATTCTAATTACCTGGTCCAGTAACTCTTTCCTCGAGGAGCGGGGTATTCCCTTCTAAGTTCATGTGCGACCAACTCAAGAGGAGGGGGTAGAGAAAAGAATGGACGGTAGCCAGTGTAGATACCTATCCCGGGATTCCTGACTAGTGTAGCCAAGTCATCTAGCTGCAGACTTCTTGCTAATATACATACTCCGATAGGTATTCTATCTGGCCTATTTATTTTTTGGAGTTCTTGCATTTTTTTAAACTATATACAAGGTGCAACATGTA
Organism: Ottelia alismoides; assembly: GCA_037367405.1. Classification (NCBI taxonomy): domain Eukaryota; kingdom Viridiplantae; phylum Streptophyta; class Magnoliopsida; order Alismatales; family Hydrocharitaceae; genus Ottelia; species Ottelia alismoides. The sequence goes on along the minus strand of JAZKJV010005562.1, from coordinate 869,319 downwards.
CATCGGGAGTTTTTCCTCTTGAGCTAGTAGACTATCCCTCTTTTGAAGAATTATTGCAACCCATAGCATCCTGTCCTCGGACGTCAACAACACCATACTAGGTTGAGATGCACTACCCTCCATAGAGGAAGACGGATGTTTCCACCCATGTGCTACTCAAAGCTAAAGGATTCTACCTCCTCACCACCTCATCAATGAAGAGCTATGTACATGGTGCTTGTCCAAGTTAGGTCATTGTCCACGAGAATCATGTGTGTGCATGAGATATTCTACTTAGACTAATCAAGATGACATGTGAACATGGACTTGAGGACTCAAATAATTAAGTCACTTGACTTGAGAAATCTTAACTCCAGTTCCTATAAGGTTCCTCTGAAATTAGGTGGATTAAGGTCAAATCAGATCCACCCTCAACATCTATTCATAACTTGGTTCAGAACCCACTGGCTTTTCACCTTGCATATGCAGGATATGTAGATGACATGGAATGCAAGACTCTTTTCTTTCTTTCTTTTCAGACGCGGAGATGTAGTGCAAGGAGTAAATAAGAAGCCTTCGTTTTTGAGAATTATATATCTTTTTCCAAAAATTTTGTATACCTCCCATGTTAGGTAATATACAAGTGTTATAGAAATTTACAAGTATTTTATGTAAAATTTTCTCCATTTTACCCATCCAGTAATTATTGTATAGTATATACAAAAAAAATCACGTGAAAGTACGAGCTTGGGTAAAGTATATGTGTAATATATACATGACCCCGTATACTTAGCGTGTGCTATGTCCTCAGAGCACAAAAAGCGAGGATGAAGACATAGCTCGTGCTAAAGTTAAGAGAGTTAAAACTACAAACATGTATAGAAGTCGTCCTCCACCCCCCATACTTAGGCTTTGGCAGCCTAAGTGTAGAATAAGATCAAAAATGGGGTAGACGAGGTTAAGAGGGGACATGGATGAGTATATACATAATGGGCATCAGTTCCCCCTATACTTAGTCTATGGTTAGCCTAAGTATAAGATAGGAGTGAGTATGAGGATCGATGTGATCTGGAGGATGTACAGAATATGAATCCAGATGATACTCGTCTGCCTATACTTAGGATCTGGTCATCCTAAGTACAGTTGTAGATGGAGATACATGAAGCCGGGGCGAGTGATTAGAGTTGCGGGAGGTGGAAAAATGTACAGGAATGGTGGTTATATACAAGGATCATGGTCTGAATCTTTCTAGATGCTGCTGATGGAGAGAGTTTACTGCTGCAAGGTCTCATGTGCGGCTTTACGTGTATCTGCTGAATCTGTCTTGCGCATGAATACAATCTCATCTATATTGACTAAATGTTTGTTGGGTTTGATGACGTGTTTCAATAGGTGTCCATTGACTAAGAATGTCTATGCGTCATCTGTGAGATTTGCGATCTCAATACATCCACTATCATGCACAACACGGACAATTAATGGGCCCATCCACTTGGACTTCATCTTGCCATGGAAAACCTTCAGCCTTGCATTAATTAACCATCCCTTCTATCTAGGAACAAAGGTCTTTAGTCTGATATATCTATCATGCCAACACTTTACTTTGTCCTCGTACACCAAACTGTTGTCGTATGCTCGGTTTCTGACTTCCACAAGCTCATTCAGATCCATTTCTCTCAGTACGCTGCCCTAGGTGTGTGTTCCATTTGACCTTCTTGATTGCCCTATTCTGATTTGTGCACTAACTCTGCAGGATAATGACATGGCTTCCCAAATACCATCCGGAATAGGGAGGATCCTAACAGTGTCTTGTAAGTTGTCCAATAAGCCCATAGGACTTGATCCAAAATCTGAGACCAGTCCTTCCTATCTGGGCGAACAAGCTTCTGTAATACGATTTTCACCTCCCTATTCGACACCTCAGCCATACCATTGGTCTGTGGGTGGTAAGGACTAGCGACACGGTGTTCGATGCCGTATTCCTTTAAGAGCTTCTTCACATCTCTATTCACAAAGTGGCTACCCCCATCTGATATAAACACCTTGGGAATCCCGAACCTAGAGATGATGTCATCTCTAATGAATTTACAGACAGTTTTACTGTCCGCGGCTTGAGTTGGGATAGCCTCCACCCACCTTTACAGATAACCTACCGCAAGAAGGATGTATTTGAATCCATGGCTAACAGGGAATGGGCCCATGAAGTCGATGCCCCATGCATCAAAGAAATCACAAATGATGACAGGCTGCATCGGCATCTCATCCTTGGAACTGGCGGTTTTCCTATTCGTTGGCATACTGGACACGACTTCGCAAAGGTGATGGCATCGCGAAACAGAGTCGGTCAGTATAAGCCACACTGAAGTAACTTCCAGGCGGCCCTCTTCTCTAAATGGTTTCCTCCTACTTCCAGACTGTGGAAAAAAGAAAGGACACTCTAATATTCCTCCTGAGGAATACATTGTCTTGACACAATCCGACCTCTCAAAAAAAGGATCCTATCCTCCCAATGGTAATGTCTCGTTAGTCGGTCTATGTGGCTCTTGTGCCAATTTTCGGTAACTTTCTTGGAGACAAGATAGTTCACGATATTGGCATACCATAGGAGTGAGTTGACAACAAAAATCGACTTGTCAGGGAAGTAGTCTCGAATCGGTGTATCATCAGAAAAATTAAGGTCTTCGAGATGGGAGAGGTGATCAGCTACTACGTTCTTCTTTCCAGGTTTATCACGAATGTCCAAGTCAAACTACTGGATAAGCAGAATCCACCTAAGAAGATGCGCCTCCGTGTCCTTCTTCTCCATTAAGTACCGTAGTGTTGTGTGATCAGTGAACACAACTACCATGGATCCGATTAAGTGAGATCTGAATTTATCCAAGGTAAACACTACCGCAAGCATCTCCTTTTCCATAATTGTATAGTTACGCTTTGCAGTATCAAGCACTTTGTTTGCGTAGTGTATGGTGAATGGGACGCCATCCCTCCTCTGTCCTAACACAGCCCCAACAACAAAGTCTAATGCGTCCGTCATGATCTCAAAAGGTAGAGACCAATCTAGAGCTTATTGGATCGCGGCGTCCATGATCATTCCTTGTAGAAGCTTAAAGGCTTCACGACATTTGTGATCAACAATAAACTCTATGTCCTTGCCTAAAAGCCCAGTTAGCGGTTGGACAATCTTAGAGAAATCCTTACTAAATCTTTGATAAAATATGACATGTCCGAGGAAAGACCGCAACTGTTTCACGTTGGTTAGTGGCTGGAGTCGTCAGACACATCCACCTTGGCAGGGTCAACCGCCATTCCTCTGTTGGAAATGACATGCCCCAACACAATGCCCTCTGTCACCATGAAGTAACATTTCTCTCAGGGGAGCACCAGATTAATCTCACAACATCTGTGAGGACTCGATCCAGATTCCTATGATAGGAATCGAAGGAATCGCCATGGATTGAGAAGTCATCCATGAAGACTTCCAGGGATTCGCCAACCATTTCGGTGCATACAACAATCATGCACCTTTGAAAAGTACCGGGAGCATTGCATAACTCAAAGGGCATGCACCTAAAAGCATAGGTACCAAAGGGGCATGTAAACGTGGTCTTCTCCTGGTCCTCGGGAGCTGTGGCTACTTGATTGTAGCACGAGAACCCATCTAAAAAGAAAAATATTTCTTTCCCCGCTAATCTTTCTAATGAATGGTAGGGGAAATGATCCTTCTTCGTGGCAGCATTCAAGCGTAAGTAATTCACATAAACATGCCACGACGTAGGTACTCGTCTCACAATCTCCTCTCCGTCTTCATTAGTGGTCGTCTGAATTCCTGACTTTTTCTGGCCAACACGGATTGGAGGCACCCATTTGGAGTCAGAGATGGGATCAATAAAACCCGCGTCGCACCATTTCTCTATCTTCTTGTTCACTACCTCTCGTAAATTTAGATTCGATCGACGTTGAAATTCACGAGAGGGTTTATCCCGTGGAGATTGGAGATGCTCCAGCCTATCTCTGTGTTGTTTCTCTCCAGGATCTCTAGCAAGCGAGATTCCTGCTCCTCGGTCAATCGCGAGCTGATGATGATCGGATACTTCTTCTATTGTCCCACAAGGAAGGCATATTTAAGTGTTGTGGGTAAGGGTTTCAGCTCAGGTAATGTGTGATCATCAAGGAAATTCGGCTCAATCGAATCTGGATTTGTGCTAGCAGTGGCTGGATCTGTCCTTGATATTGCTGCCACCAATTCATTCGGCTCTCGAGTCGGATCGTCAAAGGTTTCCAAGCAATCGGCCAAAGCCATGTCCAACTTTTCATCCTCATCTTCTTATTGTACTAAAGAGGGAAGGACTGATAGGCCTAGCTGGGCTTCTAAGTCATCGAAGATGTAGGGTGATGCATATTCTGTGCTGTACTCATTTCTAAGGACTTCACAAACTGATTCATGCACAAGATCTTATCTTGAGGAGAGGGACTCGTCGGTGCTAGCTGAATTCTGTCTCCATGACCCAACGGTGTCGATATGAATGCAATCTGCTTCAACGAAGAGTACTTGGTGCTGGATTCTGAATCTGGTCTCTACCATCTGGTCTGCTTCATCTCAAGTTCCTCGTCTTTGCCAGGAGTTTGGAACTGGATTTTCCTAATCTTATAATAGAATAAGGCCCCTGTTGTTCTAAGGAAGCGGCTTCCTAGTATGATTTGGGAATCTATCCAATTTTGAGGGGTCTCCATATCAAGGACGGTAAAGTCCACCATGTACTCCTTCCCCTCGACTTTGATGACGACGTTCCTCAATTCTCCTTAGGATCTCTTGCTTAATTTATCTACAAACTGAACTAGACTCTAGATTTCCTAAGAGGTTCGAGATTAAGTCGTTCATAGAGGGTTGTAGTCATTATGTTAATAGAGGATCCATTGTCAAGGAGAGTGCGTGCAAACGCAGTGTCATCGACATGACTCACTACATAATGTGCACCCATGTTTCTTCATTTCGTCAGAAACGAGTTCTTTATTGCGCAAGTAGTCGTTATTGATAGAACGTGTTTCTCAACACGGCTTTTGGTTTTCCTGCTGACCCTAGTAGGTGTGCATCTCACCGTAAGTTATTTCTGAAATGCAGGTGTCATCTCCACATACATGTCAATAGGGATTGTGACCTTGATGTGTTTATTGCAAAACTCCGCCATCTCAGGGTCATCTTTTTGTAATTTTTTGATGTTATTCTTTCTACCCTTATGTGATCGGGAGAAAGCGATTATTGATGCTAATTCAGATTCCGAAACTGATTTTCATTGAAAATAGGAACCGAGTTCTGTTCATGACTCGGACTCTGAGACTGACTCTGACAAAAAGGAAATTTCGGCTGCAAAACCGGTGATGCATCTACCGCGACTGCTGGGACATCCTCTTCAGATGGAGGTGCGAGCTCTTCATCGGTCTCGCCAGACTCACTGCAGATGCGGTTCTCCTGCTTCTTAAAGAACTTAGAATTCCTCTTCTTCTGTCAGTGGTGGTGGTGCTGCTCCTCTGCCTCCAAGTTCTCCTCAGGTAGAGACTAGGCAACTTCTTCCTTCTGTGCCCGTGCTTGATCAGGTACGGTCACGACCCTTCTACTCATGAGGGACATATGATTTACATTATCACACGAAAGGATCTCATGTTCAGATAAAGAATTATGTGAATAGTATACTTGATCTTGTGGTGGATTCTGACCTTGATTCAAGCTATTTAGGTTGGCCTGAACCTGAGCGAGAATTGCGACCTTTGGCGCCTTCTGTTGGTCCTTGGTACGACAGACATGATTTAGATTGGTTCTCCTATCCAGATAGTCATTTTGGATTTGTTGGACCCTAAGAGTCAAGGTCTGGATCGCCAAGGTAAGGGTCTCCAATTCACTGGTAGACTGGGTTTGTTGATGTTGACTCACGGATGAGTTCCTGTATTGGCATTGCTGACCAGCCGATATTATAGGTGATGATGGGACGGTGGCGGAGGGCCCTGTTGGCCCGAGTGGAAATTGTGCTGTTGATGGTGCTGCTGAGGCTAGTATCCTTGTCCGGGCCGAGACTGTATGAAGCATGGTGCGGGGACAGAGTTGGTTTCTTGGTAAGCTAGGGAAGGTCGGTGAGGAAGACCGTTCCCCATCCCCGACTGTCTGCTGACGGTGTCATGGATGTACCACAGCCTGTTGATCTCGAACACGTGCGGAGGCTCCTCGTATCCTATCTCCACTTGTGAGGGTGCGTGCTGCTCCTGTTGAGTAGGTTTGCTCTTCTACTCAACTACTTTGAGGCCCTGATGCATGTTCCTGTACAAGATGAACTCGGTGTACAGGTTAGGTGGTGTAGAAGGGGCATGTAGCCGTATCTTGGTTACCCTCTCAGTAGGTTCCTCCACTTATTTCGGCAATCGCGAGAGTGACTCAAGGTCAGTGACCCTCTTGTGAATCTGCTCGACCATGGTTAACTTATCAACAATCATACCCATGCTGGGAATGAGGTCCTCTGTCAGATCCGCTACAATCATCCTAGATGTCTTGTTGGATGAGATTGAGGGAGACAACTAATAGGCCCTAGTGGCCTGCGACCAGCATGTTTCCGTCATCTGCTCCAGGATTTTCCATACATCATTCTCATTTTTGTTTAGATAGCTTCCTCCACAGGCGACACTTACTAACCCCTGCATCTCCAGGGTCATGCCACAGAACAAGGTCTGGACTAAGATCGCTTTTGAAATTCCATGGCAAAGGCACTTCTGAATTATGTCATTATACCTATTCCAGGCTTCATGGAATGGTTCATTAGGTACCTGGGAGAAACTTCTTCAAGAAAAGGTCCCTAAAATACTTCAGTTCTGAACAAGGTCCGGAATTGTTCTCATTTGATTAGTCCTATTGAGTGGGTAGAACTTCTTTAAGAAAAGCTCCTTGAACTGCATCCAGGTTGTACATCCCACCCCGAGTTTTTTCAACCAATGAGCTGCCTTATCTCTTAAGGAAAAAGGGTGTCCTTCAGACTGATATAATCTTGCCCAACCCTAGGATGACTAAGGTAAGGTTGTTGCAAACCAGCTCGAAGTCTCTAAGGAAGGCAATTGGTTCTTCATTTGTATTTCCGTTAAACTTCGGTAGCAGACTCAGAAAGTGGGGCTTTAGCTCGAATGCTTTAGGGGAACCACTGATGCCAACCAACTATGCATCTCATTTTCTGCTGGGTTGTATGCATCTACCATGGGTTGGTCGATTCTTCCTGCCGTAATGATCTGTCTCATCCTTGCCGTAAGATCCAAATTTTGTTGTTCGGTTGTGGCGATGCGAGCAAGGATTTGCTGAATTGGGTCATCTCTTTTTTCCTCATCATCCGGGGGTCGCTTAGGTGGCATCTTGTCCTCTAGCCCTGGGAATGGAAAATGGACTTGGTTAGAGGATAAATCAATGAAGGGAGTCTTAGTGAGCATTGGTCTTCCTCGGTGAGATTAGAGGAGAGAAAAGGGTTGGTTTGAGAGTAACCACACTGAGGTTGAGGGATCCATAACTCAAGAGGGTCATGAGCTCGGGTTGGCCCAAGTTGCGCTTGGGCCGGTGAAAATGAGCTTTGGGGGGGGGCAAAGAAAGATTGGCAAATTGGTAGTAGATGTCCCCCCCACTCAGTCATCTTGGTTGGCGAGAAGAAGATTTGGGAGTTAAGATAGGATTTTACTCCTACTAAGACAAGCAAGTGAATCCAAACCATGTTATTTATACTCACACGTTGAAGGACTTAAAACCGGATCCGATTAATCTGGTTAATTTTAAGTGTGATTTTCAAGCAAATAGCAAAGGTTACATGGCCTATATGGAAGTCGTCTCAAAGCCGCATGCGTCTTCCCTGTTTAACATGTCGCCTAACATACTTGCGCCCTTCCTTTCTTCGCTCCGATCTCAAGTTGATTGATTCAGAGACCTGCCCCTATCTACCTGCAAGCAGGCGGAGGCTGACAAGGCCGGAACTTTACCCTGGAGGGTTACTAGAAACTTGTCACGAAGTAGCACTTGTGCACCCCCTATCTACCGGCGAACAGGCGGAGTTTACCTGGTACTAATCAATGAACCTGAAAAAAATCAACTAGTGATATTTGATAGTATCACTCGGTACGTGATATGGAATGTGGGGATTTCTGCTTTGCCTTAAGGTGTACACTCACTCAAGTACCCTCATCAGCTGAAAACAAGGTTGGGGTTAATCTCCCGCATGCAAAATTTCCGATTTTATTGATTTGTTGGTCAATTTTGTTTAGCAGTCCCAGTTTTAAGTAAGGTTATCACTGAGTTAGTCCAACCAAAAAGCACGCCTAATGTCCAGTCCCAATTTCCTTTTTACCTATGTTTGAAAAACCAAGAGCAAGGAGTCAAGAAAAGCCAATGCACGATAAAACAATGATGGCATGCTGAGTTGAGAAGACTAACAGGGATCCTTTCGCTTTTATGCAGGATGCAGAACAGAATTGAAAGCTTTTTACATTATATGCAAATGTAGACGATAAAATCCACTCATAGATAGGCAGTTCTATTAGCGAGTGAAGCACAAGTTATATTTGACTATATTTGCGGTCTATGTGCATCTTTTATGTGTGATGTGTGGTCCTATAATATTACGGGCATAAGAAATTCCTAAAGTGGCTCTAAAAGCCGCTAGTGAAAGTCTAATCTAAAAAAACAAATCCACATAGCACACGGGGACACGTTTCCACTACTTTTACACATGCAAGAACCTAAACGGGAACTGCTGGATAGAATGCGAAATAATGAAAAATTAACTCAATTACATGTCCTCACAATCACTCAAAAATGTTTAAATGCGAGCTCCTCGAAATGCCTTCGACACCTCATGTTCCTTGTACAAAAACAAATTGAGGTCAGATAAAGGACGTAACACAATACTCAAAAATAAATGACAGAGAAATATTAACAAGAAAAGCCGGGAATCATACTACCCGGGGATGGAAAATCAAACACTCTTAATTCTTGAGAAATCAACCTTAGCCGTACCTCCCTGTCAAGGGCGCCATTTTGACGTTGCTCAGACTACCCTTGTTAATTCGATCAAATTAATGGTAAAATTAAGTTGTATGTTCGTTGCAGTTGGATAATCAAGGCTATGTCAAAACTACCAGTTTGAATTAATTATAGGTCAATTACGACCGATAGATTTATTTTACATGGGCAAGCCCAAGGTCGATCTCAGCGAGGCAACTATCTGCTTAGTTTAATTTCCAATTAATTCCAAGGTCCAATTTTCAGAAGAATATTTTTTATATTTTCGGGAATTTCTATGCAATAAAGTAAAAGACAAATGCGATTTCAGGCTAGTTTTACAAGTTATATTAAAAATATTATGAAATGAAGTCGTAAAATTTTGAAACTTGGCCAGAGTGTGAAATGCAATAAAATTAAGCTACACTAATTTTTTTGGAATTTTCTTGTACATTATGGATCTACTATGAATAAAATAAAAATGCAAGGTGATTTTTACAAAATTAATTTTAATAAATACCAGATCACATTATTTTTTGCTATAAAACTTATCCTAGATAAATCTATGTATTATGAATCTAGGAAAATTAATAAACTTAAAAATATATGTGAATTGGACCTATTTAAAATCAATTAAGGAAATCACTACTTAACTTATTCAGGCCTCGTGATGCATGCAAATGCAATGATTTTTGGGCAAAATGTAAACTAAATTATACTAAGTCTAATTTGATTTTATGATAATTTTTGGAGAAATAGGGAATTTAATATGAATTATAAGGCACCCAGTGGGCAAAATATGGAAAATTTCACCAATTTATTAATATTACATTCCAAAGGTGTCACAAAATTGAAACATGTGTCACATAAGATTAAGGACAAGTTGGGCTACATCATACAATTTTTAGAATTGAAAAATAATGCCAAATGGACACCTACTTATGCGTGTAAAGACAGGAACCATGTTGCAAATACAGAAAATAAAGTTACTGAAATAAAACATGCTGACAGGGACTTAAATGTAATTACCTATAATGCGAGGGAGGTGGATGCAATTTTCCCATAGAGTCACGCGCACCTCGCGTGACACGCATGGTAGGGACCAAATTGTATTTTCTAAAACTTCCAGGGTCTCTGTGCAAAATACCCAGCTCCTCACATGGGAAGCACACGAGGAACCAGGCGTAGACGTCTTTTGATGCTCGGGCGGAGGCTCGGGAAGCCTTGGAGGCACGGATCAGCTTCGGATGTGCTTCGGGAGCCCTGAGCCTAAGGTCGAGGAAGAGGCTCGGGGCCCGCAACGTGGCACAATCTAGACTGTTGGATCAAGGTGTGTCTAACGACTGTTGATGATGTCAATGTGGCATGACATGGAGCATCTTATCCTCGCGAGATTGGACGGTTGCTGGAGATCGATGGCGATGGCGACGTGGCTTGATCAGGACCGTCCGATCAAGGGAATCGGACGGTACCGATGCTTCTTGTTCCTCCAGTCTGCCGCCTCCTGCGGTGGCCTTGGACGGGCTCCAGCGAAGAGGACCTTGCTCCGCTGCACTCCTCCATGGCCAGTGAACGTCGCTGGCGACTCCTGAATAGCTGGAAGCGATCGTGGGAGCGTCGGGGTATCGCCGGTGCGTCTGAGGGAGACGGAGGTAGTCCGTAGGTCGAAGATGGTAAAGCTCGGGGGATCTCTAGTGATGCATCTGACCAGTGATGAGGAGTGTACCTGCAAGGTTTGGTCATGCCAAAGAGCAAATGCTCGTGCTCGTGGAAGTGTGAGTAGTGTAATGAGAGGCCTGGGAGCGAAGCAATTGGGTAGGTGATGGTCCTCCTTCGTCGTGGCGGTGGAGTGTTGGTCGGAAGGGCGTGCGAGGTATTTTCAGAGTGAATGGAGTAGAGTGCGAAGGTGGGAGATCCGAGGCAGAGCTCGGTGAATGGTCGGAGAAGCGTGAAGATGCGAGGAAAAACGAAATCAATTCTGAGAAAATCGAAGGGGGAGAAAATGGAGATTAGAGAGGAAAATGGAGGATGCTACCTAGGGTAGAAGCTTGGAGAGGAGATCTTGGTCTTTGCTCAAGGGCCGGCAACTAGCCCGATCTTGCGCAGCTTGTCGGAGGAGCTTTGGCACGACGAGGATACCGTGGATCTCACCGGAGAAGATAGGGCTGTCATCGCTCGATTTCCCGCCTAATTGCTGTCACCAAAAGGAGAATAGGAGCTCAGGGTATCTCTCTGCAGGGGTGGATGGGGTCGATGGTGACCGGAGGTGGAGTATTTATAGGAATAAGGTGAGGGTGCTGGTGACGGAGTGACGAGGTTCGTGGAGGTTGTGGAGCGACGTGCGTGACGTTCATCGTGGTTGTGGGCTTGGGCGAGGACGAGGGATCTCGAGGCTACATTGTGGGATGCTCTGTAGGCGGAGATGGTGGCTGATAGGGTGACGATAATAGAAAGGGGGCGACGAGCGCACGAGGTGGGCGACGTACATGAGAGATGCGACTCGAGGTAGACGACGGTCTCTGGACCGTTGGATCGAGTGATCCAATGGCCAGGAGAAGGGCGCGAGAGGAGGGTCTAGATTTGATCGGAGTGGTGAGATCGAAGGTATAGGAGGCAACATGTGGAACGTTGAGGGTGAGGTGCTGGCCAATGGTCCAGATGGATTTTGAAGAGAGATCGGGTGGTTGAGAATCCCGCGGAGAGGGGCAGCTGTGATGGAACGGCTGGAGGCGATCGAGTGGTGCGGACGCCGCCACGTGTCATGCTGTGGTGAGGGCGCTAAATAGTGGTAGGGATTAGATCCGTGAAGATCGGATGGTCGAGACAAGGTACGAGATGAATGATGGTGATGAGGAGAGGATGAAGGCCATCGGACGGTGGAGATGAAGCGACGCGTGGCGCGCAGTGAAGCGGGCCGTGTGGTGCAACCAGAAGGCACCATGTTGCCTGATCTAAATGACCGAGTAAAGATGTGAAATAAGAGAGAGAAGATGGCCGGATTTGGAAAAACTCAAAACATGAAAGTTGTAGATCTTGATGAGATCTACAAGTTTCATGTTGACTAAAGATGGATATGAGGTCAAATAAGATACAAAAATAAAAGGATACACGTATACCTACATATACTGTACATTGGGGTCCCAAAAACCAAGTTTTGCATATGAGCTCCGATTTAAATTGAATTGGTCTCATTTTGAAGGTCTCTGTATATGTATTATTCTAAATGTGAGTAGATCTAGATCGAGGATTGTATGAGGTAGATATGTGCATTCTAAGGTCTACGGTCTCCAAATGGGTTTGGGGTTTTATTGGGTAATTTTACAAGTTAGGAAATTTTGACATTTTCCTTATATTATTAGTTAGTAGTATATACAATATAGAGTTGGATTGGAGTGGGTAAAAATACAGATAAATAGGTTAGTAATTACAAGTGAGTTGAGTTTCTTATTTAATGCAAATATGAATGCTAAAATGTAGATATTACTTGTGCATGCAAGAATGCTATCTATGCAATATAAGTAGAAATATGCATCTAATTATTCGGGAACAAAGCTCTATTTTCAACTTTTAGAGTGATGAATCGCAGTTTCATCATTGTCTCTAAGAGGGGGCATGGAGGTCGACCAACGAAGGTGGATGTGATCTCTATACTCAAACCACCTCAATCAAGCTCAATATATAGTCAAAATGTGAAGAATGTGTACTCCAAAAAACGTAAATGCTCACAGGTCTATGTACTAGTTGAAATGAAGTGGAAGAGTAGTCATGCATTCTGTAGAGAGCACATCACCTCAACTCAGGCATGACGATAAGTGATTTCCACAAAGTGCTTCACCATCTGCCCATTCACCACACATGGTTCTGCACTAGGTGGCAAATCTAATATAGCTATGCTTCCATTATTGTGCACCATTCTACTATATATGATCCTTGCCATATGCCTTTTAACTTGGTAGGAACAGATCTCAATCGTGCATTGAAAAACTAGACTTTCTAATCAGAGACAATGATCTTGTGACAGATGTGACTATCGTGTCATTTCATCACTTTATTCTTATAAATAATGGTGTTCTCGTATGCTTGATTTCAAGTCTCTAATTTCTCATTCAGATACATCTTCCTCTTGGTTCCTACATTCTATATATCAAGTGAAATTTCTCTAATGGCCCATTCAGATTTGTGCATGATCCCTCACAACGGTGCCATTTTGATAACTAGGGTTTTGTGAGCAGTAAATAATGGTCGATGAAGAAAACTACTTAGGAAAAAATCCTAGTTGATCAAACAAAACTCAACTGCAAATGAAAATGATCAAAGTTGTTAATTATTTATTTATCCAGGTAAGTGTGCCTGAGTCGAATGCAAGGATGCAGAAAATTGTGCTCATGATTTTTGAGTGCAGGATATAATTATTACGATATTTATATCTTTCATTTATTTTATTTTCAAAGAGAAAACACTTTTGTATTTTTAGTTTTTTTTCTTTTTCAATTTTTATATAATTTTTAAAAGCGATATTTTTTAAAATATTTATCTATAATATAATAGATGGAATAATATGTGATATAGGTAATAGTATATAGCAGATAAAATGAATCGAGTAGTAGGATCGAGAAAGGAATCAAAAGAGAAATCAAAATGATCCAAAATCAAAGAATAAAATCCAAATATATATGACAAAAATTCGTGAAATTCTATACCAAATAACGTGTAAAAATGCAACGATGTAATGATAATGTCTAGGAATCCATAATGTCAAAAGTCTAATGTATAAGTAATATATAATAAAAGAAATAGAAGAGAATGAACTTCCCTTTAATTAGATCCCTAGTCAGGAACGTAATTGTAAGGAAAATATGAAATGTTTACACTTAGGTCCTCGCGTAGGGACCTAAATCTAAATATAGGAAGTTATGGAGGCTATACCGAATTTCTATAAAAAATATTCAGGGCATTCTGGCAAATTTCACACCATTTCGCAATGAACGGATGAGATTACTTTAGCGAGCAGCAATCTGGGTCGTCGTTTGACGAAAGATGTTGACCAGTTGTATGTTCTGGGTATGAAGAGTGTTCTTAATGATCTTAATCCTTTGGCGAAGCAGTGATAACTGGATGGTGCATGAGATCCTATAGGGCAAGGAGGAGGTCTCCTACTTCATCTGAGCTCTCCTTGCGGCATTGAGCAGAAGAGAAACCGATGGAGGCTCTACTGACTACAGCATTGAGAAGTACTTATAGGGATTGAAACCCCAGCCATGTTCAGCTATTGTTTTCTTCATCTTCGAATAACATGAGAGTCCAACCACCTACGCAACCCTACAGATGAAAATATATTTCTCGATTCACATTGGAATCGACCAAGAAATATATAGGATCGCTACTTCAATATGGGTTCCAGGGAAGGATATTGTGAGTGAAATGAGTGGAATTTGAGTTGAATTGAAGTTGATTTGAATGGTTGAAATTAAGATGGATACTAAGATGATAAAATGATGTGATTAAAGATGCTAATTCAAGCATGCATATTGAGGAAATAAAAGATGGAATTGAATGGGGGTCACTTGGGAATGAAGGGCTTAAGACCATTCAAGTCTTAGATTCTACGGGTCGGCGAGGTTCCTAGAGTTGGACGTAACTCAAGGCGAAGGAGCTACAAGGAAAGGAAGTAGTGTCGACGACCAGTTTGTTCTGGAGTGAGAAAAGTTAGTTTGAATAAATGATTTTGGAGGACTATATAGAGAAGCTGGAAGGTGAAGTGACATAGATTTAAGGCGGGCATGTAAGAGGGCAATTAGGTGAAATGATTGGATGGTTAGAATAAAATTTAAGTTGTTAGTATTGGTGGAAATAAAGATATGAAGATCAACCAGTGATACCAAACTCAATAGATGGCTCTCGGGAAAAAAACCAGTGTTGACAAGTGGCAACACCTGGTTGGTCGGAATATGAAATGAACTTATAAATACATTAAAAATAATTAATATCTTTATTTTAAGTAGGTATAAAAATAAAAAGTGTGCATAATGAAAATAACTAATTTAGTATATAATTTATTTTTATAAATTTTATATTTAATGAAATATAAATATAATATTAATAAATATATAATATACTTAATAAATTGGATTTTTATTTTTAATATAATATTTTAATCAACAACATATCATTTTTATATTTTTAGTTTTTAGAATAATAAAAAAGTTTGTATTAATTTTTATGGATATTAATAAATTAATTTAAATACATAAATAAATACATATATATAAGTTATATATTTTATATTCTTCTATGAATTAAGGTTTTTGATTTATTTAGTATTTTAAATAAATGTTTAAATATTATGATATAATTTGTGGAAATTATAAAATATATAGAAAAAAATTAAAGTTATAAAACCATTAAAAATATTAATATTATGTTCTGAATAAAATAAATAGTCTAGAAACCCATTTGTTATTTGGTCCCAATACTGAATTTTTGCAAATGGTCTCCAATTTTAGTGAAATCACCTTCATTAATTAGACAATATTATTTTATGAACTTTAAAGGTGAGTATAGTAAAATTGGAGTTATTTGAAGAAGTTATGATGTTTGCAAATTGAGAAATTCACCATTTAAAGTTGAATTTCTTGGCATATATAGAAGGTAATATTTTTAGCTTTTTTATATTTTCTATACATTTTTAGAAATAACTAGGATAAGAGTTTAGTGAAAATATGTACAAATAAACTAATTAAAAACACACAGGATACGACATAGATGAGGCTCGACCTTACAACTAGCAAATGGGCAAAGGTAATATGAAGAAACTGCTCTTGCCCACGAATCTTCCAAGCTCAGCGTGCACGTGACTATTAGTTGTAGCTCTACCAGAGGCAAAGAAAAGAGGGGAGAAAAAGTATTAACGAAGTCTTGATTAGTATTGGATAAGTAATGAATAATGTGTAAGATGTATAATTAATTATTTTCGGGGTTGTCTTCCTTATCTCCCCATATTTATTTGCTCGTCGACAAATTCATGTTGACTTGGTATCATGAGTTAGGTTATATAAGTATATCTTTCAACAATATTTATATTTTATGCTCAGACTGTACATATATGCATATTTACAGTTTTCTTATTTTTATTTTCTTTTTTTTATTCTTTTATTTATTTACTTGATTTTAATGCATAAAAATGTACTTTTTTCATTAATGGCATTATTATAAGACATGGAAATTAATTGATATGAAATATATTTGTTTAGGATTTTAAGACAAAATACATAAAGAAATTTACTGAATTAAGGACTCATCACTGGCCTAGCCACAATCGATCTAAAACAACCCGATAAAGCCCTAGCTCATGTCAAAAAAAATTTGCAGGTTTGAGACAATGGTCCATCTATTGGCCAATCATCTATAAATAAGTAGTTAATTAAGAACAATATTTTTTCCTTTGTGAATATTGCATTCACAAAAACTATGAAAATACAAAAAATGCATAATTAAAAACTACATAACTCGACCCTGGAGTGGTTGAGATTATTGAAATTCTTATCTCTTGTCTTAAAAATACAACTTGTGAAGGCCATGAACTATTGCCAACCATCAAGAATGGATTGAAGAAGCATGTATCTTAAAGTGTCCGAACAACTAGAACATGTGCAGTAGAGGAAAGAAACACGTATTGACCATGGCCACAGTAAATGCAATCAATGACCTCATGAAGAAAGAAGAAAGACAAGGGAGTGCTCAATATCATATGCTAGATGATTGACCAAGATTTTCAGTAGATTATGTTTGATAGCGGGTCATCAATAAAGCTCATGCCTTCCTTGTTATTGTATGAATTTAGGCTTCGACCGCTTAAGCCAACAAGAATGATCCTGCGGTTCACATATAGATCCGTGAAGCAGTACAAAGGTTTGTTAGAGGACATTATCGTAATTGTGCAGGACATGAAATATCCAGCTGATTTCGTAGAGGTATACATGGACTCACCTGCACCATTAGTCTAGATCCCGATCATTCTAGGATGACCGTTTCTTTGCCCAGTTGAGGTGGTCGTCGACTCTGGGTTTGGGAAGGTCACATTCTTCTTCAGGTCTGACAAAATAACCATGGATTTGGTTAGTGACCCAAAAGAAGTATCTAACATAGGGAGAGTATATATAGCAATAGACAATGATATTGTGGATATCCAAGACCCATCAATTTCTTTGAATGACATTATCACAAAGGAAATCCTCTCTTCAGAGGAATTCCTATATAGTGCAATCAGCCCATGCTTCCTTTTAGATTGGGAGACTGAATTAGAGTAATCATTGAGAAGCATGTTCGAAGAAGCTTCAAGCCAGTCCGAACATGAAGAATTCATTGCAAATATGTTCAGCACATTTATTTTAGAGCCAGGAGTGATATAGGTAAACAACACCTCACAGAAATTATCAGATCAGCCATCTACGAGCTATATTCTGAAGTAACTACAGAACAAACTCAACGATTACCTGAACTCTAACTGCTCCTAGTATGTATAAAGTATGCTTTCCTTGCAGGTAAACGGTCATCATCAGTAGCAGGCTAGCCCTGGATCAAGAATCTCGACTTCTCGAGGTTCTAAAAGAACCACAAAGCACTTGGTTCGAAAGTTTTAGATCTCCGAGGGAGAAATCCATGTCAATGCTCATGCCATATCTTCCTTGAAGATGATTTCAAGTCATCTCGAGAATTTCAAAGAATACTAAATATAAAATTGTGGGATATAGTGATGAAAGAAATCACGAAGTGTTGTGAAGCAGGCATCATTTATCCTATCTCTAAATACAAATGGGTAGGCTACCTTCATTTGTTCCAAAGAAACCATAACTCACTGTGGTGAAGAATAACCAAGGAGAGGAGATCTCTACATGAGTACCGACATATTGGCGGATGTGTGTAGACTACCACCATCTAAATTCGTTGACAAAGAAGGACCATTTCCCTCTACCATTCATCAATCATGTTCTTGAGCGACTCATAGGGAAAGAATTCTTATGCTTCTTAGATGGGTACTCCAGGTATAACCAAGTAGAGACCACCCCTGAAGATCAAGAGAAGACAACTTTCACCATCTCGTTCGGCACCTATTCTTTCAAGAGAATTTCCTTTGAACTCTTCAATGCTCCATCTACTTTCCATAGGTGCATTCTTGCCACCATTATTGATATGGTTGGGAGTTTTCTTGAAGTCTTCATGGTTGATTTATTTTTCTACGGTGACTGCTTCAACTCTTATCTTCAGCACCTAGACAGAGTACTTCAGAAATGCTGTGAAGTCAATCTTATACTATAATGGGAGAAGAGCCACTTCATGGTTAAAAAAGGAATAGTACCTAGCCATGTCATATCTAAGAGAAGCACAGAGGTCGAATTGTTGAAGGTAGGTGTGATCTCTAAACTCAAACCACCTCAGAATGTGAAAAACGTGAAGTCATTCTTATGGCATGTCGGTTTCTACTACCTCTTTATCAAGGACTTCAACAAACTTGTTCGACCTCTCATTGAGCTTCTTTGCAAGGATACTAAGATTATTTTTGACTAGATGGTTCTCCAATCTTTTTACTAGTTGAAAGAACTGGTCATCCAGGCTCCATATCTAAAGTCATTGGATTGTTCTCTTCCATTCAAGAAATGCATCAGACTTTGCATTTGGGGATTTTCTTGGATAAAGAAGGTATAAGTTACCCTATGTTATTCACTATGCCAGCAAGGTGCTCGATAAAGCATAGAGAAATTATAAAATCACATAAAAGGAGTTTGTGGCAATTTTTGCATTAGAGAAATCCAGATGCTACCTTCCTAGATAAAAGATCATAGTTTTGATTAACCACTCTACCATTCGATATTTACAGTAAAAGAAGGATGCAAAATCAAGATTACTATGGATCCTTCTCCTCTAGGAATTTGACATGGAAATTAGAGATAAGCCTCTGACGTTTAGAATGTGGTGGAAATTTACCTCTCCATAATTAAATGCCATGATACTCAACTAAGCAGTGCACAAAGTACGGAGACCTTCCCTAACTAATCCGTCCTCAGCATTAGGTCCCTTCCATGGTATGTCAATATTGTGAACAACCTCATCTCTAAGGTAGTTCCACAAGATTGGTTGAGAATCTAGAAGGATAAATTTATTTCTGAAATTTATTTTTACAAATGGGAAGATCTACACTTAGTCAAGGAGGTGTATTCCTTAGGAGGAGTACACAAGTGTTCTCGATAACATCCATAAGCTCAAATTTGGTAGACACCATTATGGGAGCAGAATGGCAGCAAAGACACTACAGTGCGACCTCTAGTAGCCGACACTATTCAAGTAAATTCCTAAAAGACAACATAATCTTGTGGTTTGGAATTCCAAAGGTTTTGATTTCAGATGGAGGCAACCACTTCATCAATAAGGAGGTTAAGAAATTAATGGAATACGACATCAATCACAAGGTCACATATCCTTATTAACTGCAGTTCAACGGCTTGGAAGAACTGTCAAACAAAGAACTCAGGATAATATTACATATTTAATAACATCAGATAGAAAGAACTGATCGCAACTTCTGGACTCAGATCTATGGGCATATAGAATGGCCTACAAGTCTCCCTTGGACATGTCTCCCAATTGCCTTGTATGCGAAAAACCATGCCATCTGCCAGCAAAATTGATTAACAAATCATCGTGTGCAATTAATATCCACAACCTCGACTCATAGAAAGGTGATCAGTAGAGAAAACTGGATATAAACAGACTACATGAATTTAGAGACCACTCGTACGCCAACAACTTGATGTACAAAGAGAAAGCCAGACGCTTGCAAGACATGCACATTAGGAGAAAGACCTTTGAACCTTGATAGAAATTTGATTGTTTGATGTAAAATTGATGATTTTTCCAGTAAAATTGAAGAGAAAATAGACAGGACCATGCATGATAATGGAAGTGTAATAATATCAGAATTGTCAGCTAACGCACAACCCTCATAGTCAACGGTCAGTTGCTAAAGCCCTATTTAGAGCATAAAATGTTCCTGGTCATTTTCAACTTTGTACAAGTGATTTTTATAGACTTAGTTACTACTACAATTTCAGTGGAGTCAGACAATGCTTCTATAAATATCTTTGATTAGATTATATTTTCTTATTTTTTATTTTCATTTTGTTCTTCTAATTCTCTCTTCCTTGTTGCTCTCATGCCATTCATTAGTGTTATACTTGGGATATGCTTCATCCTAAGTTAAAGGAGGTTGACCGTCCTCGAGTTATTCATTATTCTTTCTCTTGCTTGTTCCCTATTTTTGACTTTTTGTCCATACTTAGGGATATTTTACCCTAGGTATAGGATGGATAAGCTGAAAATATTAATATTGCGAATTCCGATCCTCGATCATCCCTAATTTGTATACAAAATGCTATACTTTGGATTAATTGATAGTAAGTATTGGTGGATGGCTGACTTCTCATTATTTATTTTTAATCTTTGTATTATAGACTTTCTTATACTTAGCACAAGTTATGTTTTCCTTTTTTCTATGGGCTATGAGGACATAACTCAAGCTAAGTAGAGTGGGTTGTATATATGTTGTATATACTTTATCCACAACTCGTACTTGTGTATTTTAAATAATATGGCAAATTTACTACATCAGAACATACAATTAATCAATTATAAATTATACACTATAAATATGTGTAAAATACTTCAAAAATCCTTTGTAAATATGATTAATAAACAAATGTTTTGCAAAAAAAAATGTAAAATGGTTGGAAAGCTCTTAGAAAAATCTTTTTAAAAACTGTTTGAAAAAATTTAATGTTTTCAAACCTTTGTAATTTTGTTTTTTGCAAAAATCTCTCTTCCTTTGAATAAAATGTTTTGAAAATCTATTTGCAAATGGTTTCGAAAATGCCTATAAAAATGCTTTAAAAATCTATACATAGTGTTTGAAACATCTTTGCAAAATTATTGTCAAAATTTTTAACAATTTGCAACGATATTTGTCAAATTATTTTCAAAATAAAATTTTCAAAATGTTTGCTAAAATATTTTCAAAATATTTTCAAAATCTTGTGCATTATTCAAGAAAATAATTTTTTTTTGCAAATTATGTATAAAAACTTGTAATTAACCACTAACCTAATAGATGTAAATACCCAATGTCCTTAAATATAATTCTTGTAGAAACAAGATGCACTGCCAGGCAAATATCTGCATATAATGATTTGGATAACTCTTTTCTTTTTCAAAAATCCTTATAAAATCATAATAAATATATTTTTGCAAAAATAAGAAGCCATGAATATTGACAATTTTTTTCTAAAATTGCTTAAAATCTTCCAAAACTTTTCCAAAACTCCATAAAAAGTTCAAAATAAAAAAGTTCCCTCACGAATATATTTTCTTGCATTGTACATAGCATATGTATTCTCTGGAATAATTTAGATAATTACCAAGTCTAAAATAAAGTTTGATGATCAGATCTTAGTATAGACCTCAATACCCTTAATTTAAGAGGAAACCAATGAGAAATGGAATTGGAGATAATTTCATGTTGCCTCAACTTATTTATTTAGTTTCCATGGGACTATGTTCATGAGTCGATTCAATGTGTCTAAATACTTCCCTTCATATCATCTGTAAGACTCTTGTGATAGATTAATACTTATCTCAACCTAGATGGATTGTTGAACAATCATGGAGTTTAAGTCGGGATGATGCTATGCCGCTTCGTCAAGGGTGGTTCAGGAACCATTCTTGTGGATTACGGAAACATGTACTCTAATCCACTTCTCTCGGTAACAATGATATGTAAAGATTGTACATGGATTGAGAAAATGCTTCGGAGGAGCAATGTTCTACCAGCACAACTTCTTCCACGATTCTGAAAATGGGCAGAACGAAGGATGTTATATACACTAAGGAATTAAAAACTGCAGAGAATAGCATATGTCAAAGAAAATATTTAAAGTGGCCTACACAAAAAATTCGACAAAAAATGAGCTACAAAAAAACCTACTTCCTGGTAAAGGCTTAGTTACCCTGATCGAGCTTCACAAGGGAGTGAAGAATACTCTGGTCCATTCCTACTTCTTTTCCTCTTCTTCTTACTTCTTACCCCATTGAACTTAGAAGGGAATATCTGTCTTCACGAGGATGAGTTACCATATAAGTAGACTCTTTGGTGGTTCAATAGGTCTGGGAAGAGCTGAACAATTCACATGCATGGCTCTATCACTTCAAGGCACCAAGAGTATGCGTATGAGAGCATGTTCTGACCAGATTATGAATTGGATTGAAAAACAACATTATGTAACCTAAGGGTTTTTATGTCACAGTTCCCCACTACAACGCAGTTTTGAACACACCTATTATCCAAATGCCTTTTATCAGCGCCACACTATGAATTTATTAAGACGGTTTAAAATTCAAAATTTATTCCAAGTTATTTATTTTTCTTTTCTTTATGTTTTTAACTTGTATGTATGGGTCTGTTTGGTTGTTGGGTTGGACTGGGTTGGGTTGGGTTCGGGTACCTCTGTGAATAGTAAATTGTACCCCTGTGAATAGTAAACTGTGAGGAAGATTGAGAGGGTTGGAAGGAGGGGAACACCGGTGTACCCCAACCCAACCCACTCCAACCCAACAACCAAACAGGCCCAGTGTTTACAAGGGACTAGTAAAGGCATGTATAGGTGGTGATGAATCCTCACTTCGTCGCCTTTATTCTTTCATTTTGGACTTATATTCCTCTCTAAAGTCATGTATATATCATTAATTTGTGATAATAAACATTTAATAATTCGCTAATAATACTATATAAACATTGTATAAAAGATTGTACAAAATACTATATTTATGCCAAAATAAAAGAATAATGAAGAATGAGCAATCACCATGATGACTTGGTTGATAATGAATAAAGTAAGGGGGATAGGGTGACCAAGTGTACAGAGAATATACTTAAAATCCCTAATTGTATAGGTCGATAATTACAGTTTGGTACCTATTTTATCTTCTCATCTTATTCATCAAATCAATGAACTTTGAACATCAATATTTTACATAAAAATACATTGAAAGTATAATATTCATTGCACTAAAAACTAATGCATAATGTGCTCGGGACAGACAAAAAAAGTTGCAAAGAAAAAAGTTTATAGACCTGTATCTTCTCAAAGTTGTATCAAAATTGGCAAAAGTTGCCTTTATTGTTCACAAAATTAAATGAGCTATTTAATAAATGTTGTTTCATTTAATTTGAGGCTAAGATGCAAAAGCTACGTTTTGGGCCCTCATTAGTTGTATATATTTATAAAATATTAAAATTTATTCTATATATTTTTATAATATAATAAATATTAATTAAAACATATGTAAATAAATAAATTAAAATAAAACAACTAAAAATAAAATAAGTAAATATAATTTAATATATAGATGAATTATAATTGTTAGTACATATGTAATAAATATGCATATTTATTTAAGTAAATAAACTACTTCATAAAAATACATTAAAAAAATACCTAAATGTGTATTTAAATAAGTTTTTTTATAAAATACCAATATGTATTAATTAATATAAAATATAAATACAAAATAAAATTAAAATACCAAAGTACATGTATAAATACCTATATATACACATGTAAAAAGTAACATAAAATAAATGACCTTACAAAATAAATAAAAACGGTAATTAAATATTACCAAAAATACAAAAATTCATTAAGTTTAATCAAAAATAATAAATTGTTATCATATCAATTGAATTAACAAGCATTTTTTCCCTTTTTTCTAATTGGTTTACGTGGACCAATTAGCGTCCTTGGACTGTTGACCCCCCGGTCAAATGTTAGGCCCCACCTCTCTTCCTGTCAGAACCTTTGGCACCCTCTACGTTGCTGATTTTCCACACCTTCTCTTTTTCAAATCCCTCGAGACTTCCACCAAACTGTAGCCCATTCGTCCTTCTCCCTCGCCAATGACGGAATTCTCACATACCACCATCGATCTACTTGCCATTACACCACCTTTTGGCCGGAATCCACTCCTATAAGTTACCCCCTTCGACCTTCTTTCCCTTTTTGATCCCTCTTTGGCCATCATAACTCCCATTAGACCTCACCGTTGAGTTCCTATTGACAACGGGAAGGAATTCGACCATTTTTGGTGTGGATAAGGTCGAGAAGAGCGACATCCATGTTCATCAGGCCTCCACTCCGGTGATCCTTCCTTACTCAGAGATCCAAAGCTCATTGAGACGCTAGGTACATTTCCGTAGCTTGCATTTCATTCTGATAGTCTAGTTGTAAGTCTAATTTCATTAATCCATCCCATTTTTTAGTTTAATTTTAAAAATCAAGATTGTCGGAGCCTCAAGCTCTGACCCCAAATTCATTATGCTCCGACATGGTTCCAACTCCGTTCTGCATCGATAATCTTCCCTAGACACTTCTCTATCATAGGCCCACGTTTCCCCGATTATTCCTAAAAGGAATCACATCGTTGGAGCTTTCCCCACCGCCTCTGTCGGAGCTCCCCCCATCTTGCTCATAGTGTGCTTCTGCAACTTCATAATAGTGTTGAGGAGTTACCATGATTAAAGAGAAGTGATGCTCGTTCAGGACCGCTCATCCAGTTACGTGGTCACACCTCCAACATCTGATGGTGTGCAAGTAAAGGGGTGAATTAATAAGTACCCCACCCTTTTTAATAACATTATCGTTTTTTCCTATAAATATCTTATCGCATTATAAATGTTGTGTGATTGCAACTGGCCCTCCTAGGTTCATGTATATTAATCTTAGTTCTAGTGCTCACGTGGCACTCCCGTGACTTGGCCATTTTTAGATTTAATACTAGTATTTTGATATATTACTTTCAATACTTTGAGATATTTTGCGTATAACCACTTAATTTATTTTTAATTGCAAAAATATCCCATCCACGCATGTATAATTTATTTTGGGCATTTATTTCATGATTAAATAGTTTCCTTGCTCTAAAAAATGCAAAACATTTACTAGTTGTGCTTCAAATGATGCTTATTCACATAACAATTATTATTTAACATTTCATTGCATTTTAAATTTATTAAAAATCATTTTGATGTTATGTATTCCCTATTTGGATATAAAAAGACAACAAATTAGAAAAATGTCTTTAAGAATTAAAAAATATTTTATATAGTATATTGCTATATAAAATAGATACAGACAAAAACTCACAAAAAATAACTAAAGAAAACCCTAAATGTTGCAAACTCTCTCTAACGCTAAACAAATTAGAAAATATTTTCAAAAATGTACAAAAAAATAAATTTTCTATTTTATGTTTTATATGTACTTCTTTCTACTTATGAAAATAATTTTGAAGGAGTTTTGAATTATTTTATGTTTTTAAAATGTTAGAATTTTCCGCTTATTTATCAACTCCCTGGTTTGGAATACTGCCTTCTGAAAATAACAATAAATAGTGAAAAAATCACCCAAAAGTTCACTAAAACAGGGGAATATTTAGAAAACATAAAAATGTTCGATTTTATAAATTTTAACTATGTACCTCGATACATATAAATATAATACCTTATATTGCATTTATATACATATATATAGCTATATTTATATAATAAAATTATTAATTATATTATTACCTTAAATATAATTTAAAACCCTTTTAAAATTAAAAATACTATTCTTATTTATATTTTCTTATTTTGATATATTTACCATATATTATATACACATTACTTATATTATACTTTTTACATATATTGTTATTTATATACTTCTTATATATTAATAAAGTGAAATTAAAAATAATGAAAATATAAAATAAATTAAGAATCATAAAAATAAAAATATAAAATTAAGAATATATAAATCAAATATCATAAAAAACCACATGAATTAAAAAACTAAAAAATAAAAAATATTTATTGTTTTTCTTATATACAATAATTATTTGCCTATCCCTCGTAGCTCTCTAAGGTTCGACACCCACAATACATGTACCCTATACACATTTTAATCTGTGTTATAATAAATATTAGCCCGCTCTATATTCCATTGCTTAATTCTCTTATTGTGGGTTTATTGTTGATTTGACTGGGGACTTTGTGAGTGTGCACATCTGCGACTATTGGTCCCGCCTTGTGTGGACCACAAGTTTTCTCCTTGGGTTTCTCAAATTTATCAGTTATTAAGCACAAATTTGATGGAATCTTGTTAAGGATATATATATGTCAAATTCCTTACTACATATCAAATAAACTAAGAGACATGCATTTGTGCTTACTTATCATTGATCTGAACATATCTATTATGTTTATGTTATGTTTCTAGTTGGGGAGTTCCAAGATGAGTGAGATTGGAAGCAATTCCTATCTCTTTAAGTTAATATTTGAATTCATCTGATAAGTACTCGTCACCTCAGTCATACCGAATTCATTTGTTCTTCTGAGGAATCACTCACATGAAAGGTCAATAATCAAGGATTAAAAGTTAAGAGGATATCGAGCTAGGAATATGAAAGGATCAAGCAGTGCGGCCGAAAAATTGAGGGCAAGAGTTGTCTGATATGGTTTAGAGGCGAGGTCAGATAGTTGACCTTGGGTCAACCAACGACTGCACCCTCTTGGGCTACATCAGTAGCAAAGACACAAAAATTTAAATAAAAACGGAATAATTTGAAATGATATAGAAAGTTATTTTATTATGGAAAAATCAATATATGAAAGTTTCTTAACTTTTTATGTAGTATTTTATCGTGATCTTTATTTATTTTTACAAGTTTATTTATTAGAAGTTACTTTTAGGTTTTCATTTATAGGTATATTTACCTATATTATGTTATTTTTTATTTTGTATGGTTGATTTCATTATTTTTTTTCTTAATTTCTATTATTATAATTTATTTTTATACACATAAAAATATATTTGCTATATTTTTCTTATTTAATATGTACACTTACATGAATAGGGGTAAATATTATATAGGCAAGTGATGAATCCGTATTCATCACTCTTTATTCTTTTATTTTAGCTAAATATTTTGGCAAAACACCATGTACATAGTTGTAAATATAATAAGTTACAAATAAGCATGCATTTGTTAAATACTAATAAATTAGCATGCATTTGTGCAAAAAAAGAATAAAGAATAAAAGAAAAATAGGGAAATATTTAGAATAAATATTGAGTGACCTAATCCCAAGAGAGAGCCCAACATGGGCCTGATTCCCAAATAAAGTAAGTAGAGAGAGATAGGGTCACTCAACCTTGTACATATTCCTTCTACGTATATAACTATTTTATTTTCTCAAAAATCAAAATCAAAATGTTGTTATATTACCTTATATATATTCCTAAATATAAAATAAAAATTAGAAAAATAAAAATAAAATAAAAATATTTTCTCTCTATAACCTTGTACATAATACATGTATATATGTATGATATCCATATTTATTTAACACTTGTAAATAACTCATAAAAATAAAATAAAAATGATTTAATACTCAAAATTTTATGTTATAAATAAATAAAATATGAAATTATGGGTTTTTTACAAAAATAAACTAAATAAAATTTAAATAAAAATAAATAAATAATTTATACATGTATATAATGTAACATAATGTATTTACCTTAATTTACTTTTCATAAAAAAATAAAAATCATTAGAAAATTGTTTGGAAAAAAAGGAACATTTTTCATGTTGAACATATTTTAAAATAAAATCTTGTTCGATTTTTAATTGATTTTTCAAACATTTTTTAACACTGAATTTTCTGACTAGACCAGGAGGGATGTTAACCGTGGTTAACTCCCCCTCAGGGACCCTTCTTCGCTCGAATCAGAGTTGCGCCACATCTTCTCGAAATTTTCTCACTCGGATCTGTTCATATCCTGCCCCGATTTTACCGCATGCCTCTTCCCCTAGGATCAGTGACCCTCGCGTATCCCTAGAGAATGGAGGATCTTTCTCTGTTTGTGCGCCCTCTCCCGATCTTCTTCACCACCTGGGACATGCTATAAAATCTTCCTTCGACTCCCCAGTCCCTCAGCTCGCGTCGCACACCTTCCTTTTACCCTAGAAACGGTCCCCTTGGTGACAGTAATAGGAGGAGCTCTTTGGTGATCGGAAAGAGTTATCGCAGCCGACGCTCGCTTCACGTGGTCGGAGATCCACCGCGTTTGAGATTCCCTACCTTCCACAGCATGGTATAGGCGAAGAACCAGACCTACCTCACACCTTGTTGCTGAGGATTTATCTCGGACCATCAGGTCTACCTCATTTCGATCCTAGTTCCTTCTTTCGCGAATCTTTCATTTTCCCTCCGCCGGCTCCGAATAGACGGTCGGAGCTCCATCGGTCACATCCACGCATTCAGATCGACTCCCCCATCCATCGTCATCCCTCTTCCGCAGCCTGATCACCCTAAACTTGGCATAGACACCCAAGATTAGGATAGAAGTTCCTCTGTCGCATTGCTGGAACTTCAACCTCCATTAGTCGTCGGCTTCTGTTGTTTTAGGCCCAGTAACCTTGGTCGAAGCATGCCTCCGTCCCTAGATCGCTTCTGCTCAGCTTCGCCGGAGATATCCCTGGTTACATCCACCTTCCCAGAGACCCGACTAGTGGATGCTCCGTCCGACCCCGCCTCCCGACGTGGAGGAGTATTGCAAGTCGAGCCCAGCTTCCTGATAATTCATCGGATGCATGGATTACCGCTGGTTCTCTGGCAAACTTTGTCCAACATGTGTTCTTCCGGCAGCCTTCTCCACCGTCGGATCCTCGCTAGTCGCCAGTTCGCATCTGAGTCGTCCATCACCCGCGCATGTTAGGACGTTAGATCTGACATCCAATAGCCCTGCACGGCCCATGTTCGCACCATCTAGACAGTCATTGGATCTGCGAGGTGTTAGTGCTAGAGCCGCATGTTGCCAGCCATTCAGAGCGCGCCACCTGTCCACCCACGTGCGCCATATGCCCTACCTGGGTAATTTGCTCCATTTCCCTTACATTATTTCTTTTTATAATTTAGTCCGTAAAATAAAAGTTGCATTGTGGACCATTTTGCACCTTTAGTCCTATAGTTTTTAGTATTTACGTTTTAGTCTTTCCTGATTGGCAGCATGTGCTTCGTCACGTGTATATGTGAGTCATTTGCAGATAACAACTTGGATTGTTGTTCTATTGTGTTTTGAATCTATAGTTTGCACTTATACCCCTATGCATGTTGTATTGGGCATGTGCTGAATATTGTATGAAAATTGCAGTAGGCCCCTTGGACTTTTGACACATGTTATCATTTAGTCCCTGGAAGTTACTTTCTTTGCATCTAGGTCCCTATGTGCTATGCTTCTTTGATTGGTTGGAATAGATAGCAAATATCTTCCAAATTTCATGAAATTCGGGCACATGGCTCCTGCCATGGTGTAAAAATTTCTATGAACTTTTGTGCTCATTTTGTTCGCATTAATATTTTTAAAAATTCAAAAACCTTCAAATTTGCTTCTGTCCAGTTTTAAATATCAACAAAAAATATTAAAACCACTTTAAAAATTCCAAAATAATTACTAGTTGTTTGTTTTGTTGTGTTTTCACATCTACCCAATTTTCATAACATTTGGATTTATAAAAACCATAAAAATTAAAAACATTGAAAAACATAGAAAAATTATTAAAAATTCCTAAAAATTCAAAAAGATGCATTTCTAGTTATTGTAGTTAGAGTTTTATCTTTAGTTTATAATAAAATTGTTGCTCGAATTTTATAAGCACTTTAGGTATTTTTAAAGTGCCTTTAGATTCTGGTTGCACATTGTTTCGTATTTTCAGCCCTGTTTCATTTTTATAAAATTAACTAAAAATAAGAAAAATCCAAGAAAATATCGAAAACATCTGAATATTTCTAAACCCCAAAAATATTTTTATTTTAATTTTCTAAGTATTTTTGATGTGTTCAATAATTATTTGATTGAGGTTTTATGAATGTTTTTATCCTTTTCCTAATATTAAAAATTTCAAAAAAAATTTAAGAACCCATAAAATCCACCAAAAATAGTTGTTTTTGGATCTCCAACTACTTCTTAGTTTTACCATATCGTGCTCATTGTGTTCAACCATGGTAGCTATACCAGGTAAAATAAAATAACAAGACCGCTATTTATTTGAGTAGCTAGATTTTTTATATTGGTGGTCTTCCTTGATTTTCTTAGTTGATTCTGATCCAAGTGATTGAGGTTGCAACGACTAGTGACATATCTTATCCTTTGTTACTCGATATTTCGTGTCATTAGAATGGTGCCGTTTCTGAGGACACCATTCAGATGATAGCTTTTCCTTTCTCCCTCGTAGACAAAGCAACCAACTGGCTGAAGCATCTAGGGAGATTTGTTACTACATGAGAGCAACTCCGAACCGAGTACTTGAACAAGTACTAGCCACTCGGTCGGACCAATGCAGCCATGGCCGTGATCAGCAACTTCTCCATGCTCTCCAACAAGCTGTTTCATGAGGCATGGGAGAGGTTCAACGAGCTCACAGACCGGTGTCCACACCATGATATATCCAAGACCAACCTTTTCCAGAGTTTCCTCTACGGGCTTACACCGGAGTTGCAGGGGCTAGTGAACGCTTCTTGGGGGGGCTCCTACTTCGCCAAGGATGATGATTAGGTCTGGGCAATCTAAGAGGAGATGGCCGAAAACTATACTATGTTCTCCTAGACCGGATTGTACACTCGGGGGAACCACCACCCACCAGTCGTGTTCTATTAGAGGATAGCATGAGTTGAGGGCGGTCCTTCTACATATGCAGCAGCTGCAGTGCAGGCAGAGTCTATAGCCGCTGATTTGGGGATTATCAACGAGAAGTTCGACCGGATAGAGCTGATAGAGAAGAAGCAGTGCCAGGTCATGTCACAGATTGATCAGATGGCACATACACTAAGTGACCTGAAGACCCATATCACTTGTCTCTAGGAGGCACAGACGGCTTCTTAGCCCCATCTCAGGTCATGGGCAAATCCGAGCAGCAGCGACAGTTCGTCCCAGCACTTTAGCCAGCCCAGACAGGTCCACCATGTTCAGGCTAAGTCGTACCAGCAGTCGTAGTAGTACTACCAGCCACCACCATCTCAGGAGACTCGGATGGTGGTCTACCAGCCCGATCAGCCCCTGGAAGTTCTTCCCCCACTCACATACGAGCAGGAGCCATTGATGGATGTCAGTGGGATTTGGTATGACGGACCTCAGCCTGGGATCTAAAGAGACCATCCCGGATTTTGTTGGTCAAGAGGAGGTACAAATTCCAGCAGAAGCTTCCAGTTCAGGGTGGCTAGTACGCCCAGCAGTGAGAGCAGCCCTAGTTCCCACAACAGTAGCAAGCACATCCACAACAACAGGTTCAGCAGCATGGTCCTCATCCCTATCAGCAGGGACGGTCTTGGAGGCAGCAGCAGTAGCCTCAGCAGTATCACTCCTAGTACCCCTCTCACTCTCATCAGCAGTAGCAACCTTAGTTTCAGAAAGGCCACCCGTTAGGTTCTCATGAGCCCACCTGTGAGAACCCATCTTGGGATGATCTAGCTCGCCTCATGTCTGAGAAGCAGCCACCTTCCGACGAGAGATGGACGAGTTTAGACAGGAAATGATAGAGATTGTGAGAGGAAAGCCCGCCATTACTGCACAGATAGAGCCGAACCCAAACAATCTGAAGAGAAAGTCTGAGCAGGTAGTGTATACAGAGATTACCGCTCATAGTGATTCTAATATTTTTGTATATCATTTTGATGATGACTTTGTTACACTTAGGAGAGGTAGGATGCCAATAGGCGGCGCCTCATCTGAGCGACGACCACTCGCAGCTTCAGAAGCGCCAGATGAGGAGGAGAGAAGTGCTGATGTCGCTCGAGATGATGATGATGACGGTGGTGCTAACGCCACCAAGGACGTTGATCCAGCGGATGGTATAGAGGCCGTTGTTTCACCATATTAAGGAGGAGGTGGTGCGGATGCCACCAGTTTATATGCTGAGCCAGAGCACAGTACTGACGTCGTGAATCCAGATGTCGTAGGTGGTACTGAGGCCACCATTTCTATTCCCGTTACATTTCCATCTGTTTCTGTATCTTAGGACAATTCTAGAAACAAAGGAAAGGGTTATTTAGTTTTGAGTCCATCAGTTTTACTTGGATATATGTGTATGGATTCTATTTTGTCACAGCAACAATGACCTGATCCTAGCCCTCCATTTGAGGAAGGCCTAGCTATCCCCTTTCCCCAAGTACTCGGCTTGGCTAAGGGGATCAAAAAGAAAATCCAAGAAAATCTGATCAGTTAGATTTCAGCCAACAGATGATAGACAGATTCCAGATACAGCTGACTCTACAAGAGGCCTTGGAGCACATCACCCTCTTCCAGAGGAACCTTAGAGAGAGGACCATCATTCACAGGAAGAGGAGGAACCACCACTTAGAGATCCATGTGCTCACTCGTGCCACCTAATTCGCTATCTAGAACCGTCTGCCAGCCAAGAGGCCATATGTAGGATCTCCCTATGTCAGATGCCACATACACGAGCAGAGGTTTGATCGGACTCTACGATTCTTCGATTAACCTACTTCTGGCAGCCTTACTCGACCGCTTCGAGTTTTGCCCTCTTAGACAGAGCATGACGGTCCTTCAGTTTGCTGATCGATCTGTCAAGAGACCGAAGGGGTTATGAAGGATGTGGTCGTCACAATTCAGGGCCTGCAATTCCCCGTGGACTTCGTAGTGTTAGACATGGAGATCCCTGAATCTGTGACTGATACCCCCATCATTCTAGGATGCCCGTTCTTAGCCACAACTAAGGCATTGTTCGACCATTATAATGGGAAGGTATACTTTCGCATCGAGGGCAAGAGTATACAAATAGAGACGATCGATGAGACTAGAGTGCGAGGTTCATCTTGCTCAGAGCCGCTCACAGATTTAGAGCAGATGACAGAGGCAGAGTGAGATGTCCAACAGGAGTGTGATTTTGTGATCACATATGATGAGGCAGTTTGGGCACACCCCATTTCACGAGCCATCCTCTCAGATTCAAACCCCATTGATGCACAGCTTCCAGTAGAGGAGAGCTTGGAGAGCGCATTTCTGGAAGAGGATAACTTTGAGGCAGCAGTCTCGGTTCCCAATAGCGAGGCGATTGATTTGTTTGATTCAGATTCAGATCCTTCAGAGTCAGACATAGATTAGGCAGAGTTTGATGATATGGATCCATGTCTTATTTCCATAGAGCCAGCAACTTGGGTGGAGATCGAGCCGATTGAGACTACAGAGACACCAACAGAACAGTCTTCACCAGATCTTCAGATTCAATGAGAGTTAACCCATATTCACTCAGACTTTTTAGAGACCAGATCCGTTAGCTCTCAGTTTCCTAGAGCGGAAGACCTTGCCGTAGTCGCTGAACTATAGGTTCCTTGTAGGCGAACATGAGATTCACACAGTCATTATCTCAGCAAATTTGACTGGAGAGCAAGAATCTCGTTTAATGGAGGTTCTTGAAAAGAACCTTAAGGTGATAGGATGGAGTGTAGCCGATCTCCGAGGGATAAGTCTGGCCCTGTGCTCTCACCATATCTATCTTGAGGAGGACGCGAAGACGACGCGTGAGTTCCAGCGACGCCTGAACCCGAATATTCGAGAGGTTGTCATAAAGGAAATCTCAAAATGGTGGAGCGCCGATTTTATCTACCCCATTTCCGACTCCAAGTGGGTTAGTCCATTACATGTGGTGCCCAAGAAGACGGGCATCACTACAGTTGTGAGTGAGTCTGGAGAGGAGATCGCTACCCGGGAACCCACTTCTTGGAGGGTCTGTTTGGACTACAGTCGATTCAATCAGGCCACCAAGAAGGATCATTTCCTGCTACCTTTTATTGATTAGATTATAGAGAGTCTAGCTGGGAAGAGTCACTACTGCTTTCTTGAGGGGTACACCGGATACAATCAGGTGGCCATTGCGCCAAAGGACCAGGACAAGACCACATTCACCTATCCCTTTGGGACATATGCTTTCAGACACATGCCCTTTGGTCTATGCAATGCTCCAGCAACATTCCAGAGGTGTATTTTGCCCATCTTTTTCGGATATGGTGGGTGAGTGCTTGGAGGTCTTCATGGATGACTTTCGGTCTACGGCGATGGGTTCAATTATTGTCTTGAGTGCCTAGACTGCGTCCTACAGCGATGCATCGAGGTCAACCTTATATTATCTTGGGAGAAGAGTCACTTCATGGTGACTCAAGGGATGGTGCTTGGCCATATCATTTCCAACAAGGGCAAGGAGGTTGATCCGGCCAAGGTGGATATCATTAGAAAACTCGATCCACCGTCCAACTTGCAACAGTTACGGTCTTTTCTGGGGCATGTTGGTTTCTACCGACGATTCATTCATGATTTCAACAGGATTGTATGACCATTGACTGATTTCTTGACCAAAGACACAGAGTTCATAGTCGATGATAAGTGTATTGCATTATTTGAGACTCTAAAGAGTTAGTTGTTGAGTCTCCTGTCCTCCATCCGCTTGATTGGTCTCTCCCATTCGATATCATGACGAATGCCTCCGATTTTGCCGTAGGGGCCGTGCTGGGATAGAGGAGGGGTGGAGTACCATTTGCCATTCACTACGCTAGCTGTACATTTGATTTTGCATAGCGGAACTACACAGTCACAGAGAAGGAGATGCTAGCCGTAGTCTTTGCACTGGATAAGTTTAGACCGTACATCATTTTATCTAGAGTGACCACTTTTATAGATCATACCACCATCAGGTACCTCATGGCAAAGAAGTATGCCAAAGCGAGATTGACTAGATGGATCCTTCTACTCCAGGAGTTTGATATTGAGATTAAGCATAAGCCTGGAGTCAAGAATGTGGTGGCGGATCATCTCTGCCGATTAGAGCATTTTGAGGATTCTAAGCAGATTGATCTATATGTGTGACCTTCCCAGATGAAGCGATCCTAGCTATCGCCTTGCTCCCGTGGTATGCTGATATTGTGAACTATCTTGTTGCCAAGAGAGTTCCACATGGATGGACAAGGAAGAGACTTGAGACCTTCCTAGCGAAGGCCAAGTCTTACCATTGGGAGGATCCCATCCTTTACCATGAAGGAGGGGATAGTGTCTGGCGACCGTGCATTCCTCAAGAGGAGCATCACAACATCCTCACCTACTGCAACAAGCTGGAGGCAGGAGGAAATCACTTTGGGAGGAGAACGACACAGAAACTGCTCCAGTCTGACCTATGGTGGCCTTCTTTCTTCAAGGATTCTGATGAATTCGTGAAGAGATGTATTGACTGTCAAAGAATGGGCACTTGTAGACAACATGATATGATGCCGATGCAGCTCATTAACTTCTGTGAGGTTTTTGATGCATGGGGCATCGATTTCATGGGTTCATTCCCAAAAAGTCAGGTATTCGAGTACAATCTATTGGCCGATGATTATGTGAGTCGTTGGGTTGAGGTCATCCCCTCCTAAACTGAAGATGCTAAAGTGTATGCAGATTTTTGAGGAAGAACATCATTTCACGGTTCGGGGTACCTCGAGTATTGATATCTGACGGGGGTCTCATTTCGTCAACGACAAGGTAAAGGTCCTTGCTAGGGAGTTCAGCATAGACCATCGACTAGCCACTCCTTACCACCCTCAGACCAATGGTCTTGCTGAAGTGTCGAATAGGGAGATCAAGACTATTTTGCAGAAGGTTATCCGCCCTGACCAAAAGGATTGGTCACAGCTTTTGGACTTGGTCTTGTAGGCATACAGGAAGTCCTTCTAGACTCCTTTGGATACATCTCTCATTCTCCTCGTTTATGGCAAGCCCTGCCATTTACCTGCTGAGCTTAGACATAAGTAACTTAGGGTTGTTACAGAGATACTTTTGGATCCAGTGAGTGTAGGAGACCAGAGGAGGGCAGAATTGGCAGCCCTGGAGAAGCTTAGAGATGAAGCCTTTTCAAGCAGCCTAGATTATAAGGAGAGAGTGAAGGAGTAGCATGATTCTCATATCATCCACAAGCATTGTCTAGTTCAAATTATGTAGTTCAAATTCAGTTTCTAACGAGAAACATACATTCACAAAAATCCAATCTAAGTATTTCAATAAATATTTATTTCAACAATCAATAAGGAGATATATTTCAATTTCATGATTTCTTTTTAATGTTAAACACTTAAAAAAATCATTAAGATGATCATATGATCCTCCGACTCTAGTCTACAAAATATAACATATATTGGGTTATCGGACTCGTAATCACGTGAAACAAGATTATGCAGTTTACAAGTTTAACTTATGGTATTAATAAAGTATTTTTATCTTGTTTCATGACAAGAAAAAAATTACAAATAATTCATAACTATCAGTTACGAATTTTATAAGAAAATGACACATTACAAGAACTTATTAGTATTCAAATCATTGCCCAATCAGAACTAACTATTGGTCTGATATTTGGGGCCATATTTAGACATTATAAATATGATTTATTATCCCGAACTCTTTCATAGTAGAGGCATATAGCAGCATCATCATTTTTTTGTAAAAAGTATTCAAAATCTCACAATTATTAGAAAAAAATAATATCTCGTAATCCAATATCCAAAGCCAGACCATCATAGGACATTGTATTATATCCAGAAGCTCTTATAACCAAGGCTCTAATACAACTTGCAAGGAAATTCTTAGGACTCACGCGTCATAGAAGATTGAATCACATCTAATCAAACAAATATATTCATCATACGGATCAAAATAGCATTAGCATTTAAAAATTAAAACAAAGATGATGGCACATGGATTGAGAATCATTCCCAATATGTTTAATCAATTTACATGAGTATAAAATTAGTTATGAAAGCAGGTTTGTGATCCCCTAGATTCTAAAATAAGAGAACTCCTATCTAAGTCTGATCTGTCAGAGATAATACTTGTGGGATCTAGAATCAATCATATAATTCCCTCAATCTAGAGAAATGATCCAACGTTCTTCCTCATCGGCGTTGTGGTAGGGGACGTCCTTAACCAAGGAGAGAGAGAGGGAGAGAGAGAGAGACTTTTTCTACATTTTCAACTATTCGACAAAAAAGGTAGGGGCAACTCCCCATGTATATGAAAACAGACCCTTAATATTGCAATCCTAAGCAATTAATCAATGGTCATGATTAGAGGATGTTACAAACCTGTACAAGGATTACCATTGATAACAAATTATAAACTCTAGTTATTTAGTTAATAATGGCAAAAACACAACAACCATTGAATTAAAATTTAGAAATAAAAGAAATAGGAATCCTATTATTCCATGGAAGGGGGGCATCCAACATGAAGTACCAACCATGATTGTCCACCCTCTGTGGGATTAGGACTCCTTTTTTATTTATTAATTCGTATGTTTTCTTTTTAAATTTTATAAAGTAAAAATAACTTGTAATATTTACAAGTTAGCTCTGCAATTAAAATAAATCATATTCATTGGTCCGTAATAAAATATAAATCATATTTACTTGTATATTGTAATGTATATCAAATTACATAAACAATATAATTTGTAAATCATATTCACAATGAAGTCTCAAAAAAATAATATGGAGCATATCCACACTATTCCAACATAGTATTGTGGATATTACTATTAACATTACTTTTATCTTTGATGATAAATTCCAATTAATTATCCTAATTTTCTCTCTTGTCCTGATAGTTGGCTTTGTTTCCTTCAGAGCGATCCATGAACTCTTTCATGGATAGTGTGCTTTCTCCATGGATACATGGATATAGTGTTGGTAATTGTGTTGTCCATGTATGGTTAATTAGATATGGAGATCCCTTCTCATATATAGATCTAAAAGAACTATAAGTATTTTTTTTATCATATCAGACAATGTATTCTTTCTTATTGTACTCAAATCTCAATCAGAATAATGTGTGGCATTTGGACTAAGATTGGATAACTAGTTTACTGAACGAAGTCACTGAAATTAAAACTTGTTTCATCACTCCTCGGAAAGGAACTGTTATAGTATACAATTAATTTGAGATCATATCATCCTTGAATATTCCTAATACCCACACATCCGACATAATAAAAGACTTCTATTAGACCTGAAGATCTGAACTCATTTAGACTATCATATTTGGAGTTTTATCAATAAGTTACTCATTCGATCATTGGGAGTTGATATCTATCATATACTTTCCAAAATCATATATCACACCTACAAATTATGTCTTGTTTTCAAAACACAATTACCATATATGGAATATAGTTTATCCCAATATCTCACAAGCGAGCTCATGTCTTACTGTTCAATAATGAACATATATGATCTCTTTGAGAGACTGTATCACTCATGTGCCTTTATGTGCCAGCTTGCCAATGTATAAATCTTGATTAGGTCATCAACCTAATGATCTACCAAATATACATACTCAAACATATAGTGACACATCTGTCTCTAGTTAGAGGATGTGTGCTTGTATTGTCACAACAAGTGACATAGATCTTTGTTATCGCTATCTCATTTAGTTGACTCTTTGACATAACTCATCTAACACCTTCGAATCTGTATTCTTATGTAGAGGAAGCATGTGATCAGTTTGGATGTCAGCTGATGGAGTATATTGACTTCTCCTTCTTATGTTGGAGATCCTTTTCTGATAATCACTTGATGTTATGGTTGAGTCCTTAGTTTAACTCGTTGAAAATTCAACCCAACATCATCCTTCATTATCCCACCATTGGGTCAACAGGTGTATGATTTTAACATGGTGAAGGCACATAACCATGTTCGTACATAGGGACCCAATAAGTGCATCCATATTATAATCTCAAAAATGATGTGAAAATCAATAACTTTTATTATTTAGCAATTGACAATAACATTTCTTACAAAAATGGTATGTGGCAGGCTTCTTTGCTAATGGTGATGACATTATCCATTCATAAAAACTAAAAAAGATTAAACCAATGTATTGTCGATTTGGTTCAGTACGGTTCAGCCAGGTCAATCTTAGTTAAACTGATATATCTTACAAATAAATACGAAAAATGGTGTGGCATATATATAGAGGGTTTTTGGAGTCCTTTCATGTTTTTCCAATTATGTTTTTACCCATATTTTCCTTACACTCATCTGTATGCCCTATATTTTTACATAATGCATAATATT
Source organism: Ottelia alismoides (assembly GCA_037367405.1). NCBI lineage: Eukaryota > Viridiplantae > Streptophyta > Magnoliopsida > Alismatales > Hydrocharitaceae > Ottelia > Ottelia alismoides. Next base: position 830,074 of record JAZKJV010005562.1, on the reverse strand, counting down.
GGCATTTTATTAGCACACTCATGCTCCTATATTATACCAACATAAGTATAGTATTGTAATTTTTTAAGAAAGTTGGAGCACAAGTGAAATTGGTAAAAAAAGTTAGGGGTATAAATGTTATTAGAAAAATTCAAAATGTCATGGTAACATATTTTGTAGATTTTATATCAATAAATATATGTGATGTACAAACTTAACCATTTTAAAAGTATTTAAACTTTAATTCATGACAAGAGTTCTAATTTACAATTCTCATAGTACAACTAGCACAATACCTTCTTTGTTTGTTGTTGTTGGAAGTAGAAAACCTCATGCACAATGTAGAAAGAGAGAAAATGCTCATGTGGTAGGAAGGGAGAGATGATAAAGAGTCACTAGCGCATGAGTAATATAGTATGGATTAGAATGAGATATGAATATGAATAGTATTAAAAATTTTACATTCTAACTTATTATGAGAATTTTTCATAAAGGCGAAGGTTGAAATCCACCTTGCAGGTGATGAATCTCCATTTCTAACCTTTATTATATCATTTTGGCCTTAAAAATCCTAGCTAAATGCAAATAAATATCATTATTTTGTACAAATTAACTTATTATTTATTCCATTTATTGTATATAGAATATAATTTTAATGTCAATTTATAGAAGAAAGAAAATAAAAGAAAATTAATAAAATTCCAAAGATATTTATGACCCTAAACCCCAAGACCAAGTCAAGAATTGATTTGGTCGACAATGAATAAAGTAGGGTGAGATAAGGGCAAAAAAATTAATTAAATCCCATTCTTTTATTCATCAATAATTCATTTTTGGGACCAATTTTATTTTTATTATTTATATCTCAAATAAAGTAACTTTTTACATAAAAGATGTAGAAAAAATATAAATAAAAATACAAATTGGTTTCACACAAGAATAATATGAAGTGCACTTTTTATACTCTAAATAAAAGCCAAAACCCAAACTTCCTAGACCTATATCTTCTCTGTATGAAATCAAAATGCAACAAAATGTCTTTAATTGTATATATCTTTTAATAAGATACTTCATGAAGTTTGTTTCATTCAATTTGGAGTTAAGACATGGAAATTAGGTTTTCAACCCCTATTGTATAGTTTACCTGGATTAAATATCCCTTTTATTTATTTATCTTTATTATTTTTGTAAATTAATACTATTAATTTTGTAAATATTTGTTATAATATATGTACATATTTAAAATAGAATAAAAACCAAATAAAGTACAAGAATAAAATAGTATATATAAATGCATAGATCAATACATACACTTGTACATATATATTATATACCTATATTTATTTAAATGTACATATTATATATGAAAACTTTAGTAAAATATATTTATATGTATACAAATATTTTAAAAATATATATCTCATTAAAATAAAATAATAAAATCAAATATACAAAATGAAAATAAAATATACAATTTATATGTAAATGTACCTATAAGTATACTTGTAAATAATATCTTATAATAAAATAACTCAAAAAATAAATAACATTCATAATGAAATAATATATAAATTAGAAATCATTTTTTATTTTATAAACAAAATTTAATAAAATCATTTAATATTTTTTATTCATTTTACAAGGCATTTTTCCCTGCATTTATCTGGTTCGTCGACGTGAACCAACCAGATGCATTCTTTTGCTGACCTTGGGTCAATTGACTCCCCTGGCATCTGTGCTCTGTCAAGCATGTCTTTTCCTTGATATTTCCCCATTTTCCCTGGGGATTTCCTCACCTTTCTTGTCGATCAGTCATACAGACCTCAACATCTATCATCTCTTATCCACGCCTTTTTTCCTATATCCTCTATACATAGTTTTGATTCATTACAACTCTCCAATCAATAAGGTTTGGAACCATGTTTATAAATAAATCCCTCTTCCTCCATTGCTCAATTTTTGTAACTTTCCAAGTCCTTAAAAACTCATTGCCCTCTGATTAACGGTCCCACACCCTTAGTTAATTCGGTCAAATTAATTGTAAGTGTTCGTTGCAGTCGGGTACGGGAGGTTGATCAAAAACCACTTAAGTCAGATGTTGGTCAATTTTAAGCGGTGATATTTTTTTTTCTTGGTGAAGTCCAAGGTCGATCTCAGGGAGGCAACTGTCTCCTTAGGTTGATTACAACAATTTACAAGTGTTTGATATTCAGGGAACAATTTTTTTTGGTATTTTTAATTCCTATGCAGACATATGCAGACAATTCTTAGCCAATTTAAAGTCAAATTTAATTGATGTGTCAAACGAAGGTCCAAAAATAATGAAAAATTGGCCAGATGATTATTTATGATGAAAATGACCTACACTAATTTTTTTGGAATTTTCGACTCAAATAAATTTTCTGTGAATTAAACAAACAGACAGAGTGATTTTCAGTGTTTAATTTTTAATAAATACCAACCACAATTTCTCCAAGAACTAAAATTATCCTAGGAAGGTCTAATGATTAGGGACCTAGGAAAATTGACAGAACTTAAATTCACTGTGAAATGAATTATTTAAAATTAATTAAAGAAAATCACTAAACTATTTATTTAGGCCTCGTTATGCGTGCAAATGACATGAAATTTTTATGGAGTGTTGAAAATGGTGTCCTTAAGCTAATGTGAATTTTTGGTGATTTTTGAAGGCACTGATATTTAATTAAAAATCACAAGGCAACACTGGGCAAAATATGTCTCAAATGAACCAATTAATTCATTGATAATTCAATTAAGCCAACAAAAATCAGACACGTGTACAAACTAACAGAGGACAAAATTCTGAACAACTTGCAATTTTTAGAATTTCAAAATGATGAAAAATGCATGCTATGGACACGTGCAAACACAAGGGTGTAAATGCAATATTGGAAATTGAAAATTCAATAAGTAAATATGCTGACAGGGACTAGAATGCAATTACCGATACTATGCAGGACTTCTATGCAATTTCTCCACGAACCACGTGCTCCTCCACGTGTTGTCTGCTTCACAGGGGCCTTTTTGCAATTTGTGAAAGCTCCAGGGGCGTCGGTGCAAATAACCCCAGGCCGCACGTGCTCCTCACGTGGGGCGGCCTAGGTTCGGAGGGCGTCGGAGGCTCGGAGTGGGGCTCGGGTCTTCTGGAGGCTCGGGCTAGCCTCGGAGCAGCTTCGGGTTACCCGAGCCTAGGCTTGGGAGGCCGAGGCTCGGATAGGGCGACGTGGCGGACTGGAGCCCTTGGATCAAGATGGATCCAAGGGTTGTCGATGAAGACGCGTGGCGGCTAGTGAGCGTCCGATCCGAGTGTAATCGACGGTCGAGGACGATGGCGGCGAAGAGACGCGTGGCGAGGCGAGGTCCGTTCGATCAGAGGATCGAACGGCTGCTGCTTCTTCTCCTTCAACGGGCCTCCGCCGCCTGCGGAGGAGATGGCTGCGCTCCGGTGAAGGCTGCTGGGCTCCGCCTCTGTCGCCAAGCTCCGGTGATGAGCTTCGTCAGCTCCCACCTAGCTCGGAAGAAGCGGAAGAGCACAGGGCGTCTTCCGGTGGTCTCTGGATGACTGGAGGAGGACTGGAGCTCTGAGTCGATGAAGCTCGAGGAAGGCTCCGGCGAGGCTCCGGCGAATGATCAAAGATGTACCTGCAAGCGTTAACTGTATAGCCGAAGCTGGTTCGTGCGATTGTGGAGAAGCGGTGCTGGTTGGCGGGCCTAAGGTGGCTTGAGGTGGTCGGGCGATGTTGCTCCGGCCAAGTGGCGGAGCTGGAGATCGGTGGATAGTGGAGTTGGGTGACTGAAGGCGGAGAGATGCCAGCGATGATCAGAGCTCCATCGCGAAGCTCGTCGGAGTGGAGGTGAGGCGTGAAAATGGTCGTGGACGGAGAATAAATCGGAGAAAATTAAAGAAAAAGAAGAACGAGATCGGAGAAGAGGTGGAGGGAGTTTCACCTGGGAATTGGTCCTCCTGCTTGAGGTCCAGGTCGTCGCTCGAGGGCCGGTGATCGCCCGAGCTCGTGCAGCGTCACGGAAGGCAGCTGCGACACGGCGGAGATGCCGTGGATCTCGCCGGAGAAGACGCCTGTCTTCGCTCGAAGAGACGGCCAATTGCTGTCACCAATTGAGAGTTCTGAGCTCGGGGACTTCTCCTGGAGTGGCGGATGGCGATGAAGGTGGCCGGAGGGCGAGTATTTATAGGATGGAAGTCTCGGCAGAGCTGGTGATGGGGCGAAGTTCATGGCTGTCGTGGGGCGAGTGTGGCGGAGATGGTGGTGTGCGAGGGAGCTGGCGAGGGAGATGGATGAGTGGGGTGTGTCGTGGGGGTGATGGTGGTCGAAGAAGGTGGCTGGAGTGCGGCCAAGAATAGGAAGGGGCAGCCCCTCTCGCAAGGCGGAGATCGTGGGAGAGAGGGGGTGCCCGAGGTAGGGGACGAAGCCCTGGCCGTTGGATCTTGTGATCCAACGGCCAGATCGAAGCGCAAAGGAGCGGGTCTGATTAGATCTGGGTGAGATGATCTGAGGTTGTGATGGCGACACGTGGCGTGAGCTGGGCGAAGTGTGAGCAAGCGGCTAGGATCGGGTCTAGGTGACGTGATCTAAGGGTCAAGATTCGCTGGAAGGTGGGCGGCTGTGATGAGAGGATCGGGGGCGTGATCGAGCGGCGTAGATGTCGCCACGTGGCTCGCTGAGAGCGCGGCGCTAAGGGACGGCCCAGATCAGTCCTTGGCGATCGATCGGTCGGTTGCGATTATTGGGGAGCCAACGGCTCAGATGGAAAGGCTGAGAATGTGATCGAAGGGCTCAAGAGGTGACGCGTGGTGCACTGTGGGCGGGGCGCTAATGGATGGCGGAGATGACGAGTGTGGGATGATCAGACGGCTGAGGGAGTGCGCGCACGTGGTCACAGAGGGACCGTTGGATCTGAAGCTCGATCCAACGGTGGGGGCGCGGGCGGATAAGGCTAAGGATAGCGGGCCGCGTGGCGCAATCAGAGGGCGCCACGTGGCCTGCTGTGAGTGGCTGGAGGAAGAAATGCGTGTAGAGAGAAGAGGAAGCCGAATTTGGGAAAAACTCAAAACATGAAAGTTGTAGATCTTGATGAGATCTACCAAGTTTCATGTTGACCAAAAACGGAGATGAGGTCACATTTAATACATAAATACAAAGATACATAAATATACATATGTAGTATATAAAATGACCCAAAAACCCCAAGTTTCTCATACAAGCTCCAATTTCGATGAAATCAGTCTCATTTTGAAGGTCTTTTAATGTGTAGTATTCTAAGAGTGAGTAGACCTAATTAGGGTTTGTATGAGGGCTTTATGTGTGTTTTAATGTACAAGGGTTCTCAGGATATTTGGGCTATTTTACAAGGGTGATTTTTGGCATTCTTCCCTATGGTATTAAGGAGTATATATATATATATATTATAGAGAAGAGGTTATTTGATGAAGATGTATTTTACAAGGGATTTTTGGCATTCTTATTTAAATGCAGATGAGCTGCTAAAATGCATGAATTATGGATGCATGCATGAGTGTTATTTATGCAAGATAAAAGGAAATATGCTTCTATTTCTCGGGAACAAGGCTCTATTTTTGACTTTTGATGTGATGAATCACAGATTCATCACCCTCAGCCTATTGTGCATCCTGATGACAAGGGGAGGTCCCCTGAGGTGTTGGCGTGGCTAAAGGAAGAGTGAGGTGCACCCAAGGTACAACTATGGCACGTACTGCTCCCTGAGCAAACCTCATTTTTGAGCTGCACAATTTCACATTTTCTAGGTAGATTTAGATGTTAGTTTTGATTTCATGCATTTTATTTTGTGTTACAATTACATTATTACTGTATAATAGGATTAATTAGTTCGTCGGAGCGATAGAGCTCTGGCTACTGTCACCCCTCTGTTCTATACTATCTATGACCACATCTACCACCTCATTTTCTTCCCTCCATATTATCCACCAAAATCACCCATTGGCTCCCTAGGTCCATCAGAGATGTGTATTTTTATGCTCATCCACTGCTCTTCACCTGAGCATCATCGCCCTTCACCATCTTGTCCTCGACAACCACTAATAACATCCCATACCTTATCGCCATGCCTTGTCGTGCCTTTAAACCATTAACGGGTATGGAAGGGGGGATCTGAGCCCCAATTGTAGTTTAAGAGCACTCCGGGAGGGTCAAGGCTCCATGCCCCCTCCGATGGTACCCATATGCTTTTGAAGCCTCGATTTACTGTGGAAGACCTCCCTGGGCCTGTGAAGGAGTTCAACATTGATGAAGTAGCTCGAGGGAGGAAGGAAACCAAGATCAAAGCTTAGAGAAGGTGTGTTCCTACATGTTCTTCGTAAGGAGCAAACAGTCGTTCGATCAGGGGAGGAGCCCCACATACATCTTAAAGTTGTTAGATATTGCACACATAAATTGTCCTATCCTCACTGAGGATCTAATAGGGATGCCCATGGTTGAACCATCATCATGCACTGGGAAGGAGACGCGTGGCAAGTGAAAGTATCAGAGTCGTCCATCTCTACCTATTTGGGGGTAAATTGCCGACTTAGCCTCTCCCCCGTGCCTTTTTGTTTTATTTATTTTTTTTGCAAATAAATTTTGGAGTATAATAAATTTTTCAAATATTGCATATGGATCCTTGATGATTATTGATATTTCACATGGTCTAGTCCAACTCATCTCACGTATCATCCCATGTTAGTTGGGCATTTTACAAGTATGCCCTCATAGGTTTTTATATTGTGTAATAGTATTTAAAATTTTAAATAGTAGTAGTATGTTTTGGGGGATATTTGCACATTCAACCCTAACTTTTTTTTAATTACAAAAATACCCTTATTAGTACAATTATTTTTATGTTTATATTTCATTTATTAAAAAAAGCATCCGTGCTCCAAAAATTATGCCAAATAGGGTTAGATTCCAGCTAGCATGTACATTTATGCCATATTTTTATTATATACATTTAGGCATTTTACTTATTTGTTTAAAATAAAAAAGAGCACATTTTGCCCCTATTTGACCTATAAATACCAAAAATAATATAAAACTTTCTTGAAAAATCCAAAAAATTCATGTTATATATTTAATTATTTTGTATCTCTACAACAAAAATCCAAAAAAATAGATAAAGAAATATTAAAATTAAAAAGCTCCAAAATCATTTATAAAATTTAAAAAAACTTGAAAAAGATATTCATTTCTTTTTTATATTTTTCTTTGTATTATTATATATAATTAAAATTGATTTGGAAAAATTTGGACCATTTTTTTCTATTTTTAATCTCCAAAACAATTTAGCAAATTTTATTTAATCCTTATTTTAGTATATTTTTTGTTAAAAATTTATAAAATTAGCAAAATTTTCTGAAAAATAACAAAACAATAAAAAATCATATAAAACTTGTGAACGGGATTTTTCGATCGACAAAAGGTGGAATAAATAAATCAATCAAATCGATCAACGAGAAAGATAAACCACTATCAAAATCAATTAATATTGTAAGGGGTTTCGCTACTTTTATTTACCCAGAATCGCGATCATGGTCGAACACAAGGAGCACAATTAAAATATAAATAGTGTGGTTTCAAGAATAAAAATCTCTTTAGTGGTTTTTAGTTTTTCAAATTTACTATATTTTAATAAGCGAAATAAGCACAAGTTATAAAAAGTATAAACAAGCACTCATTTTGTATTTTCAAGGTGTCAGAAAAAGTGAAAAAGTGTAATAAAATTATTTTTAGTTTTTTATAAGTTTTATCTTAATTTTGGTAATTTTTATATAGATTTTAAATGTTTTTGTAATTTTCTAAAAATCAAATAGTGATAAAAGCAAGCAGTGCACAACTTGGAGTGATTTGCGAGTTAAAAATAATTAAAATACCCAAAACACCTTGGAATGATTTTTTATGAGAAAAATAGCTAGATATCTACAAACAATGACTGGAATCACTATTTTGTATTTTTCTACAATTTTAGATAATTTTTGTAAGTTGTCAAGTGTTTTTTATTTTTATGGTTTTTATAATGTACTTTTAAGTAAAATTAATACTAGAGCTAAAAGACGAGGAAATACGACTATAAACATTTTTATGGAATTTTTTGGGTTTTTTAAGAATTTTTATAATTTTTCTAAGACAAATAAGACACTTTATAAGGGTTTTTGAATTTATTTAATACTATAAAACCATCAAAGATCAACAAACAAAAATCTCCACAACTAAAGCATGTAATCGATGACTACATGGAATGTTTAGGAAATATTGGGTTTATTTAATATTTATTACAATAAATCAAAGACAAGTTATTAAAAAAATTCACAAGGAACGTTTCATGAAGAAATTAAGTTATGAGGGCCTGATCGTAATAATCAATGATAGCATGGGGACCCTTGTGCAATTACTCCAATGGAAAGAATGTGTTGCACGTGGTCCGCACTCACAGCGGTATACTTGCAATTACTAGCGAATTTCAATTCAAACATTAACTATTATAAATTCCAGGAAAAAATTGCAAATACACATGAAAGCATGTGAGTACACAGGTGAATTTAACTCAAGCGACTAAACTACAATAATACAAAGTGTGAGGCCCTAAATGCAAAATATCAATTTGCAGGACTAGGAAGAAAATGCAAAATAGAAAGGGCCAAATGTGGAATTTATCCCTTATCATGCGCTACACAAAGGTCAGGAGCACTCCGCTTATGATAGATGGTCAGGATCAGAGGGCACCCCTTCGACGATGAATGGTACTAGCGTGGTCCTCAGATGGATCCAACGATCTGGTCACCTCGATGGTAAATGGTGATGATTAAAAATGGGAGGGGACTAGATCCAACAACAGGGAGGATGTCTGGATGAATTAGCGAAGAACTCACATCCAGCGAGTTTCAATAGGCGGTAATATGCGATTCAGGTGTCTCGAGAGCTGCTCTGCTGGGAGAAAAAAGGCTTTGGACGGTCTGTAACTGTAGAGGCGCTCAAAAGGGTCGAAGACTAAGGAGAAAGTCCTAGGGAGGCATGGTGAGATGGAGCATCCTGGAGCTGCTATACCTCTTCTATTTGACCTCCAGATGAGGTCCTATAGCGTTCCTAACCTGCACAATTGAACAAGGGGACGAGGCAAAATGCTTGGACCCGTTAAACCAAGAAATTGGAGGGTGGGCTGACGAGGACGTCTGGTGAAGTAGAGGAAGTGAAGTTCCGATACTCATTCTTGGGTGGAACGAGGAGAGTGGATGGGTGAAGCAAGTGATGAGAGGTTAGATGAAGGTGCACGAAGTTTCAAAATTGTGGAATGGAGCTCCGACTGAGGTGACCGGAGCTGGCGATTGCAGCTCCGTTATGGACCTAAGGAAACAAGTGATGAACAAAACTAAGGCACTCGGTTGATCCAGTCATCTATGCTGGAGGTAATGGACCTCCAGGGGTCATAGACTCGATGGCTCAACGGCACCAAAGGCTAGGCTCACCTTGCGGCAGAGCACAACGCGGACTTAGGGCAAGCTCATCTCCAATCAGTACTTGTGGCCTCCCTCACTCGCCTCTCACTATAGGAAAAGGGGCCGGGAACAATGGAATGGTGGAGCAAACCAAAGATGGCAAAAAAGGAGGGGGCATAGGGATTCTTATATGCTTCCATGTTTGAGAAGAATCAGATTAGAGCGCGTGAACCAAGATGAGGATCCATAAGATTGGCGTCGGGCATGGATCCGGGATCCTCATACTTTAATCTGGACAAAGGAGTAATGCGAGATTCGATTAGACCAGGTCAGAAAATTTGGGGATATATCGGAACAAAACCCGATCCAACAACAGGGAGTAAGTCAATGAGGGGACCAATTGACCTCGGTCAACAAAGTTGAGGTGGTCCAATCAGAAGCAGTCATGGAAACAAACAAAATAGACTAAAAGATAAAATTTGGAGATAAATAAAGATAAAATAAGAAGATCAATAAAAATAATTACAAATAGATTATTGATTAAAAAATTTTAAAAATAAATAAAATAAAATTTGTTTATTATTTTATAAACTATTTTCTGTGATTTTTAATTATTTTTATGAAATTATATTTATATTGTCTACAGTATGGTTTATTATACACCTGTACAGTATACTTATATATTATATTTATATATTTTTTATTTTATTATTTTGACCAAAACAAGTATTATTTTATATTTTATAATTTTACAAAATAATTTGTGGAATATATAGTGGTTTTTGTTTGATTTTTATAAATTAATTAAGGATAATAAATAAATATGTATTATCTACACTATACACACTTGAGATTTTGTACAATGATCATTGGATTTTATTTTTATTTTATTTTGTGTGTTTTTAATTTTAGTTTTAATTTTTATTTTATTATTTGGATCATATACAAGTGTTAAAAAATAATATGGTTTTCACAAAATACGAATACTTATTTATATAGGTCTTATCTACAATGTTCCATATCTCCCCCTACTTATTATTTCTTGTCAATCAGGCCAAGGTTTGGCCTTTTCTTGCGGTTTGGGAGACACTATATTTTTTTCTAAAAACACCCTTATTTCTTTTTCTTTTCTCTTTGTTTTACTATTGTAAAATTTGTAATAATTATGCAATATTAATAAGGACATTGATGAATCCATATTAATTTAAGCAAAATCCTTGAGTAAAATCTCTAATAAATGTCCATAAAATCTATAAATTCATAAAATGACTTATAAATAAAAATACGCTAATTATTACATATTGTATTATAATAAAAGTAAAAATAAAAGACGTAAAATAAAGGAGCTTTTCGTCTATAAATAGCTCAAAACTTCATGTATTTTTAATAAATTCATTTTAACTCATTTTTCATTAACTCTTTCTCTTACTTTTTTATAAAAATGTAGATAAAAGTATGAAGTATCAAATAAATTTCACCTCAAATAAATACTCCTACTTTCCAAAGAGAAAAAGTCGTAAAGTCCAACTTCTCGGCCAAATTCTCGCTCCGTATGAACTCCATCACCAAACTCACTTTTAAAGTTTAAGGTACAAACTTATCTATCCAATGAAGATTAAAATCGGAGCTCGTTTACAAAATATGTTTTTTGGGACCTAGGTGTAATTGCATTTTTATTTACTTTCTTGATTACAGAAAAATTCCAAAAATGATTGTTGTATTGTATTTTTTAGTATTTTATTTATTTTAAATTGTAAATATCTTTTACAAAATGTAAAAAATAAAATTAGAAAAGTTAAGTTAAAAATATTATACATATTGTTTGTGTTATCTTGTAAATTTTCCACTCTTTTCCTTCTCTTTATTTTATTGTATTTTAGTAGTCTACTTCATTTTATTTCATTTTATTTATTTAATTTTCATTCTCTACAATAATCTCCCATTCCTCTCCATCTCCTCCACCATTTTTTCAAAACCTCCATTCAAATCCACCATGTTTTCAACCTCTCATTAAACTTCACCATCCCACCATCTTTTCTAACCTCCATTTTTCTTCATTTTATATATTTCATTCTCCTCATTTTTACCAATTATCCATCTTTATGGGAGAGAATTGAGAGCTTTGATATCGTCTCAGTGACAATGAACGAAGAATTAGAGCGACGACTGCTTCCTCTTCGGTAAGATCCGTTGGCATTTTGGCCAACGTCGCAACCGCCTCTGCACGCTGCTCGAGCTCATCGCTCACAGGCGATTCGAGCGAGGGTCGTTCTTCTCGTGAGCACACCACAGGAATACGGTTCCATCATAGGTAATTTTCCATTTTAGCATACGTATCATTTTTAGTTTATCATTTTTTTACATCACATCACCACACACGCCTTCATTTGCCTATTTCTCAAGCAAATCACAATCACCACAACATTATATGTTTTCATTCCCTCGTTAAAAAATCAAAAAATATAAAAAATTAAATTAAAAAATTACATCACAAAAAAACAACAAAAAATCAAAAAAATTAAAAAGGGAGCTTAGCTAGGGTGCCACCTCTAGGCTACCACCTCCAACCATGTCAGACCTCTTCCAGTTGCCTCCTCCAACCGCCCTCGGTCGGCCATGCCTATGTCGTGCCAGCCATCCCACGCAGCACCCTATGCTTGCAAGCCATCCTACGCCGCCATCTCCAGCCTCCTGTGCCAATTTGAGGCTCCTCTCCATCTTCTAGGTCTAGCTGCAGGTCCTCGCCCCACTACCGATGCTCCCTTGCCACAACACACGGACCCCCTGCGTGGAGCCCTCTGCCTATTGGTACCAACACACACCACCGCCCTACACGCTCTCCTCTAGTCTCCTGCCACTCTACAGCCATCGTCGATCTCCCCTGTTGCCGCCAGAACACGTAGTCCCTCCACTCGCGACACCCCTGCCTCATCCTTCCCCTACCACATCTCCTTTTTCCACTGTGTGTCGCCACCTCACACATGCCGCCACCCCATCTCACCTTTGTCGAGCCCTATCGCAAGCAAGGAGTAGGTCATTCTTATTTTATTTTTGTTTATAAATATTGAAAAATTAGCCCATAATGTGTATGTATTTGTAGAAGTACACTTACAGACAGTTTCTTTTGTTTTCTTTTAAATTTCTATATTGCACAAATACCCTTATATTTGAATGTTAATTTGGACATCAATTTCACATCATTTATTTTACTGAAAAATAACATGTTATTGATCAATAAATTATCTATCACCTGACTATTTGTTAGATTTTTGTGAGCTCTGGATAATTAAGTTAATTAAGTGAAATACTGCATTTTTTACCCAATTTGAGCTCTTAAATTTATATTTAATTTACAGTTGCTCACAAAATTCCTCGAAAATTAGATATCATGCATTGAAATGTTCATTAATTAGTGTCCAAATGTCATCCAAATTGGAGTTGTCTTGTGGCTTAAATAAATTATAGAGTGATTTTAGTATTTTTTTGATTAAATATACACACATTATTTTTGTTAAATTCTAACTCCCCTGGATTTCATATATAAAAACTTTATTGGATAATTTTCTCTCTAGATAAATTGATATTGTGGATTTATTATGAATTAATTACTTACTATCACTTCATTTTCATTAAAAAATCGATAAAAATTCATATAGTCTCTAAAAATGCCAAAGAAAATAATGTAGTCTCATTGCATCATGCTCAAGTTTTAGTAAAATTTTCATAATTTTATCATTCTAGTTGTGCAAAAAATTATGTAAAAACCTATAAAAGTGTGCATTTTCATTATTGCATTTTAACCGTTAAAATTCCAAAAAACATTGTTATGCATTCATCACGGGATTAGATTTCTAGAAAAATATATTTTGGCTAAATTGAATTATCATCATATTAAATATAATTTGGTTAAGTTGTGTGTTTTCTTATTAACTTAAATCACCTTCATTCTGAATTTGCTTTCATTTTGCATTAAAAATATAAAACAACGCACATTGGAAATGTAGACCTAAGTTTTCTGAATTGACCTAGAGTTATCCCTCTACTTCCCTGTGTTCGACCCCAGACTTGTTTGGGATATAAACTTAATTCGAGTCCTATTCACAGAGACATTTGATTCGGTTATGCATGATACTCTTAGTAGACATATTACAATGAATACAAATTATATCACGCATTTAGCAACTGTTTATATGGCATTGTTGTCAAGGAGGCAAACTACATAGGGATTAATTTAAAAAACTAGATTTAGGTTTTCTCTAACTTGGGTAGTCTAACCCCCGAGCCTTCTTGTAATCAATTCATTTTTTTCCCTTCCTTTCTGTCAATTATTTTTCTTCTCATTTTATGTATTTTTTGTTTTTATCCATTTAATAAAAATTCTATTTTCCTTATGTGGGCTTGGTGAACTTTGAGTGCATTGGAGATCGACAAATGTGACGTACGCCAACTATTGAAGGGCTAGGAAAGTTATTTTATTTTTTAGAGCATTTTTGTAAATTTTTGTAATTATTATGTTGTGCTAATTTAGGTAATTTACTCATTTACAAAAGCTCTTGTTTGAGAGCTCGTGCATGTAAAAAAGACTTGGACATTATCTCGTGGTGTGTCGAGATTTGTTTCACTCTCCGATGAGAGTGGGGCTAGACTTGAGTGGCGAAATTAAGGTTAGGCACATGGTACAATAACACAAATTTGCTATGCCCTTTATAATTTAGGCCACACATATATAGAAGATTCGCATATTTGATAAGATTCAAATTTAGACGTACATCGACACATACTACTAAGCTTAAATTAACTCAATTCTTCGCCACTAATAATATATTATTTAGGCATGATTTTCTCGATTTGCATGCATTTAGTTTAAAATTTACAAATCTAGTTTTGCATAACACATGGAGAGTGTTGGGAGTCACTGTAAGTGCACCGTCTACTGAGCACGCATCATTGTTTCATGTTTGCATTATGATTTTTGACTCCTCTCTAGTTTTACAACTTAAGATCAAAAAGGAATTTGGGATTGAACGGTAGATGTGCCTTGTTGTGTTCGTATTAAATTCCAAGTGACAACCAAACTCTAAATCTAGGATGGAATTGAGAAGATTGATTAAACAAAATTGGAATAAAAAGAACCATATTTACGATTGCATAAAGCCCTCATTGTTTGAATTTACTTGTAAGTGAGAGAGATACGACACTAGGATAGAGGCAAGCTACAATTTTCGTATAGACTATTGGTTCTATAAAAACAATTGGCTACTTTGCAATTAGGATCTACAGGAAGCCAATAAACGATTCGGATTTCCTGAGCAGAGTGGGAGGTTTAAAGGATGCCTTTTAAGGCATTGTCCTTAAGAAACAGGTAGCCGTATTTATACAGTTCACACTTACTCCTATATTGGCTGAAATTGGCACAACTAGTCGTAGAAATCGGAACAATCAGTAGGGAAATACAGGCACCTAATAGTTCGTTAATCTTTCAAAGACTTGTATTTATCACCAACCAAAACTGACCAAATAATTTGGTCGAACCTTTACGGACATCACATGTTGAGTTTGTGAATTTAAGGGTTTGCATTGCGTTTGTATTGCATAAGTATACCCTGACATTTACGTGCACCATAGAACTAGCACCTCATTGAATATTGTGTTCTAAACGGTTCTTTTGACATCGAAGATGGCTAATTGGTAGGATATTTATTCAGACTTTGTGAATCTGTCATTAAACCCTCCAAGACGTATGTCTTCAATGGTCCGGGTGCAACTTGGACCAATCTGGACTCATGACCCTCTTAAGCTCATCATCACTCACTCTCAGGATGGTTAATGTCAAATCGTTCCCTTTCTTTCCTCCCACCTCATCGAGGATGACCTTTGCCTCGGTGATATTATCTTCATTCTCAAATCCTATTCCAATAAAGACTAAATTGTTGAGGTAAGCCCTAAAGAAGATTCAAGTAAAATGCCTCCACAAAAAATAGAAGAGAAAGAATAACACCCGAAGACACGATGAGAATGGTACTAGCCAGAATAGCTGCATCTGGGCAGAAACACGCACTACTCAGATCTTTGTTAGGATGGCTCAATGTTGGGGTAGAACCACCAATGGAAGCGATGTATAGCCCCAGACAATACAGAATTCAGAACTATTTGACTCTGGAAAAACCTGATGTTGATTTTGAGTTGGAGCTGCAATTTCTGAACTTGTTATCAGATTTTGATGGGAATGCTTCGAAGGTTCCATACACATTCCTAAGGGATTTTCAGCTCACTTGTGCTAACCTCAAACATAATCAGGTTATACAGGATTATATTAAGATGACATCTCTTCCAATTTCGTTGGGTGGAAAAGCCGACTACTGGGTCCAGAACGTAAGAGTTATTCACCACTTATGTCCAGTTCAAAGACCTATTTCATAAGAAGTTCTACCCCCTGAGTAGGACTAACATGATGAGGATGCACATTTCGAGCTTTTCCCAGTTACCCCATGAAGCCTTCTGTGATGCTTGGTAAAGGTTGAAGGATGTCCTGTAAAAGTGTTCCTGTCATGGACTAGATGAAAACATCTTTGTCCAGACATTCTGGTCTCAACCCTGAGATTTAGGGTTTAGTGAGTGTTTCCTATGGAGGGAGCTACACATCAGGGGGATCGGATACCATCTGGAAGGTATTCGAGCAGATGGTTGAGACCAACCACTCATAGATGGCCACCAAGGCCTATACATCGTCCCCCAATTCATTCTTATCCGAAGGGGGAGAGTTAGTTGTAGTTGATCTCTCTCAATACGTAATCCCCAGCATAAAGCTTATTGTAGACAAATTTATAGTAGTTGACGTGATTGATAAAAGGATTGATGAATTAGATAAGAGTGTTTCCAAAATTCCAAAACAAATGGAGGAGTTAACTAAGAAGGTATCTAAAATAAGGATACCCGTCTTGACTGCACCTATTTTTCCCGTTTAGGAAGTTCACCATGTTCAGGAACAATTGGTATCAGTTCAACCCCAGTCGTGGGAGCAGGACCGGTCCTATGCCCAATCTTTCCAGCAACCCCCTTCGTCAGTAGAGACAATTCAGGAGGAGCCTCCACTGGTTTGGGAGGAAAATGGAGTATGGTATATTCAGGACCATGCCAGGCAGAGAAGTACAGGGGAGTGACATACATGTCAACGTCCCCGACCTTTCACAACACCACATTCACCTCTGCACCACCTCCGGCACAACAGACCCCTGGATTTTAGCCACCCTTGCAACAGTAGCAGTACGAGCAGTATGGCCTACAGGGCCATTACCAAGCGGGCCAGCAGGGCTCGCAATTTCAGTAGATACCCCAACAACAGCAACAATAGAGGCAATACCTTGGCCAGTAGGGCCAGTTTTCCTGTTCTTCCCCGTCTTATCATTTTCCTTCTTCATCGCATCCCATGGACATATAATAGCAGATACTCGATGAGCTTCATTCCTACATGAATGAAATTCATGACTTACAGGTGCATATCAACCACCTGTCTAGATGGTGAGACGAGTAGTCTACACCCTCTACCTCAACTCAGCCCAAGTTCAAGCTAACCCCAATAGCTTAACTGATATAGTTCTCAACAACACTTTGGTCAGGTATACTATTCAACATCCCCTAAATTTGAACACGAGATTCTTTCATGTGATAAGGCTACTTACATGTCACTCAGGAGTGGAAGGATCATGATTGTACTTGACAGGGAAAGTGACATGAGGAGGGGCATATCTAGAACTCTACTTGAGGAGTCCTCAAAGGATTAGGAGGAGAGGCAGCATATTCTGGAGCCCCATCAGCACCAGTTGAGGATATCAACTCAGGGAGTCTAGAAAGGAAGGAGAGTGCGTATGCAACATCAACAACATGGATGTACTTCTTGGACCAATACCTGTGGGCCTATAGGATACCCTATAAGATACCATTGGGCACTTCACCATTTACAATGATCTATGGCAAGCCATGCCATTTTCCTGCAGAGCTAATTTACAGATATAAATTGGCAGTTAAGTAGATTAATTGAAGTTGTCACCTATGGAAAGTTTGTCGAAACTTAAACTTGATGAGGTCGTAGAAATACGAAACAAGGCATATGACAACAATTTCATCTGAAAGGACAAAGTAAAGAGATGGCATGGTCAATACATTATGTGCAAAGACTTAGTCCCTAGGCAAAAGGTATAGTTGTTTGATTCCAAGTTGAAGATGTTCTATGGGAAGCTCAAATTTAAATGGGCAGGTCCCTTTGTTGCCAAGAAAGTGCATGAGAATGGAAGTTTAGAGATAGTTGATCTCATGCAGAATGAGCACAGAGCAGATACATCATATTACTCTTCATGAAGATGCAGCATCAAGATTCATAAGTTTAGAAGATTCACTCCTTTTGTGCGTTCTCCCTTCTCTGTACATTCTCCCTTTCATATTGGTTCTTATACTTACTCATGTCCTAAACATAGGCTTACCAAAGCCTAAGTATAGGGGGGATCGATGTACTCCATGTGTATGTAATCGTCCATTTCTCCTCTTGACCTCGTCCGTCCCATCTTTTGCTCTTCTACACTTAGGTTAACCACAAAGTAAGTATAGGAGGGCAGATAGAGTTCTACACTTTTTTTTATTTTAGCTGTCCAACACTTAGTACGAGCTGTCTTTTCCTCTCTTCTTGTGCTCTAAGGACATAACACATGCTAAGTATAGGGGGTGTGTATATATTGCATACATACTTTACCCATAGCTCGTACTTTCGCGCATTTTAGTATATATTATACAATAATAATGGGGTGGGAAAAATTGGTAAAAACATAAAAAAAATCTTTTTCAAAAAAATCTTTTTCAAAAATTATTTTCCAAAAAAAACTTTTCAAAAAAATTCAAAAAAATAATTTTCTCTTTTCTTCCCTATGTTCTTAAAACAACAAAAAACTATTCCAAAAAAATGTGTGTTCGTTCTTATTTACTTTTATAAAAATATTTTGAAAAAAACAAAACGAAACCCTTTTTTTAAAAAACACATAGACATTTTTATTCCTTTCCTTTCTTTTTCAAAAAAAATTACAAAAATCAAAATCACAAAAAAACCTAACTAATGAGTTGGTTTAGTCCCTAACACGTTGACATTCACATTTCCACAAGACTAGTAAAGTTCAAGAAGACTTGGTTATGACACCTTAAGATTTTGAGTTAACCAGCCTTAGTCATCATGGTCTTTGACTTATATATTCGCATTTCCGTAGCTTGAAAGATTTGTGTGCGATATTGCATGCTTAGTTTCTACGTTGAGAATATGATCAACACCTCACATACACGATTGTAGTTATGATGAGATGAGTTGAAATTTCACTCGAGGAACTAGGATGAGGGATTTGAGTTTGGACCTGATTTTATGATGCTTGATGATGGGATAAAATCAATGAACGCTTCATGAAACCTGAGTGTCAACATCCCTATCCAGTATGAGAACATGGTCCTTGCACTATTTCTTGACATTTACCTATGTGCCAAGGTGTGATGAAATCTAAAAAATTGTTGCTCAGTGTGCGCCAACTCTTGGTAAAATCAGCGGATATCCAAAAAGAAATAAGAAGAAAGAAAGAAATTATGAAAGAAAATCTCTCACCATATAAAGTTAAATATCAAAGAGCTTGCACCAAAGGCAAGAGCTCCCAATCATTTCAAAGTATACACTTGAACCACCGCTATTAGGACTAGGAGTCAAGCTAGCACTATGAAAAGGTCTCTACATCGTAAGCTACAAGTCTGGGTATAGGAGTATATTAGATACTCAAAAAAGGCACACCCCAGTGTCCTCCCAAGATAACAAGTGTAGACAACTCCAACTTCTCTCGACGAACACACTGATCAACAACCAAATAATACTTGTGTTGAGTTAATAAGGCACTCGAGAGGATCCTTATTCCAATGAGAGGGAGAGAAGAAATAACACAACCCTATGCCCTCCATAAACTGGCCTTTCATCTACTTTTAAGTTTGACAACTAAAGATACGGTGGATTGGATGCAAGAAATGGTTTATTCCCTAGTGTTGAGGATCAGGTTCTCAGGATAGTCTGTTGGACTAGAACCTTGGATGATGTTGTGACTCTAATCTTGTCATTGTAGTCCACACTTAAAGTCATATCCATATTAATTATGTATACAAAGAGAGTTTGATGATATGGAAAATTGGATACCTTTTGACTAGAGCTTGGTTTAGCCTAGAGTTTTAGGATCTCGAAAATCGAGAGTTCTTGAATAGATCAAATCTTGTATTCACATGCACTGTTAGGGGTTAATCCACCTTATTCATTCTTATTTTCTCGAGGATTGTAACATGTGAGTGCTCCATCGACTAAGGTTGAAAATCATGAAGTGTCGTTGTCCCCAATCAATGACTCGGTCACAAGAATATAAACCACTCAATAAATCAATCAGGCAATCAAATTACGTAAGCGGTTCTCTATTTATTTAACCTAGTATAACGACCAGGGTCGAACACAAGGAGCACAAGTAAATCCTACGAAATAATCCTAATCAGAAAATAAAGGTATATTTTGTTATTTTTAATTTGCAATTTTTTTATATTTCCAAAAGTGAGAAAACAAGATAATGAAATCAGGAGAAGCAAGATTGAGAAATTTTTATTAAGAATAAAAATGCTTAATAAATAGAAAATAAAATTGTTTTGTGTTTTTGAAATATACAAATATTGTTGGGAATTTTTTGTTTTTTTTGCTAATTTTTATTTGATAAAAAATGAAGCAAAGACAGAACAAGAAAATAATGTACATCCTATACTAAAAGGTAAATATAAAATTATACAAGTTCTCAAACTTCCTGGTTGTAATTTTTATGATAAAGTAATTAACAAGGGCTATACACATAAAGTGAACTCATTTTTTATTTTTATATAATTTTTAATTATTTTTATAAGATTTATGGATTTTTATGCATTTTATGAAAGATAATACAACAAAAAATTGGATTGGAATGAAAAAACACAAGGATAAGCACATACAAATTTTTATGGAATTTTTCAAAAAATATTTCTATTTTTTTGGGTATTTTTGAAAACATATAGGATACTTTTTAAGATTTTTTATTTTTATAAAAAATAAATAAAAATAAATCAAATCACAAAAATTACCAAAAATATTACACGTTAGGAGTTAACTATAATTTTTATGGCATTTTTGGAGTTAATTTAATAATTATTTGATTAAAAATAATGCACACGACAAACAACGACCTATTTGTAATTATTGAAAAGTTGCAGGCCAAGATAAAATAGATGTCAAAAGTTTGGGGCTCAATCTACAATTTATCTAATTAATTCACGCACATGCTCATCACCACGGACATGGGCATAGATGCAAATACCCAAAAGTTTCTATTAAAGCATAACAATGGAAAATCATATGGGCAAATACTGCAAAAACACCACTAAGCATGTGCGAATGCATGTGAGCTCTCTAAAACTGAACTAAAAGGTAAATATTGAAAAGAGAATGGGTCCACATGCAAAATTACCAAACTATTTTAAACTACTACAAATATTTACATAATCGACTAATAAAGACAGAAATGATTATTGCCTAAGTATAAATTACACTTTATTATACACGATCCAATGGGCGATGGTGACTCACTTATGATCGGACGACTGAGAAGAAAGGATACGACATCATCGATGGAAGGCGTAGATGAGATCTTTAACTGGATCTAATGATCAGGAACTCCTCGTCGTTGAACTGATGTGATTAGACCTAGTGTGAGCTCCAGTCGGATGGAGGAGGAGGAGTTTGGAGGAACGAGGAAGAACTCTCCTCCGGCAAGCTTCATCCATCGACTTTGTACCACTACGACGTCCTCTCGAGCTGTGGAGGAAAAGAATCAATCAAGGAAGACACTTTGCGGCAGCTGGAAGGTTCAAAAGGTCCTAGAATTAAAGAGAGGGTCCTGGGGAGACACGGTGAATCTGGAGCTTCCTAGAACCACTTCGACCTCCAGATGAGGCATGTCTGTGCACAAACACGGCAAGAGAAACGGTCGTGCTCGGAGGAGTAGCTCCGGTAAGGGTTAGGGCGCTCATATGTGTCGCAAACAAGGGGTTTTGGTGAATGGACATGTCTCCGGCGAAGTGAGGGATTCGACATTCTAGGATGGTTGGAGCCACGTGAGAGAATGTGGAGCAGATGTAGAAGTGATAGGCAGTTAAAGCGGGGCGGAATATGGTCGAGATGTGGCGAGGATGAGAGGAACAAGGGTTTCTCTATTCGGTAAGGATAGATGAAATTATTGGATGAGGAGCTATATAGGAGCTACCTGGAGATGGAGGAGAGTGCCTGGGATGTAGACGGAGTTGATGAATACCCATTCATCACTCTTTATTCTTTTATTTTAGCTACAAAACCTTTGGCAAACACATGTATATTCATGTAAATACAAATAATTATCAAAAAGCATGCATTGTGTCAAAATAAATAATTAACATGTTTTTGTGTATAAATAAAAGAATAAAGAGATAAAAGAAAAAGAGGGAGATATTTAGAATAAATATTGAGCGACCTGATCCCAAGGGAGGGCTCAGCATGGCCTAAAAACATAAAAACCAAAGTAGAGAGAGATAAGGAAGCTCACACTTGTGTAAATATACCTGTGTATAAATAAATAAAATATTTTAGTCTAAATAAAAATAAAAATAAGAAAAATTAAAAAGAAAATAAAAATAACCTTCATTGTGTATATTCACCATGTACACAGAATCATGTATCTATTTATTTATCCCTATAAATAAATCAATTAAAATCCCATAAAAATTGTACATATTCTATACTTCATAATGTAAATAAAAAATTAAAAACCATAAAACAAAAATAAAAATCAAAATAAGCATTGTATATATACCATGTACATACTTGTATATATCTATTTATTTTACCCCTGTAAATAAATAAAAAAATAAAATAAAAATACCAAAATATTCCAAATTTTATCCTATAAATAAATAAAATATAAAATTGGAATAATTTGTATAAAAATAAATAATTAAAAATCAAAAATAAAAAAAACATATGTATATACAGGTATATAAAAATAATATTTTGTAAATACCTAAATTATTTTTCAAAAAAATAAATAAAAATCACAAAAAAATAACTTAAAATAAAAGAAACGTCTTTCATGTTTTAACTTTTTCTTAATTCTACCATTTGCTATTTTTAATTTAATTTCTAAATCTTTTACACGTGGCCGCTTCCCATTGGTCCACGGGGGATGTTGACCCCCCCGGTCAACTCCCCCGCGGACCACAGAGTTCCGGATCCGAGTTTTTGACCCGACTTCTCGATATTTTCGCCACTCGATCCGACACCCAAATCCACAAACCCCGGGCTCCATCTCTTCCTTGCAGATCTGACACCTTCCCCCGGGGTGGGTTATTGGGGTCCGACGACCTTGCGCCGTCGTGCGCCGCCACATGCGTGGTCCTCGAGCCTCGGGCATCGACGACCCTCGAGGCAAGGACCAGGATCTTCAGCAGCTTCCCCCCAGTCGACCTCGACCATTAGGTAACCTTAGATCTTCATATTTTTCGCTAATTTCCATTTACCCCCAAATCGCGCCATCACCGTCGACCTTTGATTCCTGCCACACCCGTCACTATCTTGATCATCGGAGTCGACCTGCACCTTCGCCCTTCTTCCACGCACATTCTACACCCATCCATTCAACCCAGTTCGCACAGGAACTGGGATCGGAGCTCCTCCGCCGTTGCTTCGTCGGAGCTCCCCCATCTCGACGCACCGATCAGCCCCATCACCTCTAACCGGGTCGAAGCACATTGACCTCGACCCAGGAGTGCTTCTGTGTGGTTTTGTAGGTCAGAGGAGGACCATCTGAGGTCCCCCACATCCATCACAGGAGCTTGAGCTCCGCCGTCGTCGTCTGAGCGTCTCAGAGCCCCTTGGCGTCATCGGAAGGGCTCTTTAGACGCGGGAGGCTCCAACGATTTTTCTTCGATCATCCACAGCCCCCGAGGAGGTCCGCCGTGCGAGCATCGGGACGACGAAGTTCGCCGGCCACCTGTTCTTCCTGGATCTTCCCCGATCGTCCGTTCTGCCTTCATTTGCCAGATTAGACACGGACCGTCCGATCAGGGTGAAGAAGAGGCCCAACAGCTACCGTCGGATCAGACACGTGGCCTCTTCTCCACCCTCCATCCAACGAGGATTAGCGCCAACTGCTCTCGACCATTGATTACTCCACGTGGTGCACCCTCCACCGTTGGATCAGAGCTAGGGCCCCTTTGTTGAGCCACGTCGCACCACAGCCGTCAGATCCTCCACATGGGAGGCCTTCAGCCGTCCGATCCGAGCCGAGTCCCCTTGTTGAGGTGCCATCGATCCTCCATCGTCCGATCAGTTACGTGGCACCGTCTCAGCCATCGGATCATAATAAGGGATAATCTCACTTAGGCCCCTCTTGCATTGTCATTTACGTTCCAGTCCTGTAAATATTTTATCAAGTTTATTTTAGTTTGGTAAAATTGCATAGGGGACCTGTTAGTTTCTTATATTTGCATTTCTACCCCTGCATGTTGTGGACATGTGCTTCGACACGTGATTTCTTGGTTAAATTGCATTTCATGGGCTGTACTTTCTGATTGTTATGAAATGAAAAGATATTTTTAGATATTTACAAATATGCCCCTGTGTGTGTTTTAATTGTGCATGTGCCGAATATATAGGGGGCTTTTTATACTTTTGCCCCTGGACTTTTAGTACGTGTTACTAATAGGTCCAGGGACTTAAGTTTCGTTACAAATAGGTCCCTGAGTGCCCTAGACACGTGCCTCACGCGTGTATATTTGGGATTTTTGCACCGAACCCCCCTGAGCTTCCAGTTTTGTTAAATTTAGGCCCCTGAAAGATATTTTTATTACGATCAGGTCCCTGTGCACTGTGGGCTCTTGGTTGTTCTAAATAAATTATCAAATCTACTCCAAATCAAGTGAAATTTTGAAACGTGGCTCCTGCCACTAGGTAGAATTTTCACTAATTTTTGGGAATTTTTTAGAGCCCTTTTATTATTTTTAAAAATTCAAAAACTCCCATTTCTCTTACTGTCCAGATATAAAATTCACAAAAAAATATTAAAACATCTTTAAAAATTACAAAAAAATTAGAATTTGTGTGCTTTGCTGTGCTTGATTTTTTTACCATATTTGGTCACTTTTGGACTTAAAAAAAATATAAAAATTGAAAAACACTGAAAAACTTATAAAAATTCTAGTAATTCGTAGAAAAACCAAAAATTAATAATTCTTTTTCTTGATTATTCCTTTTTATTCACACTTTACAGGATAATTAACTCCAGGCTTTAAAACAACCATTTAGTATTTTTAAATGGTTGTAGAAGCCTTACTGGACACTTTCTTTGGTTTTATGCCTTGTTTAATTTTTATAAAATTCCCTAAAAATCAGAAAATTCTCAACAATTAACCAAAAACAATAAAAATTGTAAAAATCATAAAACAATTTTTGCTTGATTTTTTGAAGCTTTTTACAGTAGTGCAATAATTTGTTGTTTGTGCTTGTTTATATTGTTTTCTTAGTTTCTTTATCATTTAAAAATCCAAAAAAAATTAAAAATATAAAAAAATCTTGTCTATATTTTATCCATTTTTATACTACTTCGTAGGCCGCGAGGCCAATCCGTGCTCCTCGAGTTCGACCTTGGGGGCTATACCAGGTTAATATCATAGCAAGACCGCTACTTGATTTTTATCGTATTTTGATCTTTGTTTGGTGGTCTAATCTTTTTCTTGTTGAGCTCTGAGTCCCGAGTAACTGAGGTCATAACGACCTTAGTTATTCCTTTACCTTAGTCGTTCGGGCGGCTCATCAGAATGGCGCCGTTGCCGGGAGCACGGCTTAGTAGTCGTATTTTTCCGCGGTTTTTCTTTTTCGCGGCTTTTTGTATAGGATTTTTGTATATATTTTTCGTATATATATATATATATTCTTCTGACTTATTTACAATAACCTGGTCTAATCACATTCTTCTATTTTCTTACAAGGGCCCGAAGACCGAGGCGACGACTTTCGAGGAGCAGAAGCAACCGCGGCAATCGAAGGCAGCTCCCTTTTGTACGGAGTCGCAGGAGAAGCGCGAGGAGACAGTAGAGTGCGGGAGCCGCGGAATAGCTGCGGAGTAGATTAGTTTTTATTTTCGCATTATTTATACTATTACTGTAATAAAATAGGGACAACAAGACTTAGACTTTTTGGACTCTCGGGGTCTGTTTCATCGAGTACCGGTGTGCTCAGGGGACCCCTCGGTTTTACGCGGTTTTCTTCACGGCTTTTGATTTCTTTACTGCTTATTCGGTTTCTTGCGGTTTTTCGAGCCCCTAGCCTTACGATTTTCTACTTGACTGTAACATAATAATTAGGATCCAAACACCCTAATATATCTGCTTGTACCTATAGATCGGTAATTGGATCAATATTAAAAGATTAATAAAATAGCCGATCCATTACCTTCGAGCCTACGCGCCGCGAGCCCACCCCGTCAAGCTCTACTCCTGAGCTCGACTTTTCGAGAAGAGGAGGGGTGGGTCTAGACCGGACTCTTGGATTGGAGGCTAGTGGTCGACTAGTTGTTCTTTCGAGTAGAAATTGCTGCTTAGGGCTCGGTTTTCTTCCTGCACCATTTAGGTAGTTTATTTTCAGTCTTTAAATTATGCGCGGATCATTTTGCATGTAGACTGCTGGAGTCAGGTACGCGTCTCTTACTCTACATGCATCATTGATTTTTCGCGCATCGGCTTTTTCGTCTTCTCCCCCTATTTTGGATTAAAATAACCAGGAGAACCGAAAAATTCGTTAGGCGATTCGTTTGACTATTGAAAAATACCTAAAAAGAAAAACAATAAAATTTGCGACTGCTAACTTTATCGACCCTAAAAGACGATCACCGAAAAATTTTATCTTGGGGAGAGCAACCCCCTCATTGTCTGGTTTGCTTGCGCGAGAGAGTGACCCACACACTAGGTAGAGCCATATCCGATATCTTTCTCGACTGATTACCGGCCCTTTCTGTACGGGACAGTCGGTTGAGAAAATATCGGATTACCCAACAGGTCACGCTAATCGCTCTGCTATCCTGACTGATCACCTAATAAAATTGACAAGATAATTGACTGAACCTTTACGGTCTCCAGCTCGCGTTGCGTTGGTGAATCGGGGGTTTGCTTGTGATCATAGCTGTTACCAGATCTCATCCGCCCAACTCGCCAGATCACGATGATGTGCAGGAGGTCTCTTAGGTAGCCTCTGGCTGCACCGTTGTTTAGCACTCCAGCCCACTCATCTAGGTCGGTTCTTGGGAGCTCAGACCCGCTCTCTGAACCCGAGTTCGACTCCGCCCTATTCCCCCTCGACCACCCTTCTACCGATTTCGAGATACTAGTGCCAAATGAGAGACTACAGTCAGATGATTTATCGTCACCTGAGTTTGGGTCTTTTTCCTTTGCAGAGACCATGGCCGGCAGTAGCGACGACCGCACCATAGGTCCCCGAGGAGAGAAGACATTCGTCTTGGATCAGGGTGCGATCAACTCCACCCTGATCGCCTCCCTAGATTCAGTTCAGCAGCAATTGGGGGATCAGGGAGCATTCATGATTGAGATGAGGCGCGAGATGTAGCAGATGAGAGCCGACCGCGAGCAGCGCGACCCAGGAGGTGGACCCGACGATGCGGCAGCAGCCGCAGCTGCGGCAGCAGCAGGAGCAGAGCCACTGAGACCAGTGCGGGAGTTGCACAACCCCAGATCAACTTTGATGCACCGCCGGGTAGTACTTGCAGCTATCGTGGGGGACTTCAAGTTCCCCCCGAAGAGTCTCCAGCTTCAACCCGATTCCATGGGTTGGATACTGAGGAGCCCCATCTCCACCTTCAGGAATTTGAGATGATTGCAGCACTGTCCACGATCGTCAGGTGGACCAGGATCCCATCCGCATGATCGCCTTCCCCTTCTCACTTGCATACAGAGCAACCACCTGGCTGAAGCATCTGGGGAGATTTGTATATACCTGGGAGCAGCACCGCACCGAGTACTTGAACAAGTACTATCCACTTGGGCGGACGAATGCAGTTTCACGAGGCATGGGAGAGGTTTAGAGAGCTTACAGACAGATGCCCGCACCACGACATCTCGAAGCCGAACCTTGTTCAGAGCTTCTTCTACGGGTTGACACCAGAGCTGCAGGGCCTGGTGAATGCTTCTTGTGGCGGGTCCTATTCACCAAGGACCACGATCAGGTCTGGGCCATCTACGAGGAGATGGCAGAGAACTACATGGTGATGTCCCAGACCCGATTGTATACTCAGAGACAAGCCCAGCCACAGACCGTGCAGTATCAGAGGATAGCACGGGTTGACGCCGGTCCATCCAGTTCGTCGGCGGCAGCAACACAGGCAGAGAGTTCAGCCGCAGACATGGGGATCATCAGCGAGAAGCTGGATCAGATGGAGATTATTGAGAAGAAGCAGTGCCAGGGCATCACGTAGATGGAGCAGATGGCACAGACTCTGAGTGATCTGAAATACAGCTCGTGTGTCTCCAGGAGGCAGAGACGGCTTCCCATCCCCGTCTTCAGGCACGAGGCGATCCGAGTAGCTCCTGCAGCTCGCCCCAGTGCTCCAGCCACCAGCAGCCTAGACAGGTTCACCTTGTATAGGCGGAGACGTGCCAGCAGTCGCAGCTTTCCTACCAGTCACCACCATACCCAGACACTCAGATGGTGGTATACCAGCCAGATCAGCGTCTAGAAATACTCCCGCCAGCCCCTTACGAGTCAGAGACATTGATGGATGTCAACGGGATTTGGTACGACCGCCCCCAGCTCGGTATCCGACGAGACCATCCCGAATTCCTTTGGACGGCCGGAGGTGCCCAGCCCCAGCAGCAGCCGTCAGGACAGGGTGGCCAGTACAGCCATCAGAGGGATCACCACCAACAGCAGCCCCCAGTGTACCCAAAGCAGCAACAGCAATAGTCACAGTCGTATGGTCCTCGTCCCTATCAGCAGGGATAGACTTGGAGGCATGATCAGCCTCATCAGCCGCAGCATCCGCCACAGACGTACCCCTCTCACCAGCAGCAGCAGCAACAGCCTCACTACCAGAGAGGCTACCCGTCAGGTTCTCATGGGCCATCCTATGAGAACCCCGCCTTGGATGACATAGCCTGCCTCCTTATAGATCAGCACGCTACCTTTCGACGGGAGATGGATGAGTTCCTCCAGGAGATGCGGGACATAGTGAGAGGGAAGGCCGCCATCCCTGCCCAGATAGAGACGAACCCCAACAACCTCAAGAGGAAGTCTGAGCAGGTAGTTTGTACTGAGTATGCCACTCCTAGTGATATATTTGGAGATATGTCTGCATATTTGTTTGATACTGATTTTGTCATACTTAGGTGCGGTAGGATGCTAGCAGGTGGTGCCTCGTCTGAGCTACACCACGAGGATACCTCCAGAGCGCCCGACGAGGAGGAGAGCAGTACTAAGGCCGCTAGAGATGACGACGGTGGTACTGATGCCACCACGGATGCTGATCCCACCGACGGTACTAATGCCGTCGTTTCACCAGTTGGAGGAGGTGGCACTGATGCCACCCATGTTGCCGAGCCAGAGCGCGGTACTGAGGCCGCCCATCTACCAACCGATGGTGGTGCTAATGCCATCGATATTACTTCTGAGATTCCTGTAGTTTTTGCTTCTGCACATGTATCTCGAGACATTTCTGGCAATAAAGGAAAGGGTTTATTTTCTTCTGGTCCCACTGTGGTGCTTGATGTATGTGTGGATCCGACCGTCGAGCCGTCTAGACCCTCTCCTAGTCCTTCATCTGAGAAGGACCCTGTAATCCCCTTCCCTAGAGCCCTGCAGATGGGGAAGTGGAAGAAAATTGAAAATCCTAAAAAGAGGCAGCAAGAAGAGTTCAGCTGACAGATGATAGACCGTTTTCACATTCAGCTGACTCTTCAGGAGGCTTTGCAGCACATCCCTCTACTCCAGCGTTCACTCAGAGACAGGACCACAGTTAGGAGGAAGAGAAGGAACCACCATTCAGAGATCCATGTGCTGACCAGAGCCACTTGTTTCGCTATCCAGAACCGTCTGCCGGCCAAGAGCCCAGATTCAGGAGCCCCTTATGTAAGATTCCATATCAGAGAGTAGAGGTTCAACCGTACTCTATTATACAATGGTTCATCG
The DNA here is from genome assembly GCA_037367405.1 of Ottelia alismoides. Taxonomy (NCBI): domain Eukaryota; kingdom Viridiplantae; phylum Streptophyta; class Magnoliopsida; order Alismatales; family Hydrocharitaceae; genus Ottelia; species Ottelia alismoides. The sequence goes on along the minus strand of JAZKJV010005562.1, from coordinate 800,318 downwards.
ATCAACCTACTTCCGGCAGCCCTTCTCGACCGCTTCGAGTTGGACACTCTTAGACAGAGCAGGACAGTCCTTCAGTTTGCTGATAGATCTGTCAAGAGGCCGAAGGGGATGCTGAAGGACGTTGTCATCACGATTCAGGGCTTGCAATTCCTCGTGGACTTCGTAGTGTTTAACATGGAGATCCCTGAGTTGGTGACCGATACCACCATCATTCTAGGTTGCCCGTTCGTGGCCACAGCCAAGGCAGTGACCGACCATGATAGCAGGAAGGTATACTTTCGCGTCGAGGGCGAGAGTGTGCAAATAAAGACGGTCGAGGACATCAGAGTCAGAGATTCAGCATGCTCAGAGCCATCCACAGATACAGAGTAGATGACAAATGCCGGGCCAGACATCCACTAGGACCGCGACTTCGTTATTAGAGATGATGAGGCAGTATGGGCAGAACCAGATGCACAGGCAATCCTCTCACCTTTAGAGTCCGCTGATGCAGAGACGCCAGCAGAGGAGATCTTGGAGAGCGCATTCCTGGTCCAGGATACTTTTAAGGCTGCAAAGCCGATTCTCGACCGCGAGACTAATTTGTTTTGTGATGACGGTGGTACTTAGACCACCATGGATGATATAGATCCCTCGGAGTTAGATTGTGATTGGGAAGAGTTGGAGGATTTCATACCAGATCTGACTTCCACTAAGCCTACAGTCAGGGAGGATGTAGATGCCACGCATAGCAGAGACAGTCCAGATGAGCAGCCTTCCCTCGATCCAGTTTGCGAGTGAGATCTCTCATTTTCCCGAGCAGATTTGGCCGCATACACTCGGATTCTTTAGAAGCCAGATTTGCCAGCACCGACTTGTCCAGAGTTGAAGCCGCTTCCTGCGTCGTTGAAGTATAGGTTCCTTGCGGGTGAGCATGAGATGTACCCAGTTATCATCTCCACTGATTTGACTGGAGAGCAGTAATCCCGTCTGATGGGGTATCTTGAAAAGAACCGCACGGCGATAGGATGGAGGGTAGCAAATCTCCAGGGTATAAGTCCGGCTCTTTGCTCTCACCACATCTATCTCGAAGATGAGGCAAAGCCGTCACGTGAGTTCCAGCGGCGGCTGAACCCGAATCTGAGAGAGGTTGTCATGAAGGAAATTTCGAAGTGGTGGAGCGCCGATTTTATCTACCCCATCTCCGACTCCAAGTAGGTCAGTCCGTTACATGTGGTGCCCAAGAAGACAGGCATCACTACAGTGGTTACGGAGTCTGGAGAGGAGATTGCTACCCGGTTACCCACTTCTTGGCGGGTCTGCGTGGATTACAGACGACTCAACCAGGCCACCAAGAAGGATCATTTCCCCTGCCCTTTATAGATCAGATCATTGAGAGACTGGCAGGGAAGAGCCATTACTGTTTTCTGGATGGGTACTCCGGCTACAACCAGGTGGTCATTGCGCCAGAGGACTAGGCCAAGACTACCTTCACCTGTCCCTTTGGGACATATGCCTTCAGACGCATGCCATTCGGGCTATGCAACACCCCTGCGACTTTTCAGAGATGCATGTTGTCTATCTTTTCGGATATGGTGGGGGAGTTCTTGGAGGTCTTCATGGATGATTTCTCGGTCTACAGCGACGGATTCGACTCCTGTCTTGACTGCCTAGACCGAGTCCTTCAGCGATGCATTGAGGTTCGCCTGGTATTATCTTCGGAGAAGAGTCACTTCATGGTGACTCAAGGGACGATTCTTGGCCACATCATCTCCAACAGGGGCATGGAGGTTGATCCGGCCGAGGTGGATGTCATTAGCAAACTCGCACCACCGTCCAACTTGCGGCACTTACGGTCTTTTCTGGGGCATGTTGGTTTCTACCGGCGATTCATTCGTGATTTCAGTAGGGTTGCCCCACCGTTGATTGATCTGCTGACGAAAGACACCGAGTTCCTTGTCGATGACAAGTGTCTTTCGTCGTTTGAGACTCTCAAGAGATGTGTGATAGAGGCTCCTATCCTTCAGCCACATGATTGGTCTCTCCCATTCGAGATCATGGCGGACGCCTCCGATTTTGCCATGGGGGTCGTGCTAGGTCAGTGGAGGGATGGAGTCCCTTTTGCTATTCACTACGCTAGCTGTACATTGGATGCCGCGCAGCGGAACTACACAGTCACAGAGAAAGAGATGCTAGCCGTAGTTTTAGCCTTGGATAAGTTCAGATCATACATTATCGGATCTAGAGTGACCATCTTCACCGATCATACCACCATCAGGTACCTCGTGGCCAAGAAGAATGCCAAAGCTAGATTAACCATATGGATCCTTATACTCCAAGAGTTTGACATAGAGATTAAGGATAAGCCTGGATTCAAGAATGTGGTGACGGATCATCTCTCCCGATTGGAGTATCTTGAGGATTCTGAGCAGACTGACCCCATTTGTGAGACCTTCCCAGATGAGGCGATCCTTGCTATCGCCTCGCTCCCATGGTATGCCGATATTGTGAACTATCTTGTCGCCAAGAAAGTTCCACAAGATTGGCCCAGGCAGAAACTTGAGATCTTCCTCACGAAGGCCAAGTTTTACCATTGGGAGGATCCCATCCTTTACCATGAGGGAGGGGATAGTATCTGGCGTAGGTGCATTCCTCAGGAGGAGCACCACAGCGTCCTTACTTACTGCCACAAGCTGGAGGCAGGAGGACATCACCCAGGGAGGAGAACGGCACAGAAAGTGCTCCAATCCGTCCTATGGTGGCCTACTCTCTTCAAGGACTCTGATGAGTTCGTGAAGAGATGTACTGACTGTCAGAGGATGGGCACTTATGGACAGCGTGATATGATGCCGATGCAGCCCATACACTTCTGTGAGGTTTTTGACGCATGGGGCATCGATTTCATGGGTCCATTCCCTAAGAGTCAGGGATTTGAGTACATTATGTTGGCCATTGATTATGTGAGTCGTTGGGTTGAGGCCGTCTCCGCCCGAACCGCAGATTCTAGGACTGTTTGTAGATTTTGAGGAAGAATATCATTTCACGGTTCGGGGTGTCTAGAGTGTTGATATCTGACGGGGGGTCTCATTTTGTCAACGACAAGGTAAAGGCCCTTGCTAGCGAGTTCAGCATAGACCATCGAGTTGCCACTCCATACCACCCTAAGACGAACGGTCTTGCTGAAGTGTCGAACAGGGAGATCAAGACTATATTGCAAAAAGTCATCCGCCCTGACCGAAAGGATTGGTGACAGCTTTTGGACTCGGTCTTGTGGGCATATCGGACGTCTTTCAAGACTCATTTGGGTACATCTCCCTTTCGCCTCATTTATGGCAAGCCGTGCAATTTACCTGTGGAGCTGAGACATAGGTCACTTGGGCAGTCACAGATATACTTTTGGATCCAGATAGTGTAGGATATCAGAGGAGGGCAGAGTTAGTAGCCCTGGAGGAGCTTCGTGATACCGCCTTTTCAAGCAGCCTACATTATAAGGAGAGAGTGAAAGAGTGGCATGACTCTCATATCAGCCACAAGCAGTTTGAGCCAGGACAGAGAGTATGGCTATTTTATGCTAGGCTTAGATTATTCGCAGGGAAGCTACAGAGCAAATGGAAGGGACCATATTTGGTGAGAAAGGTACACGACAATGGGAGTATTGACATATCTGAGTTGTCTTCTGAGAGTACCTTTCGAGTGAACGGCCAACGGCTCAAGCCATAACTAGATCATGAGCCGCGGGTCGTTGATGTTGCCCCTATTCACTTTGCGTGAGATGTGGTCTCTTGACTCACATCTGTTGCATCTCATGCCTGATTATCACTGTTCTTCCGACCTGTATAGATCCAGTTGTCCATATCGCTCTATTCTTTAGTCCCACATCCATTTTCTCATCTTATGATTATGCTATTCTTAGGGTGTACTTTACCCTAAGTATAGGGGGGATGTAGGACCTTTGGGTATTCTTTTGATTCTGTCTACACCTGTTTTGCTGCCTATACTTAGGGATATTTCACCCTAAGTATAGGGGTAGTAGACTCTATACATCCTTCACTCGGATTTCCCTTCATGTACAGCTTGCTATACTTAGGATTACTTGATCCTAAGTATAGGGGGAAACACCGAGTTCTCCCCATTTTATTCTTTGATTCATCTCTGTATATAGCCATTCCTTTTCACTGTCCTATACTAAGCACGAGTTATGTCTTCTTCATCGCTCTTGATTACTCTGAGGACATCGTTCGAGCTAAGTATAGGGGGGTGTGTATATATTTCATATATACTTTAGCCATAACTCGTACTTTGTGTGAGTGTGTGATTAAATAAAAATGGCTAAAAACCCATAAAAATTAAAATTTTCCCTTGTATATAAAATTCATTTTGCACATACCTTTTTATTTATAAAAACTATTTTTGTACAAATGATTGTAAAATGATTTGTGTAAAGAATTTGTAAATATTTTCATAACAAAATCTATGTATATAGTACAAAATTTTTGTAAAATGTTTTGAAAACAAAAAGTATGCAAAAACCTTGTGTAAATGTTTGTAAATATTTTGCAAAACTTCGCATTCATGAATACATCCACGTTTTCAAACATTTTTCAAAAATTTTGCATGATTGTAAATATTTGTAATGTGCACATTTGTAAATAGCATCTTTGTAAATATTTGTATTGTTTTTCCTGGATTATAGTTGACATTTAAACTAGCCTGGAATTAAATTGGAAAATGGAGCTTGATTAAGATCTTAATCCACCTAATTCTAAGAGGAACCTTATAGGGCTTAGGGTTAAGGCTTTTCAGGTCCATTGGGACTTAATTCTTTGAGTCCACTAGGCTATGAGCATATGTCATCTTGATGAGCCTAAGTAGAGCACTTAACAACACATGCATCACTCTCAGAGACAATGGCTTGACTTGCACCAGCACTTTACACATAGGTCTCCATGGATGAGGTGGTGAGGAGGCAATTTCCTTTGGCTTGGGGTAGCATATGAGGGTAGTAGTTCTAGGCGGAACCTCTCTTCTTCTTCTAGTGAGGGAAGTGTGTCTCAACTTGGTTTGGTGGTGATGAAGTCTAAAGACAGAAGTTGTGGGTTGCAATAAAGCTTCAAAAGAGGGATAGTCTACTGGCTCAAGAGGAAAAACTCCTTGTATATATGCTGCACCATGTAGATATGTTGTAGAGTGGCACATGAGAAAAATGTGCAAAAATAAAAGAACTTCAAAAAAGTGGCCGATCGGATTGAAAATTTAATAATCCCACTGGAGTGTACAAAGTCAAATAATGCAAAGCTTATGGTATACATGTTCCATCTCATGAAGCTTGCAGCGGGAGACTCTGCTACACTGGTTAGAGCTCCCAAGGATACATGGCTACACTGGCCATGGTCCATTCTCTTCTTCCCCCTCTTCTTGAGCCGGTTGCACTTGAACTTAGAAGGGAATACCCCGCTTCTCGAGGAAAGAGTTGCTAGATCGAGGAATTAGAGTTACCAGGTTGGGGGAGGTTGTTTCTTTGTTACTTCTGAGGTGGGGAGCTACATATCACTTACACCGTACAAGGAAATATTCATGGTCATTAGAGTTTGTGTATGTAGACTTGTTCTGATCTGGTTTATTGAGGAGTCTTGTCCATAGATTTGTGGAACTTAGAGGTTGTTGAGTATTAAACCTAAGTCTAAATAAGGTTCCGACACATCAATAATCCAAAGATCTGATCGAGCTCCATATTTCAATTTAATGAAGGCAAGTTTAATAATCAACCTTAATCCATGTATATTCTCCTCTTTTTATTTTTCTTTCTATTTTTCACTTCTTTTTCAAATAAGTGTTTGCTAAGGGACTAGCAAAGTTAAGCATAGGGTGTGATGAATACCCATTCATCACTCTTTATTCTTTTGTTTTAGCTACAAAACCTTTGCCAACACATGTATATTCATGTAAATACAAATAATTATCAAAAAGCATGCATTGTGTAAAAATAAATAATTAGCATGTTTTTGTGCATAAATAAAAGAATAAAGAGATAAAAGAAAAAGCGGGAGATATTTAGAATAAATATTGAGCGACCTAATCCCAAGGGAGGGCTCAACATGGCCTGACCGCATAAAAACCCAAAGTAGAGAGAGATAAGGAAGCTCACACTTGTGTAAATATACCTGTGTATAAATAAATAAAATATTTTCCACTAAATAAAAATGGGTTTCTATGTGTATATTTGTAAATACAAAATTTAAAATAAAAATAAGAAAACTAAAAAGAAAATGAAAATAACCTTCCTTGTTTATATTCACCATGTACACAGAATCATGTATCTATTTATTTATCCCTATAAATAAATAAATTAAAATCCCATAAAAATTGTACATATTCTATACTTCATAATGTAAATAAATAAATTAAAAACCATAAAAACAAAAATAAAATAAAAAGAACAAAAATCAAAATCAAAATAAACATTGTATATATACCATGTACATACTTGTATATATCTATTTATTTTACCCCTGTAAATAAATAATAAAAATAAAATAAAAATACCAAAATATTCCAAATTTTATCCTATAAATAAATAAAATATAAAACTGGAATAATTTGTATCAAAATAAATAATTAAAATTCAAAAAATAAAAAATACATATGTATATACATGTATATAAAAATAATATTTTGTAAATACCTAAATTATATTTTAAAAAAAATCACAAAAAAATAATTTAAAATAAAAGAAACATTTTTCATGTTTTAACTTTTTCTTAATTCGGCCATTTGCTATTTTTAATTTAATTTCTAAATCTTTTACCCGTGGCCGCTTCCCATTGGTCCACGGGGGATGTTGACCCCCCGGTCAACTCCCCCCATGGACCACAGAGTTCCGGATCCGAGTTTTTGACCCAACTTCTCGATATTTTTGCCACTCAATCCGACACCCAAATCCACAAACCCCTGGGTCCATCTCTTCCTTGCAGATCCGACACCGTCGCCCGGGGCGGGTTATCGGGGTCCGTGCTCTGAGTGTCTCGCCCGATCATCTTCAAGCCGGACCCCTAGCCATATTTAATCTGAGCTCCACCGTAGGATTCTCACATCTTTGGCTCCCCATTTCCCTACCCAGGACCTCCACCACCTTCGCGTGAGTGACAGCTCGCGATTGGCGGTGTCGCAGCGAGGAGAGAGTGCTCGGACCATCGATCCGGCGACCTTGCGCCACCATGCGCCGCCACCTGCGTGGTGCTCGAGCCTCGGGCATCGATGACCCTTGAGGCAAGGACCAGGAGCTTCAGCAGCTTCCCCCAGTCGACCTCGACCATCAGGTAACCTTAGATCTTCATATTTTTCGCTAATTTTCGTTTACCCCCAAATCGCACCGTCGCTGTCGACCTTCGATTCCTGCCACACCCGTCACTATCTTGATCATCGGAGTCGACCTGCACCTTCGCCCTTCTTCCACGCACGTTCTACACCCATCCATTCAACCCAGCTCGCACAGGAACTGGGATTGGAGCTCCTCCGCCGTCGCTACGTCGGAGCTCCCCCATCCCAATGCACCTATCACGCATATCGCCTCTAACCGGGTCGAGGCACTTTGCCCTCGACCCAGGAGTGCTTCTGTGTGGTTTTGTAGGTCAGAGGAGGACCATCTGAGGTCCCCCATATCCAGCACAGGAGCTTGAGCTCCGCCGCCGTCGCCTGGGCGTCTCGGAGCCCCTTGGCGTCATCGGAAGAGCTCTTCAGACGCGGGAGGCTCCAACGATTCTTCTCCAATCATCCGCAGCCCCTGAGGAGGTCCACCATGCGCGCATCGGGCCGGCGAAGTTTGCCGGCCATCTGTTCTTCCTGGATCTTCCCCGACTGTCCGTTCCGCCTTCATTTGCCAGATTAGACACGGACGGTCCGATAAGGGTGAAGAAGAGGCCCATCAGCTACCGTCGGATCAGACACGTGGCCTCTTCTCCACCCTCCATCCAACGAGGGCTAGCGCTAACTGCTCTCGACCGTTGATCACTCCACGTGGCGCACCCTCCACCGTTGGATCAGAGCTAGGGCCCCTTTATTGAGCCACGTTGCACCACAGCCGTCAGATCCTCCACGTGGGAGGCCTTCAGCCGTCCAATCCGAGCCGAGTCCCCTTGTTGAGGTGCCATCGATCCTCCATCATCCGATTAGTTACGTGGCACCGTCTCAGTCATCGGATCATAATGAGGGGTAATTTCACTTAGGCCCCTCTTGCTTTGTCATTTACGTTATAGTCCTGTAAATATTTCATCAAGTTTATTTTAGTTTGGTAAAATTGCATAGACGACCTGTTAGTTTCTTATATTTGCATTTCTACCCCTGCCTGTTCTGGACACGTGCTTCGACATGTGATTTGTTGGTGAAATTGCATTTCATGGGCTGTACTTTCTGATTGTTATGAAATGAAAAGATATTTTTAGATATTTGCAAATATGCCCCTATGAGTGTTTTAATTGTGCATGTGCCGAATATAGAGGGATTTTTATACTTTTGCCCTGGACTTTTAGGACGTGTTACTAATAGGTCCAGGGACTTATGTTTCGTTACAAATAGATCCCTGAGTGCCCCAAACACGTGCCTCGCGCGTGTATATTTGGGATTTTTGCACTGGACCCCCTTGAGCTTCCAGTTTTGTTACTTTTAGGCCCCTGAAAGATATTTTTATTACGATCAGGTCCTTGTGCACTGTAGGTTATTGATTGTTTTAAATATTATATCAAATCTACTCCAAATCAAGTGAAATTTTGAAACTTGGCTCCTGCCACTGTGTAGAATTTTCACTAATTTTTGAGAAATTTTTAGAACCCTTTTATTATTTTTAAAAATTCAAAAACTCCCATTTCTCTTATTGTCCAGATATAAAATTCACAAAAAAATATTAAAACATCTTTAAAAATTACAAAAAATCAGAATTTGTGTGTTTTGCTGTGCTTGATTTTCTGACCAATTTTGGTCACTTTTCGACTTATAAAAAATAGAAAAATTGAAAAACAATGAAAAACTTATAAAAATTATAATAATTCATTGAAAAACCAAAAATTAATAATTCTTTTTCATAATTATTCCTTTTTATTCATTCTTTACAAGAAAATTACCTCCAGGCCTTGAAACAACCATTTAGTATTTTTAAATGGTTGTAGAAGCCTGACTGGACAGTTTCTTTGGTTTTCTACCTTGTTTCATTTTTATAAAATTCCCTAAAAATCAGAAAATTCTAAAAAATTGACCAAAAATTGTAAAAATTATAAAAATCGTAAAAATTTTTTGCTTGATTTTTGGAGCTTTTTAGAGTAGTGCAATAATTTGTTGTTTGTGCTTGTTTATATTGTTTTCTTATTTTCCTTATTATTTAAAAATCCAAAAAAAATGAAAATATAAAAAATGCCACCAAAAATTTGCTTGTCTATATTTTTCCAATTTTAGACTACTTCGTAGGCCGCAAGGCCAATCCATGCTCCTCGAGTTCGACCATGGGGGCTATATCAGGTTAATATCATAGCAAGACCGCTACTTGATTTTTATCGTATCTTGATCTTTGTTTGGTGGTCTAATCTTTTTCTTGTTGAACTCTGAGTCCCTAGTGACTGAGGTCACAACGACCTTAGTTATTCGTTTACCTTAGTCATTCAGGTGGCTCATGAGAATGGCGCCGTTGCTGGGGAGCACAGCTTAGTAGTCGTATTTTTCCACGGTTTTTCTTTTTCGCGGCTTTTTGTATAGGATTTTTGTATATATTTTTTTGTGTATATATATATATTTCTGACTTATTTACAATAACCTGGTCTGATCACATTCTTCTGTTTTCTTGCAAGGGCCCAAGGACCGAGGCGACGGCTTTCGAGGAGCCAAAGCAACCGCGGCAAACGGAGGCGGCTCCCTTCTGTACAGAGCCGTAGGAGAAGCACGAGGAGACAGTAGAGTGTGGGAGCCGCTGAATAGCTGCGGAGTAGATTAGTTTTTATTTTCGCATTATTTGAACTATTATTGTAATAAAATAGGGACAACAAGATTTAGATTTTTTGGACTCTCGGGGTATGTTTCGTCGAGCACCGGTGTGCTCAGGGGACCCCTCGATTTTATGCAATTTTCTTCGAGGCTTTTGATTTCTTTACTGCTTATTCGGTTTCTCACGGTTTTTCGAGCCCCTAGCCTTAGGATTTTCTACTTGACTGTGACGTAATAATTAGGATCCAAACACCCTAATATATCTGCTTGTACCTATAGATTGGTAATTGGACCAATAATAAAAGATTAAAAAAATAGGCGATCCATTACCTTCGAGCCTACGCGCCGCGAGCCCACCCCGTCAAGCGCTACTCCTGAACTCGACTTTTCGAGAAGAGGAGGGGTGGGTCTAGATCGGACTCTTGGATTGGAGGCTAGTGGTCGACTAGTTGTTCTTTCTAGTAGAAATTGCTGCTTAGGGCTCGGTTTTCCGCCTGCACCATTTAGGTAGTTTATTTTCAGTCTTTAAATTCTGCGCGGATCATTTTGCATGTAGACTGCTGGAGTCAGGTACGCATCTCTTACTCTGCATGCATCATTGATTTTTCGCGCATCAGCTTTTTCGTCTTCTCCCCTTGTTTTGGATTAAAATAACCAGGAGAACCGAAAAATTCGTTAGGCGATTTATTTGATTATTGAAAAATACCTAAAAAGAAAAATAATAAAATTTGGGACTGCTAACTTTATCGCCCCTAAAAGATGATCGCCGAAAAAATTTGTCTTGGGGAGAGCAACCCCCTCATTGTCTGGTTTGCTTGCTCGAGAGAGTTACCCCTATACTAGGTAGAGCCATATCCGATATCTTTCTCGACTGATTACCGACCCTTTCTTTACGGGACAGTCGGTTGAGAAAATATCGGATTACCCAACAGGTCACGCTAATCGCTCTACTATCCTGACTGATCACCTAATAAAATTTACAAGATAATTGACCGAACCTTTACGGTCTTCAGCTCGCGTTACGTTGGTGAATCGGGGGTTTGCTTGTGATCAAAGTTGTTACCAGATCTCATCCGCCCAACTCGCCAGATCACGATGATGATAAGCAGGTATCTTAGGCAGCCTCTGGATGCACCGCTTTTTAGCACTCCATCCCACTCATCTAGGTTGGTTCGTAGGAGCTCAGACCCACTCTCCGAGCCCGAGTTCGACTCCGCTCTCTTCCCCCTCGATGACCCTTCTACCGATTCCGAGATACCAGTGCTAGATGAGAGACTACAGCCAGATGATTTATCGGCACCTGAGTTTGGGTCTTTTGCCTTTGTAGAGACCATGGCCGGCAGTAGCGACGACCGCACCACAGGTCCCCGAGGAGAGCACACATTCGTCTTGGACCAGGGTGCGATCAACTTCACCCTGATCGCCTCCCTAAATTCAGTTCAGCAGCAGTTGAGGGATCAGGGAGCATTCATGATCGAGATGAGGCGCGAGATGGAGCAGATGAGAGCCGACCGAGAGCAGCGCGACCCAGGGGGTGGACCCGACGATGCGGCAGCAGCCACAGTAGCCGCAACCGCGAGAGCAGTAGGAGCAGAGCTACTGAGATCGATGTGAGAATTGCATAACCCCGGATCGACTTTGATGCACCGCTGGGTAGTACATCCAGCTATCGTGGGGGACTTCAAGTTCCCCCCGAACACTCTCCTGCTTCTACCTCGATTCCACGGGCTGGCTACTCAGGAGCCCCATCTCCACCTTCAGGAGTTTGAGATGATTTGAAGCACTGTCCACGACCGTCAGGTGGACCAGGATACCATCCGCATGATTGCCTTCCTCTTCTCACTAGCAGAAAGAGCAGCCACCTGGCAGACGCATCTGGGGAGATTTGTATATACTTGGGAGCAGCTCCGCACCGAGTACTTAAACAAGTACTATCCACTCGGGCAGATGAATGCAGCGAGGGCCCTGATCAGCAACTTCTCCATGCTCCCCAACGAGTTGTTTTTTGAGGCATGGGAGAGGTTTAGAGAGCTTATAGACAGATGCCCGCACCACGACATCTCGAAGCCGAACCTTGTTCAGAGCTTCTTCTGCGGGTTGACACCAGAGCTGCAGGGCCTAGTGAATGCTTCTTGTGGCGGGTCCTATTTCGCCATGGACCACGATCAGGTCTGGGCCATCTACGAGGAGATGGCAGAGAACTACATGGTGATGTCCCAGACCCAATTGTATACTCAGGGACAAGCCTAGCCACAAACCGTGCAGTACCAGAGGATAGCAGGGGTTGACGTCGGTCCATCCAATTCGTCAGCTGCAGCAGCACAGGCAGAGAGTTCAGCCGCAGACATGGGGATCATCAGCGAGAAGCAGGACCGGATGGAGATTATTGAGAAGTAGCAGTGCCAGGGCATCACACAGATGGAGCAGATGGCACATACTCTAAGTGACCTGAAGACACCACTCATGTGTCTCAAGGAGGCACAGACGGCTTCCCAGCCCCGTCTCCAGGCACGAGGCGATCCGAGTAGCCCCTGCAGCTCGTCCCAGCGCTCCAGCCACCAGCAACCTAGACATGTTCGCCTTGTACAAGCGGAGCCGTACCAGCAGCCACAACTTTCCTACCAGTCACCACCATCCCCAGACTCTCAGACGGTGGTATACCAGCCAGATCAGCCTCTGGCAGTACTCCTGCCAGCCACATACGAGTCAGAGCCGTAGATGGATGTCAACGGGATTTGGTATGACCGCTCCCAGCCCGGTATCCGAAGAGACCATCCTGGATTCCGTTGGGCGGCCAGAGGTGTCCAACCCCAGCAGCAGCCGTCAGGACACGGTGGCCAGTACAGCCATCAGAGGGATCACCACCAAGCAGCAGCCCCCAGTGTACCCACAGCAGCAGCAGCAGTCACAGTCGTATGGTCCTCGTCCCTACCAACAGTGACAGTCTTGGAGGCATGATCAGCCTCATTAGTCGCACCATCCGCCACAGACGTACTCCTCTCACCAGCAGCAGCAGCAACAACCTCACTACCAGAGAGGCTACCCGTCAGGTTCTCATGGGCCATCCTATGAGAACCCCGCCTTGGATAACATAGCCTGCCTCCTTATAGATCAGCAGGCTACCTTCGACGGGAGATGGATGAGTTCTGCCAGGAGATGCGGGACATAGTGAGAGGGAAGGCCGCCATCCCTGCCCAGATAGAGCCGAACCCCAACAACCTCAAGAGGAAGTCTGAGCAGGTAGTTTGTACTGAGTATGCCACTCCTAGTGATACATTTGGATCTGCATATTTGTTTGATACTGATTTTGTCACACTTAGGTGTGGTAGGATGCCAGTAGGCGGTGCCTCGTCTGAGCTACACCACGAGGATACCTCCAGAGCGCCCGACGAGGAGGAGAGCGGTACTGAGGTCGCTAGAGGTGATGACGGTGGTACTGATGCCACCACGGATGCTGATCCCACTGGCGGTACTGATGCCGTCGTTTCACCAGTTGGAGGAGGTGGCACTGAGGCCACCCATGTTGCCTAGCCAGAGCGCGGTACTGAGGCCGCCCGTCTATCAGCCGATGGTAGTGCTAATGACACCGATGTTACTTCTGAGATTCCTGTAGTTTTTCCTTCTGCACATGTATCTCGAGACATTTCTGGCAATAAAGGAAAGGGTTTATTTCTTCTGATCCCACTATGGTGCTTGATGTATGTGTGGATCCGGCCGTCGAGCCGTCTAGACCTTCTCCTAGTCCTCATCTGAGAAGGACCCTGTGATCCCCTTCCCTAGAGCCCTGCAGATGGGGAAGGGGAAGAAAATTGAAAATCCTAAAAAGAGGCAGCAGGAAGAGTTCAGCTAGCAGATGATAGACCGTTTTCACATTCAGCTGACTCTTCAAGAGGCTTTGCAACACATCCCTCTACTCCAGCGTTCACTCAGAGACAGGACCACAGTTAGGAGGAAGAGGAGGAACCACCATTCAGAGATCCATGTGCTGACCAGAGCCACTTGTTTCGCTATCCAGAACCGTCTGCCGGCCATGAGGCCAGATTCAGGAGCCCCTTATATCAGATGCCATATCAGAGAGCAGAGGTTCGACCGTACTCTGTTAGACAACGATTCATCGATCAACCTACTTCCGGTAGCCCTTCTCGACCTCTTCGAGTTAGGCACTCTTAGACAGAGCAGGACAGTCCTTCAGTTTGCTGATAGATCTGTCAAGAGGCCGAAGGGATTGCTGAAGGACGTTGTCGTCACGATTCAGGGCTTGCAATTCCCCGTGGACTTCGTAGTGTTGGACATGGATATCCCTTAGTCGGTGAACGATACCCCCATCATTCTAGGTCGCTCGTTCTTGGCCACAGCCAAGGTAGTGACCGACCATGATAGCGGGAAGGTATACTTTCGTGTCGAGGGCGAGAGTGTACTAATAGAGACGGTCGAGGACATCAGAGTTAGAGATTCAGCATGCTCAAAGCCATCCACAGATACAGAGCAGATGACAGACGCAGGGCCAGACATCCACCAGGACTGCGACTTCGTGATTACAGATGATGAGGAAGTATGGGCAGATCCATATACACAAGCCATCCTCTCACCTTTAGAGTCCGCTGATGCAGAGATGCCAGCAGAGGAGAGCTTGGAGAGCGCATTTCTGGTCCAGGATACTTTTGAGGCAGCAGAACCGGTTCTCGATCGCGAGACTGATTTGTTTTTAGATGACGGTGGTACTGAGACCACCATGGATGATACAGATGCCTCGGAGTCAGATTGTGATTGGGAAGAGTTGGAGGATTTCATACCAGATCTGACTTCCACTGAGCCTACAGTCAGGGAGGAGGTAGATGCCATGCATAGCAGAGACAGTCCAGTTGAGCACCCTTCCCCCGATCCAGTTTGCGAGAGAGATCTCTCATTTTCCCGAGCAGATTTGGCCGCATACACTCGGATTCTTTAGAAGCCAGATTTGCCAGCAGCGACTTGTCTAGAGCTGAAGTCGCTTCCTGCATCGTTGAGGTATAGGTTCCTTGCGGGTGAGCATGAGATGTACCCAGTCATCATCTCCGTTGATTTGACTTGAGAGCAAGAATCCCGTCTGATGTGGGTTCTTGAAAAGAACCGCAAGGCGATAGGATGGAGTGTAGCAGATCTCTAGGGGATAAGTCCGGCTCTTTGCTCTCACCACATCTATCTCGAAGATTAGGCAAAGCCGTCGCGTGAGTTCCAGCGGCGTCTGAACTCGAATTTGAGAGAGGTTGTCATGAAGGAAATTTCGAAGTAATGGAGCGTCGATTTTATCAACCCCATCTCCGACTCCAAGGGGGTCAGTCCGTTACATGTGGTTCCCAAGAAGACGGGCATCGCTACAGTGGTTACGGAGTCCGGAGAGGAGATTGCTACCCGGGTACCCACTTCTTAGCGGGTCTGCGTGGATTACAGATGACTCAACTAGGCCACCAAGAAGGATCATTTCCCCCTTCCCTTTATAGATCAGATCATTGAGAGACTGGCAGGGAAGAGCCATTACTGTTTTCTGGATGGGTACTCCGGCTACAACCAGGTGGCCATTACGCTAGAGGACCAGGACACAACTACCTTCACTTGTCCCTTTGGGACATATGCCTTCAGACGCATGCCATTCGGGCTATGCAACGCCCTGCGACTTTTCAGAGATGCATGTTGTTTATCTTTTCGGATTTGGTGGTGGAGTGCTTGGAGGTCTTCGTGGTTGATTTCTTGGTCTACGCCTATAGATTCGACTCCTGTCTTGACTGCCTAGATCGAGTCCTTCAGCGATGCATTGAGGTTCGCCTGGTATTATCTTGGGAGAAGAGTCACTTCATGGTGACTCAAGGGACGGTGCTTGGCCACATCATCTTCAACAGGGGCATAGAGGTTGATCCAGCCAAGGTGGATGTCATTAGCAAACTCGCACCACCGTCCAACTTGCGGCAGTTACGGTCATTTCTGGGGCACGTTGGTTTCTACCAGCGATTCATTCGCGATTTCAATAGGGTTGCCGGACCGTTGACTGATCTGCTGATGAATGACATCGAGTTCCTTGTCGATGACAAGTGTCTTTCGTCGTTTGAGACTCTCAAGAGATGTGTGATAGAGGCTCCTATCCTTCAGCCACCTGATTGGTCTCTCCAATTCAAGATCACGACGGACGCCTCTGATTTTGTCGTGGGGGCCATGCTAGGACAAAGGAGGGATGGAGTCCCTTTTGCAATTCACTACGTTAGTCGTACATTGGATGCCGTGCAGCGGAACTAGACAATCACAGAGAAAGAGATGCTAGCCGTAGTTTTTTCCTTGGATAAGTTCAAATCGTACATTATCAGATCTAGAGTGACCATCTTCACCGATCATACAGCCATCAGTTACCTCATGGACAAGAAGGATGCCAAAGCTAGATTAACCAGATGGATCCTTCTACTCCAGGAGTTTGACATAGAGATTAAGGATAAGCCTGGAGTCAAGAATGTGGTGGCGGATCATCTCTCCCGATTGGAGTATCTTGAGGATTCTGAGCAGACTGACCCCATTTGTGAGACCTTCCCAGACGAGGTGATCCTTGCTATCACCTCGCTCCCATGGTATGCTGATATTGTGAACTATCTTGTCGCCAAGAAAGTTCGACAAGATTGGCCCAGGCAGAAACTTGAGACCTTCCTCACGAAGGCCAAGTTTTACCATTGGGAGGATCCCATCCTTTACCATGAGGGAGGGGATAGTATCTGGCGTAGGTGCATTCCTCAGGAGGAGCACCACAGCATCCTTACTTACTGCCACAAGCTGGAGGCAGGAGGACATTACTCAGGGAGGAGAACGACACAGAAAGTGCTCCAATCCGGCCTATGGTGGCCTACTCTCTTCAAGGACTCTGATGAGTTCGTGAAGAGATGTACTGACTGTCAGAGGATGGGCACTTATGGACAACGTGATATGATGCCGATGCAGCCTATACACTTCTGTAAGGTTTTTGACGCATGGGGCATCGATTTCATGGGTCCATTCCCTAAGAGTCAGGGATTTGAGTACATTCTGTTGGCCGTTGATTATGTGAGTCGTTGGGTTGAGGTCGTCCCCGCCCGAACCGCAGATGCTAGGACTGTTTGCAGAATTTTGAGGAAGAATATCATTTCATGGTTCGGGGTGCCTAGAGTGTTGATATCTGATGGGGGTCTCATTTTGTCAACAACAAGGTAAAGGCGCTTGCTAGCGAGTTCAGCATAGACCATCGAGTTGCCACTCCATACCACCCTCAGACGAATGGTCTTGCTGAAGTGTCGAACAGGGAGATCAAGACTATATTGCAAAAAGTCGTCCGCCCTGACCGAAAGGATTGGTCACAGCTTTTGGAGTCGGTCTTGTGGGCATATCAGACGTCTTTCAAGACTCCTTTGGGTACATCTCCCTTTCGCCTCGTTTATGGAAAGCCGTACCATTTACCTGTGGAGCTGAGACATAGGTCACTTTGGGCAGTCACTGATATACTTTTGGATCCAGATAGTGTAGAAGATCAGAGGAGGGCAGAGTTAGCAGCCCTGGAGGAGCTTCTTGATACCACCTTTTCAAACATCCTACATTATAAGGAGAGAGTGAAAGAGTGGCATGACTCTCATATCTGCCACAATCAGTTTGAGCCAGGACAGAGAGTATGGATGTTTGATGCTAGGCTTAGATTATTCCCAGGGAAGCTACAGAGCAAATGGAAGGGACCATATTTGGTGAGAAAGGTACACGACAATGGGAGTATTGACATATCTGAGTTGTCTTCTGAGAGTACCTTTCGAGTGAACAGCCAGCGACTCAAGCCATATCTAGATCATAAGCCGCGGGTCATTGATGTTGCCCCTATTCACTTTGCATGAGATGTGGTCTCTTGACTCACATCTATTGCATCTTACGCCTGATTATCACTGTTCTTCTGACCTGTATAGATCTAGTTGTCCATATCACTCTATTCTTTAGTCCCACGTCCCTTTTCTAATATTATGATTATGCTATACTTTGGGTGTACTTTACCCTAAGTATAGGGGGGATGTAGGACCTTTGGGTATTCTTTTGATTCTGTCTACACCTGTTTTTCTACCTATACATAGGGATGTTTCACCCTAAGTATAGGGGGAGTAGACTCTATACATCCTTCACATGGATTTCCCTTCATGTACAGCTTCCTATACTTAGGATTACTTGATCCTAAGTATAGGGGGCAAACACCGAGTTCTCCTCATTCTATTCTTTGATTCATCTCTGTAAATAACCATTCCTTTTCACTCTCCTATACTAAGCACGAGTTATGTCTTCTTCATCGCTCTTGATCACTCTGAGGACATCGTTCGAGCTAAGTATAGGGGGGTGTATATATTTCATATATACTTTAGCCCTAACTCGTACTTTGTGTGAGTGGGTGATTAAATAAAAATGGATAAAAACCCATAAAAAATAATATTTTCCCTTGTATATAAAATTCATTTTGCACATACCTATTTATTTATACAAATTATTTTTGTACAAATGATTGTAAAATGATTTGTGTAAAGAATTTGTAAATATTTTCATAACAAAATCTATGTATATAGTACAAAATTTTTGTAAAATGTTTTGAAAACAAAAAGTTTGCAAAAACCTTATGTAAATATTTGTAAATATTTTGCAAAACTTCGCATTCAAGCGTACATCCATGTTTTCAAATATTTTTCAAAAATTTTGCATGATTGCAAATATTTGGAAAGTGCACATTTGTAAATAGCATCTTTGTAAATATTTGTATAGTTTTTCCTGGGTTATAGTTGACATTTAAACTAGCCTGGAATTAAATTGGAAAATGGAGCTTGATTAAGATCTTAATCCACCTAATTATAAGAGGAACCTTATAGGGCTTAGGTTTAAGGCTTTTCTGGTCCATTGGGACTTAATTCTTTGAGTCCACTAGGCTATGAGCATATGTCATCTTGATGAGCCTAAGTAGAGCACTTAACAACACACGCATGACTCTCAGAGACAATGGCTTGACTTGCACCAGCACTTTACACATAGCTCTCCACGGATGAGGTGGTGAGGAGGCAGTTTCCTTTGGCTTGGGGTAGCATATGAGGGTAGTACTTCTAGGCGGAACCTCTCTTCTTCTTCTAGTGAGGTAAGAGGGTCTCAACTTGGTCTGGTGGTGATGAAGTCTAAAGACAGATGTTGTGGTTGCAATAAAGCTTCAAAAGAGGGATAGTCTATTGTTTCAAGAGGAAAAACTCCTTGTATATATGCTGCACCATGTAGATATGTTGTAGAGTTGCACGTGAAAAAAATGTGCAAAAATAAAAGAACTCCAAAAAAGTGGTGGGTCGGATTGAAAATTTAATAATCCCACCGGAGTGTATATAGTCAAATAAAGCAAAGCTTATAATATACATGTTCCATCTCATGAAGCTGCAGCGGGATACTCAGCTACACTGGTTAGAGCTCCCAAGGATACATGGCTACACTGGCCATGGTCCATTCTCTTCTTCCCCGTCTTCTTGAGCCGGTTGCACTTGAACTTAGAAGGGAATACCCCGCTTCTCGAGGAAAGAGTTGCTAGACAGGGGCATTAGAGTTACCAGGTTGGGGGAGGTTGTTTCTTTGTTACTTCTGAGGTGGGGAGCTACATATCACTTATACCGTACAAGGAAAGATTCATGGTCATTAGAGTTTGTGTATGTAGACTTGTTCTAATCTGGTTTATTGAGGAGTCTTCTCCATAGATTGGTGGAACTTAGAGGCTGTTGAGTTTTAAACCTAAGCCCAAATAAGGTTCCGACACATCAATAATCCAAAGATCTGATCGAGCTCCATATTTCAATTTAATGAAGGCAAGTTTAATAATCAGCCTTAATCCATGTATATTCTCCTCTTTTTCTTTTTCTTTCTCTTTTTCACTTCTTTTTCAAATAAGTGTTTGCTAAGGGACTAGCAAAGTTAAGTATAGGGGGGTGATGAATACCCATTCATCACTCTTTGTTCTTTTATTTTAGCTACAAAACCTTTGCCAAACACATGTATATTCATGTAAATACAAATAATTATCAATACGCATGCATTGTGTGAAAATAAATAATTAGCATGTTTTTGTGCATAAATAAAAGAATAAAGAGATAAAAGAAAAAGAGGGAGATATTTAGAATAAATATTGAGCGACCTAATCCCAAGGGAGGGCTCAGCATGGCCTGACCGTATAAAAATTAAAGTAGAGAGAGATAAGGAAGCTCACACTTGTGTAAATTTACCTGTGTATAAATAAATAAAATATTTTCCTCTAAATAAAAATGGGTTTCTATGTGTATATTTGTAGATACAAAATTTAAAATAAAAAAAATAAAAATAAAAAAGAAAATAAAAATAACCTTCCTTGTGTATATTCACCATGTACACAGAATCATGTATCTATTTATTTATCCCTATAAATAAATCAATTAAAATCCCATAAAAATTATACATATTCTATACTTCATAATGTAAATAAATAAAATAAAAACCATAAAAACAAAAATAAAATAAAAAGAACAAAAATAAAAAATCAAAATAAACATTGTATATATACCATGTACATACTTGTATATATCTATTTATTTTACCCTTGTAAATAAATAATAAAAATAAATTAAAAATACCAAAATATTCCAAATTTTATCCTATAAATAAATGAAATATAAAATTGGAATAATTTGTATGAAAATAAATAATTAAAAATGAAAAATAAAAAATACATATGTATGTACATGTATATAAAAATAATATTTTGTAAATACCTAAATTATATTTCAAAAAAATAAATACAAATCACAAAAAAATAATTTAAAATAAAAGAAACATTTTTCATGTTTTAACTTTTTCTTAATTCGGCCATTTGCTATTTTTAATTTAATTTCTAAATCTTTTACACGTGGCCGCTTCCCATTGGTCCAGGGGGGATGTTGACCCCCCGGTCAACACCCCCACCTGGACCACAGAGTTTCAGATCCGAGTTTTTGACCCGACTTCTCGATATTTTCGCCACTCGATCCGACACCCAAATCCACAAACCCCGGGCTCCATCTCTTCCTTGCAGATCCGACACCTTCGCCCGGGGTGGGTTATCGGGGTCCGTGCTCCGAGTGTCTCGCTCGATAATCTTCAAGCCGGACCCCTAGCCATATCTAATCTGAGTCCGCCGCACGATTCTCGCATCTTTGGCTCACCATTTCCCTACCCAGGACCTCCACCACCTTCGCCTAAGTGACAGCTCGCGATTGGCTGTGTCGCAGCGAGGAGAGAGTGCTCGGACCATCGATCCGGCGACCTTGCGCCGCCGTGAGCTGCCACCTGCATGGTGCTCGAGCCTCGGGCATCGACGACCCTCGAGGCAAGGACCAGGAGCTTCAGCAGCTTCCCCCCAGTCGACCTCGACCATCAGGTAACCTTAGATCTTCATATTTTTTCGCTAATTTTCGTTTATCCCCAAATCGCGCTGTCGCCGTCGACCTTCGATTCCTGCCACACCCGTCACTATCTTGATCATCGGAGTCTACCTGCACCTTCGCCCTTCTTCCACGCACGTTCTACACCCATCCATTCAACCCAGTTCGCAAAGTAACTGGGATTGGAGCTCCTCCGTCGTTGCTTCGCCGGAGCTCCCCCATCTCGACGCACCGATCACCCCCATCGCCTCTAACCGGGTCGAGGCTCTTTGCCCTCGACCCAGGAGTGCTTCTATGTGGTTTTGTAGGTCAGAGGAGGACCATCTGAGGTCCCCCACATCCAGCACAGGAGCTTGAGCTCCGCCGTCATCGCATGGGCGTCTCGGAGACCCTTGGCGCCATCGGAAGGGCTCTTCAGACGCGAGATGCTCCAACGATTCTTCTCATATCATACGCAGCCCCCGCGGAGGTCCACCGTGCGCGCATCGGGCCGACGAAGTTCACCGGCCACCTGTTCTTCATGGATCTTCCCTGACCGTCCGTTCTGCCTTCATTTGCCAGATTAGACACGGACCATCTGATCAGGGTGAAGAAGAGGCCCAACAACTACCATCAGATCAGACACATGGCCTCTTCTCCACCCTCCATCCAACGAGGGTTAGCGCCAACTGCTCTCGACCGTTGATCACTCCACGTGGCGCACCCTCCACCGTTGGATCAGAGCTAGGGCCCCTTTGTTGAGCCACGTCGCACCACAGCCGTCAGATCCTCCACGTGGGAGGCCTTCAGCATTCCGATCCGAGCCGAGTCCCCTTGTTGAGGAGCCATCGATCATCCACCGTCCGATCAGTTGCGTGGCACCGTCTCAGCCATCGGATCATAATAAGGGGTAATTTCACTTAGTCCCCTCTTGCTTTGTCATTTACGTTCTAGTCCTGTAAATATTTTATCAAGTTTATTTTAGTTTGGTAAAATTGCATAGAGGACATGTTAGTTTCTTATATTTGCACTACTACCCCTGCCTGTTGTGGACACGTGCTTCGACACGTGATTTCTTGGTGAAATTACATTTCGTGGGCTGTACTTTCTGATTATTTTGAAATGAAAAGATATTTTTAGATATTTGTAAATATGCCCCTGTGAGTGTTTTAATTGTGCATGTGCCGAATATAGTGAGCTTTTTATACTTTTGCCCCTGGACTTTTAGTACGTGTTACTAATAGGTCCATGGACTTAAGTTTCGTTACAAATAGTCCCTGAATGTCCCAGACACGTGCCTCGCGCGTGTATATTTGGGAATTTTGCACCGGACCCCCCTGAGCTTCTACTTTTGTTACTTTTAGGCCCCTGAAAGATATTTTTATTACGATCAGGTCCCTGTGCACTGTGGGCTCTTGGTTTTTTTAAATAAAATATCAAATCTACTCCAAATCAAGTGAAATTTTGATACGTGGCTCCTGCCACTGTATGGAATTTTCACTAATTTTTAAGAATTTTTTAGAGCCCTTTTATTATTTTAAAAATTCAAAAACTCCCATTTCTCTTATTATCCAGATATAAAATTCACAAAAAAAATTAATATCTTTAAAAATTACAAAAAAAAATCAGAATTTGTGTGTTTTGCTGTGCTTGATTTTCTGACCAATTTTGGTTACTTTTGGATTATATAAAAAAATATAAAAATTGAAAACACTAAAAAACTTATAATTCGTAGAAAAACCAAAATTAATAATTCTTTTTCCTGATTATTCCTTTTTATTCATACTTTACAGGAAAATTACCTCCAGCCTTGAAACAACCATTTAATATTTTTAAATGGTTGTAGAACCCTGACTGGATAGTTTCTTTGGTTTTCTACCTTTTTTTATTTTTATAAAATTCCCTAAAAATCAGAAATTTCTCAAAAATTAACCAAAAACAGTAAAAATTATAAAAATCATAAAAATATTTTTGTTTGATATTTTGGAGCTTTTTATAGTAGTACAATAATTTGTTGTTTGTGCTTGTTTATATTTTTTCTTAGTTTCTTTATCATTTAAAAATCCAAAAAATTTGAAAATATAAAAAAATCCACCAAAAATTTGCTTGTCTATATTTTATCCATTTTCAGACTACATCGTAGGCTGCAAGGCAAATCCGTGTTCCTCGAGTTCGACCCTGGGGGCTATACCAGGTTAATATCATAGCAAGACCGCTACTTGATTTTTATCGTATTTTGATCATTGTTTGGTGGTCTAATCTTTTTCTTGTTGAGCTCTGAGTCCCGAGTGACTGAGGTAACAACGACCTTAGTTATTCCTTTACCTTAGTCGTTCGGGCGGCTCATCAGGAGTGCACAGGGGGGTTCTAGCATCAATGGTTGGCACAACCAGGGGCTCAGCTCCTTGTAGTGGGGCTTGAGGTTCACCTCACCAAACCTAGGGTTTCCACACTCGCAAAGGGATCCCTCACCCTCTCTCATCGTTACTGTCACTTTGGGAAAGGAGGTTGGGTATGCAGGAGGAGGTGGCGCAGCCAAAGGTGGAAAAAAGAGAGGGGTTCCAGACTACATTGCATAGGTCCTAGAAGAAGCGGATGACTCATGTGAACCGAGGTGTAGATCGATCAAAGAATCATCGATCGAGGGTTAGGGATCCACCATCTCTAGTCGGAGCGAAGGTTTGGGCTAAGAGGATGCCAGGTCGTTGATAGAAAATTTGAAGAAAAGTGGCCAGAAACTCGACTCAACGAAAAAGAGGGTCCGGGGGACCACTTGACCGGAGTCAACAATCAGGTGTGGGCTAGAATAGGTCAAAATAGACTACAGGACAAAATAGTTAAGAAAACTAAAGATAATTTAATTAAAAATAATAAATGAATTTAAATTAAAAAATAGATAAAATGAACAATGTTTATTATTTTTCTAGAAATTTTACTTTGCTTTTTATTTATTTTATGAAAAATAAATTCTTGTATTTACAATATATAGAATTATAAGTTGTATATTATACCTATGTATTTTGTACAATTATTTTTATTTTTCTATTTTTAACAAATATCCCAAATTTTATATTTTGTTTATTTACAACATATCTTTTGGAGTATAAAATAATTTTTATTTTATTTTTATTACTTATGTACATGTATATAATAAACACGGAATGGTACATATGTACATGTGCCTTATACTAGTGAGAGATTTTTTTGTTTTATTTTTATTTTTTTGTTAGGAATGTATATAAGGAGGTAGAAAGATTATTTTGAATTTTTTATTTGTAGCCAAAATAATGATTCACGATTATAAGTAATATGTACAATATAGAGTATGCCCTATCTCTCTCTACTTATTTTGCTTGGCGATCAAGTCAAAGCTTGACCTTCTCTTAGGGTTCGGGTCACTCTGTATTTTTTCTAAATACCTCCTTCCTTTTTCTTTATTCTTTTATTTTGGCACAAATTCATGCTAATTATGCGATATTATCAGATGCATGCATAATTCTAACTTATTATATTTACACCTATTTACATGATGTTTTGCCAAGATAAATAGTTAAAATAAAAGAATAAAGAATGAGAATCAAGTATTCATCACCCCCTATACTTTACCTTTGCTAGTCCCTTAGCAAACACTTATTGGAAAAATGAGTGAAAAAAGGAGAAAAGAAAATGGAGGAGAATCAATGTTGATTATTAAACTTGTCTTGATTGAATTGAAGTATCGAGCTCAATCAGACCATTGGATTATTAGTTTGTTCCAAACCTCATTTGGACCTAGGTTTAAGACTCAACAGCCTCTATGCTCCACCAGTCTATAGTCAAGAATCCTCAATAATCCAGATCAGAACTAGTATACGTACACAAATTCTAATGACCATGAATCTTTTCTTGTACTGTGTAAGTGATGTGTAGCTCCCCACCACATAAATGATAATGAAACAACCTCCCTCAACAAGGTAACATTAATGCCCTAGTCCATCAGCTTTTTTTTAAGGAGAGGGTATTCCCTTCTAAGTTCAAGTTGAACCGACACAAGAATAGGGGAGAGAAGAGAATAGACCGTGGCCAGTGAAGTCACGTATCCATGGGAGCCAACCAGTGTAGCTAAGTCTCCCATGCAAGCTTCTTGAGATGGGAATGGGGAACATAAGCTTCGCTTTATTTTTCTATATACACTCCGGTAGGAATTTTATTTTTTATCAGACATGCCCACTTTTTTGGAATTTTCTTTCTTTTGTATATTTTTTTATATGCATATGTACAACATATCTTCATGGTGCAACATATATACATAAGTTCTTTTTCCTCTTGAGCTAGTAGACCATCTTTCTTTTGAAGCATTATTGCAAGCCACAACTCCTGTCTTTAGAACGCAATACTGCCAGACAAAGTTGAGGCTCACTTCCTTCCCTAAAGGAAGACGAGAAGTTTCGCCTATAAGTACTACCCTCGTGTGCCACCCCAAGCCAAAGGAAGCTGCCTCCTCACCACCTCTTCCGTAGAGAGATATGTGTAAGGTGCTGGTGCAAGTAAAGCCATTGTCTATGAGAGTCATGTGTGTGTTGTTAAGTGTTCTACTTAGGCTCATCAAGATAACATGCGAACATAGCCTAGTGGACTCAAAGAAGTTAGTCACTAATGGACCTGAAAAGTCTTAACCCCAAATCCTATACGATTCCTCTTAGAATTAGGTGGATTAAGGTCTTAACAAAGCTCCACTTTCGAATTTAATTCCAGACTAATTTAAATGTCAACTATGATTCAAAATAATATACAAGTATTTATAAAAATATTTTTATGCAAAGTTTTTGAAAATGTACAAAATTTTGGAAAAATGTTTGAATGTATGCATGGATGCAAAAGTTTTACAAACTTTTCACAACATTTACACAAAGTTTTTGCAAACTTTTATTTTATAAACATTTTATAAAAATTTTGTATTATATACATAATTTTTAACAAAAACATTTACAATCATTTACAAGCAGCACATTTTTACAAACATTTGTACACAAATAATTTTTAGATAGCTATGTATGTGTAAGAAGGAATTTTATGTATAAGAAAAAAAATAAAACTTTTGTGATTTTTAGGTTATTGTTTTTAGCCATTTTATTTTTTAACACACTTATTCAATGTACTAGTTATGGCCAAAGTATATATGTAATATACATGACAACCCCCTATACTTAGCTCGAACGATGTTCTCAGAATAATCAACGAGCGATAAAGAAGGAATAAGTCAAGCTTAGTATAGGGAAGTGAAAAGGAATATTGTACTACAACGACGAATAAAAGAATAGGAGGAATAGATATCAGTGATCCCCTTATACATAGGGTAAAGTGATCCTAAGAATAGTAGACTGTATACAAAGGGGAAACCGAGGGTTAGTATGTATAGGGTCCACCTCTCCTATACTTAGGGTAAAATATCCCTAAGTATAGGTTGCAAAATAGAGGTAAAAAGAATCAAAAGAATATTTAGAAATCTGACACCCCCCATACATAGGGTAAGGTACACCCTAAGTATAGCATAATCACATGATGCAGATGGGGTGTTAGACTAAAGAATGAGATGATATGTACATCTGGATCTATACATGGCAGAAGACTGTGATAATCTGGCATGAGATGAAAATGATATGTGTCAAAGATCACATCTCATGCAAAATGAATAGGGGCTACGTTAATGATCAACGACTCATGATCTAGATATGATTTGAGGTGCTGACCGTTAACACGAAAGGTGGAATCAGATGACATCTCATATACGTCCATACTACCATTGGCATGCACCTTTCGGATCGGGTATGGTCCTTTCCACTTACTATGCAGTTTTCTTGGGAATAATCTAAGAGTGGCATCAAACAACCATAATATCTGATCTGGCTCAAACTGCTTATGGCTGATATGGGAATTATGCCATATCTTCACTCGCTCCTTATATTGTAGGCTGTTCGAAAAGGTTGTGTCTCTAGTATCCTCCAGGGCTGATAATTCGACCTTTCTTTGATCTCCTATACTCTCTGGATCCCATAATATCTCAGTGACAACCTACAGTGACTATTGCTTAATCACAATAGGTAAATGGTAGGGCTTGCCATAAATGAGATGAAAGGGAGATGTATCCAAAGGAGTCTTGAAGGATGTCTGATATGCCCACAATCGCATCCAAAAGCTATGACCAATCCTTTCGGTCTGGGCGGACTACCTTCTGCAATATCATCTTGATCTCCATGTTCGATACTTTAGCAAGACCATTGGTCCGAGGGTGATATGGAGTGGCAACTCGATAGTCTATGCTAAACTCGTTAGCAAGGGCCTTTGCCTTGTCGTTGATAAAGTGAGACCCCCATTAGATATCAATACTCTAGGCACCCCAAAGTGTGAAATGATATTCTTCCTCAAAAATTTGCAAACGGTCTTACCATCTGCAGTTCGGGTGGGTATGGCCTCTACCCAACGACTCACATAATCAACGACCAATAGAATGTACTCGAATCCCTAACTCTTAGGGAATGGACCCATGGAATCAATGCCCCATGCATCAAAAACCTCATAGAAGTGAATAGATTGCATTGTCATCATATCATGCAATCCACAAATGCCCATTCTCTGACAGTCAGTACACCTCTTCACGAATTCATCAGAATCCTTGAAGAGAGTAGTCCACCATAGGTCTTATTGGAGCACTTTTTGTGTTTTTCTCCTCCCAGAATGATGTCCTCCTACCTCAAGCTTGTGGCAGTATGTGAGTATGTTGTGGTGCTCCTCCTGAGGAATCCACCGATGCCGAACTCTATCCCCTCCTTCATGATGAAGGATGGGATCTTCCCAATGGTAGGACTTGGCCTTTGTAGGGAATGTCTCAAGTCACTGCTGGGCCAACATTTTGGAACTTTCATGGAAACAAGATAGTTCACAATGTCAGCGTACCATGGGAGAAAGGAGATAGCAAGGATCGCCTCATCTGAGAAGGTCCCCAAACGAGGATCAATCTACTCATATTCCTCAACGTCATCCAAACAGGAGAGATAATCCGCCACCACATTCTTGACTCCAGGTTAATCCTCAATCTCAATATCAAACTCCTAGAGTAGAAGGATTCATCTAGTAAGTCTTGCTTTGGCATACTTCTTAGCCATGAGGTACCTGATGGTGGTATGATCAGTAAAGATAGTCACTTTCGATCAAAGAATATATGATCTGAAATTGTCCAAGGCGAAAACTACGACTAGCATCTCTTTCTCTGTGACAGTATAATTCCGCTGAGTGGCATCCAATGTACGGCTAGCATAGTGAATGGAAAATGGTGGTCCATCCCTCCTCTATCCTAACACAACCCCCACGGCAAAATCAAAGCCATTCGTCTTGGTATCGAATGGCAGAGACCAACCAGGAGGCTGAAAGACATGAGCCTCAACAACTAAGCTCTTAAGCGTCTCAAATGATAGAAGACATTTATCATCTACAATGAACTCGGTGTCCTTTGTCGATAGATCAGTCAACAGTCAAGCAATCCTACTGAGATCGTGGATAAAACATCAGTAGAAATTGACATGCCCCAAAAAAGACCATAATTGTTGCTAGTTGGACGGTCGATTGAGTTTCCTGATGATATCTACCTTGGTTGGATCAACCTCCATGCCCCTGTTGAAGATAATATGACCAAGCACCGTCCCTGAGTCACCACGTAGTGACTCTTTTCCCAAGATAAGACAAGATGGACCTCTATACAACGTTGAAGAACTCGGTCTAAGTAGTCAAGATAAGCATCAAACCCATCATCGCAGATCAAAAAGTCATCCATGAAGACCTCTAAATAGTCACCCACCATGTCTGAGAATATGAACAACATGTACCTTCGGAATGTCATCGGGGTGTTACATAGACAAAAGGGCATCCGTCTGAAACCATAAGTTCCAAACGAGCAGATGAATGTTGTTTTATCATGGTCTTTAGGGGCTATATACACCAGAATATAACCGATGTACCTGTAAAGAAAGCAGTAGTGACTCTTCCCAACTAGCCTCTCTATAATCTAATCAACAAAGACAACGGGAAATAATCCTTCATGGTGGCTTGATTCAATCATCTGTAGTCCACACAAACCCTCCATGAATTGAGTAACCAAGTAGCTATCTCCTCTCCGGACTCACTCACAGATATAGTGATGCTTGTCTTCTTGGGCACCACAGGTAATGGACTTACCCACTTGGAGTCGGAGATGGGGTAGATAAAATCAGCGCTCCACCATTTCGATATGTCCTTCATGACTACCTCTCAAAGATTCAGATTCAGCCGTCATTGGAACACATGCGATGGCTTGGAATCCTCCTCGAGATAGATATGGTGGGAGCATAGAGCCAGACTTATCCCCTGGAGATCAGCTACACTCCATCCTTTTGCCTTGTGGTTCCTTTCAAGAACCTCCATCAGATCAGATTCTTGTTCTTTAGTCAAATTCGTTGAGATAATGACTGGGTACATCTCATGCTCACTCGTAAGAAATCAATACTTCAGCGACTACAACAAAGGATTCAGTTCTGAGCAACTGGGAGATGGCAAATCTGGCCTCTGGAAGGTCTGATTGAATGTAACCAAACATGAATGAGAGAACTCTCACTGATCATACAGGACTGGCGAAGACGTCTATACTAGTGTATCTGTATTTGGTGTTGGCATGGTCTCCACCCTAACTGTCGATTCTGTGGAAATCAGATAAGGTAGTAAATAATCAAATTATTCCCAGTCGATGTCTGAATCTGAGGGATCTGAATCATAATCACCAGATACAAAATCTGCTTTGTTCTCCTGAATGCCGTCGTCAGCCTCAACAGTGTCCTCGACCAAGAGTGTGATCTCTGGACTCTCCTCTACTAAAAACTGTGGATCTATAGTATTTCAAGGTGAGAAAAGGGCTCATGAAACGGGATCGAACCAAGTGTATTCATCATCAGTGTTCACAAAGTCACACTCGTGGTGGACGTCTCGCACTGCCTTTGTCATTGGCTCTGCATCGCTAATGTACTCTGAGCAAGATGAGTCATGTGCTCTGGTCTCGTCAATTG
This sequence comes from Ottelia alismoides, assembly GCA_037367405.1. Taxonomy (NCBI): domain Eukaryota; kingdom Viridiplantae; phylum Streptophyta; class Magnoliopsida; order Alismatales; family Hydrocharitaceae; genus Ottelia; species Ottelia alismoides. The sequence continues at coordinate 769,903 of JAZKJV010005562.1, read as the reverse complement.
TCTCTATTTGTATATACTCGCCTTTTACATGAAAGTAAACCTTCCCACTAAATGGTCGAACACCGCCTTGGCTGTGGCCAAGAATGGACGTTCTAGAATAATGGCGGTACCGGTACCAGATTCAGGGATCTCCATGTCCAACACAATGAAGTCCACATGAAATTTCAGGCCCTGAATTGTGATGACCACGTCTTTCAACAACCCTTTCGGCCTATTGACATATCTATTAGCAAACAGAAGGATTGTCTTGCTTTGTTGAAGAGGGCCAAATTTGAATTGGTCAAGTAGGGATGCCGGAAGGAGGTTGATAGAGAGTCATTGTCTAATAGAGTACGATCAAGTATCTACTCATAAATGTGTCATCTGACATAGGGAGCTCTTGCATCTGGCCTCTTGGCTGGCAAACGGTTCTGGATAGTGAAGCAAGTGGCATTGGTCAACACATGGATTTCTGCCTGATGGTTCCTCTTCTTCCTATGGATAGTGGTCTTCTCTCTCAAGTTCTTCTAGAAGAGATGTATGTGCTCAAGTGCCTCCTGTAGAGTCAGATGGATATGGAATATGTTAATCATCTGCTGGATGAACTCTAAATGCTGGTCTATTTTTGGATTTTATCTTTTATTACCATTAGCTAAGCGGAGTGCTTGAGGGAAGGGTATTGATGGGTCTTCCTCAAATAGAGGGCTAGGAAGAGGTTCATACTTTTGTGAAGGCATGGAATCCATACAAGTATCAGCAATCACCACATATGAACTTAAAGATGAAGAAACCATTCCTTTATTATTTTTTTGGTATTTTTCATAATGTCTAGGGGTACAGAAACTGGAGAAAACACAACTGGAATAGAAGGGGTGGCCTCAGTATCGTCAGCTCGAAAAATGCCTTGGTGGTGGTAGCACCATTGTTTTCATCATCCTTAGCAGCATCAGTACCACTACCCTCCTCGTATGGTGCTCCTGCATCCTGTGATGTCTTCGCTCAAACGAGGCACCGCCGGCTGGCACTCTACCGCTCCAAAGTCACACAAAATCAACATCAAATTTATATGAAAGCAATGTCACCTAATAAATCACTAGGAGTTGTGGTCTTTGTTAACTGTACCTGCTCATATTTCCTTTCCAGGTTGTTCAGGTTGGGCTCAATATGAGCGGGTATGGTGGTCATTCCCTTGATAATCTTCCTCATCTCCTAGCAAAAATCGTCCATCTCCTGCCTAAAGGATCCCCACTGGTCTGAGAGTAGGCGGGCAAGATCGTCAAGAGATGGATTATCATAGGCTGGCCCATGAGAAGCAGATGGGTTTCCTCTTTGAAAATGAGTTTGCTGCTGGAACTGATGAGGGGTAGGCTGAGAATACTACTGAGGCTGCTGCTGGTGGTGCCTCCACTGTTGCCCCTGCTGGTAGGGACGAAGACCCAAATGGTATTGGTGGGATGGCTGCTGGTGTGGCTGGTGAGGGAATTGAGGCTACTGCTACAACTGGCCAAACTATCCACCCTGAGCTGGAGGCTGTTGTTGGGATGAGGCACCTACAATCAACCACTTGAATCCGAGATGATCTTGATGGATCCCGGGCTGCTATCAATCGTACCAAATCCCGTTGACTTCCACCAACGGCTCCTGCTCATAGGGGGATAAAGAGAGAAGTGCCAGTGGATGATCTTGCTGATACACCAACATCTGAGTGTCTTCAGATGGTGGTGGCTGAGGGTACTGGTGCTACAGCTACTGGAACATCTACGCCTAGATGCGGTGAACCTCTCTGTACTAGGCGGAGTGCTGGGATGAGCTGTTGGTGTTAGGATCAACACGTGACCTGAGACAGGGCTGAGAAGCTGTCTATGCCTCCTGGAGACACATGATCTGGGTCTTTAGGTCACTCAAGGTCTGTGCCAACTGATCGATCTGAGTCATGCCCTAGCACTGCTTCTTCTCAATGATCTCGATGTAGTCCAACTTCTTGCTCATGATGCCCATATCAGTGGCCGATGACTCTGCCTGTGCTACGGCTGTTGAAGAGGAATAGGTAGATGGACCTGCATCGACTCGTGATATCCTCTGATAAGACATGACATGGGGTGAGTGTTGGACATGCGAGCCCACGACGAGCCATTATGCAATATATGTTATTGCGAATATCATTCACTTATCTGAAATGAAGAATGAATAATTTGCATAATTGGTCCCTTAGTACAAATAGGGTTTTGTACCATTGCCATCTTAATGATCATACAACTGTTGAATCAATTATTGAATCATAGAGGCTGGTGCTTGGATGAATATCTAATGAGTTAGATTGAGGAGGAGATGATCTCTGGCCTGAGTAGGAGATGACAATCCGTTCTCAGTTAGGCTGATATCTGACCGACCTCTTGATGTAGGTCCTCTACATAGGAATAGAGATTCAGAGGTGTCAGATTAGTTAGGTCAAAGAGTTGACTTAACGAGATCGAGATAACCAAAGTCCTATATCGTATGCTGTCACGATACAGGCACGTATCTTCTGATCGGAGATAGATGTGTTACTATATGTCTGAGTATATACATTTGGCAGACTAATAGATTGATGACCTAACCAAGGTCTATACACCGGCGTGCTCGTGTGCATGTAAGGGCATATGAGTAATACGATCTCTCAAAGGGATTATACAGGTCCAGTTACTGGACCGGAAGACATGCACTCATGAGATATTGGGAAGAATAAAATTCCGTGCACGGTCATCTCGCTTTGGAAGCTTGACTGAATTTGTAGGTTTGATATATACTTTTAGAAAGTATAGCTATGATATATGCTTTTGGAATGTATAGGATCGATACCGACTCCCAATGATCGAATGAGAAACTCACTAATAAAAACCCTGAAGTAGACATTATAAAGTTGATCTAATACTTCAGGTTTATTCTGAGTCTTCCATTGTGCAGGATGTACATGTATTGGGAATACTTGAGGGTGATGTGATCATAAACGATTGTATAACCATGATGCTTCCATTCCTAAGGAGTGATGAAACGGGTCTGGATTTTAGTAACTCCTCTCAGTAGAGAAGTAATCTGATCTTGGTCTAAAATGTTGGACATTGATCTGAATGTGATTCAGATGCAATGAGAAGATTAGATTTGCTATCATGATTTAATCAAGCATCTATGGGAGGCCCGCGATCTGGATTTGAGATATGATATCAATATCCAGGTCACTATAAGTGGAACAATACAATCGCCCTATCCTTATTTCCAAGTATTCGCGGAGAAAGCGCATTATCCTTGAAAGAGTTCATGATAATTTCATTGTTGATATAAGTATCTGAGCATTGAAAGATAATTAAATGTGATTTCATTATCATGATTAATTTGAATTCGATTCATATTATAAAGAGAGCTATCTTAGAAAATTAAATGTGATTTGATTAACAAAGATGTAAATAATGTGAATATGATTCATATTATTTGAGCACATGAGAATAGAGATCCAAGATGATTAAATGCGATTTAATTATCATGGATATGAATAATGTGGATAGAAATATCCATATTAGTCATATATATTATAAATGTGATTTACAATATATATAAGAGTGAAATTTGGAATTTACATTTGTTAATTAAATGTAGATGTGAATTGGATTCACATTGGACATTAAATTTAAAGAATAATATACATTTTATTTTGGGTTGTGAATATGATTCACAATTTTCCAATGGCAAGATTGCAAATTCACAAAATTAATATGAATTATTTTGTAGATTAATTTACAAAAATTGTTGTTGTAAATATTGGAGATATATGCAATCTTGGAGATTGCATTGGAATCTCCCTTTCCTAATAGGAGAAGGGACGATCACCAACACAAATCTTAGCCATTAAAAGAAACACAATCAATGAGAGCCATTAGATTGTGTTGTCCCATGGATCGAGATCCATGGATCCCAAAATGTTGTAAAAGGAGAGGCACCCCTTTGCTCTTCTTTACACAACACACAAGAGAACATAAGTCTCTCTCTCTACACGTCTACTCTCTCTTCTTCTCTCGTGTGGCCGTCCACCATGGATGCCCTAGAGAGGTTCTCCATCGCCACAGCATCATTGTTATACTGCCCAATCATTTCCTCGTGGATCTCCATCTCCTTTGGTGCGCCTCACTCGTGAAGAAGACGTTGGATCTCGTATGTCGAGATCAGGAGATCCTCCGCTTGCATCATCAACATGGATTGCGAGAAGCACGCGATTCTTCCCGCGCTCTCAAGCATGTCCTCCGTCGGATCGGACTTGAGACAGAAGGTCTCTTTGTTTAGAGATTAGAACACAACCATGCTTCAAGAGGTAATCCTATTACCTGTTTCTGGTTTAGATGAAATGATCCGAGAAGTGTTCTTGGATGATGTGATTTCGTAACAAGAAATTTTTTTAATTTCCGCTGCATAGAACAACTAGTGCGACTAGTCGTTCTTCGTCGTATTCGATACGATGCTCACGCTTCCGTGATGTGCTTGAGGATCTAACCAAATCCTCCTAGTGGTATCAGAGCCTTAGGTCGGTGGTTTTGGATGCGATCCATGAACTGAGGATGACTTGGGTTCATTAGGGTTTGCGAAAGTTTTCTTGCATTTCATTTTCGCATCTCTGTTTTGAGATTATTTTCGGCACTGGTTAAATTTTTTAATCACGAAAATAATAACTGGATTTTGTTCCCCATTAAATAAGGAAACCGTAAAATCTATGTTTACGTAATTTGGATTATGTATGCTCGAGATATGGTCATTTTAGTGAACATGTATCCACAGTTTCGGGGACTGCGAATCTCAACGTAATTAAAAAGTTAGTTGTAGATATGAAATGCCTTGAAATGCGTGCAAATCACTTAGGTTCTGTTGTAAATCAAATTATCAAACTTTAGAAACTTACTTGCTTAATTTGGATTTAAAATGATTGAGATATGCTATTTTTAGTAAGTGAGGGTCACTCCTGGAAATACTTTCCTAATCAAGAACCTAGTGATTGTCATTTAATAAATTAGTGAAATTAAATTGTTTAATTTCCTGGAATAATTATGCATAAATATTTATGAAAATTTTGATGAAAATTATTCCCTTAAATGACATTGCCTTAACCAATATTTCATTAGATGTGATCTAGATCACTAATTGGTTACATGATATCCATGATCTACATTCCAACAAACATGTTGCTTGAATAGGATTTGGGATTTTTAAAAAATCGCATTATAATGTTAATCAAAATTGTTTTGATTATTAAAGTTGTCTTGCCTTGTCAACACATGATGCAGTGAAACATCTGATTAGAATGTCTCTATAAGAGAATGTCTAAAATTACAAATCTTACATACTTGTGAATATTGTATTCAAAAGTAAAATATGTCCAATACACCCTTCCTTGAGAAAGGTGTAAGATGCCAAGGTATTCAGGATCTCATACATGTTGATGTATGTGGATCATCTATATCATAGTGAACATTGTGGATATGTGATATCTATTGATGATTATGTATGATATGAGATTTCTTCTCTTTACCTAAGAAACCTTGGAAATGTTCAAAGATTTCATAATTTTGGTTTAGAACCAATGTTTGAAGAAAGATGAAATGATTATGATCTACCTGTTAGATAAATTCAAAGAATGCGTTATGGAGATATGAATATCATTTCTATCTCAATCCTCCTAATACAACTTCACTCAATATAGAGTTATAGGGAGATACAATTGGATCATGTGTGACATGATTTGATCAATGATGAATTTTAGCATAATGTCCTTTTAGTTTCTACGTATATATGTAGTAGAGACTACATTATATATCCTTAATGTTATTCCATGCAAGTAAGCTGGAATTGAGCACCAGAGAGTGTAGCTTCATTGGGAAAATAAAGGATGGTATTGGATACCTACTTTATGACCTTGAGATTCTTAAAAGATCTCATCTCTAAGAATATGATTCTTAAAGGATGACTCTCTTGAGAATCAAGAAGATAATGAAGCGTAGAAACTCATTTAATCTTGAAAAGATAATGAGGCTCCTGAAATAGGGGACTAAATGGACAATTAAAGATGAAACAATAATACTTATTCAATATGAAACACTAATACTTATTCAAATGAGTTTGAGGATGTATTCCATGTGTTGATTAGATCTGACAAATGATCGGACTCAATGTGATGAAGCTCCTAAGGATTAAGACGTGGAAAGATGGATGTTAGCAATAAAGTCTAATGTAGACTTCATATACAAGTGTTGTATATGGTCCCTCGAGGATCCACCTATATGGGTAAGACCCATAAAGGTGTAAATGGATCTTCAAGAGAAAGAAGTCAAGATAGCATTCCTCTATGAATACCTCTTTGAGGATATTCACATGAAGTAGCCCCAGGGATTCATGGTTGAGAAAAGCAAGGTGTGAAAGCTAAGGAATCCATCCATGGACTCAAATAAGCTTTTTGTAGCTGGAACATAAGATTTGATGAAATTATAAATGTTATGATTTCAGATAGAATTATGAGGAACCATGTGAAGCTTAGTGGGAGTTCCATTATGTCCATCATGCTAAATGTAGATAATATCCTAATCATTAGGAATGATATAAGGATGATAATAAGTATTTATAATTTGGTTATTCCATAACTTGAGATATGTACCATTAATGAAGGTGTTTAGAAGCATAGAGAAGAGGGTATTGGGACTGTCACATTAATGGTACACCTTGGACATATTCTATTTTCTGGAAAAATCCAAGAAAGGCTTCCATCCCTTAAGATATGGTATTGACCTATCTAAAGGGATAACACCTCAAAGAGTTGAGGAAGTGAATGCTAGAACTGCTTGCACTTGTGCATCAGTTACGAGAAGTTGAGTGTATGCTAGATGTGTACAAAAGCCGGATATCTGCCATGTAGTGGGAGTGGTAAACTGTTACTAATCCTACTATGGAGATAAAATACTTGATTGCAGCAATAACAAAATATTCATTGATGACAAGATCTTTGAGATAGTGATCTCAAACTCTTATCTTCAAAAACTTAAGACTTTATAGATAGAGATCTAAAATGTCTTAACTGTGGATACCTTAAGAGATAGTGATCTATTCTGATAAGGATTATGGAAATACTGGTTATGATAATTGTTAAGTTGTAGTGTCAAGGACACTGTAACTAACAACATTGAGTATTGGTTGCATGAGATGCAACATTCGCATTAGATGCGAGCATTGTTATTTGGGATATGCAAGTGCCGTAAGAGGACTTGGCGTAGTCTCATGGGAACAGAGTGACTGATCAGCTTACCTAGATATTTTCTAAATAGCCTATGATTGTCACATAAGTGCATGTTTAAATGATTAGCCCATTAATGGCTCTTTGGGCTAGTGGGAGATTGTTGGACATGCGAGCCCATGGCGAGCCATTATGAAATAAATGTTATTGCGAATATCATTCCCTGATCTAAAAAGAAGAATTAATAATTTGCATAATAGGTCCCTTAGTACAATTAGGGTTATGTACCATGACCATATTAATGATCATACAACTGTTGATTCAATTATCGAATAATAGAGGTTGGTGATTGGATGAATATCTAATGAGTTACATTGAGGACTCATCAAGCACCGTCAAATGATTATTAAGGTGATCTCTGGCCTGAGTAGGAGATGGCAATCCTTTCTCAGTTAGGTTGATATCTGACCGACCTTTTTATGCAGGTCCTCTGCATAGGAATAGATATTTGGAGGTATCAGATTAGTTAGGTCAAAGAGTTGACTTAACGAGATCAAGATAACCAAAGTCCTATATCATATGCTGTCATGATAAAGGCACGCATCCTCTGACCAGAGATAGATTTGTTACAATATGTCTGAGTAAGTACATTTGGCAGACCAATAGGTTGATGACCTAACCAAGGTCTATACATCAGCACGTTGGTGTGCATGTAAGGGCATATGAGTAATACGATCTCTCAAAGGGATCACACAAGTTCAGTTACTGAACCGAAAGACATGAGCTCACTCATGAGATATTGGGAAGAATCAAATTCCGTGCACAGTCGTCTTGCTTTGGAAGCTTGACTGAATTTGTAGGTTTGATACATACTTTTGGAAAGTATATGATCATGACCTAGGTATGATATACGCTTTTGGAAAGTATATGATAGATACCGACTCCTAATGATCGAATGAGAAACTTACTGATAAAAACCCTGAAGTAGACAGTATAAAGTTGATCTAATACTTTGGGTTTATTCTTAGTCTTGCAGTATGCAGGTACAGGTATTGGAAATACCTGAGGGTGATGTGATCATAAACGATTGTATAACCATGACGCTTCCATTCCTTGGGAGTTATGAAACGGGTTTGGATTTTAGTGACTCCTCTCAGTAGAGAAGTAATCTAATCTTGGTCCAAAATGTTGGACATTGATCTGAATGTGATTCAAGCGCAATGAGAAGATTAGATTTGCGGTCTTGATTTAATCAAGCATCTATGGGAGGCCCATGATCTGGATTTGAGATATGATGTCAACATCCAAGCCACTATACGTGGAACAATACAATCGTCATGTCCTTATCACCAAGTATTCGCGGAGAAAGCGCATTATCCTTGAAAGAGTTCAGGATAATTTCATTGTTGATATATGTATCCGAGCATTGGGAAAAAGGATAATTAAATGTGATTTAGTTATCGTGATTAATACGAATTTGATTCATATTATAAAGAGAGCTATCTTAGATAATTAAATGTGATTTGATTATCAAAATTGTAAATAATGTGAATATGATTCATATTATTTGAGCACATGAGAATATAGATCCAAGATTATTAAATGTGATTTAATAATCATGGATGTGAATAATGGGGATAGAAATATCCATATAAGTCATATATATTATAAATGTGATTTATAATGTACAAGAGAGCAATTTGTAATTTACGTTTGTTAATTAAATGTTTAAGTGAATCATAGAGATCCAAGATGATTAAATGTGATCTAATTATCATGGATATGAATAATGTGGACAGAAATATCCATATTAGTCATATATATTATAAATGTGATTTATAATATGTAAGAGAGAGCAATTTGTAATTTACATTTGTTAATTAAATGTTTATGTGATTTGGATTCACATTGGACATTAAATTGAAAATGTAATTTACATTTTATTTTGGGTTGTGGATATGATTCACAATTTTCCAATGGCAAGATTGCAAATTCACAAAATAATTATGAATTATTTTATAGAATAATTTACAACAATTTTTGTTGTAAATATTGGAAATATATGCAATATTGGAGATTGCATTGGAATCTCCCTTTCCTAATAGGAGAAGGGAGGGCCACAAATTCCTTAATGGAATGGGTTGCCGTCCACCCCTCCTATATGGAAGGAGATATTCTCCATTCCATTATCTCCAATATTAGTTGATTTAATTTGAGGATTAGATTACGTTTATTTATCAATATATATTTAATCTCAATTAAACTAATTGTTGTTGGTTTTAACAACACAAATCTTAGCCGTTAAAAGAAACAGAATCAATGAGAGCAATTGGATTTGTGTTGTCCCATGGATTGAGATCCATGGATCCCAAAATATTATAAAAGGTGAGGCACCCCTTTGCTCTTCTTTACACACTACACAAGAGAACATATGTCTCTCTCTCTCTCTTTCTCTCTACACGTCTACTCTTTCTTCTTCTCTCATGTGGTCGTCCACCTTGGATGCCCTAGAGAGGTTCTCCATCGCCGCGGCATCATCGTTATGTTGCCCATCGTTTGCTAGTTGATATACGTCTCCTGATGTACGCCTCGCTTGTGAAGAAGATGTCGGATCTCGTGTGTCGAGATCAGGAGATCCTCTGCTTGGATCATCAACATGGATTGTGAGAAGCACGTGATTCATCCCCGCGCTCGCAAGCGTCTCCTCTGTCGAATCGAACTTGAGACAGGAGGTCTCTCTGTTTAGGAACTTTATCACAACCATGCTTCAAGAGGTAATCCTATTTCTTGTTTGTGGTTTAGACGAAACGATCCGAGAAGTGTTCTTGGATCATGTGGTTTCGTCACATGAAAATTTTTTAATTTCCGCTGCATAGAACAACTAGTGCGACTAGTCGTTCTTCGTCGTATTCGATACGATGCTCATGCTTCCGTGATGCACTTGAGGATCTAACCATATCCTTCAGTGAGGGCTTCCCCATAGTGTAGAGACGGGTCTGGACATCACTATGTAGTTCTCGACCATCTCCTCATAGATGTCCTAGACCTGGTCTTCATCCTTTGCGATGTTGGAGCCCCCACAGGAAGCATTCACTAGCTCCTGCATCTCCGGTGTCATCCCACAAAAGAAACTCTATACTAGGTTGGGCTTGGAGATGTTATGATGTGGACACCGGTCAGTGAGCCCACGGAAACGATCCCATGCCTCATGGAATTGCTCGTTATGGATCATGGAGAAGTTTTTGATCAGAGCTCGTGTTGCGTTCGTCCGCCCTAGTGGATAGTACTTGTTCATGTACTCAATCCGGAACTGCTCCCACGAAGTGACATATCTCCGCAAATGTTTCAACCTGTAGGCTACTCTGTTGACGAGGGAGAATGGAAAAGACATCATCTTGATGGCGTTCTCATACACATATCTGTCGTAGACAGTGCTACAGATCATCTTGAATTCCTGCAAGTGAAGATGCAGATCCTCGGTGGCAAGTCCATGGAACTTGAGAAATAGCTAGATAGTCTGAGTGGGGAACTTGAAATCTCATAGAATTGTTGGAAGCTGGATCCAACGATGGGTAAGAGATTCACCAAGGTTGAGTAAATCTCTCATTGGGTCTAGTTGGTCGTACTGCCTCCTGTGGCTCCTCTGGATGTCCTCCATCTCTGCCTCCAAACTCTAGAATCTCTCCACCACCTGCTCGGTTCGGCTTTCCTCAGTCAGCTCGCATCTGTGTCATCTCTCTACGCACCTCTTCCATGGCTCCCAGTTTTCTAATCTATATATGCATCGTCTCTAGGGAGGCTGACAATGTATTGTTGATGGCTCCCTGATCTAGAACATATGTGGTACTCTGGGGCTGCCCATTGGTATGCTCCTCGCTGTTGTCCATCTCTTGGGTATCTGCAAAGGCAACAGACCCTCAGGTGTTGTCAAGTGAAGAAATATATGTGCTTGTATATGCTCGGGAACCTCGAGACTGGAATAAGGGTGATCCAGGGGAATAGGGTGAAATCAAATTCGGGTTCGGAGAGAGGGTCAAGTCTCTCCGGAACCTTCCTAGATTAATGGGACGGAGTGCTCGAGAGCGGTGCAACCAAAGGCTTCCTAAGGGAGCTCCAACCCATCATCATGATCTGGAGAATAGCGGATGGGATCCAAAAGCAAACAAGATTGGCAAACAAACCCCAATTCACCTAAGCAACACAAAGCTGATGATTGTAAGTATTCTTCTTTTATCTTGTTGATTTTATTTTAGGTGATAACTCAGTCTACTAAGGTAATTAAGTGAGCTCTCAGGTACCTGATGCTCCCAAGAAACTGGCCTAATCCCAAAGCTAGATCTTTCCTAGCTAGTACAAGTTGTGGAACGTTTACCGGTTTCCTGATTAACTCGCTCTGCTAAGGATATCACAGCCTGATTTATCGGAAATCAGATCGATCCTCATTGGAGAATGACTAACCCCAAGACCAGTAGTCTAACGAGAGTTTATTGTGGCTCTAGCCTAGTGTGCGGGTCACTTTCTCACGCAAGCAAACTAAACAATGAGGGGATGACTCTTCCAAGATAGATTTTTAAGGGTCTTTTAGGGTCAAGTTTGATTAGCACTCCCAATTTTATGGCTATCTTTTTTAGGACTTTTTCAATAATCAAACAAATTCCTAATGGAATTATCGATCTTCTGGTTATTTAATTGTCCAAAAATAAAGGAGGAGAAGTTGTAAAAGCTGAAGCGAACAAATACGATGATGCATGTGCGTACTTGTCGCTAGTACTCTACATATTGGGTGTTGCACGTATAAATTTGAAGTCTGAAATTAAACTAATCTAAATTATGCAAGAAGAAAACGGCCTTAGATGAGCAATTTCTATACGCGAAGAACAAGTAACTAGCCAACTATGCTATGTCCGGAGTCTGATATTGGGAACCACCCGGTGCCCGCCACAACGGGTCCTACTAGTGATGTATGTGGTTCCTTAAGACATGTGGACTCAAGTCTAATTGAACTAACTTTTTATTGTGAGTTATTAATAAGGTCCAATTACGACTATATAGGTGTAAGCAATCTATTAGGGATTGGGCCATAATTATTCGAGGATCAAAGAGAAGAAAAGGCGATAAATAAAAATCAGAGAAAAACAGCAGTGAGGTCCCCCAAGCACACTGGTGCTTGGCGAAACAGATCCCGATATGCCAAGTGTAGAGATAGTGTATGAAGTCCTGTGTTATTACAACAATAATAGTCTGTTAAAAAGTAAAACTGCTCTACAAAATATAACTATTTCCTGCTCATGCTCTTACTTCTCCTCGGGGGATGGTCTCTCCAAGGCATCCTCGAGCGGTTTCTCGCACTAAATGTGAAACAGAAACGGGTCAGAAAGCAATTATAACAAATAGAGCTCAAAATATGCAAAAAGGCTGAAAAGGCTAATAAACTGTGCTTCCCGACAACAGTGCCATTCTGATGACAAGCGAGTGCTCGATCGACTAAGGCCGAAAATTATGAAGTGTTGTTGTCCCTAATCAATTAACTCGGTCATAGGAAAAATAAACCACTCAATAAATCAATCAGGCAATCAAAGGACGTAAGCGGTTCTCTATTTATTTAATCTGGTATAGCGACTAGTGTCGAACACAAGAAGCACGAGTAAAACCTACGATGTAGTCCTAATCCAAAAATAAAGATATACTTTTATGGTTTTTAATTTGCAATTTTTTTTATTTTTCCAAAAGTCAAAAAATAAGGTAATGAAATCAGGAGAAGCAAGCTTGAGCAATTTTTATTAAGACTAAAAAAGGCCAATCAGTGGGAAATAAAAACATTTTTTTAAATTTTCAAATATACAAATATTTTTGAGAATTTTGTGGTGTTTTTTAAATTTTTGTCTGATTTTATAAAAATGAAAGTAAGACAAAATAGGAAAATAATGTACAGCCTCCACAAAAAGGCAAATTTAAAATATTAAAGTTCCCAAACGTCTTGGTTATGATTTTTATGATAAAGTAAAATAACAAGGGCTATACACAAAAACTGAACTCCTATTTTTTTATATATATAATTTTGAAAAATTTTATATGATTTTTTGAGTTTTTAGCTTTTTAGGGTTTTTATGAAAGAGAATGCAAAAAAATTGCACTAGAATGAAAACACACCAAGAGAAGTAAACACAATTTTTCATGGAATTTTTCAAACAATTTTTTTGGTATTTTAGAAATTAGATAAGACACTTTTGAGGGGTTTTTGATTTTTAGAAAATATCAAATTAAAATAAATATTACATGTTAGCAGGAGCTAATTATAATTTTTGTGGCATTTTTGGAGTTAATTTAATAATTATTTGATTAAAAATAACACACACAACACATATGGACCTATTTACAATTATTGAAAAGTTGCACGCCAAGATAAAATAGATGTCAAAAGTTTTGGGCTCAAACTACAATTTATCCAATTAATTCACGTAGATGCTCAAATCACCACGCATATGGGCATAGAAACAAATATCGAAAAGTTTCTATTAAAGCATAACAGTTTAAAAGTATAGGAGTAAATACTGCAAAAACACCACTAAGCACGTGACACTGCACGTGAGCTCTCTAAAACTAGACTAAAAGGAAAATACTGAAAAGAGTAAGGGTCCACATGCAAAATTACCAAAATATTTTAAATTACTATGATTATTTGCAGGACCAACTTATAAAGATAGAAAAGATAAGGGCCTAATTGTAAATTACCCTTTATTATACACGATCCAACGGGCGATGGTGTGCCACTTATGATCGAACGACTGAGATGAAAGGATATCGCTTCATGGATGGAATGCGTAGATGAGATCCTCAGCTGGATCTCACGATCAGGAACTCCCCATCATTGAATGCCTGAGATTAGACCTGTGGCGAGCTCCGATCGGACGAAGGAGGAGTCGTCTAGGAGAACGAGGAAGAACTCACCTCCGATGAGCTTCTTCCGTAGACTGTGTGCCGCTCTGACATCCTCTCGAGTTGCGGGGGAGTAGAATCGATCGAGGAAGACATTCCACGGCGGCTAGAAGGCTCAGAAGGGCCCAGAACCAAAGAGAGGGACCTGGGCAGGCGTGGTGAACCTAGAGCTTCCTAGAACCACTTGGACCTCCACATGGGTCATGTCTGCGTGCGAACCCTGCAGGAGAAACACTCGTGCTCAGAGGAGTAGCTCCAACAAGGGTTAGGGTGCTCAGATTTGTCATGAACTGGGGGGGTCGGTGAATGGACATGTCTCCAGTGCAGCCAGGGATTCAACCTGCAGGGAGGCTCAAACCTGATTGTTGGAGGCACGTGACAGAATGTGGAGCAGATGTATGTAGAAGGGACGGGAAGTCGAAGTGAGGAGGAGTGTGGTTAAGATGCGACAAGGATGTTAGGAACATGGGTTGCTCTGTTCCGCAGAGATAAGATGAGATTAATGGACTAGGAGCGATAAAGGAGGTACCTTGATATGGAGGAGATTGCCTGTGGATATAGATGGAGTCCGCATGGGGGGTTCTAGCCTCGATGGTCGGCACAACCAGGGGCTCAGCTCCTTGCGGTGGAGCTTGAGGTTCACCTCACCGAACCTAGGGTTTGCACGCTCGTAAAGGGATCCCTCACCCTCTCTCACCGTTAATGTCACTCTGGGAAAGGAGGTTGGGTATGTAAAAGAGGTGGTGCATCCAAAGGAGGAGGAAAAGTGAGGGGCGTGCAGACTATATAGGTGCACATGTCTGAGAAGATGGGGATGGCACTTACGAACCGAGGCACGGATCGATCAAAGAATCATAGGGCGAGGGTTAGGGAACCGCCGCCTCGAGTTGGAGCGAAGGTTTGGGCGAAGAGGAGGTCAGGTCGGGCCTAGAAAATTCGGAGAAAAACAGCCAAAAACCAGAAGGATATGGGGAAAATCCTTAAGCGCATCACAGAAGCGTGATGATCGCACCGAATGCGATCGGGAGCGACTAGTCGCACTAGTTGCTCTGGGCAGCAGAAATTAAAAATTTCTATGTGACGAAACCACGTGATCCAAGAACACTTCTCGGTTCATTTCATCTAAATCACAAAAAAGTAATAGGATTACCTCTTGATATGTGGTTGTGATCGAGTCTCCAAACAAAGAGACCTCCTGTCTCAAGTCCGATCCGACGGAGGAGACGCTTGCAAGCGTGTGGATGATACATATGCTTCTCGCAATCCAATTTGATGATCCAAGCCACCGATCTCCTGATCTCGACAAATGAGATACGACGTATTCTTCACGAGTAAGATACGCTGAAGTATACGGAAATCCATGAGCAAACGACCGGGCAACAAAACGACCACGTTGCGACGATGGAGAATCTCTCTAGGGCATCCACGGTGGATAGCCACATGAGAGATAGAGAGAGTGGGCGTGTAGAGTGAAAAGAGAGAGAGAGAGAGAGCATTCATTAATCACCAATCATATGAAAAGCATGGGGTGCCTCTTCTTATATAGGGTTTTGGGAGTCCATGGATCTCAATTCATGTACAACACACAATCAATGGTTGAGATTGATTTGTGTTTCTTTCAATGGCTATGATATTGTTGTAAAAACACAACAACAATTAATTTAATTTAATTTAATAAATATATTGATAAATCAATATAATTAAATTCAAATTAAATCAATTAATTATCCTTGGAGATAATGATGCGATAAAATCATATCCCGTAAAAGGGGGACGGCTATAACATCTCACGAGAACTCATTATCTCATGAGATCTCATTATCTCATGAGATGCCATTATCTCATGATATCTCCAGGATTTACAGCAACAATTGTTGTAAATTATTTCACAAAAATAATTCATAATTATCTTATGAAAATTGCAATCATACTATTGACAAAATGTGAATCACATTCACATCCCAAAACAAAATGTAATTATATTTTTAATTAATCATCCAATGTGAATCCAATTCACATCCATAGTTAATTAACAAATATAAATCACAAATAGCTCTCTCTTATATATTATAAATCACATTTATAATATTTATGATTAATATGGATAGTGCTATCCACAGTATTCATATCCATGATAATAAAGCACATTTAATCATCTTGGATCTCTTTTCTCATGTGCCAAAATAATCTGAATCACATTCACATTATTCACATCTTTGATAATTAAATCACATTTAATTATCTCATATAACTCTCTTTATAATATGAATCAAATTCATATTATTCACAATAATTAAATCATATTTAATTATCTATTTTCTCTATGCTTGGATACATATATGAACAATGAAATTATCCATCAACTCTTTCAAGGATAATGCGCTTTATCCGCGGATACTTGGAGATAAGGACAGATTGATTGTATTGTTCCACGTATAGTGACTTGGATATTGAGATCACATCTCAAATCCAGTTCTCTAGCCTCCCATAGATGCTTGATTAAATCAAGACCGCAAATCTAATCTTCTCATTGCATCTCAATCACATTCAGATCAATGTCCAACATTTGGACCAAGATCAAATTGCATGTCTACTGAGAGGAGTTACTAGAATCCAGACCCGTTTCGTCACTCCCTAGGAATGGAAGCGTCATGGTTATACAATCATTTATGATCACATCACCCTCTGGTATTCCCAATACATGTACACCTTGCATACTGGAAGACCCATAATAAATGCAAGTATTAGATAAACTTTATATTGTCTACTTCAGGGTTTTATTAGTAAGTTTCTCATTTAATCATTGGGTGTTGGTATCGATCATATACTTTCCAAAAGCATATATCATACCTAGGTCTTGAACATATACTTTCTAAAAGTATATACCAAACCTACAAATTAAGTCAAGCTTCCAAAGCGAGACGACTGTGCAAGGAATTTGATTCTTCCCAATATCTCATGAGTGAGCTCATGTCTTCCGGTTTAGTAGTGAACTTGTATGATCCCTTTGAGAGGTTGTATTAGTCGTATGCCCTTATATGCACACCAACGCGTCGGTGTATATACCTTGTTTAGGTCATCAACCTATTGGTCTGCTAAATGTACATACTCAGACATATAGTAACACATATGTCTCCGGTCGGAGGACGCATGCCTATATTGTGACAACATACGACATAGGACTTTGGTTATCTCGATCTCGTTAAGTCAACTCATTGACCTAACTAATTTGACACCTCCGAATCTCTATTCATATGCAGAGGACCTACATCAAGTGGTCGGTCAGATATCAGCCTATGTGAGAAAGGATTACCATCTCCTACTCAGACTGGAGATCATCTCTTAACAATCATTTGAGGGTGCTTGATGAGTCCTCAATCTAACCCTTTAGATATTCATCCAAGCACTAGCCTCTATGATTCAATTATTAAACCAACAACTGTGTTATTATGAAGATGGCCATGGTACATAACCCTAATTGTACTACGGGACCTATTATGCAAATTATTTATTCTTCATTTCAGATCAGGGAATGATATGTGTAATAACATTTATTGCATAATGGCTCGCCGTGGGCTCGCATGTCCAATAATCTCCCACACTCAGTTGACAATCATAGGCTATTTAGAAAAATAGCTAGGTAAGTAAGTTGAATAGTCACTCTGTTCCTACGAGACTACGCCAAGCCTTTTACGAAACTTGCTTATCTCCTAGCAACAACGCTCGCATCCAATGCGAATGTTGCATTTTATGCAACCAATACTCAATCTTGTTAAAGCAGTTATAGTGTCCCCGACACTATTGCTCAATAATTATTATAACCAGTATTTCCATAATCCTTATTAGAATATCTTTATTCCTGGAGATTTCTATCTCCTAAGGCATCTATAGATAAAACCCTTATAGATAACTATCTACAAGGTCTTAAACTTTTGAAGATAAGACTTTGAGATTACTATCTCAAAAAAATCTTGTCATCTATGAAGATTTTGTTATTACTGGAATCAAGTGTTTTCTCTCCATAGTAGGATTAGTAGCACTTTGCTACTCCCACTGCATGGCAGATATCTGGCTTTTGTACACATCTAGCATACACTCAGCTTCTCCTAACAGATGCACAAGTGCAAGCAGTTCTAGCATTCACTTCCTCAACTCTTTGAGGTGTTATCCTTTTAGATAGGTCAATACTATATCTTAAGGGAAGGAAGCCTTCCTTGGGATTTTCCAAGAATGTAACATGTCCAAGGTGTACTACAAATATGACGGTCCCAATAGCTTCTTCTCTTTGCTTCTGAACACCATCAGAACTAAGATCCAAGAGGCATCTTATGAGATCATATCTCAAGGTATGGAATAGCCAGATCTATAAAACACTTATTATCATCCTTATATCATTCCAAATGATTAGGATATTTTCTACATTTAGCACAATGAACACAAAGGCACTCCCACTAAGCTTCACATGGCTCATCAAGATTCTATCTGAAACCACAACATTTATAATTTCATCAAATCTTATGGTTCATCTTCAAGAAGCTTATTTGAGTCCACAGATGGATTTCTTTAGCTTTCAAACCTTACTTTTCCCAATCATGAAGCTTTAGGGCTACTTCATGTGAATATCCTCAGAGAGGTATTCATAGAGGAATGCAATCTTGACTTCCATCTCGAAGGCGTCAAAGCTATGTTGTATAGCTACAGTTAGCAATAATCCGATGGGTTTAAGCATGGTCATTGAAGATCAAGTCTCATTGCAAGAAATGTCTTCTCTTCAATATGTAGCTCATGGCTACAAGCCCTGCTTTGAAGGTCTCTACATTATCATCAGGCTCCCTTTCTCTTGAAGATCCATTTACACCTTAACTGGTCTTACCCCTCGAGGGTCCATATACAACACTTGTATATGAAGTCTACTTTAGACTTTATTGCTAAAATCCATCTTTCCATGTCATGATCCTTAGGAGCTTCATCACATGAAGTCCATTCATTGTCAGACTCAACTGACACATGGAGTACATCCTCAAACTCATTTGAAGAGGTATTAGTGTTTCATCTTTAATTGTCCTTTTAGTTCTCAATTTCAGGAGCCTCATTATCTTCTCAAGATTCAATGAGTTACTTCACCTCATTTTCATCTTGATTCTCAAGAGAGTCTTCCTCTAAGAATCACATTCTTAGGGATGAGATCTTTTAAGAATCTCAGGGTTAATAAGTAGGTATCCAATACCATACTTTATTTTACTAATGAAGTAGCACTCTCTGGTGCTCAATTCCAGCTTACTTGCATGGAATCTTATTAAGGATAAATAATGTAGTCTCTACTACATATATAACTGTAAAATAAGAGGTAATTATGCTAAAATTCATCATTGATCAAATAATATCGCAAATGATCCAATTGTATCTCCCTACAACTCTATTGAGTTTAGGTTTATCAGGAGGAGTGATATTCATGTCTCCATAAGGAATTCTTTGAATTTTTTTAACAGGTACAAGCCACCTAGGTTTGATCAAATTCATTTCATCTTTCTTCAAACTTTAGTTCTAAATCAAAATTGTGAAATCTTTGAACATTTCAAAGAGTTCTTAGGTGAAGATAAGAAATCTCATATCATACATACTCATCAAAAGATATCACATATCCATAATGTTAATTATAATATAGATGATCCACATACATCAATATGTATGAGACCTTGAATACCTCGACATCTAACACCATACCCAGAGAAGGGTGTATTGGACATTTTACAATATTCACAAGTATGTAAGATTTGAAATTTTAGTCATTCTAAAGTTTCATCTCTTACTATTTTATTGATCAAATCAATAGACAAATGTCCAAGGCTTGATGCCAGATCATTGTCAAATGATCTTCATCCTCCTATTAATCTTTTAAAGGTTTAATTTTCAGTCTTAGAAATCTTAATGAACCATTCATTAATTTCTAATTTTCTGGAGTCCACTAGATGTTAGATTACTATCTGAAATATATCCATCATAACTCTTTATGATAATTCTATCTCAGAATTCATGTTTATTTCCAACATTTAGAAATAAACTATGAATGTGTTCTTATATCTAGGTCATAGAGACATTCTCTAAGACTAAGAATCTCCAACTGAAAATATGAAGTCCATCTATCCAATAGAGATTGTTGCAACAATTGCATCAATATCCATGTAGATGACTATTAAACCTGAAGATCAAATTCTCCAGTCTTCTAAAACATATGGAACCCACTGCAAGTGTTGTTAGAAGATTGAGATATAATTATAAGACTTTATCTTGTTCAATAAGCAAGTCAATATAAATGATTTATGTAGATTATTCTGATGCCCTATCTGAGTCCTTCTCTAAGGATTCCATATAGTCCAGATAGTCGTACTATCAATACATCGACTCATTGCAGTATTGGCATTCATCCAACTATCTGGATGCCATATGGAAGTCACAGAAGTAGGTCAACTCTTTGACTTTCCTTCGTACTCGGGTCCGACCCATGCTTCCACCACGATCCCTTTATCTATAAACAATCATTGCTTAAGATAAAGGATCTCTTATGTTGAATTCAAAATGATTCAAAAATGAGAGATTTAAACATTTATATATGCTTCTTTTAATTCATACAATATGATTATTATGAAGCTTTATGAATGACTTGAGTATAGACATCAGAATGATGACATTCATCATTTCTACATCCATCTTAACTCAAAAACTTTGGTTCAGGTAGGTATTCAAACAATTTGAATATATCATCTCTTTCGAGCTACTATTCTGCATGATGCAGTGAACCTTGTTATTCATGATAACTGTCAAGAGTACATATGTATGCTAAAACAACTTCTTTGATTTTTATAAGGATTATTCGACAATTACGATCACCATTGACATGTCACTTTCAAAGTATACTCGATAAAATATCAAGACTATAGAGACACATGAACCCTAAGATGATCTCTTATTGTCTTATTCAATTGTCATACCTCATTTTATTGAGTAAGCTTGCACAATGCAACCACATGCATTATGTATCCAATTGCCAGTACAATATCTGCATCTTGAGTACGATCCATGATATTTTACCGGTTATTATTGAGTATAACATTGAGTGGGTTTAATGAAGGATTATATGAAATAAGAAATTTGCATAAGTGCATATATATATATATATATTACTTTGATTTAGGAGTTTTTATATCAAAGTTGTCTTGCCTTGTCAACTCTGAAAGTTCATTCCCTTAATCACTTTCAATGTAAGAGATATAGTTACCATTATATCTCAAGCAAGATCTGGGATCTCATTCCTTATCGTTGTCACATCCCAATAATATGAGAACTTGTGACTCTGATAAAAAGAAGTAGGAACACATTCCATCATGCAAGTCCAACTTGCATCTCCCAATTCGGTCTTTAATACTTGGGCCCACCACCCCTAAAGTGATGTTAACCTGTCATTAATTGAACCAACCGTCAACAATCTTAATACACGCTATACGCAATCCAATATCGCCCCAATAATATGAGGGCTCGATATTGTGGTCACTACGTATATGCTTTACTCTTTCGAGATGCAAAGAGCTCGATCCAGATGCACTTGCATACAGGAGTTATCATTTCAGACAGGTGTGTCCTACATTCAATCCCTGTCGATGGAACCCTTCTCCTTGACGGGAGACCATGGATATCACTTATGTGATGCTCCATATCATATTCAAATTCTAATTAATCACCATGAATCACATTCATTATGATCAATTCTTCCAAGGGAAATAACACGTCTATTTATAATAGAGTCTCTCAGTTTTAATTGGATTTTAATTAATCTAATCATATTAAATTAATGATCCAATTAATATCCAACAAACATTCTTAATTGTTACTTGAATTATGGTATATCTCAAATACGTATTATTTCGAATTTTAGTATTTAGAAATACATCATGATTTCTTAAGCATATACCAACCCTACACGCTATCATGACCAGTACCGACGGGATTGCGGCAAACCACACATGGTGCAACCAGATAACCCAACACTCCCCCACTAGGCACCATATCCGCCTCGAGAATGGATAATGCAAAATATATCACTTTGTACTTGAGATGATCATCGATTTTTCAACCAAAACTATACCATATAATAATAATCAAAACCATTTTGATTAGTATTATAATGAGTTTTGCTAAGCAAATCCCAAATCCTATTCAAGCAACATGTTTGTTGGAATGTAGATCATGTAGATCACGTAGCCAAATTGTGATCTAGATCACATCTAATCAATAATTGGTTAGGGCAATGACATTTATGGAGATAATTAACATCAAATATTTCACAAATGTTTATTCACAATTATTCCAGGAAATTAAACAATTTAATTTCACCAATTTCTTAAATGGCAATCACTAGGTTCATGATTAGGAAAGTAATTTCAGCAGTGATATTAAAATTCTCATATCTCAATCAATTTAAATCCAATTAACGCAAACTAAATTTATTTTGTTAGCCAATTTGATTTAAAATAGAAGCAAGTGATAATTATGCATTTCCAGGCATTTAGGATTTGTAATTAACTATTTAATTATGTCACTAATTGCTATCCCCAAAACAGTGGACATATGGTTATTAAAATGATCATATCTTGAGTTATCAGATTCCAAATCACGCAAACACAAATCCTACTGTTTCCATAATTAATGGAGAACATTATCCAATTTAAAATTTCATGTTTAAACATTTTAAACAGGGCCGAAATTTTATCACAAGACAAGGCTGCAAAAATGGAAATGCTAAAATCTTCACGAACCCAAACAAGCCCAAATCTTTGTAGGTTCATGGATATCATCCAGAACCTTCGACAACCTGTCGATGATACCACTTGAAGTATACGGGGAAAATCCTCAAGCGCATCACGAAAGCGTGATGATTGCATCGAATGCGATCGGTAGCGACTAGTTGCAGTAGTTGCTCCAGGCAGCAGAAATTAAAATTTTCTATGTGACGAAACCACATGATCCAAGAACACTTCTCGGATCATTTCGTCTAAACCGCAAACAAGTAATAGGATTACCTCTTGAAGCGTGGTTGTGATCGATCTCTAAACAAAGAGACCTCCCGTCTCAAGTACAATCCGACGGAGGAGACGCTTGCGAGCGCATGGATGAGACGCGTGCTTCTCGCAATCAGTGTTGACGATCCAAGCCACGGATCTCCTGATCTTGGAAAATGAGATACGACATCTTCTTCACGAGCAAGGCACGCCTAAGTAGACGGAGATCCACGAGTATATGATCGGCCAGCATAACGACGACACTACGGCGATGGAGGATTTCTCTAGGGCATCCATGGTGGAAGGCCACATGAGAGATAGAGAGAGTGGGCGTGTAGAGAGAAAAGAGAGAGAGAGCATTCATTAATCACCTATCATATGAAGAACATGGGGTGCCTCTTCTTATATAGAGTTTTGGGAGTCTGTGGATTTCAATGACAACACACAATCAATGGTTGAGATTGATTTGTGTTTCTTTCAATGACTATGATCTTGTTGTAAAAACACAACAACAATTAATTTTATTTAATTTAATATATATCGATAAATCAATATATTTAAATTCAAATTAAATCAATTAATTATCCATGGCGAGGAGATAAAACCATACCCCCTAAAAAGGGGGACGACTACAACATCTCATGAAATCTCATTATCTCATGAGATCTCATTATCTCATGAGATACCATTATCTCACGATATCACCGGGATTTAGAACAACAATTGTTGTAAATTATTTCACAAAAACAATTCATAATTATCTGGTGAAATATTGCAATCATACTATTGAAAAAAATGTGAATCACATTCACATCCCAAAAAAATGTAATTATATTTAATTAATCATCCAGTGTGAATCCAATTCACAACAATAGTTAATTAACAAATATAAATCACAAATAGCTCTCTCTTATATATCATAAATCACATTTATAATATATATGATTAATATGGATAGTGCTATCCACATTTTTCATATCCATGATAATTAAATCACATTTAATCATCTTGGATCTCTTTTCTCATGTGCCAAAATAATATGAATCACATTCACATTATTCACATCTTTGATAATTAAATCACATTTAATTATCTCAGATAACCCTCCTTATAATATGAATCAAATTCATGTTATTCACAATAATTAAATCAGATATAATTATGTATTTTCTCGATGCTTGGATGCATATATCAACAATGAAATTATCCATGAACTCTTTCAAGGATAATGCGCTTTCTCCGCGGATACTTGGAGATAAGGATAGGGCAATTGTATTGTTCCACACATAGTGACATGGATATTGAGATCACATCTCAAATCCAGATCTCGAGCCTCCCATAGATGCTTGATCGAATCAAGACCACAAATCTAATCTTCTCATTGCATCTAAATCACATTCAGATCAATGTCCAACATTTGGACCAAGATCAGATTGCCTCTCTGCTAAGAGGAGTCACTAAAATCCAGACCCGTTTCATCACTCCCTAGGAATGGAAGCGTCATGGTTATACAATCGTTTATGATCACATCACCCTCATGTATTCCCAATACCTTTACATCCTAAAAAGTAGAAGACCCATAATAAACCCGAAGTATTAGATCAACTTTATACTATCTACTTCAGGGTTTTATTAGAAAGTTTCTCATTTGATCATTGGGAGTAGGTATCGATCATATACTTTCCAAAAGCGTATATCATACCTAGGTCTTGATCATATACTTTCCAAAAGTATATATCAAACATACACATTCAGTCAAGCTTCCAAAGCGAGACGATCGTGCATGAAATTTGATTATTCCCATTATCTTATGAGTGAGATCATGTCTTCCGATTCTGTAGTGAACCTGTATGATCCCTTTGAGAGATTGTATTACTCATATGCCCTTATATGCACACCAGCGCGTCGGTGTATAGACCTTGGTTAGGTCATCAACCAATTGGTCTGCCAAATGTACATACTCAGACATATAGTAACATATATGTCTCCTGTCAGAGGATACGTGCCTATATCATGACAGCATACGACATAAAACTTTGGTTATCTCGATCTCGTTAAGTCAACTCTTTGACCAAGCTAATCTGACACCTCCAAATCTCTTTTCCTATGCAGAGGACCTGCATCAAGAGGTCGGTCAGATATCAGCCTATGTGAGAAAGGATTGCCATCTCCTACTCAGGATGGAGATCATCTCGTAACAATCATTTGACGGTGCTTGATGAGTCATCAATCTAACCCTTTAGATATTTATCCCAGCACCAGCCTCTTTGATTCAATTATTGAATCAACAACTGTATGATTATTAATATGGCCATGGCACATATCCCTAATTATGATAAGTGACCTATTATGCAAATTATTTATTCTTCATTTCAGATCAGGGAATGATATGTGCAATAACATCTATTACATAATGGCACGCCACGGGCTCGCATGTCCATCAAAACCGGACTCGACGAAAAGGGGGGTCTGGGGGACCAGTTGACCGGAGTCAACAATTCCCACTGGACCAATCAGGTGTGGGCTAGAATAGGACAAAATAGACTACAAGATAAAATAACTAAAGAAAATAAAGATAATTGACCTAAAAATAATAAACAAATTTAAATTAAAAAACGATTAAAATACAAAATGTTTTTTATTTTTCAAGGAATTTTTCTGTGAAATTTAATTATTTGTATGCAAAATAAATTCTTGTATTTACAATATATAGCATTATAAACAAGTATATTATAAAAACTTATTTTGAAAAATTATTTTTACTTATCTATTTTTACGCAAATACCCTCATTTTTATATTGTGTTTATTTACAACATAATTTTTGGAGTTTAAATCATGTTTATTTTATTTTTATTATTTATGTACATGTAGTGGGACATATGTACTTTTTCCTTATACAAGTGAGAGATGTTTTTTATTCTTATTTTATTTTTCTGAATTTTGTTTTATTTTTATTTTTTTGGAATGTACATAAGGAAGTATAAAGAATATTTCGAATTTTTTTATATGTATCCACAATAATGATCCATAGATATAACTAATATGTACAATATAGAGTGGGCCCTACTTATCTCTACTTATTTTGCTAGGCGATCATGTCAAAGCTTGACCTTCTATTAGAGTTCGTGTCACTCTATATTTATTCTAAATACCTCCTTCCTTTTTCATTATTGTTTATTCTTTTATTTTTGCACAAATACGTGCTAATTGTGCAATATTATCATATGCATGCATAATGATTACTTATTATATTTACACCTATTTACATAATGCTTTTGCCAAGACAAATAACTAAAATAAAAGAATAACGAGTGAGAATCAAGGATTCATCAGAGAACTAGCAAAGTTTAACTATAGGGTGTGATGAATCTACGATTTATCATCTCAATTTATTAATCTTAGTAAAATCCCTGAGTAAAATCTCAAATAAATATCCATAAAATAAATAAATTAATAAAGTGACTCTTGTAAATAAAATACAATAATTATTACATATTATATTATACATAATAAATTAATACTAAAAAGGCCCTGAAATAAAGGAGTTTTTCATCTATAAGTAGCTAAAAACTTCATATATTTTTAATAATTTCATTTCAACTTCTTTTTGGCTAATTTTTTTTGACTTGTTTATAAAAATGTATATAAAAATATAAAAATACAAATAAATACTCCTAGATCCAAAAGAGAAAAAGTCATCAAGTCCAACATCCTGGCCAAATTCCTGCTCAGTATGAACTCTAAATTCACCAAACTCACTTTTAAAGTTGAAGTTAAAAAATTATCTATACAATGAAAGTGTTTCATTAAAATCGAAGCTCATTTGTAAAAATATGGATTTTGGGACCTAGGTATACATTGTATAATATGTAAATAATCATTATTTCTTCAATTTTAATTTACTTTTCTTAATTACTGAAAATCTAAAAAATCATTTTTTTCGTTGTATTTTATTTCTACCAATTTTTTATTTTTATGTTGTAAATATATTTTATAAAAATGTAAAAAAATAAAATTAGAAAATAAAAAAATTGTACATATTGTTTGTCTTATCTTGTAAATTCTCCTCTCCTTTTCTTCTCTTTATTTTATTGTATTTTAGTAGCCTACTTTATTTTATTTTTTTTTCATTATTTAATTTTCCTTCTCTACAATTACCACCCATTCCACTCCATCTTCTCCACCATTTTCATAGCCTCCCTTCCACTCCACCATTTTTTCAACCTCCTTTTCAACTACACCATCCCACCATCTTTTCTAACCTCCATTTCTCTTTTTCTAAATCTCATTCTCCTCATTTTTGCCTTTGATCCACCTTTATGTGAGAGACAATTGAGAGCTCCGATCACTTGTCTCAGTGATAGCAAACAACAAAGTAGAGCAACGATTGCTTCCTCTCCAATGATATCTGTTGGCACTCAAGTTAACATCGCATTCGCCTTCGTGCGGTACTCGAGCTCATCGCTCGCCGACAATTCAAGCGAGGACCATGCTTCTTGTGAGCACACTACAAGTTTCCGCTTCCATAGCAGGTAATTTCCCTTTTTGTCCTTCATATCATTTTTTATTTTCTCATTTTTTACATCACATCACCACCCACACCTTCATTTATCCATTTTTTAGCATATCAATATAAAAGATTAAATTTAAAAAATTTGCAACACGATACAACAACAAAAAATCAAAATAGTTAAAAAAAGGTAGCTCAGCTAGGCCTCCACCTCCAGGCAATCACCTCCAGTTGTGTCGGACCCCCGCCAGTCGTTACATCTTGTGTCCGCCCTCGCTTGGCCAAGCCTTCATCATAGCTAACAACCCCCATAAACACCTACAGTTGCAGGCCATCCTGCACGACCATCTCCAGCCTCCAGCGCCAATTCGTGGATCCCCTCCAGCTTCTAGGTGCTCCCTCTCCACTATAGGTGCTCCCTCTCCACTACGCATGAAACTCCTGTGCAGAGCCCTCCGCTCATAGGTCCCAACGCATGTCATCGCCCTACACGCTATCCTCTAGTCTACCGTCACCTTGCAACCATCGTCGATCTCTGCCGTAGCCACCTACATGCGTAGGCCCTTTGCCCATGACCTGACCCATCCGCAACGCCCCAGTCAAGGGCTTCCCCTGTCGTGTCTAATCCTGCCACATGCTATCAACCCACAAACGTTGTTTCCCCATCCCACCTTTGTTGATCCCTATCGCAAGCAAGGAGAAGGTCATTGATGAGCGGCATGCCAACTAGGGTTAACTAAAAAGTATTATCAAGGTTATTGTGACCCCAATCGATGAGTCACGCTCAATCAAGAAAAATGAACCACTCAGAATAGATCAAGCAATCACGAATAAATGTAAGCGGTTCGCTATTTATTTTACCGTGTATAACAACCATGGTCGAACACAAGGAGAATGAGAAAACATACGAAGTACTCAATTCTCAAAAATAAAACACATATTTTTAGTGGTTTTTTAATTTTGCAATTTTTTAATTTTTATTAAGTGCACAAAATCAACAAATAAGAAAACAAGGCAACACACAAGTCTTTTTTGTTTTTCTTTAAATCTAGAAATGCGCAAAAAATTGGGATAAAAATATTTTTGAGTTTTTAAAGTTTTAAAGTGTTTTTGTAAATTTTTGTAGTTTTGCAAATGTTTTTATAATTTTATAAAAATCAAACAGTGACTAAAAATGAGAATAGTGCACAACCAGGATTAAATTTTAATATAAATGTAATTAAAATGCCTTAAAATCATGAATAATAAGTTTACGAGAAAACACCAGAAAAATTCTATGAATATGAACTAAAATGAGAATTTTTGGATTTTTATTGATTTTTATAAGATTTTTATAATATTTTAAGTCTTTCGCAATTTTGAGGATTTTTATATGGGATTTTCAAAAAAATTGCTATTGTAGATAAAATAGACAAAAACACACTAACATGATCTTTATTAGAATTTTTAAGGTAATTAATTTTTATGGATTTTCAAAAATAGACAGCAAGCTTTCTATATGTTTTTTATTTTTCAGAAATAAGAAATGCAAGGAAATTAATCCCTAATATCACAATATATACTACACATCAACAGGAATCGAGGGTAACTTTTAGGTATTTTTTTGTATTAATTTGATAATTATTAAGTCCAAAATACGAGATATAATTATCCATAGTTTTTAGGGACGTAAATGTAATTAAAATAAACTTCTGAATAACACAAATGAAAAGTATAAGGATGAAGTTACAAAAATTCCAAGCAATCACACGCACAACACGCAATGCAGACTCACAGTGTTATAAATGCAATTACCAAAAACTTAGCATTCGATTCATAACAACAAAGAAGTTGATACAATATACTAGAAATAACCCAAAGAGCACGTGGGGATGCATAGTTTAATTAAATAGGTCTAAAGTGCAAATATCAGAAACTACGAGGTCTAAACTGTAAAAGTTCACAACTGCAATTTTCATTTAATAGACTAAAGCTAAATAGCGAGACATGCAATGATAGGATGGAAATATACCCCTTGAGGCATGTGTGTAATGCATGGGACGACTAACGGTGCTGATGACCGCTACCAAGTTGATATGATGGCTCTGATCTGTCAGCTATGTGTATGCCAGATGCTCTAGAAGGTCTGATCTAACGGCCCCAAAAGTTTCTTTGTCGGATGGTTGTGATGGAATCTGGTAGAGGTGAGGTCATCAAACGACAGACAGAGGGCCTGGAAGAACAACCCCTTAGGAAACTTTCAATCGGTCAATGGAGGCAATCCACTACTCTAATGAAGTCACCAAAGGGTCCTGCAATGTCGTGAGGGGTCTCCGCTTCCGATGGATGGCTCTGATGGAGGTGACGACAATCGGATGGGTGTGGTTGTGAAGCTCCTCCTTGAGCTACACCGCCTAAGCAGTTGAGGCCTCAAAACGATCCCTAGCGTGCTTGTAGACCTGCTAAGGGAAGATAGGGCTCGGGGCTACGCTTTGACCGTGGTTTTTACTTCAAAGGATAAGGGAAGTGGCGGTGGGTGGTGATCGACCTCCGGTGAAGGAGTTAGAAGGAGGTCTAAGCCTAATCTTGACATGATGGTTGAGTCTTAAGATGGTTGGATTGCGTGAGAAGGTGCGGAGTGAGATGTAGCATAAATCGGAGTGGGTAGATGTAGGACAGGGCTCCGACCAGCTGGTCAAAGCAAGTGAACTTCGGCGATGGTGGAATGAAAAGATGAATCGAAATGAGAAATGTCATGTGTATGAGTGATACCAGAAGCTACTGAGATGCTCATCAATGTTAAGAAACTGTGGGCGGTCGTGTCTTGGCCTCAACCAAGTTGCGGTTTATCGGGGCACGACCACGTTGTTAGTTACGAGTCACCAGGTGCCTTCCAATGATCCTGAAGGGCTCCTCCACTAGCTGTCACTTCAACGAAGGTGTCTATGAGAGAATGGGGGCGCGAGGGACGAGCTGCTGCTCATTGGAGGTGGAGTCAAAAATTTATAGGCAACTCCATGGACTGGAAAGATCAAGCAAGAACACACAACCTTAGTATGATATGTGCTTTCCTAGTATCCACGAAGATCACGGATCCTAGGATGAGGCTCAGGCAAGAAATCGGGGCACAAGGTGGCTGGAGTCGGTCGGGGAAATGGTGAGAAGAAGGACCGACGAGAAGGATTTAGGTTTGACATAGATGGAAGGAGGTGTTCACCGGAGTCAACAAAGCCTCTAGACCAATCAGAAAATTAGGATATATGAAATAGTAAAAGAATCAATAAAAATAGTAAATGATTCAAAAAAAGTGTATAAAATAAAAAATTCTTTAATATTTTTCAAACTATTTTTCTATGATTTTTAATTATTTTTATTAAAAAATAAATTAATTTGTATACAATATATAGTATTATATACAAGTATAATATACCTATGTTATATGTAGAAGTACTTTTATTATTTTATTATACAAAAATACCCTTATTTTATATTTTATTTTTTTATAACATAATTTTAAAAATATAAATTACTTTTTAATTTATTTTTATAAATTAATAAGGGTATATAATAAATAGTGGATGTAATATATACACATGTATTTTATATAATGAATGGAGGATTTTTTTATTTAATTTTCTGATTTTTATTTTTTATCTTAAATTATTTCTATAAAAATGTACAATGGTGTAAAATTAATAATTTCATTTTATTTTGTAAAAATAAATATGTATAAATTTAGTTAGTATGCATAACACATAGTGAACCCTATCTCTCTCCACTTCTTATATTTTGCGATCAGGTCAAGGCTTGACCTTCTCTTGGGGTTTGATTCACTAATTATTTTTCTAAATACATTATTCTTTTTCTTTTCCTTTATTCTTTTATTTTTTCAAAAAAGCATGCTAAATATGCAATATTAACTCAGGCATGCAAATTGCTAAGTTATTGTATTTACAAGAATTTAAACTGATTCTTTGCCAAGAAAAAGATCTAAAATAAATAAAGAGTGATAATCATGTATTCAACAACCCCCTATAATTTACCTTTGTTAGTCTCTTAGCAAACACTTATTTGAAAATGAAGTTAAAAGAGAAAGAAAAGAAAAAGAATCAAGGTCGATTATTAAACTTATCTTCATTAAATTGAAGTATGGAGCTCAGTCAGACCTTTAGTTTGTCAGAACCTTAATGGGAAATAAGTTTAAGACTCAACATCCTCTAAGTTCCACAATGTTATGGAAAGACTTCTCAATAAACTAGATCAGAACAAATCTACATACGAAACTCTAATGACTATGCATCTTTTCTTGTACTGTGTAGGTGATATGTTGCTCTCCACCTCAGAAATGATAAAGAAACAGCCTCCTTCAACAAGATAACTCTAATTCCTCAGCCAAGCATCTCTTTCCTCGAAGAGTGGGGTATTCAATTCTAAGTTCATGTGCAACCAACTCAAGAAGAGGGAAAGAAGTGGACCATGACTAGTTTAGCCACGTATCCCCAGGAGTCTAACAAGTGTATCTAAGTCTCCCGCTGCAAGCTTCATGAGATGAGAAAGTGTAGTAAATAATCTTTACTTTATTTAACTATATACAGTCTGGCAGGCATTTTATTTTCAATCAGGCATGTCCACTTTTTGGAGTTTTTCTTGATTTTGCACTTTTTTTATGTGCATATGTACAACATATCTACATGGTGCAGCATATACATAAGGAGTTTTTCTTCTTGAGCCAGTATACTATCCCTCTTTTAAAGTATTATTGCAACCCACAACTCCCGTCTTTAGACCTAAGCACCTCTAGACCAAGTTGAGGTGGACATACCTCCTAATGGAAGATGAAAGGTTCCTCCTAGAAGTACTTCCCTCGTACGCTACCCCAAGCCAATGGATTCTGCCTCCTCACCACCTCATCGTGTGGAGATATGTGTAAGGTGCTAGTCCAAGTAAAGCCATTGTCTCTGAGAGTCATGTATGCGTTGTTAAGTGTTATACATAGGCTCATCAAGATGACATGTGAACATAGACTAGTGGACGTAAAGAATTAAGTCACTAATGGACCTAAAAGTCTTAAACTCAAATCTGATAAGGTTCCTCTAAAGTTAGGTGGATTAAGGTCTTAACCAAGCTCCAATTTCAATTTTAATTGCAGACTAGTTTAAATGTCAACTATGATTCAGAAGAATATACAAACAAATATGTACAATTTCTTATGCAATTTTCAGAATACGCAAAATTTCTGAAAAGGTTTAAATACAAGAAATAAGAGAAAGTTTTGCAAACTATTTACAAACATTTACACAAAATTTTTGCAAACTTTTAATTTTCAAACATTTTTCAAAACTTATGTTCTATATACATGATTTTGATATAAATACTTTTATAAAAAAATTTAACAATCAAAACATTTTTACAAACATTTGTACATAAATACTTTTTACAAATATCTATTTACAAACATGTATGTGCAAGAAAGAAATTTATATACAAGAAAAATTTTAACAATTTGTGGATTTCTAGTTTGTAGTTCTTAGCCATATTATCTATTAACACACTCACACAAAGTACGAGTTATGGCTAAAGTATATATACAATATATACGACACCCCTCTATTCTTAGCTCGAATGATCTCCTCAGAGAGATCAGAGAGCGATGAAGGAAGATAAAACTCGTGCTGAGTATTGGGAAGTGAGAAGAAAGGGTATACTATAACAACGAATAAAAGAATGTAATGAATAGAGGTCGGTGATCCGCCTATACTTAGGATCTAGTAATTCTAAATATAGAAGACTATACATAAGGGGAAACTGATCGTTAGAATGTACAAGGTCAACATCCCATATACTTAGTATAAAATATACCTAAGTATATGCAACAAAACATCGGTAAAAAGAATCGAATGATAATCACAAGTTCTACAACTCCTATACTTATGGTAAATTACACCCTAAGTACAACATAATCACAAGATGAAGATGGGGTGTTGGACTAAAGAGTGAATGATATGGACAATTGGATCTGTGCAATTGCGGGAGAAACTTGCTAATCATGCATGAGATGCAAATGATGTGAGTGAAAGGTCACATCTCTTGCAAAATGAATAGGGGCAACGTCAATGATCTGCGGATCATGATTTATATATGGCTTCAGGCACTGACCGTTAACTCGAAAGGTCGAATCAGACGAAATCTCAGATATATCAATGCTACCATTGGTGTGCATCTTTCGGAGCAAGTATGGCCCCTTCCATTTACTTTGCAACTTTCCTGTAAAAAATCTCAAACTAGCATCGAATAACCATACTCTCTGGTTCGGCTCAAATTGTATGTGAGAGTCATGCCATATCTTCACTCTGCTTATATTGTAGGCTACTCGAAAAGGTTGTATCTCTAAGCTCCTCCAGGGCTGCCAACTCTACTTTCCTCTCATATGCTCTTGGGAACCAATAATAACTCAGTGACTGCCCATAGTGACATGTCCTTGATCTCCACAGGTAAATGGCATGGCTTGCCATAAATGATATGAAAGGGAGACATACCCGAAGTTGTCTTGAAGGAAGTCTGATAGGCCCACAAGACCGAGTCCAAAAATTGTGACCATGATGACCGAAAAATCCTACAAAATCCGGATAAAGGTGAAAACAAGGGTCGTTGCGACCCGTATCTCGTGGTTCGGTCGATTTAGAAAAAGATAGTTACACCAAACCAAGACAATCAAGCACTAAAATCAAAAGCGGTCCTTGCTACTTTTATTAGCCTGGTATAGCGAACAGGGTCGAACTCAGGGAGCACGTGATGGCCTTACGTCCTATGAAGTAGTCAAAAATCGAAAATAAAAGTGGAAAATATTTTTGGTGGATTTTTAAGAATTTTAAATGTTTTTGTGTTTTTAGTTTTATAAGAAAAAGGAGAAAACAAGCAAGCTCAACAAATTATTAAAGCATACAAAATTGATCCAAAAATTCAAATAAAATTATTTTTGTCTTTATTAGGTTTTTTAGTGTTTTTGGTGAATTTTTCAGAATTTTTCAATTTTTATGTGATTTTATAAAAATCAAGAAAGAGGAAAAATAAGAGCTACTATGCAACCAGACTTGTAAGATCAATTAAAAATATAAAATTGATCTATAAAAGTCTGCAGGTAAGTTTTATGAAAAATATATGTAAATACTAAGCTATAGTAAAAGAGTTTATATTTTTGGATTTTTTAGAATTTTTATGAGTTTTTTAGGGTTTTGCAATTGTTAAGGTTTTTATAAATCCAAAAAGCACGAAAATTGGAAAGAAACTAAAATACACTTAAACTAACTTATCTAATTTTTTTAGAATTTTTAGAGGAGTTTTTATATTTTTCTTTGATTTTTTAATTCAAACAGTACCAAAAATCACTATTTCTATTTTCTAAAAATAATAAAACGCCTCAAAAATGTCCCAAAAATTTAGGGAAATTTTTACACAGTGGCAGGAGCCACATGTCTAAATTTCACCTAATTTGGATTTAATTTGCTATTTTTATCAATCAAAACAAGGCATACAGTACACAGGGACCTAAATGCAAAGAAAACATAGTTCAAGGATCAAATAATAATAAAATCAGAAAATCCAGAGGTCCTTGTGCAAAAAGTCCACAAAAGCACACGCACAGCAAGCGAATCAGGCACAGAGGGGTATATCTGTAAATCCTATTTATAAAAGATCCATCAGTAACACATAGGAAATACAAGACAAAAGTGCAAATATTCCAAAACATCACATGTCGAAGCATGTGGCTTACACACACAGGGACTGAATTGCAAATACAGAAACATCGAGGTCCACAATGCAAAAAATCCAAAATAAAAACAACTATACTAAATATTTACAGGACTAAACTATAAA
Organism: Ottelia alismoides; assembly: GCA_037367405.1. Taxonomy (NCBI): domain Eukaryota; kingdom Viridiplantae; phylum Streptophyta; class Magnoliopsida; order Alismatales; family Hydrocharitaceae; genus Ottelia; species Ottelia alismoides. The sequence continues at coordinate 734,330 of JAZKJV010005562.1, read as the reverse complement.
AGCAATAAACAGAGGGGCCTAAGTGATATTACCCCTTATTAAAAGCGGACGGCCCAAGGGTTGCCACGTGGAGGATCTGACGGTGGGAGGGTGTGGCTAACCCTTCGCTGAATCGATGGCGAGGAAGACGCCACGTGTAGATCGGACGGTGAGGGTGGCAGACGCCTCTCGCGGATGAACGTCCTCGATCGAGTCCTAGGTGGATCGAACGGTGGATGCTCCTCGTGAATGGACGGCCTTGATCAGATCTGGAGCGGGGGACTCGATCGAACGACAACTGGAGGTTCTCCAATAACAGCTCGCCAGCGAACTTCGTCGGCTCAGTGCGCGCGGTGGAGACCTCCTCTTGGGTTGCTGAGGTGTGGAATAAATCGCCTAGGCTGGTCCGCAGCTGATAGGGTCCTCCGATAGGGCCGGGGAGCTCCAAGGAGCTCCAACGACGAGGGAGGAGCTGAGCCTCTGTGCTTGAGTGTTCAGACCCTCAGATGGGTCTCTTAGACCTGCAAAAAAGAACACAAAGGCTCCTGGGTCGAGGGCAAATTGCCTCGACCCGGTTAGGGGTGAAATGGGTGATCGGATGAGTGGCGGCGTAGTCCTCCGGCGAGCGGCGGCGGAGGAGGACCGGGCTTCCGGCTCCGAGACGAGTCAGAATGATCGGATGGGTGCAGAATGTGGCGAGAAGTCTGACGGAGGTGGTAGTCGGGTCGGATGGGCAAATGGATGATGGGAGCGATGAGAATCGGCCGGCGAAGGCCGGCGGCGCAAATGGACATAATGGAAAATTAAGGTCAACTAAAGGGTATCGGGGTTACCTGACGGAGGAAATTGACTAGGCTGAAGCTGGGGGAGCTCCTGGGGTCTTTGCCTCAAGGAATCGTCGGGGTCCGAGGCTCGGCGCACCTCGCGGCGGCGCATGGCAATGAGATCGTCGGATCAGTGACTGGAGGCACTTCCTCCTCACGGCGACGCACGACGATGAGATCGTCGGATCAGTGGCTGGAGGCACTCTAGGGAAGGCAATGGAGGTCCTGGGATGGGAAGGAGGAGCCAAAGATGGCCTGAATTGTGTGGCGGAGGGCAAGCTTTATAGTGCTATGGGTCCGGAAAAATGGGAGTCGGGTGCGCTTGGTGAAGCAAGGACCCTAGGCAGCTGATCGGGCGAGGATCTCAGATCAACAAGGGTGGATTGGCGCCCGGAGTTTGGATAAATAGAGGTCGGATTGTGTCAGCAAAATTCGGAGAAATCGGGTCAAAACCCGATCCACCTGGAAGGGGGTTCGCGGGGGAGAGTTGATCGAGGTCAACAATCCCCCGTGGACCAATCAGATAATTCCGCTAATTAATTATTTGAAAATTCGATTAAAATTATTAAATGATTTTATTTTGAAAAAGTCAAAACATGAAAAATGTTTACTTTTTTCAAATTATTTTTTTTGTGATTTTTATTTATTTTTTTGAAAAATATATAACGTATACAAAATATTATTATTATATACAGGTGTATATATAAATGGTTTTTATTTTTATTTTTATTTTTATTTGTTTATTTTTGTACCTTTATTCCAATTTCATATTTTATTTATTTTCAACATAAAATTTGGAATAATAAGGTATTTTTATTTTATTTTTACGATGTATTTACATGGGTTAAATAAATAAGTTTATATAATATTTACATGATATATACACAAGGTGAAATTTTATTTTTATTATTTTCTTTTTATTTTATTTTTATTTTCCTAATTTTTATTTTATTTATTTACACCATGAATTCTGGAATATAGAGATAATTTTATGGAATTTTTGGTAATTATTTGCAAGGAGAAAATAAATAGTTATGTTACTTTATATACATGGTCTATATACACTGATGGGGAAGACTTTTAGGTCTTTTTATTTTTATTTCATTTTTATTTTAGTTTTATTTTTACAAATATGTACAAAATATGAGAAATAATTTTTAATTTTTATTTTGAGGAAAATAAATTTATTTAAATACATGGAGGTATGTACATGTATGAATGAACTTATCTCCCTCTACTTGGGTTCTTTTGCGGTCAGGCCCAGGTTGAGCTCTCCCTTGGGATTAGGTCACTCAATATTTATTCAAAATATTTCTCTCTTTTTCTTGTGTTTCTTTATTCATTTATTTTGGCACAAAAACATGTTAATTAAGCATATTTACATGATGCATGTGTTTTGATAATTTATGATATTTACACTTATTTACATGGTATTTTGCTCAAGTTTCTAGCTAAAATAAAGGAATAAAGAGTGGTGAATTGGAATTCATTACCCCCTATACTTTACTTTTGCTAGTCCCTTAGCAAACACTTATTTGAAAAAGAAGTGCAAATGAGAAATAAAAAGAAAAAGAGGAGAAATCAAGGTTGAATATTAAACTTTCCTTCATTAAATTGAAATGTGGAGCTCGGTTAGACCTTTGGATTATTAATTTGTCGGAATCTTAATTGGACTTAAGCTTAAAACTTAACAGCCTCTAAGTTCCACCAATCTATGGTCAAGACTCGTCAATAAACCAGATCAGAACCACAAACTCTAATGACCATGAATCTTTCCTTGTACAGTGTAAGTGATATGTGGCTCCCCTCCTCAGAAGTAACAAAGAAGCAACCTCCCTCAACTCGGTAACTCTAATGCCTCGGTCTAGCAACTCTTTCCTCGAGAAGCGGGGTATTCCCTTCTTAGTTCAAGTGCAACTGGCTCAAGAAGAGAGGCAAGAAGAGAATGGACCATGGCCAGTGTAGCCATGTATCCTTGGGAGCTCTAACCAGTGTAGCTGAGTCTCCCGCTGCAAGCTTCATGAGATTGGAACATGTATACCATAAGCTTTTGCTTTATTTGACTATATACACTACGGTGGGATTGTTAATTTTTCAACTGGACCCACCACTTTTTTGGAGTTTTTTCTTTTTGTACATTTATTTTTCATGTGCATATGTACAACATATCTACATGGTGCGGCATATATACAAGGAGTTTTTCCTCTTGAGCCAGTAGACTATCCCTCTTTTGAAGCTTTATTGCAACCCACAGCTTCTGTCTTTAGACTTCATAACCACCAGATCAAGTTGAGACGTACTTCCTTCACTATAAGAAGAAGAGAGGTTCCGCCTAGAAGTACTACCCTCATATGCTATCTCAAGCCAAAGGAAACTGCCTCCTCACCACCTCATCCGTGGAGAGCTGTGTGTAAAGTGCCGGTGCAAGTAAAGCCATTGTCTCTGAGAGTCATGTGTGTGTTGTTAAGTGCTCTACTTAGACTCATTAAGATGACATATGCTCATAGCCTAGTGGAATCAAAGAATTAAGTCTCAATGGACCTGAAAAGTCTCAATCCTTAGCCCTATAAGGTTCCTTTTATCATTAGGTGGATTAAGGTCTAAACCAAGCTCCATTTGTCAATTTAATTCCAGGCCAGTTTAAATGTCAACTATGATTTGGAAAAACTATGCAAGCATTTACAAAGATGCTATTTTACAAATATTTACAAATGTGCAAAATTTTTGAAAAATGTTTGAAAACATGGATGTATGCATGAATGCAAAGTTTTGCAAAATATTTACAAAAATTTACACATGTTTTTTGCAAACTTTTTGTTTTTAAAACATTTTACAAAAATTTTATACTATATACATAATTTTTGATATGAAAATATTACAATCATTTGTACAAAAAGATTTTACAATCATTTGTACAAAAATAATTTTACAAATACATAGGTATGTGCAAGATGAATTTTATGTACAAGGGAAAATTTTTTAAATTTTATGGATTTTTAGCCATTTTTAGTTATAAACACACTCACACAAAGTACGAGTTATGGCTAAAGTATATACGAAATATATACACACACCCCTATACTTAGCTCGAACGATGTCCTCATAGTGATTAGGAGCGATTAAGAAGACATAACTCATGCTTAATATAGGGAAGTGAAAAGGAATGGCATATACAAAGACAAATCAAAGAATAGAATGAAGAGGACTCGGTGTTCCCCCCTATACTTATGATCAAGTAATACTAAGTATAGCAAGTTGTACATGAAGGGAAATCCAAGTGGAAGGATGTACAGGGTCTACCCCCCCATACTTAGGGTGAAATATCCTTAAGTACAGGCACCAAAACATGGGTAGAAAGGATCAAGAGATTACCCGAAGATCCTACATCCCCCCTATACTTAGGGTAAAGTACACCCTAAGTATAGCATAATCATAAGATGAGAAAAGGGATGCGGGATTAAAAAATAGAGTGATATGGACAACTAGATCTATACAAGTCGGAAGAACAGTGAAAATCAGGCGTGAGATGCAATAGGTGTGAGTCAAGAGACCACATCTGACGCAAAGTGAATAGGGGCAACATCAACGACCCGCGGCTCATGATCTAGATATGGCTTGTGCCGCTGGCCGTTCACTCGAAAGGTATCATCAAAAGAGAACTCAGATATATCAATACTCCCATTGTCATGTACCTTTCTAACCAAATAGGGTCCCTTCCATTTGCTCTGTAGCTTCCCTGGAAATAGACGAAGCCTAGCATCAAACAACCATACTCTCTGTCCTGGCTCAAACTGCTTGTGGCTGATATGAGAATCATGCCACTCCTTCACTCTCTCTTTATAATGTAGGCTATTTGAAAAGGCGGTATCACGAAGCTCCTCCAGGGCTACTAACTCTACCCTCCTCCGATCTCCTACACTCTTTGGATCCAAAAGTATATCAGTGACTGCCCAAAGTGACCTATGTCTCAGCTCAACAGGTAAATGGCACGGCTTGCCATAGACGAGGTGAAAGGGAGATGTACCCAAAGGAGTCTTGAAAGACGTCCTATATGCCCACAACACCGAGTCCAAAAGCTGTGACAAATCCTTTTGGTCAGAGCAGACGACTTTCTGTAATATAGTTTTGATCTCCCTGTTTGACACTTCAGCAAGACCATTCGTCTGAGGATGGTATGGAGTGGCAACTGGATGGTCTATGCTAAACTCACTAGCAAGGGACTTTACCTTGTCCTTGACGAAATGAGACCCCCCGTTAGATATCAACACTCGAGGTACCCCGGACTGTGAAATGATATTCTTCCTCAAAAATCTGCAAACAGTCCTAGCATCCACGGTTCAGGCGGGGATAGCCTCAACCCAACGACTCACATAATCGACGGCCAACAGAATGTACTCAAATCCCTGACTCCTAGGGAACGGACCCATGAAATCGATGCCCCATGCGTCAAAAACCTCACAGAAGTGTATGGGCTGCATCGACATCAAATCACGCTGTCCACAAGTGCCCATCCTCTAACAGTCAGTACACCTCTTCATGAACTCATCAGAGTCCTTGAAGAGAGTAGGCCACCATAGGCCGGATTGGAGCACTTTCTGTGTCATTCTCCTCCCTGAGTGATGTCCTCCTGCCTCAAGCTTGTGTCGGTAAGTAAGGACGTTGTAGTGCTCCTCCTGAGGAATGCACCTACGCCAGATACTATCCCTCCCTCGTGGTAAAGGACAGGATCCTACCAATGGTAAAACTTGGCCTTCGCGAGGAATGTCTCAAGTTTCTGCCTGGGCCAATCTTGTGGAACTTTCTTGGCGACAAGATAGTTCACAATATCGGCATACCATGGGAGCGAGGCGATAGCAAGGATCGCCTCATATGGGAAGGTCTCACATATAGGCTCAATCTGCTCAGAATCCTCAAGATACTCCAATCGGGAGAGATGATCCGCCACCACATTCTTGACTCCAGGCATATCCTTAATCTCTATGTCAAACTCCTGGAGTAGAAGGATCCATGTGGTCAATCTAGCTTTGGCATCCTTCTTTGCCATGTGGTACCTGATGGCGGTATGATCAATGTATATGGTCACTCTAGATCCAATGATGTAAGATCTGTACTTATCTAGGGTGAAGACTACGGCTAGCATCTCCTTCTCTGTGACGGTATAGTTCCGCTGCGTGGCATCCAATGTACGGCTAGCGTAGTGAATGGCAAATGGGACTCCATCCCTCCTCTATCCCAGCACGGCCCCTACGGCAAAATCGGAGGCGTCCGTCATGATCTCAAATGGGAAAGACCAAGCGGGTGGCTGGAGAACATGAGCCTCTATAACACAGCTCTTGATAGTCTCAAACAATGACAGACACTTATCATCAACAAGGAACTCGGTGTCTTTCATCAACAGATCAGTCAACGGTCGGGCAATCCTACTGAAATAATGAATGAAGCAGTAGAAACCGACGTGCCCCAGAAAAGACCGTAACTGCCACAAGTTGGACGATGGATCGAGTTTTCTAATGACGTCCACCTTGGCCGGATCAACCTCCATGCCCCTGTTGGAGATGATATGGCCAAGCACCGTCCCTTGAGTCAGCATGAAGTGACTCTTCTCCCAAGACAACACATGGTGAAACTCTATGCATCGTTGAAGGACTCGATTTAGGCAATCAAGACAAGAATCGAATCCGTCGCCGTAGATCGAGAAATCATCCATGAAGACCTCCAAGCACTCCCCCACCATGTCCGAAAAGATGGACAGCATGCATCTTTGGAATGTCGCCGGAGCGTTGCACAATCCAAATGGCATGCATCTGAAAGCATATGTCCCAAAGGGACAAGTGAAGGTAGTCTTGTCCTGGTCCTCGGGCGTGATGGCCACCTGATTATAGCCAGAGTACCCATCCAAGAAACAATAATGGCTCTTCCCTGCCAGCCTCTCAATAATCTGATCAATAAAGGGTAGGGGGAAATGATCTTTCTTGGTGGCCTGGTTCAATCGTCTGTAATCTACACAGACCCTTCAAGAAATGGGTACCCGCGTAGCGATCTCCTCTCCAGACTCCGTGACAACTATAGTGATCCTGTATTCTTGTGCACCACATGCAACGGACTAACCCACTTGGAGTCGGAGATGGGGTCGATAAAATCGACGCTCACCATTTTGAGATCTCCTTCATGACAACCTCTCGAAGATTCGGGTTCAGCTGCCGCTAGAATCACGTGACGGCTTCGCCTCATCCTCGAGATATATTTGGTGGGAGCACAGAATTGGACTGATCCGCTGGAGATCGACTACACTCCATCCTATCGCCTTGCGGTTCTTTTCAAGAACCCCCATCAGACAGGATTCTTTCGCTCCAGTCAAATAAGCGGAGATAATGACTGGGTACATCTCATGCTCACCCGCAAGGAACCTATACTTGAGCGATACTGGTAGCGGCTTCAGCTCTGGACAAGTAGGTGCTGGCAAATCTGGCTTCTAAAGAATCCGAGGGTATGCTGCCAAATCTGCACGGGAGAGTGAGAACTCTCGCTCACAAACTGGATTTGGAGAAGGCTGCTCAGCTGGACTATCTCTGCTCTGCATGGAACGAACCTCCTCTCTAGCTGTAGGATCAGTGGAAGTCAGACACGGTGTCAAATCATCAAACTCTGCCCAATCAGTATCTGACTCTGAGGGATCATACTCACAAAAATCTGTATCACGATCAAGAACCGAAACTGCTGCCGAAAAAGTATCCTGGACCAGGAATGCGCTCTCCAAGCTCTCCTTTGTTGGCGTCTCTGCATCAGCGAACTCTAAATTTGAGAGGATGGCATGTGCGACTGGATCTGCCCAAACTGCCTCATCATCTGTAATCACAAAGTCACAATCTTGGTGGATGTCTCGCCCTGCCTCTGTCAACTGCTCTGAATCTGTGGTCGGCTCTGAGCAATCTGAATCTCTAGCTCTAGTCTCCTCGACCATCTCTATTTGTATACTCTCACCCTCAACGTGAAAGTACACCTTCCTGCTATCATGGTCGGACACTGCCTTGGCTGCGGCCAAGAACGGGCATCCTAAAATGTTGGGGGTATCGGTCACTAACTCAGGGATCTCCATGTCCAACACAACGAAGTCCACGTGGAATTTCAGGCCCTGAATCGTGACGACAACATCCTTCAGTAACCCCTTCGGCCTCTTGACTGATCGATCAGCAAACTAAAGGCCCGTCATGCTCTGTCCGAGAGTGCCCAACTCAAAGCGGTCGAGAAGGGCTGCCGGAAGTAGGTTGATCGAAGAAATGTTGTCTAATTGAGTGCGGTCGAACCTCTGCTCATGAATGTGGCATCTGACATACGGGGCTCCTGCATTTGGCCTCTTGGCTGGCAAACGGTTTTGTATCGCGAAACAAGTGGCTCTAGTAAGCACATGGATCTCAGAATGATGGTTCCTCTTCTTCCTCCTAACTGTGGTCCTGTCTCTGAGTGATTTCTGGAGTAGAGGGATGTGCTCCAAGGCCTCCTGTAGAGTCAGCTGAATATGGAATCGATCTATCATCTGCTGTCTGGACTCTATCTGGTCATTCTTTTTTGGATTTTCTATTTTCTTCCCCTTTGCCATGTGAAGTTCTCGTGGAAAGGGGATCACAGGGTCCTTCTAAGATGAAGGACTAGGAGAGGGTCTGGCATGCTCATGAACATCAGAATCCACACAAACATCATCAATCAACACATGTGGATCCGAAAATAACATACCATTTCCTTTATTTCCAGAAACGTCCTGAGATACATGTACAGACGGAAAGACAACAGGACTAATTGAAGTAGAATTGGTGGCCTCAATAACACCCTCGGCATGTCGTCTCGCGGCGTCAGTACCGTGCTCTAGCTCAGCAACTGTGGTGGCGTCAGTACCACCTCCTCCATCTGGTGAATCGACGGCCTCAGTACCGTCGGCTGGATCAATGTCCAGGTGGCATCAGTGCCACCGCCATCATCTCTCGTGGCCTCATTACCAAGCTCCTCCTCGTCTAGAGCTCCTGGTGTAGCGTGGGATCATCGCTCAGACGAGGCACCACCTACTGGCATCCTACCTCTCCTAAGTGTGATAAAATCAGCATCAAATATGTATGTAGAAAAATCACCAAAAGAATCACTAGGAGTGGTAATCTCTGTAAACTCTACCTGCTCAGACTTCCTCTTTAGGTTGTTCGGGTTCGGCTCAATCTGTGCAGGGATGGCAGCCTTTCCTCTCACTATCTCCCACATCTCCTGGCGGAACTCATCTATCTCCCATCTGAAGGTAGCCTGTTGCTCAGTCATGAGACGGGCTAAGTCATCTATAATGGGGTTCTCATAGGCTGGCCCATGAGAACCTGGCGGGTGGCCTCGCTGGTAGTGAGGCTGCTGCTGTGGCTGGTGCGGATGAGAGGGGTACTGCTGTGGATGCTGCTGCTGCTGAGGAGGCTGATCACGCCTCCAAGAATGTCCCTGCTGATAGGGACGAGGACCATATTGGTATGACTGTTGTTGTTGCTGTTGTACTGGGGGCTGGGGATGTTGGTGCTGCTCTCGCTGATGGCCATACTGGCCACCCTAAACTGGAGGCTGCTGCTGGGAACTGGCACCTCCATCCAACCAACGGAATTTGGGATGGTCTCGTCGGATACCGAGCTGGAGTCGGTCGTACCAAATCACGTTGACATCCATCAACGGCTCCGGCTCGTAAGGGGGTGGCGGGAGTACTGCCAGAGGCTGATCTGGCTGGTAGACCACCATCTGGGTGCCTGAGGATGGTGGTGTCTGGTAGTACGACTGCACCTGCTGGTACGGCTCCGCCTGTACAAGGTGAACCTGTCTAGGCTGAGTGGAGCCTTGGGACGAACTGCCGTTGCTGCTCAGTTCTCCTCGTGACTGAAGACGGGGCTGAGAAGCCGTCTATGCCTCCTATAGTCACATGACATGTGTCTTCAGATCACTCAACAACTGTGCCATCTGCTCAATCTGCGATATGCTCTGCCACTGCTTCTTCTCGATCAGTTCCATCCAGTCAGCTTCTCGCTGATAATGCCCTTATCGGCGGATGTGGTCTCGGCCTGTGCGGGTGCCGCTGGCGAAGTGGAACGACCGGCGTCGACCCGTGCTATCCTCTGAAACTACACGGTCTGTGGCTGAGGGCGTCCCTGGGTGTAGAGTCGGGTCTGGGACATCACTGTATAGTTCTCGGTCATCTCCTCGTAGATGGCTTAGACCAGATCCTCGTCCTTGGTAAAGTAGGAACCTCCACAAGAAGCATTCACTCGGCTCTGCAGCTCTGGTGTCAACCCGCAGAAGAAGCTCTGAACTAGGTTTGACTTCGTGATGTCGTGGTGCGGGCATCTGTCAGTCAGCTCTCTGAACCTCTCCCATGCCTCATGGAACTGCTCGTTGGGGAGCACGGAGAAGTTGCTAATCAGGGCCCTCGCTACATTCGTCCGCCCGAGTGGATTGTACTTGTGTATGTACTCGGTGCGGAGCTGCTCCGAGGTGTACACAAACTTCCCCAAATGCTTCAGCCAGGTGACTGCTCTATCTGCCAGTGAAAAGGGGAAGGCGATCATCCGGATGGTGTCCTCGTCCACCTGTCGATCGTGGACGGTGTTGCAGATCATCAGAAACTCTTGGAGATGAAGATGGGGCTCCTCAGTGGCGAGCCCGTGGAAGTGGGGGAGAAGCTGAAGTGTGTTTGGGGGGAACTTGAAGTCCCCCACGATCGCAGGAAGTACCACCCAACTGTGTGTCTGAGTCGATCCGAGGTTGTGCAACTCCCGCATCGGTCTCGGCGGCTCTCCTGTTGTTGGCTGCTCAGGGTCTCTCCGTCCCTCGTCTCGCAGCTGATCTCTCTGCTCTCGGAGCCGCTCCATCTCTCTCCTCATCTCCACCATGAATGCCCCATGGTCCCGTATATGTCTCTGCATCGTCTCGAGGGAGGTTAACATGGTGGTGTTGATCGTACCCAGGTCCAGAACGTAAGTAGTCGTCTCTGGCCTCTGATCCTCGGTGTGATCCTCGCTGCTGGCCATGATCTCTGCAAAGGCAAAAGACCTAAACTCAGGTGCAGAAATATCATCTGTCTGTCGACTCACATCTGGCACTGGCATCTCAGGACAAGAAGAAGGGTGGTCAAGGGGGAACAGGGTGGAATCAAACTCGGGTTCGGAGAGCGGGTCTGAGCTCTCGCGAACCAACCTAGATGAACGGGCTGGAGTGCGGTCAAGCAATGCAGCCAGAGGCTCCCGAAGGGACCTCCTGCCCCTCATCTCGATCTGGCGATTCTGGCGGAAGAGATCTGGAAACAAACAAGATGAGCAATACAAACCCCGAATTCACCTACTCCACGCTGAGTTGAAGACCGTAAGAGTTCGATCAATTATCTTATATTTTTTATTTAGGTGATCATGTCAGGAAATCAGAGCGGTTACGTGACCTGGTAGGAATCCAATCCTCCAACCAGATTGTCCCGTATAAAAGACCGGTAGTCTGATCGGGGCTCGGATGTGGCTCTAGCTTAGTGTGCGGGTCACACTCTCGCGCAATCAAACCAGACATTGTAGGGGTTGCTCTCCCCAAGACTTATTTTTAGGTGAGGTGTCTTTTAGGGTCAAGCTTGTTTAGAAGTCAAAATTTTATAGTTTTTTAAAGTAATTTTCAAATAAAACAATGCCTAATGAATTTTTCGGCGCTCCTGATTATTTTAAGTCCAAAAACTGGGGGGAGAAGACGAAAAAGCCGATGCGCGGGAATCAATGATGCATGCAGAGTAAGAAACATATACTTGACTCCAGCAGTCTACATGCAGGGTGATCCGCGCATAAATAAAAGACTGAGTATAAACTACCTATATGATGCACGCGGAAAATCGATCCTAGCAGAGCAATTTCTACATAAGAGAATAGTAGTCGGGTACTCGAGCCTAGGTCCGGAGTCCTATCTTGGGAGGCACTCGGTGTCTGCCACAATAGATCTTGCACGCGCTGTATGTGACTCCTCAAGGCACAAGGACCAGAGCTCAAATAAGCCGACTTTTTCTTTGTAATTTAATTAATTAGATCCAATTATTAGAACTATAGGTATAGGTAGATAATTAGGTGTTTGAATCCTATTTAATTACGTCCCAAGCAATGAAAATCCTAAGCTAGGGCTGAAAAATGAGTAAATCAGATGGCAGTAAATAAACGGTCAAAACCGTGAAAAAACGCGAAAAATTCGATGAGGTCCCTCGAGCACACCGATGCTCGGTGAAATAGACCCCGAAAACTGCCAAGTGTCTAAGTCCCTGTATTATTACAAATTAATAATCTTGCAAAAAATAAAACTAACTAATCGACGACTATTCTACGGTTATTTCTCGCAGTTATTCCGCGGCTCCCGAACTTTGGCTCTACTCCTCACGCTCTCCTGCGGCATCATTAGGAAGGAAGTCACCTCCGACTCCCGCAGTTGCTTCGGCTTCCGAAGAAGCCGCCTCGATCCTCGAGCCCTCACAAGAAAGAGAAACCAAAGTGTCTCAGTCCAGAAAAATATATAATCAAATTAGAGAAAATATATCTATAAAAAAAATCTACAAAAAGCCGCGAAAAAGAAAAACCGTGGAAAAATCGAAATCGACTACTAAGCCGTGCTCCCCGGCAACAGCGCTATTCCGATGATCGAAAAATCCCACAAAATCTGGGTAAAGGTAAAAACAAGGGTCGTTGTGACCCGGATCTCGTGGTTCGGTCGATCAAGAAAAAGATAGAACCACCAAACCAAGACAATCAAGCACTAAAATCAAAAGCGATGCTTGCTACTTTTATTAACCTGATATAAAGACCAAGGTCGAACTCAGGGAGCACGTGATGGCCTTGCGGCCTACGAAGTAGTCAAAAATCAAAAATAAAAGGGGAAAATATTTTTGGTGGATTTTTAGGATTTTTAAATGTTTTTGTGTTTTTAAATTTATAAGAAAAAGGAGAAAACAAGCAAGCTCAACAAATTATTCAAGCACACAAAAATGATCCAAAAATTCAAATAAAATTATTTTTGTGTTTATTAGGGTTTTTAGTATTTTTGGTGAATTTTTCAGAATTTTTCATTTTTTATATGATTTTATAAAAATCAAGAAAGAGGAAAAATAAGAGCTATTGTGCAGCCAGACTTGGAAGATCAACTAAAAATATAAAATTGATATAAAAGTCTGGAGGCAGTTTTTGTGAAAAATATATGTAAAAACTAAGCTACAGTAAAACAGTTTATATTTTTTGATTTTTATAGAATTTTATAGAATTTTTATGAAATTTTTAGGGTTTTGCAATTTTTAAGGTTTTTATAAATCCAAAAAGCATAAAAATTGGATACAAACTAAAATACACTAAAACTAACTTACACTAATTGTTTTAGAATTTTTAAACAAGTTTTTATATTTTTATTTGATTTTCTAATTCAAACAATACCAAAAATCACTGTTTTGATTTTTTTAAAAATAATAAAACGCGTCAACAATGTCCCAAAAATTTAGGGAAATTTTTACATAGTGGCAAGAGCCACGTGCCGAAATTTCACCTAATTTGGATTTAATTTGCTATTTTATTCAATCAAAACAAGGCACACAGTGCACATGGACCTAAATGCAAAGAAAACATAGTTAAAGGACCAAACAATAATAAAATCAGAATATCCAGGAGCCCATGTGCAAAAAGTTCATAAAATCACACGCACAACACGTGAATGAGGCACGGAGGGGTATAATTGTAAATCCTATTTATAAAATATCCATCAGTAACATATAAGCAATACAGGACGAAAAGTGCAAATATTCTAAAACCTCACGTGTCAAAGCAAGTGGCTTACACATACAGGGACTGAATTGCAAATAGCAAAAACATCGAGGTCCACAATGCAAAATATCCAAATTAAAAACAACTATACTAACTATTTACAGGACTAATCTATAAAAGCAATAAATAGAGGGGCCTAAGTGATATTACCCCTTATTAAAAGAGGACGGCCGAGGGGTTGCCACGTAGAGGATCCGACGGTGGGAGGTGTGGCTAACCCTTCGCTAAATCGACGGGAGGAAGAGGCCACATGTAGATTGGACGGTGAGGGTGGCAGACGCCTTTCGCGGATGAACGTCCTCGATCGAGTCCCAGGTTGATCGAACGGTGGATGCTCCTCGTGAATGGACGGCCTTGATCAGATCTGGAGCGGAGGACTCAATCGAATGGCAACTGGAGGTTCTCCAAGAACAGTTCGCCGGCGAACTTCGCCAGCTCAGTGCGCGCAGTGGAGACCTCCTCTTGGGCTGCTTAGGTATGGAAGAGATCGCCTAGCCTGGTCCGCAGCTGATAGGGTCCTCCGATGGGGCTGAGGAGCTCCGAGAAGCTCCGGCGACGATGGAGGAGCTGAGCCTCTGTGCTCGAGTGTTCAGACCCTCATATGGGTCCCTTAGACCAGCAAAATAGCACAGAAAGGCTCTTGGGTCGATGGAAAATTGGCTCGATCTGGTTAGGGGTGAAATGGATGATCGGATGAGTCGCGGCGTAGTCCTCCGGCGAGTGGCAGAGGAGGACCGGGCTTCCTTCTCCGAGACAAGTTTGAATGATCGGATGGGCGTAGAATGTGTCGAGAGGTCTGATGGAGGTGGTAGTTTGGTCGGATGAGCAAATGGGTGATCGAAGCGATGAGAATCGGCCGGCGAAGGCCGGCGGTGCAAATGGGCGTAGTGGAAAATTAAGCTAAACTAGAGGGTATCGGGGTTAGCTAATGGAGGAAATCGACTAAGCTGAAGCTGGGGGAGAACCTGGGGTCTTTGCCTCAAGGAATCGTCCGGGTTCGAGGCTCGGCGCACCTCGCGGCGGCGCACGGTGATGAGCTCGCTGGATCAGTGGCTAGAGGCACTTCCTCCTCACTACGACACGACCCTCGGCTAGTTGTCACCCTAGGGAAGGCAGTGGAGGTCCTGGGATGGGAAGGTGGAGCCAAAGATGGCCTGAATTGTGCGGCGGAGGGGAAGCTTTATAGTGCCAGGGGTCCGGGAAAATGGGAGTCGGGTGCGCTTCGTGAAGCACGGACCCCTGGGCAGCTGATCGGGCGAGGATCTCGGATCAACAAGGGTGGATTGGTGCCCGTGATTTGGATAAACGGAGGTCAGATCGAGTTAGCAAAAATCGGAGAAATCGGGTCAAAACCTGATCCGCCTGGAAGGGGGTTCACGGGGGAGTGTTCACCGGGGTCAACAATCCCCCGTGGACCAATCAGATAATTCCGCTTATTAATTATTTGGATATTCGATTAAAATTATTAAATGTTTTTATTTTGAAAAAGTCAAAACAAGAAAAATGTTTATTATTTTTCAAATTATTTTTTTATGATTTTTATTTATTTTTTGAAAAATATATAATGTATTTACAAAATATTATTATTATATACATGTATCTATACATATGGATTTTTTATTTTATTTTTATTTGTTTATTTTTGTACCTTTATTCCATTTTATATTTTATTTATTTACAACATAAAATTTGGAATAACAAGTTATTTTTATTTTATTTTTATGATGTACTTACATGGGTTAAATAAATAGGTTTATATACATATTTACATGGTATATACACAAGGTGAAAAATGATTTTTATTATTTTTCTTTTTATTTCATTTTATTTTCCTTATTTTTATTTTATTTATTTACACCATGAAATGTGGAATATAGAGATAATTTTATGGAATTTTTACTAATTATTTACATGGAGAAAATAAATAGTTATGTTACTTTATATACATGGTCTATATACACTGATGGGGAAGACTTTTATGTCTTTTTATTTTTTTTTCATTTTTATTTTAGTTTTATTTTAACTAATATGTTCAAAATATGAGAAACACTTTTAAATTTTTTTTTGAGGAAAATAAATTTATTTAAATAGATGGAGTGTACATGTATGAATGACCTTATCTCCCTCTACTTGGGTTCTTTTGCGGTCAGGCCCAAGTTGAGCCCTCCCTCGGGATTAGGTCACTCAATATTTATTCTAAATATTTCCCTCTTTTTCTTGTGTTTCTTTATTCCTTTATTTTGGCACAAAAACAAGCTAATTATGCATATTTACATGATGCATGTGTTTTGGCAATTTATGATATTTACACATATTTACATGGGTAGCATCGGCATCATGTCACGTTCTCCACAAGTGCCCATCCTCTAGCAGTCAGTGCACCTCTTCACGAATTCATCAGAATCCTTGAAGAGGGTTGGCCACCATAGGCAAGATTGGAGCACTTTTTGTGTTATCCTCCTCCCAGAAAGATGTCCTCCTGCCTCCAGCTTGTGGCAGTATGTGAGGATGTTATGCTACTCCTCTTAAGGAATGCACCAATGCCATATATTATCCCCTCCTTCGTGATAAATGATGGGATGTTCTCAATGGTACGACTTGGCCTTCGTTAGAAAGGTTTCAAGTCGTTGTCTGGACCAACCTTGTGGAACTTTCTTGGCAAGAAGATAGTTCACAATGTTGTCGTACCATGGGAGTGAGGCGATACAAAGGATCGCCTCATCTGGGAAGGTCTCTATAATAGGTGTCATCTGCTCTGATTCCTCATGGTCCTCTAATCGAGAGAGATGATCCGCCTCCACATTCTTGACTCCAGGCTTATCCTTAATCTCAATGTCAAACTCCTAGAGTATAAGTATCCATCTGGTTAATCTACCTTTCGCATCCTTCTTTGCCATGAGGTATCGGATGGTGGTATGATGTATAAAATTTGTCACTTAGGATACAAGAATATAAGATCTGAACTTATCTAAAGCGAAGACTACAACTAGCATTTCATTATCTATGACAGTATAGTTCCACTGAGCGGCATCCAAAGTATCGCTAGCGCAGTGAATGGCATAAGTCAATCCATCCCTCCTTTGTCCTGCACAGCTGCTATGGCAAAATCAGAAGCATCTGTCTTTATCTCGGATTGTAGAGACCAACGGGTGGTTAAAGGAAAGGATCCTCAATAACTAATCCCTTGAGAGTCTCGAATGATGTTAGACACTTATCATTAACAATGAACTCGATGTCTTTCGCCAGCAGATAAGTGAGTGATCGGGTAATACGACTGAAATTCTGAATGAATTGTTGGTAGAAACTGACATGCCCCAGAAAAGATTGCAATTGTCGCTAATTGGACGGTGGATTGAGTTTCCTGATGTTATCCATCTTGCACGGAACGACCTCCATGTGCCTATTGGAGATGATATGGCCAAGCATCGTCCGATGAGTCACCATGAAGGGGCTCTTCTTCCAAGATAAGACAAGATAAACGTTGATACAGTGCTAAAGTACGCAGTCTAGGTTGTCAAGACAAGCATCAAACCCATCGTCATGGACCGAGAAATCATCCATGAAGTCATCTAAGCAATAACCCACCATGTCCGAAAAAATGTACGACATGCACCTTTGGAATGTAGCCGAGGCATTACATAGACCAAATGGCATCGATCTAAATGCATATGTCCCAAACGGACAGGTGAATGTCGTTTCCTCATGATCTTCGGGTGTTATGGCCACCTGGTTATAACCAGAGTACATGTTTAGAAAGTAGTAATGACTCTTCCTAGGTAGCCTCTCGATAATCTGATCAATAAATGGCAGGGGAAATGATCCTTCTTGGCGGTATGATTCAATCGTCTGTAGTCTACACAGACCATCCATGAAGTGGGTACCCGGGTAACTATATCCTCTCTAGACATGCTCACAACTATAGTGGTGCCCGTCTTCCTTGTCACCAAATGTAATGGACTAACCCACTTGGAGTCGGAAATGGGGTAGATAAAATTAGCGCTCCACCATTTTGATATGCCTTTCATTACCACATCTCAAAGATTCGAGTTCAGACGTTACTGGAACTCACGCGATGGCTTAGTGTCATATTCGAGAAAAATATGGTGGGTAAACAGAGCCGCACTTATCCCCTGAAGATCAGCTACGCTCCATCCAATCACGTTGTGCTTTCTTTCAAGAACCTCCATCAAACGAGATTCTCGCTCTCCAGTCAAATCCGCTGAGACAATGACTAGGTACATATCTGGCTCGCTCGCAAGGAAACAATACTTCATTGATTGTGGCAAGGTCTTCCACTCTGGGCAACTTGAAGCTGGCGAATGTGGCCTCTGAAATTTCTAAGAGAAGGCAACAAATCTGCATGGGAGAACTATCACTGTGAATGAAATTTTGGCAAAGGTGACACTACTGATGTCTCTGTAATCTATGCCGGAAGTCTCTCCACACTAGTTGTAGGTTTTGCAGGAATCAGACAAGGTAAATGTTCATCAAAATCATCCCAATAAATATCGGACTCCAAGGGATCTGAATCTGAACCATATGAAATATACTCTGCTTCGCTATCCAGACCGTGATCATTAGACTCAAATGTGTCATCTACCAAGAGTGTGATATCTGAACTCTCTGCAGTGTTTGAAGGTGTGACAAGAGCTCGTAATACTGATCGGACCAAACTGCTTCTTCATTTGTAATCACAAATACTCACTCCTGGAGGATGTCTCGCTTTGCACTATCATCTTTTCTTTATTGCTCAACAGCTCAGATAAGGCCAATTCTCTCACTCTGGTCTCGTTGATCATCTCTCTTTGTATATGTTCTCCCTCAACGTGAAAGTATACCTTCCCTCTATCATGATCGGATACCGCCTTGGTTGTGGACAAGATTGGACGTCCTAGTATGATGGGGGCATCTATCATATACTCAGGGATCTCCATGTCCAATACAACAAAGTCCACAGGAAATTTCAGGCCTTGAATTGTGATGACTATGTCCTTCAACAACCCCTTCGACATCTTGACAGATCTATCAGTAAACTGAAGTATTGTCCTGCTCTGTCGAAGAGGGCCAAAATCGAATCGATTAAGCAAGGTTGTCAGAAGAAGGTTGATGGAAGAGATGTTGTCTAATAGAGTTTGGTCGAACCGTTGCTCATGAATATGGCATCTGACATATGGAGCTCATGTATTAGGCCTCTTGGCTAGCAATCGATTCTGGATGGCGAAGCACGTGGCATGGGTAAGTACATGGATCTCTGCATTATGATTCCACTTCCTGTGGATGGTAGTCTTCTCTCTCAAGTTCTTCTGGAAGAGAGAGATGTGCTCAAGTACCTCATGTGGAGTTAGCTACATCTGGAATCTATCAATCATTTGTTGGCTGAAATCTAGTTGGTGTGTATTTTTTGGATTTTCTATTTTCTTCCCCTTCGCTAAGTGGAGTGCCTGAGGGAAGGGGATGGATGGACCCTCCTCAGATAAAGGATCAGGAATAGGCTTCTATGTCTGTTAAGGCATGGAATCTATACTAACATCATCGTGCAATACATATGGACTCGAAGAAGGCACAAAAACATTTCCTTTATTCATATTTTTATCTTTTCCATTTTTCTAGTTTTTGGAATTTTTCTGGAACTATCCTGAGAAACATGAGAAGGTAACACAACTGAATGAAAAAAGGTTGCATCAGTGACACCCACGGTATATGTCTTTGCAGCATCTCCACCGTGCTTAACATCTGGTGAAACGGTGGCATCAGTACCACTGACTGCATCTGGAGATACGATGGCCTCAGTACGGTCAGCTGGATCAACATTCTTGGTGGATGCAACACCACCGTCATCAACATCATAAGCGACATCAACACTTTTATTCTCCTCGTATGGTGCTCCTGAATCTCCAAGTGATCAATGCTTAGAAGAGGCACCAGCGGCTGGCATCCTACTGCTCCTAACTGTCACCAAATCATCATCAAACACATAGGAAGATATATCACCCAATGAATCACTAGGAGTGGTGGTCACTGTAAACTCTAACTACTCAGGATTCCTCTTCAGATTGTTAGGGTTCAATTCAATCTGAGTGGGTATGGAGGTTCTGCCCTTGATTGTTTCTCTCATCTCCTGCCAAAACTCGTCCATTTCCTTCTGGAAGGATGCCTACGGATCTCAGAGTAGCCGAGAAAGATCATCTAGGGTAGGGTTCTCATCGATAGGTCCATGAGAACCGGACAGGTAGCCTCGTTGGAAATGAGGCTGACTCTAATGGTAATGGTGAGTGGGAGGCTGAGAGAACTCCTTAGGATGATGTGTCTTCCTCTACTATTGTCCTTGATGGTAGTGATGAGGACCCTGCTGGTACTGTTGGGATGGCTGGGAGTAGTGGGGTTGCTGCTATTGCTGGCTACTCTATCCACCCTGAGCTGGAGGTTGCTGCT
The DNA here is from genome assembly GCA_037367405.1 of Ottelia alismoides. NCBI lineage: Eukaryota > Viridiplantae > Streptophyta > Magnoliopsida > Alismatales > Hydrocharitaceae > Ottelia > Ottelia alismoides. The sequence goes on along the minus strand of JAZKJV010005562.1, from coordinate 714,265 downwards.
AGGACGAGGTACCTCTAGTAGACCACCTGAATATAGGATAACGATGACAGATCCCAGGCTACTTCTGGTACTGGTCGTACCAGATCTCGTTGACTTCCATCAATGACTCTTGCTTGTAAGGAGAAGGGGGAAGAACTGCCAGGGGCTGATCTGATTATTAAACCACCATCTGAGTGTCCGGAGATGGTGATGGCTGGGAGTAATGCTACAGCAGCTGGACCAGCTCTACCTATATGTTGTGTACCTAGCAGTAGGTTGTAGAAGAATGGGTAGAGTTGTTGCTGCTGGGATCAGCGTGCGACCTGAGACAGGGATGTGGAGCCATCTGTGCCTCTTGGAGACACATGATCTGCGAATTCAAGTCACTAAGTGTCTGTGTCAACTAATCTATTTGGGTGAGGCCCTGGCACTACTTCTTCTCTATAATCTCGATGTGATCCAACTTCTCACCGATAATCCCCATGTCAGCGGTCGATGACCCGACATATACTGCTGCTAAAGAGGAAGTAGAAGGACTTGCATTGGCATGTGTTATCCTTTGATAGGATACAGTCTGTGGAAGGGGCTTCCGCTGAGTATAGAACTGAGTCTGGGACATAACCATGTAGTTCTCTGCCATCTCCTCATAGATGGCCAAGACTTGGCCCTCATTCTTGGCAAAATAGGACCCTCCACACGAGGCATTAACAAGCCCCTGCACACCAGTGTCAACCCACAAAATAAACTTTGTACTACTTGGGCTTTCATATCTAATGATGTGTATACCGGTCAATGAGTTCTCTAAAACATTCACAAGCCTCGCGGAACTGCCCATTTCGTATCATGATAAAGTTGTTTATCAAAGCTGTAGTTGTGTTGGTTCGAATGAGTGGCTAGTGCTTATTAAAGTACTTAGTCTGAAGTTGCTACCAAGTTGTGAGGTATCTCACCAAATGTTTCAGCCAATAGTCTGCTCTGTCGACTAGGTCGAAAGGGAAGGTCATCATCTTGATGGTGTCCTCATCCAAAAATCTGTAGTGGAATGTGATGCAGATCATCTCGAAATCTTGTAGATGTAGATGCAGCTCTTTAGTGGCAAGCCCATGGAATTTGGGCAATAACTGAATCGTTTAGGGGTGAATCTTAAAGTCACCCAAAATCTCCGAAAGCTGAATACAGCGGTGGGTAAGGGTTGCACCAGGGTTGTGCAACTCCCTCATCGTCCGTGCGGTTCAGGCATGCTCCTTTGTATCCTCTGGTCTAACATTTCCTCCTCTAGCTAAAAGAATCTCTCCACCGTTTGGTCTCTGTGGTTCTGCCAATCAGCTCGCATTTGTATAATCTCCCATCGCACCTCTATAATGAATGCTCCTTGGTCTCTGATATGTCTATGCATGGTCTCTAGGGAGACTACAAGTATGTTGTTGATGGTGTCCTGATCAAGTACATATGTCGAATCATAAGGCTACTTATTGGTGCGTCCCTCGCTGCTGGCCATCTCTCGTGTATCTACAAAGGCAAAAGACCCCAACTTATGTGCCGTCAAATGTACATAAATATGTGTTGGCCTATACTCTGGAACCTCGAGACTAGAAGAAGGGTGGACGAGGGGGAACAGACTGCTAGTGAACTCGAATTTAGAGAGTTGTTTTGGGCTCTCTGAAGCTGCCCTAGATGAATGGAGTGGAGTGCTCGAAAGTGGTTCTACCAAAGACATCCTAAGAGACCTCCTTCCCATCATTGTAATGTGGAATTTCTGAAGATGATATATGGAATGAAAACAAGATAAGAAGTCAAACCCCCAATTGACCTACACAACTCTTGAGTTGATGACCGTGAATGATCAGTTGTTAATCTTGTCAATTTTTATTTAGATGATCGGTCAATCTATAAGAGTGATTAAGCGAGCTATTAGGAACCTGATGCTCCCAGGAGACTAGCTCAATCCAGCAGTTAACTTTTCCTAGCCAGTATGGATTGTAGATCGTTTACTGGCTACTCGATCTATCCACTCTGTTAAGGAAGTCCCAGACCAATTATTGGTTACTCGGCGAAGTCCTCACTAGAGAACAACCAACCACAAGACCAATAGTCTGAAAGACGTTTAGGTGTAGCTTTATCCTAGTGTGTGGGTGATGAATATCCATTTCATCGTCTTTATTCTATCATTTTGGCATTAAAAGCCCTGTTAAATGCGTGTAAATATGCATAATTTAGGCATTTGAGCATCCATGCATCATTGTGTAAATAGTGTACAAAATGCAGTTTTTAAAGCCAAAATTATATAATAGAAAGAGAAGAAAACTAATAAAATATTGCAAATATTTTATGACGCGAAACCCCAAGACCTAGGCATATCGATGACTAGGTCGACAAGGAATAAAGTAGGGGGAGATAAGGGCCAAAATACAATACAAATTTTTTTTATTTAATTCATTATTTATTCATTTTGAGACGTCTTTTAAGTTCAACTTTTTATACTTCAAATAAAGAAACTTTGTACACGAAATTATAGGTAATTAAAAATAGAAAAATACAAAATTGATTTCACACAAAAATAATGTACAAATAAAAAGTTATGATCTGAATAAAATTCCAAAATCCCAACTTCCCAGACATGTATCTATCAAATAAAAACTCGAATTGTATCAAAATCACCTTTATTTGTATATAATTATCAATGAGCTATTTAATGATGGTAGTTTCATATTTTTCTGAGTTAAGGTATTAAAGTTGAGTTCTTGACCCCTATATATATTTATACTGAATAAAATATTCATTTTATTTATTATTCATTATTTTTGTTCTTTTTATTTTAATAATTTTTTAAATAATATTTATAATGTATGTGTGTATTAAAACATGAATAAAAACACAATGAAGACACAAAAATAAAATACTTGTATACAGTACATAGATGAAATACCTATAACTACACATATATAAATAATACATCTATTTATTTAGTTATATAAATTACATCAGAAAAATAAACTAAAAATATATTTAAGTATATAAAATTAAGTTGAAAATATATAAATTAATAAACAAAATTAATAAAATTGAAAATCCAAAATAACAATAAAACATTAAAATATATAGAAGAATATATCTATATAGTTTATATAAGGTAACTTGTAATTACAAACCTCAAATAAATAAATAAAAATCATAAAAAAATATTTAAGAAAATAATAAACATTTTTTATTGAATAAACAAAAATTAATAAAATCATTTATTTTTTTAAAATGAATTAAGTAATCATTTTTTCAAGATTTTTCCTGGTTGGTCCACGTGGACAAACTAGGAGGGCCGGAGAGTTGACCAGAGGTCAACTCTCTGACACGCGCCTGCCCAGTGTCTCACACCTCATTTTTTGCCAATTTCGTAGTTTTTTCGAGGCTTCATCTTTTACCCTTTCGCGTCACTTGCTTCTAGACTTTTCATGCCTATATACCCATGATACACGCCCAGGTCTCTCCTCGTAGATCGAATCGTTGCTTCGTCTCATAAACCTCGATCATGGAGCCATGTCCACCATCTTGTTCAAAAACCACCTGACTTTCCCTTTGATCTTTGAACCCCTTTGACCCTTTCTTTGGCTCCCTTTTGAGGTGCTCAGGACCGGAGGCGTGACAGGATTCCTCCAGCAACCCAAGTGAGGCCGGGAGAAGGCTGAGGCTGCTCCAAACACCCATCTCCGGTCAATGGCCATGAGGTACGTATCTCATGCGCTACTTTTCTTCGAGGTGCATATTTCTTTGTTTTTTCTTGCATTTTCTTATTCCCCGTAGTCGTAGGATCCCCCTCTCCGTTTTCCAGTTTCTCCTATCGATTCAACCAACTACTCCCCTCGCCGGAACTTGCTCCGGTGAGCTCCATTTTCGCCATTCTCTTCCATGTTACTCCTATGGAAGGTCGCGGCTTTTTGCCCGTGACCATCGTGACCCTTCTCTTGGAGGTCCACACCCAACAAGACAGCCTGGAGGCGATTTTGCTTTCGTAAGAGGCTTCTCGGTCCCCTTCTCGACTTCGTTGTCGTGGGAGTGCTCCAGAGGTAGCCGGTCGATTTCGATGTCCCAAGACACCGGAGGACCACCGCAAGATCTACTGGCACTAGTTTTGAGCATGAAAGGCCGCCGGAGATGCGCGATTTGGTCGGTGGATGTCCGTTGTGGCGGAACTTCTTGCTGGTTCCTCCTCCTGCCTCTGACGTCATTCGATCAAGGCCCTCCGCCCAAGCACTACAGCATCCGTCCGATCGATTCGTCTCACCGCCGTCAGATCCATGACTGGGATCTAATCCCAGATGTTCGTTCACAAACCGTCATCGGCTCACCAGATCAGGACACGTGTCAAGTGGTATATCGTGCTTCGTTTGATCAATTCAGTCGTGGGTATTTTGCATATTAGCCCCCAACTATTTTTGTATTTATTAATTAGTACACTAATCTTTCATCTACATTATAAATTTTTGTATATTTGCAAAACACCCCCTAACTTTCCATATTTACACTTGCATCTCTGGCCATGTCATCTCACGTGAGACGTACACGTAAGGTTGACATTTTGCACCAGGGACCCTAGGCATTTTTGTATTTAGAAAAAGTGCAAAACATATTTATTGTCGTTATATTATTTTTGGTTATTTTTCTATAAAGGCCCGAAGTTTTTAAGAATTAATATTTAGTCCCTATCAGGCACGCGTGTCAGCACACGTGGCCTGGGCATTTTTGCAGAGGTACGCCTAGGTTTTTGTGTATTTCTAATTGGTCTATAACTATTTCTATTTATTTATATAATTTTTGGAAAAATTGCACGTTTAGTCTCAGACTTTTGCATATTTACAAAACGACCCCTGTTAGGATTGCATTTTCTTTATGTTATCTCTATTTATACATGCATCTATAAACTCCTAAAAAATTCCAAAAAAATATCCTAACTTCCTGTTGCATTGCATTTCCATACCTTTTTTTTATTTTACATTTTTGTTGCATTTAATTATTTATAAAAAAACAAAAAACATGCATTTTTATCCCTATTTGCATTACAAAATACATAAAAATTATGAAACATTTTTTAAAAATTCCTAAAAAATATATTTTGTGTGTTTTTGTGTGTGTAACCTTCAGAATAAAAATCACTAAAAAATAAAAGAAAACTCAAAAATAGTAAAACACTAAAAATATCTATAAAAATATATAAAATCCATAAACAAATCCTAATAATATAATTCATGTTCATGAATTTATTTGTAATATTATCTTTATCTTAAAAATAATTTGGAGAATTTTTGACACTGTTTAGTATTTTTTATCTCCATTTTAATTTCCGATAAATTTTTATTCCCTATCATGAGTATTTTGAACTTAAAAAATACTAAAAAAATTATCAAAAATACATAAAATTCACAAAAATACATTAGAAACATATAAAAAGTTCAAAAATATTTTATTGCCTATATTTTTGGCTATTTTTACCTATTTTTTATCTCTCTCTATTATCTCTCTTGTATATATAACTCCTATATTGTTTTATATACTTATTAAAAGAAATAGAAAATATAAAAATATAAAATATACAAAAAATTTAAAATCAGAAAATTGAAAATCAAAATATAAAATCAAAAATAAAATAAAATAAATATATAATTAAAAACCGACAAAAAGTAGCACACATATAGACAACTTAATCATAGTCATTTTTTAACATCATTTGCCCCGATCTACCTGCTTGATTCTTGTGTTCGACACTCTACATGTACTAGCACCTATACACATATTTGTTGTTGAGTTATAATAAATTTTGACTTCTCACTGCTTTTCATTGTTTGATCTTTGTTGTGGGTTAATTGTTGTTTTAATCCGGATTTCGTGTGGTTGATACAGCGACTGAGTTCCCGCCATGTTTGGAACTTAAGACCGCTTGATTTTTGGGCCAAACAGTGGGTCACTCTCTCATTGCAAATAAATCAATCAATGAGGGGTGACTCTCCCCAAAATAAATATTTTTTTGAATGAAGTGTATTTTCGGGTCGAGTTTGCAGGGCAACCCAAATTTTATTCTTTTCACTTTTTTAGGTTTTTTAAGATAAATACAATACCTAACAAATTTTTCGATTTCCTTGGTTATTTTCAGTCCAATAAAAGAGGGGGAGAATTTCGAAAAATCTTATGCACGATCAAGCACAATGATGCATGCAGAGATAGAAATGCGTACATGTCTCCAGCACTCTACATGCAGGTCCTCTCAAGAAAACCAGGATGATCATTCATTTTGCTGATGCATCTATCAAGAGACCGAAGGGTATCCTTGAAAATGACGTCATCTCGATATAGGGCATGAGATACAATGTTGATTTTGTTGTATTGCCCATGGAGACCTCCATACTGGAGCACTCTCCAATCATCCTGGGATGACCATTCCTCCCTCAGCGAGGGTTGTTATTGATTATGGTTTAGGAGATATTCACTTCCGTTCGGTTGACGAGAGCGAGGTGGTCATCACTGCACCCACTGTTGGTCATAGTACTTCTTCTGATGTGACTACACCTATTCTGGCTGACCCTGAGGACTATGATCTATATGAGGATATTAGAGAGACTTTCTTTATGACTGATGATGAGATCCGAGATTTCCTCTCCAATGTGGAAGTCTCGGAAAGCATAGACATTGGAGTTTATGCTTCATGTGATTGGCATTGTGTTGATGACATCCGCAGGATTTACACGATTGACACCATTGAGTGGGGGCAGATATTGATGAGACTAAGGTCGAATTTGATCTTGTTGCTTTTATTTAGGGATTCGGGCCTTTTGATGAAAAAGATGATCCAGTTGAGATTATAAAGGACAAACAGAGTTCGACTACTTCCACAGATGAGTTCATGCCTTTTGGTTTAGACTTGGGCGAAACCTCGCAGGACGACACTAATTACACTTTTTCTGATGATGATGAGTTCGTCCCATTCCACTTCGATATCAGTGAGACTCCAAGGCCGGACCTAGTTGTACTTCTTCCACTCACTCGTCCGTACCTCTTCACCCTAGGACCACTGAGGACCCACAACCTATCGACCCTGATCGGTTTGTGTCATCTGAGGACCCCGATGTCGACCTTCACCACACTAGATCTATTCCTCAACGGTCCTGCAAGAAAGTTTGCTTTCGACCTTTTTAATCCTATGTACATCCACTATGTTGTATATTCACTTTTGTTCATCTCCGTCCCTCTCCCGTATCGCTCGTCAACCCATTCTCGTGTTTTCCTTGCTCAGGATGTGCTTTGTCCTAAATATAGGGGGGTGGACGAGCCGAGTGTTCATTCTTCGTTCCGTTTGATTACTCCTATTGTTGCCTATACTTAGGGCTTCTTTTACCCTAAGTATAGGGGGAGTGATGTGTACATCCTCTTTTCTTCTTTTCTTCTTCTCTTATTTTCCTTTTCTATCTTCTTTTTCTACCAAAAAGGTTTCGCCCCTTTTTGTTAGTCTTCTATACATAGGACACACTTTATCCTAAGTATAGGGGGGTGTGCACCTCGATTTCTTCTATTCTTTGGTCCTCTCCACTGTCTCATCTTCTTGCCTATACATAGGGATATCTTACCCGAAATATAGGGAGAGACAGTCTAAGTACGATCTTTTCATTCCCACCTTTGACGCTCCCTGCTTTGTGTACAGTCTGCTATACTTAGGATTATTTGATCATAAGTATAGGGGGACGGTCAACATCTCATTCGTTCATTCATTCCTTATTCATTTATTCTTTAGACTTTTCTATACTCAGTACGAGTTGTGTCTTCTGTTTTTCTCTTTGATCTATGAGGACATAACTTAAGCTAAGTATAGGGGGGTTGTATATACTTTGTATATACTTTAGCTGTAACCCATAATTTCGTATTTTTGCTAATAGCTATGGATAATTATACTTATTAGTCGTAACCCATACCTTAATAAAAAGATGCTTATTATTTCTCAAATTTTATTCATATGTACTGATTAATAAATCAGGTGAAAAAGTTTTTTGCAAAATGTTTGAAAAATAGTTTGGAAATTGTTGTGAAAAATCTTTTGAGAACTATTTGGAAAATGTTTTGTTAGATGTTTTTAACCTTTACAAATCATTTTGTTTGAAAATTTTATTTTCTTTGTGTGAAATAAAATGTTTGAAAAATGATTTGCAAATGGTTTGAAAAACGATTGCAAAAATATTTAAAAAATCTATATATACTGTTTGAAAAATCTTTGCAAAATGATTTTCAAATGTGTGTACTTGCTTGTAAAAAGTGTTTGTAAAAGTTATTTTGGACTACAGTTTTTCATAATTATAGTAAAATGATTGCAAGTAAGTTTGAGGAATATATACATCTCACCTAAAATTCTTTATGTATATATCTATAAAATTGGTCACTTACCCTTGTAAATTCTTAAAATCTATTTTCTTGTAAATATAAGATACATTCTCTATGTAAATATTTGTACCTAGTTTTAGCCAAAATCTTTTGTTTTCAAAAATCCAAAAAAATATATGTCAAACCAAAAATACGAAAAACATTTGAAAAATATTTTTGAAAAACCTAAAAAATGCACATGCATCACCTTTTAAAAATCCACAAAAAGTTTAAAATCTTCAAAAATTGCATCACAAAACTATTTCCTGCAAGGCATTTGCATAGCATTCGCATTTTTCGGATCGAGTTTGATAGTTGTACTAGTCTTAGTAAAATCCGAAGATTGGAGCTTGGTTGGACCTTAAATCTACCTAATAACAGGAACCTTATAGGAGCTCGATTTGAATGTACTTCAGGTCTAGTTGACGTAATTCTTTGAAGATCACGAGATTTGGTTCAATGGATTCTTGACTGCCTTAGTAGCGTATTTCGGAGCACACACACGATTCTTATTGATAATAACCTAACTTGGACACATGCACCATTCACTTGGCTCAACATAGTTGGACTGGTGAGGGGTTGGATTTGCCAAAATGAGACGCACACAAGTGGAAACATTGTCCTCCGCTAGGGAGGGAAGTGTACCCCAACCCATCCGATGATGATGAGTTTTTAGGACAGGAGAGTGTGGGTTGCAATAAATCTTCAAAAGAGGGATAGTCTATTGGCTTAAGAGGAAAAACTCCTTATGTAAATGCTGAAGTACTTAGTATTTAAAAAAAAAGCAAAAACTCCAAAAGAATGGACAGGCCTATACAAAAATAAAAATGCATGCCAGAGTGTTTATATCCGTATAGTCAATAAGCAAGCTTGAGCTTCAAAGTCAAATCCTGTGAGCCTGCAGCTAGATGACTTGACTATATTGGTCTAGTATCCTAGGATAGGTAGCTACACTGACAACCATCCATTCTTCTCTTCACCCCCTCCTCTTGAGCTGGTTGTCACTTGAACTTAGAAGGGAATACTTTGCTCCTCGAGGAATGAGTTATTGGATTGGGGATTCATTGGGTTGTCTTATCGGAGAAGTCAGTCTCTTGGTCATTTCAATTGGGGAGAGCCACCATAATTTACATTGTACGAGTAAACTACATAGTCAAAAGGGTTTGTGTATGAGTTGAAGTATTCTGACCTCGCTATTGAGGAGACTTGAGCAGGGTTTTGGGATTCTCGAAGGCTGTTAGATTTCAAGTTCGGTTCTCGTTAAGTTTTCGCTCGCACTAAAATTTCAAAGAACCGACTAAAGCCCCAAACTTTGATTTTGTGAAGACAAGTTTATAATTAAACTAAATCCAATTTTCTTCTGTTTCTTTTCTTTGTTTTTCATTTCTGCACTTATTGCATAAGTGTTTACTAGGGACTAGCAAAGGCAAGTAATTGCATAAATATATTTAAGTTTATCAATTTAATTTGTAAATATATAAATTAATAAACAAAATGAATAAAATTAAAATATAAAATAAAACATTAAAATATATCGATGAATATACCTATATAGCTCATAAAAGGAAACTTGTAATTACAAACCTTGAAAAAATAAATAAAAATCATAATAAAATAATTTAAAAAATAAAAAAACTATTTTGTAACCAAAAATTAATAAAATAAAATATTATTTTAAAGGGAATTAACAAATCATGATTTCAGACGTTTTCCTGGTTGGTCCACGTGGACCAACCATGAGGGCCGGAGAGTTGACTAGCGGTCAACTCTTTGACCCGCGCCTACCCAGCATCTAACACCTCGTTTTTTGCAAATTTCACAGTTTTTTCGAAGCTTCGTCTTTCATCCTTTCCAGTCACTTGCTTCTGGACTTTTCATGCCCATATACCCATGATATACGCCCAGGTCGCTCCTCATTGATCGGATCGCTGCTTCGCTTGATAAACCTTGATCTTTGAGCCGCGTCCACCATCTTGTTCAAAACCACCCAACTTCCACTTTAATCATTGAACCCCATTGACCCTTGCTTTGGCTCCCTTTGGACGTGCTCAGGACCGGAGGTGTGACAAGCTTCCTCCAGCAACCCAATCGAGGCCAGGCGAAGGTCGAGGCGGCTCCAAACACCCATCTCTGGTTGACGACCGCGAGGTACGTATCTCGTGTGCTACTAGCCTTCGAGGTGCATTTTTATCGGTTTTTTCTTGCATTTCCTTATTCCCCATAGTTGTAGGATCCAACTTCCCTCTCCCTTTTCGAGTTTCTACCATCGATTCACCCTATTACCCCCTCACCGGAGCTTGCTCGAGTGAGCTCCATTTTCATCGTTCTTCGCTCTGTTACTCCTCTGGAAGGTCGCGACATTTTTCCCGGGACCTTCGTGACCCTTCTCTTGCAGGTCCACGGCCAACAGAGACAATATGGAGGTGATTTTGCTACCGCTGGAGGCTTCTCGAGCGCCTTCTGGACATCACTGTCGTGGGATTGTTCCATCTATCATTAACCGATTTTGATGCACCCAGATGTCAAAGGACCAATGCAAGATCATCAGGAGCCAGGTTTGAGCATGAAAGGCCATCAGACAGGCGAGATTTGGCCGATGGAAGTCTGTTGCGGCGGACCTTCTTCCTGGTTCCTCCTCATGCCTCTGCTATCGTTCAAGAAAGGACCTCCGCCCAGGCGCTATAGCATCCGTCCGATCAATTCGCCTCGCCGCCATCAGATCCACAACTAGGATCTAATCCCAGTCGTTCGTTCGTAAACCGTCATCGGCTCACCAAATCAGGACACGTGTCAAGTGATATATCGTCCGCCATCCGATTGACTCAGTCGTGGGTATTTTGCATATTTGCCCCCAGCTATTTTTGTATTTATTAATTAGTATACTGATCTTTCATATGATTTTATTTTTTTTTAATATTTGCAAAAACACCCCCCAACTTTCCAATTTACACTTACATCCCTGGCCACGTCACCTCACGTGACGCGTGCACGTGAGGTTGACATTTTGCACCAGGGACCCTAGGCCTTTTCGTATTTCGAAATAGTCCAGAACACATTTATTGCAATTTCTGGTTATTTTGCTATAAAGGCCCCATGTTTTTAATAATTCTGATTTAGTCCCTGTCAGGCGCGCGTGTCAACGCACGTGGCCTTGGCGTTGTAGAGATACGCCTAGGCTTTTTCTTATGTTTTATTGGTCTATAACAATTTTTTGTTTAGTTATATAATTTCTAGAAAACCTGCACGTTTGGTCTCAGACTTTCGCATATTTACAAAACTGCCCATGCTAGGATTGCATTTTATTCATATTATCTCTATTTATTTCTTGCATAAACTCCTAAAAATCTTAAAAAATTACCCTAGCTTCCTGTTGCATTGCATTTCCATGCATATTTTTATTTTACATTTTTATTGCATTTTATTATTCATAAAAAATAAAAAACATACACTTTTATCCCTGTTTACATTAGAAAATACATAAAAATTACAAAACATATTTGAAAATTTCCCAAAAAAACTATTTTATGTATTTTTGTGTTTAACCTTTAGACCAAAAATCACTAAAAAATATAAAAGAAAACTCAAAAAAATAGTAAAACTCTAAAAATCTCTATAAAGAAATATAAAATCCATAAAAATCCTAAAATATAATTCTTGTTCCTAAATTTTCTTTGTATTATTAGCATTATTTAAAATTAATTTCGATAATGTTTAACATTATTTGATATTTTTCACCTCCATTTTAATTTAAGATAATTATTTTATTCCCTTTCTTGAGTATTTTGAACTTTAAAAATACTAAAAAATTAGCAAAAATACAGAAAAATCATAAAAACTTTATAAAAATCACAAAATATTTTATTTACTATATTTTCGCTATTTTTACCTATATTTATCTCTCTCATCTCTCTTGTATATATATCTTCTATATAATTTTATATCCTTATTAAAAAAGAAAAATAGAAAAATAGAAAATATAAAAAGAAATATACAATCAGAAAATTAAAGATCAAAATATAAAAATATAAAATCAGAAATAATATATATATAATTAAAAACCAACAAAAAATAGCACACATATAGACAACTTGATCACAATAATTTTTGAGCATGATTTGCCCCAATCTACCTTCTTGCTTCATGTGTGTGCACATACTTGCACTTATACACATCACTGTTGTAGAGTTATAATAAATTTTATCTCTGCACTGCTTTTCATTGTTTGATCTTTGTTGCAGGTTAATTATTATTTTAATCCATATTTCGTGTGGTTGATTCAACGATTGAGTTCTCGCCTTGTGTGGAACTTAAGACCGCTCGATTTTGGGGCTAAACAGTGGGTCACTCTGTTGCTGTAGATGAATCAATCAATGAGGGGTGACTCTCCCCAAAACAAATATTTTTTTGAATGAAGTGTATTTTCAGGACGAGTTTGCATTAACATCCCAAATTTTGTTGTTTTCAATTTTTTAGGCATTTTTAAGATAAAGACAATACCTAACGAATTTTTCGATTTCCTTGGTTATTTTGAGTCCAATAAAACAGGGGGAGGATGTTGAATAATCTGATGCACGATCAAGCACACTGATGCATGCAGAGATAGAAATGCGTACATGTCTTCAACACTCTACATGCAGGGTGATCCATGCATAAATTAAAGATAGAAAGTAAACTACATATATGATGCATGACGAAATAGGCCTTAGATGAGCAACTTCTCTTGATCATGTAGAACAATAGCTAGCTAATCGAATCGTGTCCGGAGTCCAATCTCGGGAGTCACTCGATGCCCGCCACAACGGGTCCTCCAAGCGTTGTTTGTGACTCCTCACAGTGTGTGGTCTCAAATCCAATGAAGATAACTTTTTAAAATTATTTTTTGCTAGGTCCAATTATGATTTGTAGGAACAAGAAAGCAATTAAGTAATGGGCCTTAGCTAATAATGTCATAATCAACAAAAATCTTAAGTCTAAGGTCTATATCCTCGATAATCAAATAGAAAGTAAGGCGATAAAATAAAAACTCGAAAAATCGTGGTAAGGTCCCCCAAGTGCAAAGGCACTCGGCGAAACAGACCCCGTAATGTCTAAGAGAGTAAAAAAGAGTACAAGTCGACAAATATTACAATAATAATAGTTTTGCGAGAAATAATCTATCTATCTAATAAAACTAAGTCCTCCCCCTCTGCTCCTCCTCAGGCATGGGCACTCCAATAGAAAGTCGAAGCATTCTCAGGCAATTCCTCGCACAAAAGGTGAAACAGAGAAATGATAGAAACAGTTTTATCAAATAGAAATAAAAATATGCAAAAAGCTAAAAATGACTACTAAGCCATGCTCCCCAATAACAGCGACATTCTGATGAGCGGTCCACCAACTAGGGTTATGTAAATAAATAATATCAAGGTCATTGCAATCCCAATCGACGAGTCATGCTCAATCAAGAAAAATAAACCACTTAGAATAGATCAGACAATCATGCACAAATTTAAGCGGCTCGCTATTTATTTTACTTGGTACAGCAACCAGGGTCACACAAGGAGCACGAGAAAACCTACGAAGTAGTCAATTCTTAGAAATAAAACACATATTTTTAGTCATCTTAAATTTTGATTTTTTTTTAATTTTTAGTAAGTGCATAAAATCAACAAATAAGAAAAAAGGCAAAAAACAAGTCTTTTTGGGTTTTTCTTTATAGAGAGAAATTCTTAGAAAATTGGGATAAAAATATTTTTGCATTTTTAAGTTTTTAAAGTGTTTTTGGTAATTTTCTGGAGTTTTGCCAATGTTTTTATAATTTTAAAAAAATTTTGACTAAAAATGAGAACAGTGCACAACCAAGATTAAATTGCAAGATAAATGTAATTAAAATGTCCTAAAATCTTAGATAGCAATTTTAGGAGAAAAGACAAGTAACAACCTACAAACAGAAACAAAATTGAGAATTTTTGTATTTTTCTTGAATTATATATTATTTTTATAAGATTTTATATCTTTTTCAATTTTTTTGGGTTTTTATAAAAGATTTACAAACAAAATTGTTATTATAGATAAAACACACAAAAACACACTGATAAGAATTTTTATAGAATTTTAAAGCAAATTTCAAATTTTTATGGATTTTCAAAAATAGACATGACACTTTTTAAATGATTTTTATTTTTCAAAAATAATAAATGCAAGGAAATTAATCCCTAAAAGTCAAATTAAATACTACACGTCAACAAGAGTTGAGGGTAATTTTTAGGTAATTTTTCGGATTAATTTGGTAATTATTAAGTCCAAAATACAAGATGTAATTATATACATTTTACGGGGACCTAAATGCAATTAAAATAAACTTCTGGAACAAATAATAACACAAGTAAAAAGTATAAGATCGAAGTTCAAAAAGTCCAAGCAATCACACATACAGCACGTGGTCCAAACTCACGGGGGTATAAATGCAATTACCAAAAACTTTTCATTCAATTCATAACTAAAGAGAAGTTCATACAAGATACTGTAAATAATCCAAAGAGCATGTGGGGATGCATATGAGTTCAGATAAACAGGACTAAAGTGCAAATATCAGAAAATACGAGATCCAAACTGTTAAAATTCACAACTAGAAATTTCATTTAATGGACTAAAGTTAAATAGGGAGACATGCAAGGATAAGACGGAAATATACCACTTAGGCACGTGTGTAGCATGTGAGACCACTGACGGTGTTGATGACCTCTGCCAAGCTTGTCTGACGGCTATGATTTGTCAGCTACGTGCATGTCATATGCTCAAGAAGGTCTGATATGACGGCTTCAAAAGCTGCTCTGTCAGACGTTAGTGATGGAATCTAGCAGATGTGAGGTCATCCAACGGCAGACAAAGGGCATTGAAGAATAACCCCTTGGGCGACTTTCAATCAACTAATAAAGACGATCCACTACTCTGACAAAGTCACCGAAGGGTCCTACAGTGTCGCAAGGGTGCTCCGCTTTCGATGGATGGCTCCGATGGAGGTGACGACGGTCGGATGGGTGCAGTGGTGAAGCTACTCCTGGAGCAGCTCTACCTGAGCAGCTGAGGCTCCAAAACGATCCCCGACATGCTTGCAGACCTGCAAAGGGAAGAGAGGGCTCGGGGCTATGCTCCGACCCTGGTTATTGCTTCAAAGGATAAGAGAAGTGGCGGTGGGTGGTGATCGATATCTGACGAAGGCATAAGAAGGAGGTCTAGGCCTAATCTCGACTCAATGGTTGAGTCTCAGGAGCGTTAGGTTGCGTAAGAAGTTGTGGAGTGAGATGTTGTGTAAATTGGAGCAAGTAGATGTAGGGAACGGGGCTCTGACCAGCTGGTCCAAGCAAATGAACGTCGGCGGTGGTGGAATGAAAATATGAATCAAAATGAGAAATGTAATGGATATGAATGAATCCTGAAGCTACTGAGATGCTCAACAAGGTCAGCAGACAGTGGGCGATTGTGTATTGACCTCAACCAAGATGCAGCTGGCTGAGAGGCTTCACAAAGTGGAGCTCCGTCCACGTTGTGAGCTACGAGACGCCAAGTGCCTTCCAACGATCATGAAGGGCTCCCGTTGGTTGTCATTTCAATGAAGGTGTTATTGAGGGAATGTGAGTGCGAGGGATGAGCTGTCTCTCAGTGGAGGCAGGGGCAAGAATTTATAGGCAACTCCATGGTCTGGAAAGATCGAGCAAGAGCGCACAACCCTAGGAAAATATGTACCTTATTAGGGATCCACGAAGATCACGAGCCCTAGGAGGAGGCTCGTGAAAGAAATTGGGGCAAGTGACGGCATGAGTTGGGTAGGGAAATGCGGAGAAGAAGGTCCGACTAGAAGGATTCCGATCTAACCTGGTTGGAAGGAGGCATTGACCGGAGTCAACAAAGCCTCAAGACCAATCAGAAATTAGAATATACAAAATATTTATAAATTCAATAAAAATAGTAAATGAATTCAAAATAATAAGTGTATAAAATAAAAAATGTTTGTTTTTTTCAAACTATTTTTTTTGTGATTTTTAGTTATTTTTCTGAAAAATATATTAATGTATATAAAATATAAAGTATTATATACATGTATAATATACCTATGTATGATGTACAAGTATTTTTATTATTTATTTTTACAAAATACCCTTATTTTATATTCTATTTATTAATAACATAGTTTTAGAAGTATAAATCAGTTTTTATTTTATTTTTATAAATTAATAGGGTATATAATAAATAGAGGATGTAATGTATACACGTGTATTTTATACAATGAATGGAGGATTTTATTTTTATTTTTATTTAAATTTTTTAATCTTTATGTTATTTTCAAATATTTTTAGAAAAATGTACAAGGGGGTAAAAATAATAATTTTATTTTATTTTTTCAAAAATAAATATGTATAAATTTAGGTACTATGCACAACACATAGTGAACCCTATCTCTCTATCTACTTCTTTTATTTTGCGATCTGGTCAAGGCTTGACCTTCCCTTAGGGTTTGGTTCACTCTGTATTTATTCTAAAGACATAAATCTTTTTTTCCTTTATTATTTTATTTTGCCAAAAATGCATGCTAAATATGCAATATTAACTCAGGCTTGCCAATTGCTAAGTTATTGTATTTACATGAATTTATATGATGCTTTACCAAAAAAAGAGATAAAATAAAAGAACAAAGAGTGAGAATCATGGATTCATCATTCGTTCTTATTTTTTGTAAATAGTGCAAAATTAGCCTGTAGCATTTATTTACAGAGCTGCCCTTAGGCACAATTTCTTTTGTTTTCTTATAAATTTCTGTATTGCACGGATACCCCAAAGTTTGAATGTGAATTTGGACTTCAATTTGACATCATCTATTTTAATAAAAATGTCATGTTATTGAGCAATTAATTCTCTATCATATGACTATTTATTTGGATTTTTGTGATCACTGGATAATTATTTAAAAATAATTAAGTAAATATTGCATATTTTACCCAATCTGAGCTATTTAATTTATATTTAATTTGCGGCTTCTCTAACACATAGTGAGCCCCATCTCTCTATACTTTTATTTTGTGATCATGTCAAGGCTTGACCTTCTCATAGGGATTGGTTCACTCTGTATTTATTCTAAAGGCATAAATCTTTTTTCTTTTTCTTTATTCTTTTATTTTTTGCCAAAAATGCATGCTAAATATGTAATATTAACTCAGGCATGAAAATTGCTAAGTTATTGTATTTACAAGAATTTGCATGATGTTTTGCTAAGAAAATGAGTTAAAATAAAAGAATAAACAGTGAAAATCATGGATTCATTAGTCGTTATTGTTTTTTTGTAAATATTGCAAAATTAGCATGTAGCATTTTTTTGCAGAGCTTCCCTAGGCACAGTTTCTTTTGTTTTCTTATAAATTTCTGTATCGCACGGATACCCCTACATTTGAATGTATATTTGGACTTTAATTTCACATCATTTATTTTAATGAAAAATGTCATGTTATTGAGCAGTTAATTCTCTTTGATCTGACTATTTATTTGGATTTTTGTGATCTTTGGATAATGAATTAAAATTAATTAAGTGAAATAATGTGTATTTTACCCAATCTGAGCTCTTAAATTTATATATAATTTATGGTTGCGATAACAATTCCTCAAAAAATAAAGATAGTGCCTTGAAATGGTTTCTAATTAGTACCAAAATTTCATCCAAATTGGAATTGTCTTGTGTCTTAAATAAATTATAGAGTAATTGTAGTAAATGTTTTTTTTGTTAAATCCACACACATTGTTATTGTGAAATTATAACTCTTTTGGATTTCATATATAAATACCTTATTAATATAATTTACTCTATGGATAAATTGACATTGTGGATTTATTATGAATTAGTTACTTGTTGTCATACTATTTTTATTAAAAAAACCAATAAAAAATCATATACACTCTAAAAATTCCAAAAAAATTGTAGTCTTATTGCATCATGTTTAAGTTAAAGTACAATTTTCATAATTTTAACATTCTATTTGTGTGAGAAATTGCGTAAAAAACAATAAGAAGTTTGTATTTTTCACGGTTGCATTTTAAACCCTAAAATTCCAAAAAAATGTTCTGCATTCATCACAAGATCAGGTATCTAAAATAATATAATTTGGCTAAATTGAATTAGTTTCATATTAAAATTAATTTGGCTAAGTTGTATGTTTTCTTATTAACTTAATTCACCCGCATTTTGAATTTGCTTTCATTTTGCATTAAAAAATATAAATAAAATCTGCACCGGAAACCTAGACCTAAGTTTTCTGAATTGACCAAAAGTTGTTCCTTTGCCTCCCTATGTTCGATCCTGGACTTGCCCAGGATATAAATTTAAGCCGAGTCCTTTTCACAAAGACATTTCACTCGATTCTGCATGATTCACTAAGTACCCATATTACAGCGAGAACAAATTATTTCATTTATTTAGAGACTCTTAAGATTTTCACAATGTTAATTTATTTTATTTACATATATTTATCGATGGTTTTGCTAAAATATAAATAAAAAATAGAAGAATAAATATTGGGGATCGTGGATTACTCATCCCCCTATACTTTATCTTTATTAGTTCTTAGCAAACACTAATTTGAAAAAGAAGTAAAAACAATAAGAAAAGAAAAAGGAAGATTCAAAGCTGATTAGTAAACTTGTCTTCATTAAATTGGAGTATGGAGCAAAGTAAATCCTTTCGAGTATGAATTTGGCAGAACCTTATTGGGAAATGGGTTTAAGATTGAACAACCTCCAAATTCCACAGTTCTATGTTCAGGTCTCCTTAGTAACCAGGTCAAAACAAGTCTCCATACATAAAGTTTAATGACTATAAATCTTCACTTGTACTACGTAAGTGATATATAGCTTTCCACCTCAGAAATGGCAAAGAAATAGCCTCCCTCCACAAGTTACCTCTAATCCCCCAGTCTAGAAACTCTTTCCTCGAGGAGCGAGGTATTCCCTTATAAGTTCAAGTACAACCAACTCGAGAATAGGGGAAAGAATAGAATAGACCATGACCATTGTAGCCTCGTTCCTTTTGGAGCTTGACTAGTGTAGACAAGTCTCCTGCTGCAAGCTTCCATGAGATAAGGCGGTGGAATACATAAGCATTGTTTATTCTTTATATACACTCCAGCAGGCATTTTATCTTACATCAAGCATGCCCCCTTTTTTGGAGTTTTTCATAATTTTGTACTTTTTTTGATGTGATTATATACAACATATCTACATGATGCAGTATATACATAAGGAGATTTTCTTCTTGAGATAGTAGACTATCCCTCTTTTGAAGTATTATTACATCCCACATCCTCTTGTCTTTAAACCTCAATGCGACTAGACCAGGCTGTGGTGCACTTCCCCCCTAGAGGATTACAAGAGGTTCCTGTTGTTTGCCATGTGAGCCCAAGGTGAACCATTCCTACAATAAATATTATTGTAATATCTGATTTATCAATAAATGTTGTTGATTCTTTCACTTTCTGACTGAAATTAAATGGATGAATACACTATAAGGTTCCTCTATACAATTAGGTTTATGTACCATAGCCATCTTAATGATCATATAACTGTTGAAAATTGAATCATAAAGGATGGTGCTTCGATGAATATCTAAGGAGTTATATTGAGGACTCATCAAGCACAGTCAAATGATTGTTAAGAGATGATCTCCACCTTTAGAAGAAGATGGAAATACTTTCTCATTAGGTTGATATATGATCGACCTCTTGATGCAGGTCCTCTGCATGGCAAAAGAGATTCAAAGGTATCAGATTAGTTAGGTCAAAGATTTGACTTAACAAGATCGAGATAACCAAAGTCCTATGTCGTATATTGTCACAATATAGGCACACATCCTCTGACCAAAGATAGATGTGTTAATATATGTTTAAATATGTACATTTGGAAGATCAATAGGTTGACAACCTAACCAAGGTCTATACACCGGTGAGCTGGTGCGCATAGGAGGGCAAATGAGTAATACGATCTCTCAAAGGGATCATACCATGAGCTCACTCAAGAGGTGTTGGGACCGATCAAATTCCATGCATGGTCGTTGTGCTTTCGAAACATGAAAAGAATTTATAGGTATGGTATATGCTTTTGGATAGCATATGATTGATGCCGACTCCCAGTGACCAAGATTGAGAAACTTGATGAAACTCTAAAGATGACATTGTAAAATTGATATGTATCTGCTAGTTTATCATAGGTTTTCTAGTCTGCAGGATGTACAGGTATTAGGAATACCTAAGGTTGCTATTTAGGGATGAGGCAATCTCTTCCTCCATTATCTCCAAGATGAAATGACTTATTTCGAAATTAATTATATTTATTTATCATTATATATTAATTTAAGTTAAATTATTTATTATTTTGTTTTTAACAACAAAATAATGGTCATTGAATTTAACACAAATCAAGCTCGTCCATTGATTTAGTGTCCATGGATTGAGATCCATGGACTCCCAAAACCCTAAAAGAAGTGGCACCGCTTGTTCTTCAGAAACTCAATTTAAACTATCTTTCTCTCTCTCCATCTCTCATTCTCACATCATCCCTTCTCCCTCTCCTTGAGTAGTCGTCCACTCTTCTCATATAGAGAAGGTCCCCTTCATCGTCGCATCACCGTTGTACTGCCTCTTCGACGACTTTTGGGTCTCTTTCTTATTTGGTGTGTCTCTCTCATTAAGAAGGAATTTTATCTCATGAGACAAAATCAGGAGATCTATTGATTGGATCAATGACTTAGATAGCGAGAAGTAAGCGACTCATCCCCGCGCTTACAAGCGTCTCCTCCGATGGATCGGAGTTGAGACAAGAGGTCTCTTCTCTTAGACACTTGATAACAACCACACTACGAAAGGTATTCCTTTATCTATTATGTGGTTAGATGAAACGATCCAAGAAGTGTTCTTGAATCATGCGGTTTCATCGATTAAAATTTTTAAATTACGTTTCATCGAGCAACTAGTGTGACTAGTCGCTCTCGATCGTATATGATACGATCCTCATGCTTGCATGATGCGCTTAAGTATTTCTCCATATCCTTCAAATGTATCAGAGCCTTAGGTCAGAGGTTTTGTATACGATCCATAAACCTAAGAAGACTTGGGTTCATTAGGGCTTGTGAAATTTTTATCACATTTCATTCATGCAGCCTTGTTTTTTGATTATTTCGTCCCTATTAAAAAATTTTAAACTTGACATTATTACTTGGATAATTTTACCCATTAATAAAGGAAACTATGGGATTTGCGTTTGTGTGATTTAGAATCCTATAATTCAAGATATGATCTTTTTCATGAACATATACATGTTGTTTCGGAGATGGTGAATCTTGACATAATTAAAGAGTTAGTTATTGTTTGTGAAATCCTGGAAATGAATGCTAATCACTTTATTTCTTTTATAAATAAAATTATCAAATTCAGATGTGATAATTTTAGTGAGTGCGAGTCATTGTTGGAAATTATATTGTTAATCAAGAATCTTGTGATTGTCACTTAAGAAATTAGTGAAATTAATGGTTAATTTCTTAGAATAACTATGGATAAATATTTGAGAAATATTTGATGATAATTATTTTCTTAAATGACATTGCCTTAACTAATAATTGATTAGATATGATCCATATCATAATTAATTACCCAATCTACTCTCCAACAAACAAAATTGCTTGAATAGGATTGAGAATTTGTTTAGAAAATTTCCTTATAATCAAAATGGCTTTGATTATTACTATATGGTATTATTTCATTTGAATAACCGACTATCATCTCAAGTAAAAAGTGGTCAATTTGTCATTATCCTTTCCCGAGTTAGATATGATGTCTAGTCAGGGAGCGTTAGGGTAGCAGATTGCTCCGTGAGCGTTCTATCCCACTCTCATCAATACTGGCCATGACAGCGGGTAGGGAAGAGATAATGCTATAGAGATCATGATCTATTTTCTAATTATTAAAATTCAAAATAATACATACTTTGAGATAAGACCATCCTTCCAAGTAACAATGAAATTTATCGATTGAATTGGATTGACAATTGGTTTAATGTGGTTAAATTAATTATATCCAATTAAAATACTCTATAATGAATAGATATGTATTTCCCTTAGAAAAATTAAATATATGAATGTGATTCATGATAATTAATTAAAATTTGAATACGGGGTAGAGGATCACATTAGTGACACCCATGGTCTCCCATCAAGACGAAGGGTTCCATCATCATGGATTGTATGCAGGAGACGCATGTCTGAAGTGATAGCTCATGCATACAAGCGCATCTTGATCAGGATCATTACTTCTCAAAAGAGTAAGGTCGTATGTGTAGTGACTGATGAATCTGTGATTCATCACTCTAAAAGTTGAAAATTAAGCTTTGTTCCCGAGTAAATAGACGCATATTTCTTCTTATATTGCATAATTAACATTCATGCATGCAAGCATAATATCTGCATTTTAGCATTCATATTTGCATAAATAAGAAGCCAATTTCACTTGTAAATATTCACCTGTATATTAGCTAAAATACCCTATTTGTATATATTTTATACTAACTCCAAATACAATAAAATCAACTCCATTTTGTATATATTACTAACACTAAGTAAAGAAAAATATCAAAAAAATACTAACTTGTAAAATTGACCAATAAAACCCCAATCCAAGTCTGAAGTTGTGAACCTTAAAATGCACATATCTCTCTCATACAACTTCTGATTGAGGTCTACTCACTTTTAAAGTAATATACTTTCAAAGACCTTCGAAACAAGACCAATTTCATTAAAATCGGAGCTCGTATGCAAAACTTGGGTTTTGGTCCCCTTTTGTATATTGTACATATTGACTATTTTGCCCTTGTATTTTACCATTTTATTTTATTAATTATCAAAAATCCAAAAAAATTAGATTAAATTGTAAATATTCTTCTCATATTTTTTCTATTTTTATTTTGATTTTTCTCTTATTGAAAAACGATAAAAAAAATCACAAAAGATAAAATGCGTAATTTTATATCTATAAGGTACCACCCAAAAATACATTTTGTACAGATGATTTCCTTTGATTTTTGGCCCTTCACGAAAGTTGTAGATCTCGTCGAGACGAGCAACTTTCGTGTTGACTACTTTTTGATTTAATCTCTTTTGTTATTTCTTTTTGATTTTCTTTACATTTAATCTTTGAATTTTCTAGGAGCGACATGTGGCAGCTCCTGGAGCCGCCACATGTCACCCCAATTTTTTTATTTTCGGATTTATTTTTTTATTATTTTCGGATTTTATTATTTTATTATTATTATTTTAATTATTGTTATTTTTAGTAGCCTACTTATATTATATTATTATTATATTATTAATTATCCCCCTTTTACCACTTCTTTTCTTAATCCCCACTCCAAGTCACCAATAACTTCCCACTACTCCACTTTCTCCACCTATTTTCTAACTCCCTCCTCCTCTTTATATTCTCATCACCTCCTCCCTTCATCTTCATCCGTTGATTTGAGAGAAGAGAGGTCGAGCCCCTTCAACCTACAGGTGACAGCTGAAGGAGACAAGTTGAGCGATGACAACCTTTCAGGCGAGATTCGGGGCTTCACCATTGCCGCGTCGCGAGATTCCAATCGGACTCGCTCAAGCTTCGGAGCAACTGTCATCTCCTCGAGGCGACGACAGAAGCCGCACGACGCGGCTCCACTTTCGGTGAATCATAGGTAAGCATTCTCTCTTTTTCCTTTTCATTTCATTTTTTATCTAACATTTTTTTCCTTATTTATTCACATCGTATCACCACCATTACCACATCAATCATCATCCTTATTCACCACCATCACCACACTAATCACAAATCACCCATTCATTCACATTTTATTCATAATTTGCAAAATATAAAAACAAAAAATATATATACAAAACAAAAATTAAAAAAAAAGCAGGCTGCACGTCCAGGTCCCCCTGCCTCCAACGCCGCACCACCAGTCGCCCGCCCACTCAGGCCGGCTGCCCGGCCACGACCGCCGTGTTGGACATGTGAGCCCACGGCGAGCCATTATGCAATAAATGTTATTGCGAATATCATTCCCTGATCTGAAATGAAGAATAAATAATTTGCATAATAGGTCCCTCTGTACAATTAGGGTTATGTACCATGGATGTCTTATTGATCATACAGCTGTTGATTCAATTATTGAATAATAGAGGCTGGTGTTTGGATGAATATCTAAAGGGTTAGATTGAGGACTCATCAAGCACAGTCAAATGATTATTAAGATGTGATCTCCAGCCTGAGTAGGAGATGGCAATCCTTTCTCACATAGGCTGATATCTGACCGACCTCTTGATGCAGGTCCTCTGCATAGGAATAGAGATTCGGAGGTGTCAGATTAGTTAGGTCAAAGAGTTGACTTAACGAGATCGAGATAACCTAAGTCCTATGTTGAATGCTGTCACAGCATAGGCACACATCCTTTGACCGGAGACAGATGTATTGCTATATGTCTGAGTATGTACATTTGACAGACCAATAGGTTGATGACCTAACCAAGGTCTATACACCGGCGCGTTGTTGTGCATATAAGGGCATATGAGTAATACGATCTCTCAAAGGGATCATACAGGTTCACTACTGAACCGGAAGACATGAGCTCACTCATGAGATATTGGGAAGAATCAAATTCCGTGCACGGTCGTCTCGCTTTGGAAGCTTGACTGAATTTGTAGGTTTGATATTCACTCTTGGAAAGTATATGATCAAGACCTAGGTATGATATATGCTTTTGGAAAGTATATGATCGATACCAAATCCCAATGATCAAATGAGAAACTTAGTGATCAAACCCTGAAGAAGACATTATAAAATTGATCTTGATCTTCGGGTTGGCCATGGGTCTTCCAGTATGCAGGATGTACAGGTATTGGGAATACCTGAGGGTGATGTGATCATAAACGATTGTATATCCATGACGCTTCCATTCCGAGGGAGTGATGAAACAGGTCTGGATTTTAGTGACTCCTTCCAGTAGAGAAGCAATCTGATCTTAGTCCAAGTGTTGGACATTGATCTGAATGAGATTCAGATTCAATGAGAAGATTAGATTTGCAGTCTTGATTTAATCAAGCATCTGTGGGAGGTTCGTACGATCTGGATTTGAGACAAGATCTCAACATCCAAGTCACTATACGTGGAATAATACAATCGCCCTGTCCTTATCTCCAAGTATCTGCGGAGAATGTACATTATTCTTGAAAGGGTTCAAGAATAATTCATTTGATGAAATATCCAACAAGGACTTGATGAATAAATGAGATTTAATTATCAAGCTTAATATGAATATAATTCATATTGTGAAAATGATTATCTAAGATAATTAAATGGGATTTAATTATCAACGATTAAGAGAATGTGGATAACACTATCCATGATATATGTGTATTATAAATATGATTTATAATATACATATATAAGAGAGAATTTATGTGAATAGCATTTGTTGATTAATAATGTGGATTAGATTCACATTTATTAATTAATTGGAAATGCAATTTACTAACTAGTTTGGGTTGTGAATATGATTCACATAATAGTCAATGGCATGATTGAAATATTCACAAATTAATTGGAAATTAATTTGGTGAATATTTTTGTGAATACAAAATTAATTAAGGAATAATAAGATAAATAAAAAGGAGCCAAAATTGACCACCATTCATAGGTGGCGTCACCCATGAATTGTTCATGGGTGACGCCCCCCAATTTTAGGGAGGTTGGTTGACTCCATTTTATTTATCACATTATCTCTTGATTAGTTAATGTTAAATTAAATTATGTTGATAATGTTGCAACATTTTTTAATTTAAATTAATGTTGTTGGTTTTAACCAACAACAATCATAGCCATTGATTTAGCATGGACCAAGCATAGCCCTTGGATCCATGTGTCCCATGGATTGAGATCCATTGGATCCTAAACTAGTATAAAAGGAGGGCTAGGGTAGCCTTTCCAAGTTACAACATTCTTGAGTTGAAGAACTCTACTCTCTCTCTCTCTCTCATTCTCGTGGGGTCTCCCTAATATTCAAGTGGCCGTCCACTTCGTGTATTAGGAAGGAGATCATTTTTTCTATGCCTCGACGCTTGGATCTTCGTCAAAGGATTGCGGGAAGGACGCGACTCATCATCATGCCCGCAAGCGCCTTCTCCGTGGGTCGGACTTAAGATAGGAGGATCTCTACTTTGGGATCTCGCGATCACAACCACGCTTCAAGAGGTATTCCTTGTACTTTGTGGTTTGATGAAACGATCCGAGAAGTGTTCTCGTGATCATGTGGTTTCATCTTTAAAGTTAAAAATTTTAATTTCCGCTGCATCTAGCAACTAGTGCGACTAGTTGCTCCGATTGCATACGATGCGATCGACACGCTTTCGTGATGCGCTTAAGGATACTCAATATCCTTCAAGTGGTATCAGAGCCATAGGTCAAATAAGGGTTTGGATATGATCCATGAACCTTAGACGATTTAGTTCTTGAAAGGGTTGCGAAATTTTTACTAAATTTCAATTTTCGTATCTCTGTCTAATTGAATTTTTCTGTACTGTTTAAAACATTTAAACACGAAATTTTTAATTGGATATTGTTCCCCATTAATTAAGGAAACCATAGGACTTGAGTTTACTAAATTTGGACTTCATTTGCTCAAGATATGGCTTTTTGAATATGACTATATTCACTGTTGCGGGAACTGCAGATTTAAACGTGATTAATGAGATAATTATGGTTTTGATCCGCCTTGAAATGCGTGAATTATCACTTGGGTTCTTTAATAAATCAAATAGGCAATCTTTGGAAACTGAGTTTGCATTTGTTGGATTTAAATTGATCAAGATATGTTAATTTTTGTGATTGGGGGTCACTGCTGGAAATTGACATTTTTGATCTTGAACCTTGTGACATGTCATTCAATTATCATGATGAAAATTAATTGTTAATTTTTTGGAATAATTAGTGATAAATATTTGTGAAATATTTAAAGAGATAATTATTTCATTGAATGACACTTGCCTAAACCACAATGATGAGATATTAGATCTTGATTATTGGTTCATCAACAAACATTGCTTTCATGAAAACAATAGTTTCTTCTACAATAGTTGTAGGACAACTTTTACATGAAAAACCCCTCTTGCTTGAATAGGATTGGGGATTTGTCTAGCAAATCTCCTTATAATATAATCAAAAATGTTTTGATGTATATTATATGGTATAATTACGGTTGAAAAACCGATGAAAATCTCAAAGTACATGATGATCTATTTGGTATTATCCTTTCCCGAGGCGGATGTGGTGCCTAGTCGGAGAGCATTGGGGTCGCAGGTTGCAACGTATGTGGTTTGTCCCACTCTCGTCGGTACTGGACATGACAGCGGGTAGGGACTGTATAATACCGGAGAAAGTCAATATGTATTTTTCTAATTATTAAAATTCGAATAATACGTATTTTGAGAATATACCTACTATTCAAGTAAAAGACATGTTTATTGATGATTGGATTAATGATTAATTTAATACGATTAAATTAATTATATCCAATAGACACTCTATTATGAATAGATGTGTATTTCCCTTGGAAGAATTAATTATGTGAATATGATTCACGATAATTAATTACAATTTGAATATGAGGTGGAGGATCACATAAGTGACATCCATGGTCTCCCGTCAAGGAAAAGGATTCCGTCGCCAGTTGTTGTGTATAGGAGACGCCTGTCCGAAGTGACATATCCTATATACGATTTAATTGGATCGGGTTCTTTGCTTCTCGAAAGAGTAAGGCCGTATACGTAGTGACCCCAATATCGGGTCCTCATATTATTGGGGCGATATTGGATTGCGTATAGCGAGTATTAAGCCTGTTGACGGTTGGTTCAATTAATGACGGGTCAACATCATCTTAGGGGTGGTGGGCCCGGGTGTTAAAGACCGAATTGGGAGATGCAAGTTGGACTTGCAAGGCGGAATGTGTTCCCGCTTCTTTTTATCCGAGTTGTAGGTTCTCATATTATTGGGATGCAACAAAGATAAGGAAGGAGGTCCCAGATCTTGCTTGAGATATAATGGTAAGTATATCTCTTACATTGAAAGTGATTAAGGGAATGAACTTTCAATGTTGACAGGGTAAGACAACTTTGATATAAAAATTCCTAAATCAATGTAAAACATATATATATATATATATATTATATATACCCTTATGCAAATTTCTTATTTCAGATAATCCTTCTTTAAACCCACTCAATGTTATACTCAATGATAACCAGTAAAATATCTTGGATTGGACTCATGATCCAGATATTGTACTTGCAATTGGACACATAATGTATGTGGTTGCAGTGTGCATGTTTCCTCAACATAATGAGGATTGACAATTAAATAAGACAATAAGACATCACCTTAGGGTTTGTATGTCTCTATGTTCTTGATCTTTCATCGAATGTACTTTAGAAGTGACATGTCGATGGTGATCGTAATTGTCGAATAATCCTTATAAAATAAAAGAAGATATTTTGGCATACATATGTGCTCTAGACTTTTAATCATGAATGACATGGTTCTCTGCATTATGCAAAGTGGTGGCTCTAAAGAGATGATGTATTCAAAATGTTTGAATACCTACCTGAACCTAAGTCTCTAAGAGTTAAGATGTATGTAGATATGATGAATGTCATCATTCTACTATCTATACTCAAGTCATTCATGAAGCTTCTTGATATTCATATTGTATGAATTTAATGAAGCATGTATAAATGTTGAAATGCTCTTACATTGAATTCTTTTGAATTCAACATATGAGATTCTTTGTCTTGAACAAGGGTTGTTTATAGATGAAGAGAGCGCAGTGGAAGCATGGGTCGGACCCGAGTAAGAAGGAAAGTCAAAGAGTTGACCTACTTATGTGACTTCCATATGACATCTAAAGAGTTAGATGAATGCCAATACTGCAATAAGTTGATGTGTTTATAGTATGTCTATCAAATCTGTCTAAAATCCTTAGTGAAGGATTCAGATAGAGCATCAGAATAATCTACATATAATCATTGACTCTGACTTTCTTATTTCATAAGATAAAGTCTGACAATTGTATCCCAATCTTCTAATGACATTTGCAATTGGTTTCATATATATTAGAAGATTAGAAATTTGATCTTAAAGTTTAGTATTCATCTACATGGATATTGATGTAATTGTTGCAGCAATCTCTGTTGGATAGATAGACTTCATATTTTCAGTGGGAGAGCCCTTTGTCTTAGAGAATGTCTCTATGACCTAGATATCCGAATACCCTCATTGTTTGTTTCTAAATGTTGGAAATAAACATGAATTCTGAGATAGAACTATCATAAAGAGTTATGATGGATATATTTCAGATAGTCATCTAGCATCTAGTGGACTCCGCAAAATTAGAAATTTAATGAATGGTTCATTAAGATTTCTAATACTGAAAATCAAACCTTATAAGATCAATACGAGGATGAAGATCATTTGACAATGATCTGGCATCAAGCCTTGCACATTTGTCTGTTGATTTGATCAATAGACTAGTAAGATATAAACTTTAGAATGTCTAAAATTTCAAATCTTACATACTTGTGAATATTGTATTTAAAGTAAAATGTCCAATACCCCCTTCTCTAGGAATGGTGTTAGATGTTGAGGTATTCAATATCTCATACATATTGATGTATGTAGATCATCTATATCATAGTAAACATTATGGATATGTGATATCTATTGATGATTATGTATGATATGAGATTTCTTCTCTTCACCTGAGAAACCTTTGAAATGTTCAAAGATTTCATAATTTTGGTTTAGAACCAAAGTTTGAAGAAAGATGAAATGAATTTGATCTAACCTAGGTAGCTTGTACCTGTTAGATAAAATTCAAAGAATACCTTATGAAGATATGAATATCAATTCTATCTCACTCCTCCTGATAAACCTAAACTCAATGGAGTTGTAGGAAGATACAATTGGATCATGTGTGACATGATTTGATCAATGATGAATTACAGCATAATTATCCTCTTAGTTTCCTGGTATATATGTGTAGTAGAGACTACAATATATATCCTTAATAAGATTCCATGCATGTAAGCTAGAATCTAGCAATTGAGAGTGCTGCTTCATTAGGAAAATAAAGGATGGTATTGGATACCTACTTTATGACCTTGAGATTCTTAAAAGATCTCATCTCTGAGAATGTGATTCTTAGAGGATGACTCTCTTGAGAATCAAGACGAAAATGAAGTGAAGGAACTCATTTAATCTTGAGAAGATAATGAAGCTCCTGAAATCGGAAACTGAAAGGACAATTAAAGATGATTCACTAATACCTCTTCAAATGAGTTTGAGGATGTATTTCATGTGTCGATTAAGTCTGACAATGATCGGGCTTCATGTGATGAAGCTTCTAAGGATCATGACATGGAAAGATGGATATTAGCAATAAAGTCTAAAGAAGACTTCATATATAAGTGTTGTATATGGACCCTCGAGGATCCACCTATAAGGGTAAGACTCGTTAAGGTGTAAATGGATCTTCAAGAGAAGAGGGAACCTGATGAGAAGGTAGAGACCTTCAAAGCACGGTTCGTAGCCATGAGCTACACATCGGAAGAGAAGACATTGCTTGCAATGAGACTTGCTCTTCGGTAACCATTCTTAAAATCATCAGAATATTGCTAACCTTAGCTACAGAACTTGACTATTGCATCTTCAGGATGTAATTCAAGATTGCATTCCTCTAAGAATACCTCTCTGAGGATATTCACATGAAGTAGCCCCAGGGCTTCATGTTTGGAGAAAGTAAGGTGTGAAAGCTAAAGAACTCCATCTATGGACTCAAATAAGCGTCTTGTAGTTGGAACATAAGATTTGGTGAAATTATAAATGTTATGATTTCAAATAGAATCTTGATGTACCATGTGAAGCTTAGTGGGAGTGCCATTGTGTTCATCGTGCTAAATGTAGATAATATCCTAATCATTTGGAATGATATAAGGATGATAATAAGTGTTTTATATTATGGCTATTCCATACCTTGAGATATGATCTCAAAGATGCCTCTTGGATCTTAGTTCTGAAGTTGTTCAGAAGCAAAGAAAAGAGGGTATTGGGACTGTCACACAAGTAGTACACCTTGGATATGTTCCATTCTTGGAAATTCCAAGAAAGGCTTCCTTCCCTTGAGATTTGGCACTGACCTATCTAAAGGGATAGCACCTCAAAGAGTTGAGGAAGTGAATGCTAGAACTGCTTGCACCTCTGCATCAGTTACGAGAAGCTAAGTGTATGCTAAATGTGTATAAAAGCCAGATATCTGCCATTCAGTGGGAGTAGCATAGTGTTGCTAATCCTACTATTGAGAGAAAACACTTGATTGCAGTAATAATGATATCTTCAAAGATGACAAGGCTTTAGAGATGGTGATCTCTGAGTCTTATCTTTTAGAGCTTAAGACTTTATAGATAGAGATCTAAAAGGTATTAACTGTGGATACCTTGAGAGATAGTGATCTCCTGGAATTAGGGTATTCTAATAAGGATTATGGAAATACTGGTTATAATAGTTATTGAGCAATAGTGTCAAGTACACTATAACTGCTTTGACTAGATTGAGTATAGGTTGCATTAGATGCAACATTCGCATTGGATGCGAGCACTGTTACCTAGGGATATGCAAGTGTCGTAAAAGGACTTGGCATAGTCTTTTGGGAACAGAGTGACTGATCAGCTTACCTAGCTATTTCTAAATGGCCTATGATTGTCACATGAGTGTGAGTTTAAATGATTAGCCCATTAATGGCTCTTTGGGCTAGTGGGAGATTGTTGGACATGTGAGCCCACGGCGAGCCATTATGCAATAAATGTTATTGCGAATATCATTCCCTGATTTGAAATGAAGAATAAATAATTTGCATAATAGGTCCCTCTGTACAATTAGGGTTATGTACCATGGCTGTCTTAATGATCATACAGCTGTTGATTCAATTATTGAATCATAGAGGCTGGTGTTTGGATGAATATCTAAAGGGTTAGATTGAGGACTCATCAAGCACCGTCAAATGATTATTAAGATGTGATCTCCAGCCTGAGTAGGAGATGGCAATCCTTTCTCACATAGGCTGATATCTGACCGACCTCTTGATGCAGGTCCTCTGCATAGGAATAGAGATTCGGAGGTGTCAGATTAGTTAGGTCAAAGAGTTGACTTAACGAGATCGAGATAACCTAAGTCCTATGTTGAATGTTGTCACAGCATAGGCACACATCCTCTGACCGGAGACAGATGTATTGCTATATGTCTGAGTATGTACATTTGACAGACCAATAGGTTGATGACCTAACCAAGGTCTATACACCGGCGCGTTGATGTGCATATAAGGGCATATGAGTAATACAATCTCTCAAAGGGATCATATAGGTTTACTACTGAACCGGAAGACATGAGCTCACTCATGAGATATTGGGAAGAATCAAATTCCGTGCACGGTCGTCTCGCTTTGGAAGCTTGACTGAATTTGTAGGTTTGATATATACTTTTGGAAAGTATATGATCAAGACCTAGGTATGATATATGCTTCTGGGAAGTATATGATCGATACCAAATCCCAATGATCAAATGAGAAACTTAGTGATCAAACCCTGAAGAAGACAGTATAAAATTGATCTTGATCTTCGGGTTGACCATGGGTCTTCCAGTATGCAGGATGTACATGTATTGGGAATACCTGAGGGTGATGTGATCATAAACGATTGTATATCCATGACGCTTCCATTCCGAGGGAGTGATGAAACAGGTCTGGATTTTAGTGCCTCCTTCCAGTAGTGAAGCAATCTGATCTTAGTCCAAGTGTTGGACATTGATCTGAATGAGATTCAGATTCAATGAGAAGATTAGATTTGCGGTCTTGATTTAATAAGCATCTGTGGGAGGTTCGTACGATCTGGATTTGAGACAAGATCTCAACATCCAAGTCACTATACATGGAATAATACAATCGCCCTGTCCTTATCTCCAAGTATCTGCGGAGAATGTACATTATTCTTGAAAGGGTTCAAGAATAATTCATTTGATGAAATATCCAAGCAAGGACTTGATGATTAAATGAGATTTAATTATCAAGCTTAAAATGAATATAATTCATATTGTGAAAATGATTATCTAAGATAATTAAATGGGATTTAGTTATCAAGGATTAAGAGAATGTGGATAACACTATCCATGATATATGTGTATTATAAATATGATTTATTATATACATATATAAAAGAGAGAATTTATGTGAATAGCATTTGTTGATTAATATTGTGGATTAGATTCACATTTATTAATTAATTGGAAATGCAATTTACTAACTAGTTTGGGTCGTGAATATGATTCACATAATATTCAATGGCATGATTGAAATATTCACAAATTAATTGGGAATTAATTTGGTGAATATTTTTGTGAATACAAAATTAATTAAGGAATAATAAGATAAATAAAAAGGAGCCAAAATTGACCATCATTCATAGGTGGCGTCACCCATGAATTGTTCATGGGTGACGCCCCCCAATTTTAGGGAGGTTGGTTGACTCCATTTTATTTATCACATTATCTCTTAATTAGTTAATGTTAAATTAAATTATGTTGATAATGTTGCAACATTTTTTAATTTAAATTAATGTTGTTGGTTTTAACCAACAACAATCATAGCCATTGATTTAGCATGGACCAAGCATAGCCCTTGAATCCATGTGTCCCATGGATTGAGATCCATTGGATCCTAAACTAGTATAAAATGAGGGCTAGGGTAGCCTTTCCAAGTTACAACATTCTTGAGTTGAAGAACTATACTCTCTCTCTGATTCTCGTGGGGTCTCCCTAATATTCAAGTGGTCGTCCACTTTGTGTATTAGGAAGGAGATCATTTTTTCTACGCCTCGACGCTTGGATCTTCGTCAAAGGATTGCGGGAAGGATGCGACTCATCATTGTGCCCGCAAGCGCATTCTCCGTGGGTCGGACTTAAGATAGGAGGATGTCTACTTTGGGATCTCGCGATCACAACCACGCTTCAAGAGGTATTCCTTGTACTTTGTGGTTTGATGAAACGATCCGAGAAGTGTTCTCGTGATCATGTGGTTTCATCTTTAAAGTTAAAAATTTTAATTTCCGCTGCATCTAGCAACTAGTGCTACTAGTTGCTCCGATTGCATGCGATGCGATCGACACGCTTCCGTGATGCGCTTAAGGATACTCAATATCCTTCACGCCGTCCACCAGCACCTGCTCCAGCCAGCTCTGCGGCCCGCCGCCTTCTCCAAGGACCACCAGCCCGTCATCTTCCACCTCTCCTAGTCGTGAAGCTCCAGCCTGCCACCCCCAACCGCACGAGGTCGTGCGCGCTCTGCCTGCCACCGTGCGGCCACGCGCTGCCTCCTGTCGGCGCCGCCTCCCAGCTCTTCTGCCTGCGCAGCCATGCGCGCCAACACCACGCCTCCGCGCGCGGCGCACAGGTGCCCAGACTGTCGGCCCAACTCCGCCTGGTGCACCTCCCATCCCCCGGTGCGCCGCCCCACAGCCACGCGGCCGCGAGCGGCCACCGCTGCCCTTGGCGCGCCGCCCAGCCGTGCTCCAAGGCCGCACCGCACCACCTCACTGCTGTGCGAGCACAGCCCGACCCCAGTGCCGCCCTCCAGACCGCCGCCTCGTCCCACCGGCCCCGTGCCTCCACC
Organism: Ottelia alismoides; assembly: GCA_037367405.1. Classification (NCBI taxonomy): domain Eukaryota; kingdom Viridiplantae; phylum Streptophyta; class Magnoliopsida; order Alismatales; family Hydrocharitaceae; genus Ottelia; species Ottelia alismoides. Next base: position 679,099 of record JAZKJV010005562.1, on the reverse strand, counting down.
TCCATCGCGAGCCCAGCTCCAGGCCACGCGTCGCCCCTCCATCTGCTGCCCGCGCTCAATCTGCGGCGCTGCATAAGCCGCGCACCGTCGTTGCGATCGCCGCCCGTGCTACCCCGAGCACCGCCACCGTCGCCCCCTGGAAGGCTGCCGCCCACGTCCCCTTTGCCCCCATATCTTGTGCCCTAGCGGCTAAAGAAAAGGTCCATATCTTTGGTTTATTTATTTTGTAAAAATTGCATTTTATATCCTGCAAGTTTCTTTAATCACAAAAGGTGTCCAGTGCACATTTCTATTTGTTTCATTCATTTTTGTCTTGCTAAAACACCCCTGACTTTGGTCATTAATTTGGATAGTGTTTTTGCATCATTTTATTCAATAAAAATAGCATGTTGTAGAGAAACTAAATCTTTATCTCCTGGCTATTTATTTACATTTTTGTGAACCTTGTATTATTTATTAAAAATCAGAGACTGAAATTGAGTGATATTTTATCCGTTTAAGCTCTGAAATTCGCACACATATATTTCTTGCTCCAAAAATTGTGAAACAATTGTGAATGATGCCTCTAAGTGTGCTTTAATTACGTCCAAATTTCGTCCAATTAGGAGTTGTAGTTTGCATAAAATAAATTGTAGGGTGATTTCTGTAAATGATTTTTAATTAATTCTACAAATAACATTTTTGAGAAATTTCAACTCTCCTGGATTCCTCATTGAAATATCTATTTGAGATAATTCATTCTTTGGATGATTTGACTTCTTGATTTATTAGAAATTAAATACTCACAGTCGCTCTAATTTCAGAAAAATATTCATAAAAAATCAAAAAGTGTCAGAAAATTCTAAAAAAATTGGTGTAGCTTCATTTCATCATATTTAACTTTCAGTGAATTTTTCATAATTTTTGCACATCATTTGCACGAAACATTGCACAAAAACACCAAAAAAGTTTGTATTTTTCATTTGTGTATTTTAAATCCAAAAATTCCAAAAAAATCCATTTTGCATTAATCATTGGATTAGGTTTATAGAAAAAATACAATTTGGTCATTTTGGATTAATTTCATATTGAAATTAAATTTGGCTAATTTGTTGATTTTCTTAATAACCTAGTTCATTCATATTCTGCTTTTGGCATTTTTTTATCGCATAAAAAATACCAAAAATATCCCACTTGGAAAACCGCAATCTAATTCATCTAACTTGATCCCGAGTTGTTCCTTTGCCTCCTTGAGTCGACCCTGGGGCTTGCCCAGGCTAAATGAACATAAAACCGCACATAATTTCATTCGACGATTACTCGAGTCGTGCGGTTATTTTTGATCGATAGATCTATCCGACTGCAACGCACTAGTCTATCAGACAACATTAACAAGGGTTGGTCATCTGCGGTTCGTCAGTGACCCCAATATCAGGTCCTCATATTATTGGGGTGATATTGGATTGCGCATAGGGAGTACCAATCATTTTGACGGTTGGTTCAATTAACAATGGATCGGCAATGCCTTAGGGGTGGTGGGTCCTGATGTTAAATACTAAATTTGGAAATGCAAGTTGGACTTGCAAGGCAGAATGTATTCCCGCATCTTTTTTATCCGAGTCACAGGGTCTCATATTTTTTGAGATGTGACAAAGGTAAAGAGGAGATCCCAGTTCTTGCTAGAGATATGGCGGTAAATATATCTCTTGCTTTGAAAGTCATTAAGGGAATGAATTTTCAAAGTTTAAAAGGAAAGACTAATTTGATTACAAATTCCTTAATCAATGAAATACAATTGCATGTATTATTATATATATTCTGATATAGTGCATTCTTAATTTCAGAATATGAAGTCCACGAACCCTCTTAGCAGGCTCTTGAAGGTCAATCAGTTGATCAGACCAAATTATTCGAATGGATCTAAAATTTGGATCTTCCCTCTCTACGGAGTGCATCTCTTATGTGCTCACAGACCCGCAGACTCTGGAAGAAATTTCCAATAATGAAAAATATGATGAAGATCAAAATTTTGTAAAATGTTACATTTTGGGTTCATTGTCCAATGTGCTTCAGAAGCAGCATGTGGAATGGAACACTTGTCAAGAAATCATGTTGAATCTGAAAGAAATGTTCGGTGACATAAACCACAAACAACGTTATAATATAATGAAGGAACTTATTCACTACAAGATGTGGGAGGGGCCTTCTATCAGAGAACATGTAATCAAAATGTTTGGGTACCTCTCTGAATTGGAAATCCTAGGAGCCTTCGTGGATTCTTACATGCTGACTGATTTCATTTTGTTGTCACTCCGAAAGTCTTTCAACAACATAGTGGTCACGTTCAACATGATCAAAGTTAATTTTAATAACGCTAGGGTATTAGATGCATTAAAGTCTACTGAAGAAGTAATGAAGAAGTCAAAGAGACCGAAAAGAGAAATGGTAGCACAAGTCAATGGTAGCAAAAGTGAAAGAAAGGTTCTGGGAAGGCCCCTCTGATAATGCATGGTAGTGCAATGGTAGCACGAGTCAAAGAAAAGCACAAGTCTAGGAGTTGTCAAAGAAAAGCACACCAAAAGGCCCCTCTGATAGTGCAATGGTAGCACAAGTCAAAGAAAAGCACGTCTGGAAGCAAGGTTCTCGTAAGGGCCCGACCCAAAAGAGAAAGAAGAAAAGTCAAGGAGTTGTCTCATCTTCCAATGCATCAACTTTGATAGCATCGAAGAAACCAATGTCTATCATCACTGCAAAAAGTCGGGGCACTGGAGGTGTAATTGCCCTGAATACCTAAAATCTACCGACAAAGGTAAAGCCTCTCAAGGTATGAAATCTACTTTCAACATTTAAATTATATTTCTCGTTGGACGAGAAGGAAGTTGGGTTATATATTTTGGTGTTTCTGTTCATGTATGTAATTTGTTGCATCTATTTAAGGAAACTAAGTGTCTTGATCAAGGGGAGATAGTCATCCAGATGGGATCTGATGCAAGTGTTCTAGCAGTCACCGTCAGGAACAACTGACTATCGTTATCTAGTGGAAGAGTCCTTATACTTAAAGAGTATCTTTATGGACCTGAAGTCAAAAGGAATCTTATATCTACGTCTAAGCTTGTTAAAAGTGGATATTCATTCCTTTTCTATAATAAACTAGTCATAAATTGTTATGATATGCATAATGCGAATAGTTTTTTGACTTCTGGTGGACTCTATGAATTATGCATTGATGAACATGTCATGAATTTTACTGCCGCTAATAAAAAACCCTAAAATATATAGGAAGGATAAAAGTCATTCGAATATGATTTAGCATCAAAAGCTTGGTCATTTATCTGTTGATAAGATCAGTAGATTGATAAAGGATGAACCCTTAGATTATCTAAAGGTTCAATTTTTGCCTACCTAGGAGTATTATATTAAAGGTAAAATGACTAGGACGTCTTTCTGTAACAAGTTTACAAGATGTGAGGGTCTTCTAGACCTAATACACATCGATGTATATTGTCCCTTCATTATCGTGACTCGAAATGGATATCAATATATTTGACATTTATTGATGACCATTCACGATATGAGTTTATCTTCCTATTATGTCATAAATCTTAAACCTTTGAAAAGTTCAAAGAGTTCAAGGCTTTGGTTGAGAACTAAACAGACGGGAAGATCAAACGGATTCAATCTGACCAAGGTGGCGAGTACCTCTCTGAGGAATTCAAGGAATACCTTAAAGACAATCAAATTGTCTCCAATCTCATTTCTCTTGGAGCCCCAACTTAATAGTGTTGCTGAAAGACACAACATGACCATCACGGACATGGTCCATTCAATGATGAGAAAAGCACATTTACCACTTCGTTTCTAGGGATATGCAGTATAGATTGTGATATATAACCTGAACAAGATTCTAGCAAGTCTGTACCTAAGACTCATCATGATCTTTGGTATGGAATCAAACCTATTGTATTTACTTGAGGGTTTGGGGTTGCTCGGTCCATGCGAAAAACATGGATGCAAGTAAGCTAGAATCTCTATCTCGTGAGTGTTACTTCATTGGGTATGTTAAGGATGGTATTGGATACCAACTTTATAACCTTGAGACTCATAAGTTTTTCATCTCTAGAGATGTGTGATGTTTGGAGAATGGCTTCCTAAAAGATCAAGACAAAAATGAAGTAGAGGAAGTCATTGAGTCCCCTAAGGATTTTGAGCTTCTTGAACCAAAAATTGAAGAGATGAATAATGATGAAACACTCATAACTCTTCGAAAGAGTTTGAGGGTGGTTGCACCACATAAAAGGTATGGATTCCATGTGTCAAGTGAAACTGAGAATGATCCTACTTCATTTGATGAAGCACGCACGGACCATGACATGGATAGATGGATGCTAGCAATGAAGTCATCGATTGACTCCATACATAAGAATGGTGTGTGGACCCTAAAGGATCCACTTGAACGGGTAAATCCCAGTGGATGTAAATGGATCCTCAAGAGAAAGAGGGGACCTGATGGGAAAATAGAGACATTCAAGGCATGGGTTATAGCCAAAGGCTACACATAGAGAGAAGGCATTAACTACGATGAGACATTCTCTCCTATGGCTATACTTACATCCGTCAGGACATTACTAGCCATAGCTTCATCTCTTGATTACGACATATGGTAGATTGACATTACGACAGCTTTCCGCAATGGATACCTCTAAGAGTATATCTATATGACGTAGCCCCAGGGCTTCATAACCGAGGAAGGTAAAATATAAATGCTGAAGAAATCCATCTATGTGCCTAAACAAGCTTCTCATCGCTGGAACATTATATTTGACGAAACCATAAATAGTTATGATTTTGTGCATAATCTTGATGAATCTTGTGTGTACAAGAAGCTTCATGGGAGCGTCATTGTGTTCATCGTAATTTACGCATATGACATACTTATCATTGGGAATGATATAAAAATGATGACCAATGTTAAGATTTGGTTGTCCCATACCTTCAAGATGAAAGATCTTGGATAAGCCTCTTACATATTTGGTCTGAAGCAATTCAGAAACTAAGAAAAGAGGATATTGGGATTATCACAACCATGGTATATTAAGAAAATTCTTGAACGTTTCGGTATGGAGAGTTCCAAGAAAGGTTTCCTCCCCTTAAGACATGGTATCCACCTTTCTAAAGGGATGTATCCTCAAAGTGTTGAGGAAAATAAAGTCATGGTTGGATGCCCCTATGTATTAGCTGTAGGAAGCTTATTGTACGCCATGATGTGGACAAGACAAGTATCTGCCATGTAGTGGGAGTGGTAAGTCGTTACCAATACTGCTATGGAGAACAACATTGGAATGCAGTGAAGAACATTTTCAAGTATCTAAGACAGACTCAAGGTTACATCTTGGTATACGGAGATGATGATCTCCAATTCTTGGGATACACAAATTATGACTTCCAGTCGGATATTGATGATCAAAATTCAACATCAGGGTTTGTTTTCTAGTTGAACGGTGGTGATGTGAGCTGAAGAAGCAAGAAGCAAGAAACTATATCTGATTCAACAACTTAAGTCGAATACATTGCCACATTGGATGCTGGAAAGGAGGCGGTGTGGATGCGCAAGTTCATCCTGGAACTTAGCGTAGTTTCCTCTGATCCTCCCATCCCGTTACTCTGCAATAACATTGGAGCCATTGCCCAAGCGAAGGATAACAGATGACATCAAAAGAACAAGCACATGGAAAGGAAATATCACATCATTCAGGAGATTCAAAAGTGTTGTGACATCATCATCACCAAGATGGCCTCTGTTGACAACGTTGTTGATACTCTTACCAAACCTTTTGACACAGAAGATTTTCGATCAGAATGTAATGAGTATGGGTTTAAGGATTGTACCTAAAGGGTTCTGAGGGCTAGTGGGAGATGGTTAGCCATGTGAGCCAAAGGCGAACCATTCCTACATTAAATGTTATTGTAATATTTAATTTATCAATAAATGTTATTGATTCTTTCACTCCCTATCTGAGATTAAATGGATGAATGCACTATTAGGTCCCTATGTACAAGTAGGGTTGTGTACCATGGCCATCTTAATGATCATATAGTTTTTTATTTAATATTTGAATCAAAGAGGTTGGTGCTTGCATGAATATTTAAGGAGTTAGATTGACGACTCATCAAGCACTGCCAAATGATTGTTAAGAGATGATCTCCAGCCTGAGAAGGAAATGGCAATCCTTTCTTAATGGGATGATATGTGACCAACCTCTTAATACAGGTCCTCAGCATTGGAACAAATATTCTTAGGTGTTAAATTAGTTAGCTCAAAGGTTTGACTTAACAAGATCGTGATAACAAAAGTCCTATATCGTATACGGTCACGATATAGGCACACATCCTCTGACCGAAGATGGATGTATTACCATATGTCTAAGTATGTACATTTGGCAGACCAAGAGGTTGTTTACGTAACCAAGGTCTATACACCGGCAAGATGGCATGCATATGGGGGCATATGAGTAATATGATCTCTCAAAGGGATCATATAGGTTCAATTGTTAATCGGAAGACATGAGCTCACTCATGGGGTATTAGTACCGATCAATTTCGAGCATGGTCATCATGCTTTAGAATCATGACTAGAATTTGTAGGTATGATATATGATTTTGGAAAGCATATGTTAAATACCGACTCCCAATAACAAAGATTGAGAAGCTTGATGATGAAACTCTAAAGATGACAGTGTAAAATTGATCTATATCTTCGGGTTTATCGTAGATCTTCCAATATGCAGGATATACAGGTATTAGGAATACATGAGGATGATATGATCATAAATGATTGTATAACCACGACACTTCCATTCCGAGGGAATGATGAAATAAGTCTAGATTTTAGTGACTCCTCTCAATAGAGAAGTAATCTGATCTTAGTCTAAGTGTTGGACATTGATCTGAATGAGATTCATATGCAATTAGAAGATTAGATTTATAGCCTTGATTTAATCAAGCATCTATGAGAGGTCCATGAGATATGGATTTCAGATGTGATCTCAATATCCAAGCCAGTATACGTGGAACGTACTCCAAGTATCTATGGAGAAGGCACATTATCCTTGAAAGAGTTCAAGAATAATTCCATTGATGAATTATATCCAAGAATTGAGAAATAGTTAATTAAATGGGATTTAATTATCATGAATAATGTTAATTTGATTCATATTATTTGAATACATGAGAATGATAATCCAGTGTAATTAAATGTGATTTAATTATCATGGTTATGAATAATCTGGATATCACTATCTAGTTATTCATACATATTATAAATGTAATTTATAATATATTGGAGAGAGAGACTAATTGTGATTTATATTTGTTGATTAAGTGTTTATCTGAATTGCATTCACATTGCATGGTTAATTGAAAATATTTACATTTTGTTTTGGATTGTGAATGTGATTCACGTAATTCCAATGGCATGATTGCAGTCTTCGCAAGAAAATTATGAATTATTGTTGTGACATAATCTTGGAAATTTCATGAGATAATGTAATATCTTTAATTGGAATGAGATTGACTCATTCCAAGTCAAGAGGGTAGACGGCTACATTGTCCCAAGGGACATGGTGGTTGTCACCCCCTTTTTAGGGATGAGGCAATCTCTTCCTCCATTATCTCCAAGATTAAATGATTTAATTTTGAAATTAAATATATTGATTTATCAATATATATTATTTTAAATTAAATTAATTATTGTTGTGTTTTTAACAACAAAGTTGTGGCCATTGAATTTAACACAATCAATCTCATCCATTGATTTAGTGTTGTCCATGGATTGAGATCCATGGACCCCCAAAATCCTATAAAAGAAGAGGCAACCCTTGCTCATCGGATATACAATTTTTATTATGCCTCTATCTCTCTTATTCTCATGTCATCCCTTCTCCCTCTCCTTGAGTGACTATCCATTCTTCTCATAGAGAGAAGGTCCCCTTCGTCCTCGGATCATCGGTGTACTGTTGCTTCGATGACTCTTTGATGAATCTCGGATTCATCACTCTAAATCTCATTTATTAAGCTTAAGTCCCTAAGAATCAACTGCATTTCGCATTTATTTCGCATAATTAGCATTCAGGCATGATTTCATAAAAATTGCATTTTAGCGTTAATTTCTGCATATTTTAAGAAGCCAAAAATCCAAGCCCAAATTGACCTGTAAATAAGCCTGACTTCCCCTATTTTTAACTCCTTCATGCTGACTCCGAATAACCCAAAGCCACTTCCATTGTGTACATATCACTCACAAGCATAAATGAAAAATACAAAAAAATCACTAACTCAAATAAGTGGGCCAAAAACCCAAACCCTAATTTCAGGATTTTCGGACTAAAAGCCACATATCTTCCCCCTCCAGCGTCCGATTTGATCCTACTCACTTTTGAACTAATGCTCATTCAATTACCTTCAAAACAAGACCAAGTTCAAGTGAATCGGAGCTCGTATGTGAAAGTTGGGTTTTGGGCCTCTTTTGTACATTGTATTTTCGCGGTTTTGACCTTGTATTTTATGTACTTATTTTCTTCTTTAATAAAAATCCAAAAAAATTAGATTAAGGTCTATTTTATTTATCTTTGAGTTTTCCATATTTTTCCGGATTTTTATCTTGTTTAAAAAATGACAAAAAAATAGAAAACCCAAAAATCAAGGTATTCTATGTACATAGGATACCCCAAAGATTCACTTTTTACATTTGACCGAATTTGGCTTTGATGTCTTCATGAAAGTTGTAGATCTCGTCGAGACGAGCATTTTTCGTGAAGAAACTTTTTCGATCCGAGGTCCTTTGCTATTTTTTATCTATTTTACAAAGTATTATATTTTCGGATTTTCTGGAGCTGACACGTGGCAGCCTCAGAGGTCGCCACGTGTCAGCTATTTTTCGCCATTTTAAATCTCGTTTTTAATAAAAAAATTAAAAATCGAAGCACGTGCGTTGCACGTGCCCCCAGGCACGTGCTCCGCACGTGCGGCGCTGCCTCCCCTTTTGTCCCTGCCACGTGGCACGTCTCCAGCCGTTCGATCTCGGTCGATCGAACGGCAGGAGACCCGTCTTCTCCCCCTGCGCCTCCTTCGACCGCCCGCCCCCGATCTTCGGAACCACCGCCGCCGCTCCTCCCATCTCGCAACGGCCGCCCCGCTATCCTCGCACCGGCCGCCTCCCTCTCTCTCTATAAAAGAGCACAAGCCGCCCCCCAGTCCAAGCATCTGCCGACCTTTGCCCTAGGAAGACCTCTGAGGTGGTGACAGCCCTCCGCAGCCTCCTCGCCGGCGTGATCCGAAGCTTTCCCCCCTTCAGTGCTTCGTCGCAGCAACCCACCGCCGCTGCTCTCGCTCCGGCTCCGCCGTCGAGCCTTCGTCTTCTCCCGGTACTCTCTCTCTCTCTATATATATATATATCTCTCTAACTCTCCATCTCTCTCTTCTCTCGTCTCCGCTCCGACGCACCCACAACCCCTTCGTCTTCTCCCGCATCCTGTTCATCTTCACCCCACCAACTCCGCTCCGACCCCGCCATCGTATTCTCCAACTACAACATCATCGCCGCCCAAAGCAACGCCGCCGGCCCGCAACGCCTCTGCCTCGTCGGGTTCCACGCCCGAGACCCCACCACGTGCTGCGCACGTGGGGCGGGGGACTTCATCTTCTTCGTCTCCAGCAAGCGACCTCCACGACCACCGGCTACCTTCACCGACAACGCCGCGCGACCTTCTTCTCCGACGATCTCCAGCTCCGCCGGCCATCTCGCTTCGTTAGCACCGCCCGATCCGCTCGCTCGCCGGCCAGCCATGACTTCGACCTCCGTCACGCCTCCGCCTGGAGCAACTCCGCCTTCAACATCAGCTTCCGACCACGCGTCAGCAACTACGCCTTCACCGCAGCTCCTCCTCATAGCCTTCATCAGCCATCACCGACCCGGTTCCTCCGCCATCCAGAAGCTCCGCCCCCTCGCCGCCGGGCTCAGATCCCGAGGCCCCAGCACGCGCGAAGCGCGTGCGTGGGGAACTTCCCTCGCACGTCACCCAGGTCACGTGCGAGGCACGTGACCGTGGGCAAATTGCGAAGAAAGCCCCAGAGATTTTCCATTTCACGCACTCGCCCCGGCCATCCAGAAGCACGTGCGTAGCACGTGCCTACTGGAGATTTTGCAGAATTTCCCCCTTGTTTCTTGGTAATTATGCGAACCCCCCACTGCATTGTTTCTTTATTTACTTTATTGCATCTGTACCCCTGTGTTCACCATCCATTTTAGAACTGTTCTCTACATCATTTTATTTATTTAAAAATAGCACTTTGTTCACCTCTTAATTCTCTACATTTTGACATGCTATGGACATTTTTGTGATTTACGGTTGATTAATAAATAATTGTTTTGTGGAAATTGTAGTATTTTGCCCAATCTGTGTTCTGAAGTTCATATTTAATTAACCTTGGCTCTAAAAATTCTCCAAAAATCCCATATTATAGAGATTATTTTGATTAACATTGTGCCCAAAAATCATTGCATTTGCATGCATATTTTGCTCTGTAAAAATCATTTAGCACATTTCAGTACTTGATTTTTAATAAATATTCAACCCCACATTTTCAAGGTTTAGGATTTTTCTGGGATCCATCACCTAGTGATAAATCTTAGATAATTTTGTTCCTCGAAAATAAGTAGGTTTAATATTTATTATAATTAAATATTGGAAATCATTTTGTTTGCATTTAAAAATTCATAAAAAAATTCATATTGCATCAGAAAATTCCAAAAAAATTACAGTGCACGCATTTCATCATATTTTACATCTCGGCCAAGTTGCGTATTTTTCGGACATCATTTGAACACAATTCACATTTTAGTCCATAAAATAGGCCGAAGTTGCATATTGCACCCTCTATTGCATTGAAAAATTCCAAAAAAAAAGACCGCCTTGAAAGCCGAACTCAAAATTGAATAGACATTAATCTAAGTTGTTCCTTTGCCTCCTTGTGATCGACCTTGGGACTTGCCCAAGTAAAATAAACATACAAACCACGTGATTGAATTTAATTAAAAATTTGTGGTTATTTTCTTGACTGTTCTCGAAAGCCGCCTACAACGAACGACATATTTATTTTCACGCACGAACGATAAAAACGATTTCTTATCGCGGCTTTTGCGGGCTCGTCAGATGGCGCCGTTGCCGGGGAGGCAAACGGCTTAGTTTTTTGTTTTGAAAATTTTTGTTCGGTTTTTCGAATTCGGGTAGTCTGACCCCCGAATCCTTCATTGTAAATCCCATTTTATTTCTTGTATTTATTTTTCAGCATTTCTTTCATTTATTTTATTTTTGATTATTTTCTGAGTCACTCTCTTACAATCTCTCTCTTATTTTTCTTGCGAGGTACCCGGCGCATGTGGAGCGGTTTTTCAAGGAACCGACGCATCTTCACCGACACCCGAAGAAACCGCAATTAAATTAAGATCGAGTCGAGTCGTGAGAGAGAGTAGAGTCTAGGTTTTTAATTTCTGCAAATTTCCATTTCTGCTCATTTACAGCGGTGTCCGTTTGGACTCTCGTGCATGTAAAAAAGACCTTGAACTTTTTCTGTGGTGTGTCGTGGCCTGTTTCACTCTCCGGTGAGGGTGGGGCCCGACTTGAGTGGCGAATAGGATAGACCTGCACATACGGCTCTCAGAGCATTTTTATCTTTGCTTGTGCTCGTAGGATCTTAAGCCACACTGCACATTAACTGAGACGCACCTTAGATCGTTCAACTTAGCCAAAAATTTAACTCAATTCTTCCCGCTAATAGAACTTTCTGCTTAGGTGCGGTTTTCATCGGCTTGCACGCATTTAGTGTAATTTTTAAAATTCTGTATTGCATCCCACATGGAGATTGCGAGGAGGCGATGTAAGTCTTCTAACTGAGCATTCATCATAGTTTTCCGCGTGCATCGGCTTTTCCTGACTTCCTCCCCCTTGTTTTATCACATAAATCTAAAGGAAATTGGGACTGGACGGTAGACGTGTATTTGTGTTCATCTAAATTCTACAGTGATCGCCTTAATAAAACTGGGACTGCTAAATATAGCCGATCTAAAAATCCATAAAATCAAGAATTTCTGCGGGAGAGCAACCCCGACATTGTTTGATTTATCTTGTAGCGAGGAGAGAGACGCACACTAGGATAGAGCCCAGCTCCAAACCTAACAGCTCGCGTAAACGGCTTGCAAGACTTGAATTCTCACCAATTAAAACTAACAAGATAATTGACCGGACCCTTACGGTCTTCACTTTGAGTTGAGTTGGTGAAACAACCCTTGTATTGTGTTTTATTGTGCGTAGAAATTAGCTCATCAACGAATACCACACAATTGTGTCTACATCATAAAACATCTTGTTGACCCCGAGAATGGAGGACTGTGGTAATTTTTGTTCAGGCTCGTCTCTCTCTACCACAAACTCCCCAATCTCAAAAGCCCAGAGAAACTCTTACTCTGGACCTGCTTGGCCTCCGGGAAACCATTCCCAAGAACTCAATTCTTACGATTCCTTCTTCTTCCTAGAAGGAGGACAGACCCAAACTATCTCTCTATCACCAAAAATTGAGGACAACTATTACATCAATTCTTTCCAATCTATTAACTCGAACCCTTTATATTCTGAAGGTGAAGAAGAAGAGATGCCTCCCAAAAAAGACCCTGAAGATAAAACAAATGAGGACGCCATTCAAATGATCCTAGCAAGATTGGCTGCATCTGAGCAGCAACAACAGTTACTAAGGACACAACTTGAGCAGTTGAATGCTGGGGAGGAAGTGCCAATGGAAGCCGCTTACAACCCTGGACAGTACCAAGTGTGGAACTATTTACAACCACCACAACCGGTGATCCATTATGAACTGAAACCACATTTCGTCAGTCAATTACCCCAATTCCATGGTAATACGACTGAGGAGCCATATGAATTCCTGAGGGACCTGGAGCTGATATGTTCGAATCTGAGGCACCCACAAGTCAGCCAAGACTACATTCGTCTCACTGCACTACCTTTCGCCTTGAAAGGAAAGGCAGACTACTGGGTGAAAAACTTGGGGGTGACTGTGACAACTTATGAGAGGTTCAAAAACCTCTTTCTGAAGAAATTCTACCCCTTGAGCCGGACCAATCAAATGAGGACCCGCATCACCAGCTTCTCTCAGATGCCCAATGAACCACTCTGTGAGGCATGGGACCGGTTTAAAGATCTACTTCAGAAATGTCCTTGCCACAACCTGGACAATAACATCCTAGTCCAGTCTCTTTACTCTGGTCTAAATCATGAGACTCAAGGATTAGTTAGCGCTGCCTGCGGAGGGAATTATACATCACGTGGGGCTGAGACCGTCTGGACAATAATGGAGCAGATGGCAGAGACAAGCCGGTCTCAAATTGCCAGTAGAACATACACTGATTCCCTGAACACCCTTCAAGCCAAAGGTGGGAAGCAGACAGTGGCAGAAATAGCTGAGGACTTGATTCCAAGCATGCACTTTATTTCTGATAAATTGACAATTGTGGACAAGAGAATGAACGATATCGACAGTAGGATTTCGCAATTCCCGAAGCAGATGGAGGAACTCACCAAGAAGGTATCCAAGATGGGGATGCCTAGTGCATCTACTGTCCCGATATATCATGTCCATCATGTCCAGGAACAACCAGGAGCAGAGCAACAACAACCATGGGCTCATGATCAATCCCACGCCCAATTTTCCCAACAGCAACCCCCACTGACTGAGACATTCAAGGAAGCCCCGCCTCTGACATTTGAAGTGAATGGCATCTGGTACACCCAAGACACTACCCGACAGGGTAATATGGGAGACCGTCAGACTTATCAGCGCCCACCTACTTTCTATAATGCCGCATTCCAGCAACCGAAGCAGCAACAACCCTACAATCGCCAGAGCCAACCTCAGCAATACCATCAACAATCTCAAGCCCCCAGACAATCAGCTCAATCATCCAAACCCCCAGAAGAACCAATCGACATCCAGAGACAAATACTTGAAGAGTTTCGTCACTTCCGAAATGAGCTGGAAGATCTTCGGGTTGATGTCAACCGCTTGTCCCGTTGGAAGGATGAACAGACTGTTCCCACCACAACTATTCCCGCCCAAGTTCAAGCTAACCCCAATAGCTTGAACCGATCTCAATCATCTCAACACACTGGCCAGGTATACTATTCAGATTTTTCCACATTTGAACATGAGAACCTTTCGTTTGACAATATACATGCCATGTCACTCAGGAGCGGAAGGACCGTGGCCGTACCTGATCGGACTCGGGAATCGGTTCATGAAGACTCGGAGGATCAGCCGGAGGATGCTTCCGAGGAGGATGGAGAAAGACGTCTGAGGATCCCAGCACCAGAGAAGGGGAAAGCATCTATGGAGTCTCCAGAGGACCTTGAACCTCTAGTTGCTACAAAAATACCTTTGTCATCTTTCCAGCAACCTGATTTTGATTATTATCAAAAATCTGATGATTGTAATAAAAACTCCAAGTCTAATAAAGATGCTCGTATTTATGATTCTGACCTTCTGTCCCCTGTCTCAAATGCTTCCATACCTTTCCCCCATGCCCTCAAGAAAGGGAAACAAAAGAAAAACATCCAAGATGACCCCGTCATGGAAAAATTCTGCCAACAAAACATCACAGTCAAAGTACCCTTTGATCAATACGTGGCAGGTAATCCAGCCTTTCAAAAATACTTGAAGGCAAAATGCACCCCCACCCGGACTCGTACAAAGAGAACAAGTCAATTTGTGGAGACTCATATCTTGACAGTTGCCACCACCAAATGCGTCAAAAATCAGCATCTGCCAAGAAAGAAGAGGGATCTAGGCGCCCATTATGTGGAGAGTCACATTGGCGGCGTATCATTCACACGCACACTTCTCGACAATGGATCTTCCATAAACCTTCTACCCTTAGCCTTATATTATTGATTGGAGTTGGTCCCTCTCAAGAAATCATCATCTTTACTCCAATTTGCTGATAAATCCACTAAAATACCTAAGGGAGAAGTGAAGAATGTCATCATCATTATCGAGGGTACTGAATACAAAGTAGACTTCACGGTCCTGGACATGGAGACCCCGAACCATTGGAAGGAATCGCAAATCATTCTTGGAAGACCTTTCTTAAGAACCGCTAAGGCCGTATTCGACTACGGAACTGGCATGATGAAATTCCGTTCTCCAGGCGGAGAAGTGGACTTAGAGATGAAACAAACAAAGTGGCAAAGGCCAGATTCCGAATCCACAACTGAAGATGCCGAAACATCAGAATGCAATCTCCTCAGAACCACTGGACCATGGGACCAACTGCCCGACGTACAGGTGGCAAGCACATCCTCAGAAGAAGAAATAATACACGATGCAATCTCTGAGACTTCTAGACCCCCAGATTATCACACACTTGACACCACAGAAATCCCCTTGGATTTGTCAATCACATCACCTTTGGGACAGTCAATCGATGATGAGTCGGACACAGCGCTGGCCGAATTGCCATTCTCCTCTAGCGATCCTACTCACTTTTCTTCGGAATTGGTAGCCAACATCTCACACAGTGATTCACCACCAACCGATACTGAACCAGAAGCAAAAGTCATTCAGCCAGACTTGATCGACGATTCAGAATTGCCTGAGCTGAAACCACTACCTCCCACGCTGAAATACGCATTCCTCAATGGGCCCAAAGAAAAATTCCCTGTGATCATTAGCTCATCATTAACCGTGGACCAAGAATCCAGACTGATCGAAGTCCTTGAGCGAAATCGAAAAGCCATAGGTTGGACTGTGTCGGATCTCGTACGAATAAACCCCGCTCTCTGCTCACACCAAATTTACGTTGAGGATAATGCAAGGCCTTCCCGTGAATTCCAGAGAAGATTAAACCCCAATCTTCGGGAAGTAGTGAAGAAAGAAATAGAGAAATGGTGCAAGGCAGGATTCATTTACCCCATTTCTGACTCCAAGTGGGTAGCCCCCCTTCATGTCGTCCCGAAGAAATCGGGAATCCAGATGGTTACCAACGAGGAGGGGGTAGAGATCGCGACCCGAGTACCCACGTCGTGGCGCGTCTGTGTCGATTACCGGCGCCTGAATGCTGCGACCAAGAAAGACTACTTTCCACTGCCGTTCATTGATAAAATATTGGAGAGACTTGCAGGGAAAGCATTCTTCTGTTTTCTTGATGGGTACTCCGGCTACAATCAAGTAGCTATCGCTCCCGAGGACCAGGAAAAGACCACGTTCACATGTCCCTTCGGTACTTACGCATTCAAGCGCATGCCCTTCGGGCTTTGCAATGCCCCAGGCACATTTCAGCGGTGCATGATTGCCGTATTTGCCGAAATGGTTGGTGATTTCCTGGAAGTCTTCATGGACGACTTCTCGGTTCATGGTGATTCATTTGATACATGCTTAGCACACTTGGACCGAGTCCTTCAGAGATGCAGGGAGGTAAATTTGGTACTCTCCTGGGAGAAGAGTCACTTCATGGTGACTGAGGGTATCGTGTTGGGGCACGTCATCTCCAAAAAAGGGATGGAGGTGGACCCTGCCAAGGTGGATGTGATCAAAAAACTTGAGCCACCAACCAACGTCAAGTCAGTGCGGTCGTTCTTAGGGCATGTTGGATTTTATCGACGGTTTATTCCTGATTTTTCAAAGATCGCCCGCCCACTGACTGAGCTCTTAGGAAAAGACACCGAGTTTATTGTGAATCACAGATGTCTAGAGGCCTTCGAGCTCCTGAAAAAGAAAATATGTGAATCGCCGATATTACAAGCTCCCGACTGGGCTCTTCCCTTCGAGATCATGACTGATGCATCGGATTTTGTTGTCGGAGCAGTACTCGGACAAAGAAGAGATGGAATTCCTTATGCGATTCACTACGCGAGCAAAGTGTTGGATCCTGCACAGAAAAATTATACAGTAACTGAAAAGGAAATGCTCGCGGTTGTTTGGGCCCTGGAAAAATTCAGATCATACATATTGGGCTCCAAGGTGACAATCTTCACAGATCACACAGCAATCAGATATCTCATGGATAAGAAGGATGCCAAAGCACGACTTTTGAGATGGATCTTGTTAATCCAGGAGTTTAATTTGGAGATTAAGGATAAACCTGGGATAAAGAATGTTGTTGCTGATCACCTTTCCCGAATCGAGCAAAATGATCATCCTGATATCAGACCAATCAAGGAGACTTTTCCAGACGAATCAGTTTGCGTCATTGATTCAACCCCTTGGTATTCCGACATAGTGAACTATCTTGTTTCCAAGAAGGTTCCCTATGGTTGGACCAAAAAAATGATTGAGCGGTTAAAGTCAGATTCAAGAAAATACCATTGGGACGATCCTTTCCTTTTCTATGAAGGGCTGGATTGTGTCTGGAGAAGATGTATTCCTCAGGAGGAATATCAGAGTGTCCTCACACACTGTCATTCTCTCGAGGCTGGAGGACACCATTCGGGAAAGAGAACCGCGCACAAGGTACTCCAATGTGGATTTTACTGGCGGACCTTATTTCAGGATGCTAATGAATTTGTATGGTCATGCCCGACTTGTCAAAGAATGGGAGGGACGATGGGATATAGAGATGAAATGCCCATGCAACCAATGATTTTCTGTGATGTTTTTGATGCATGGGGGATTGATTTTATGGGTCCTTTTCCCAACAGCAATGGATTTGAGTACATCTTGTTAGCGGTTGACTATTTATCAAGATGGGTAGAGGCTATTCCGACCCGAACCGCAGATAGCAAGGTCGTATGCAAGTTCATCAAAGACAACATCATTGCGAGGTTCGGGATACCAAAAGTATTGATTTCTGATGGAGGTAGCCACTTCGTGAATCGGGAAATGAGATCTTTGGCTAAGGAGTACAAATTTGAGCATAGAATAGCCAACCCATATCATCCCCAATCCAATGGCATGGCAGAGGTTTCTAATAGAGAGGTGAAGAGCATTCTCCAGAAGTTGGTTCGTCCCGATAGGAAGAATTGGTCGCAACTGTTGGACCAAGTTCTATGGGCCTATAGGACAGCCTATAAGACTCCACTCGGTACTTCACCTTTTAGGATGATCTATGGCAAGCCATGTCATCTTCCTGCAGAACTGATTCACAAATCTGAATGGGCGATCAAAAAGTTGAATTGGAGTTGTCACCTTGGGAAACTATGTCGAGACTTAAATCTGAATGAGCTTATTGAAATCCGAAATCGGGCATATGACAACAGTGTGATTTATAAGGATAAGGTCAAGAGATGGCATGATAGACACATTCGAGAGAAGACCTTTATCCCTGGACAGAAAGTGTGGTTGTTTAATGCTCGGTTGAAGATTTTTCATGGGAAGCTCAAATCAAAATGGACGGGTCCCTACATTGTTGTCGATGTGCATACCAATGGAAGCATAGATATTGCCGAACTCAAAGAGAATGCACAACCGTTCTCAGTAAATGGACAAATGCTGAAGCCATACATTGAATCATCCAAAGAACAAACAATTCAAGTCGAGTCCATATATTTCACGCAGAGCGAGGATATTGAAAATCTATCTAATCACACCCACCCTCCCTCCCGACCACATTGGTCTCCTTGTACAGCTTCTTCCTCTACTTAGGCCAAGGCCTAAGTATAGGGGGGACCGATGCCATCTGTTTATATCATTCTTCTCCTAACTCCTAACCGCTCCATTTTCACCCTTCTTCCATACTTAGGCTGTCCACAGCCTAAGTATAGGGGGAACCGACATCCACCTGTATATCCTCTCCTCATTCACAAATCATAACCGCCTCTTATCCGCTTTACTTCCTAACCCATTGTATATAAAATTTTCGACTCCCTTACGCTTAGCACGAGCTATGTCATCATTACGCTTTTTGTGCTTTGAGGACACAACACTCGCTAAGTATAGGGGGTCTGTATATATACTCTGTGTATATTTTACCCATATCTCGTACTTTCGCGTAAGTCTATATGTATTTACGGGGTGGGTATTAACTTGAAAAAAAAAAGAAAAGGAGTTTTGCTACTAACACTAACTTGCCAAAATATTTTAAAAAAAAAAGAGGCTTCTTATTCCATTTTCTGCATAAAAAATCCCTTGCATAAAATGTCAAAAAAAAATTTGTCTGCATTACACACACCTGCACTTCATCCAACATTACATGCATTTGCATCTGTGAAAAGTCATTGGGTTCTGAACCAAGTTATGAGCCGAAACCGAGAGTGGTCTGGGCTTGCCCTTAATCTACCTAATTTTCAGAGGAACTTCACCGAGAAATAGGATTTTAAGAGCTTCAGGTCTTTTGACTTAATTCTTTAAGTTCCACATGACAATGTGCAGCGTTTGACTCTTAGTGTCTAACCTGGTCTCTTCATTCTGGGTACCACTCTGGAATAGGGAATTAATTTGCACTCTCTCACTATGCACTTAGCTCAACCCAGACGGGATGTTGGAAGACTATGTGAGTTTCTTTTCTGGTAGCGTGGAAATCTAAAGACCGGAGTATGGGTTGAAATAAAGCTTCGGAAAAGGGATGGACGGCTGGGCACAATTTTTTCTAAGACCCCAAAAAATGTACGGAATAAAAAGATGCTATATCCGTAGGGGCAAAACAAGATCCAAGCAGAACCACCAAAAATTCCAAATACAAAGAAGCATTCTACCAAATAAAAATTCGACCAAAAAGGTCCAAGCTTCAAGAAACCTGCAGATCTTGGTGGAGACTTGGCTACACTGGCCATCTTCACAAGGAGAGGTGACTACACTGGCCACCCCCTCCAGTTCTTTTCTCTTTCTTCTATCTTCTCCCTCATTCGATTGTGAACACAGCACGACAGACCTTAGAAGGAAATACCTGACTCCCCGAGGACGAGTTACTGGAAAGGAGAGGAGCATGGTAGTCCGGCATTCTGGATGGGAAGAGCTAAAAACCCTTCACACACACGAGTCGGTTATTCAATATTCTTAGGGTATACTTTGGGAAGAGGATTGATCTAAGATGACTTCTGAGCCGAAACTGTAACAATGATGTTTAGAACTTGAGGGCTGTTGATTTTAAAATTCTAAGTCTCACAGAAGTTCCGCCACATTACTAATCCAAAGGTCGAGTTTAGTTTCGCTTTCACCTTCAGCTCATGGTCCTGGTATGGAACCCAGTCTCATTTCACTTCATGGCATGTCTTTTTGATGCTCAGGGACGAGCATGGTTTAAGTATAGGGGGATGATGAATCTCGGATTCATCACTCTAAATCTCATTTATTAAGCTTAAGTCCCTAAGAATCAACTGCATTTCTGCATTTATTTCGCATAATTAGCATTCAGGCATGATTTCATAAAAATTGCATTTTAGCGTTAATTTCTGCATATTTTAAGAAGCCAAAAATCCAAGCCCAAATTGACCTGTAAATAAGCCTGACTTCCCCTATTTTTAACTCCTTCATGCTGACTCCGAATAACCCAAAGCCACTTCCATTGTGTACATATCACTCACAAGCATAAATGAAAAATACAAAAAAATCACTAACTCAAATAAGTGGGCCAAAAACCCAAACCCTAATTTCAGGATTTTCGGACTAAAAGCCACATATCTTCCCCCTCCAGCGTCCGATTTGATCCTACTCACTTTTGAACTAATGCTCATTCAATTACCTTCAAAACAAGACCAAGTTCAAGTGAATCGGAGCTCGTATGTGAAAGTTGGGTTTTGGGCCTCTTTTGTACATTGTATTTTCGCGGTTTTGACCTTGTATTTTATGTACTTATTTTCTTCTTTAATAAAAATCCAAAAAAATTAGATTAAGGTCTATTTTATTTATCTTTGAGTTTTCCATATTTTTCCGGATTTTTATCTTGTTTAAAAAATGACAAAAAAATAGAAAACCCAAAAATCAAGGTATTCTATGTACATAGGATACCCCAAAGATTCACTTTTTACATTTGACCGAATTTGGCTTTGATGTCTTCATGAAAGTTGTAGATCTCGTCGAGACGAGCATTTTTCGTGAAGAAACTTTTTCGATCCGAGGTCATTTGCTATTTTTTATCTATTTTACAAAGTATTATATTTTCGGATTTTCTGGAGCTGACACGTGGCAGCCTCAGAGGCCGCCACGTGTCAGCTATTTTTCGCCATTTTAAATCTCGTTTTTAATAAAAAAAATTAAAAATCGTAGCACGTGCGTTGCACGTGCCCCCAGGCACGTGCTCCTCACGTGCGGCGCTGCCTCCCCTTTTATCCCTGCCACGTGGCACGTCTCCAGCCGTTCGATCTCGGTCGATCGAACGGCAGGAGACCCATCTTCTCCCCCTGCGCCTCCTTCGACCGCCCGCCCCCGATCTTCGGAACCACCGCCGCCGCTCCTCCCATCTCGCAACGGCCGCCCCGCTATCCTCGCACCGGCCGCCTCCCTCTCTCTCTATAAAAGAGCACAAGCCGCCCCCCAGTCCAAGCATCCGCCGACCTTTGCCCTAGGAAGACCTCTGAGGTGGTGACAGCCCTCCGCAGCCTCCTCGCCGGCGTGATCCGAAGCTTTCCCCCCTTCAGTGCTTCGTCGCAGCAACCCACCGCCGCTGCTCTCGCTCCGGCTCCGCCGTCGAGCCTTCGTCTTCTCCCGGTACTCTCTCTCTCTATATCTCTCTAACTCTCCATCTCTCTCTTCTCTCGTCTCCGCTCCGACGCACCCACAACCCCTTCGTCTTCTCCCGCATCCTGTTCATCTTCACCCCACCAACTCCGCTCCGACCCCGCCATCGTATTCTCCAACTACAACATCATCGCCGCCCAAAGCAACGCCGCCGGCCCGCAACGCCTCTGCCTCGCCGGGTTCCACGCCTGAGACCCCGCCACGTGCTGCGCACGTGGGGCAGGGGACTTCATCTTCTTCGTCTCCAGCAAGCGACCTCCACGACCACCGGCTACCTTCACCGACAATGCCGCGCGACCTTCTTCTCCGACGATCTCCAGCTCCGCCGGCCATCTCGCTTCGTTAGCACCGCCCGATCCGCTCGCTCGCCGGCCAGCCACGACTTCGACCTCCGTCACGCCTCCGCCTGGAGCAACTCCGCCTTCAACATCAGCTTCCGACCACGCGTCAGCAACTACGCCTTCACCGCAGCTCCTCCTCATAGCCTTCATCAGCCATCACCGACCCGGTTCCTCCGCCATCCAGAAGCCCCGCCCCCTCGCCGCCGGGCTCAGATCCCGAGGCCCCAGCACGCGCGAAGCGCGTGCGTGGGGAACTTCTGGCGCACGTCACCCAGGTCACGTGCGAGGCACGTGACCGTGGGCAAATTGCGAAGAAAGCCCCGGAGATTTTCCATTTCACGCACTCGCCCCGGCCATCCAGAAGCACGTGCGTAGCACGTGCCTACTGGAGATTTTGCAGAATTTCCCCCTTGTTTCTTGGTAATTACGCGAACCCCCCACTGCATTGTTTCTTTATTTACTTTATTGCATCTGTACCCCTGTGTTCACCATCCATTTTAGAACTGTTCTCTACATCATTTTATTTATTTAAAAATAGCACTTTGTTCACCTCTTAATTCTCTACATTTTGACATGCTATGGACATTTTTGTGATTTACGGTTGATTAATAAATAATTGTTTTGTGGAAATTGCAGTATTTTGCCCAATCTGTGTTCTGAAGTTCATATTTAATTAACCTTGGCTCTAAAAATTCTCCAAAAATCCCATATTATAGAGATTATTTTGATTAACATTGTGCCCAAAAATCATTGCATTTGCATGCATATTTTGCTCTGTAAAAATCATTTAGCACATTTCAGTACTTGATTTTTAATAAATATTCAACCCCACATTTTCAAGGTTTAGGATTTTTCTGGGATCCATCACCTAGTGATAAATCTTAGATAATTTTGTTCCTCGAAAATAAGTAGGTTTAATATTTATTATAATTAAATATTGGAAATCATTTTGTTTGCATTTAAAAATTCATAAAAAAATTCATATTGCATCAGAAAATTCCAAAAAAATTACAGTGCACTCATTTCATCATATTTTACATCTCGGCCAAGTTGCGTATTTTTCGGACATCATTTGAACACAATTCACATTTTAGTCCATAAAATAGGCCGAAGTTGCATATTGCACCCTCTATTGCATTGAAAAATTCCAAAAAAAAAGACCGCCTTGAAAGCCGAACTCAAAATTGAATAGACATTAATCTAAGTTGTTCCTTTGCCTCCTTGTGATCGACCTTGGGACTTGCCCAAGTAAAATAAACATACAAACCACGTGATTGAATTTAATTAAAAATTTGTGGTTATTTTCTTGACTGTTCTCGAAAGCCGCCTACAACGAACGACATATTTATTTTCACGCACGAACGATAAAAACGATTTCTTATCGCGGCTTTTGCGGGCTCGTCACTCTTGGATCTTTATCTTCTTTGTGCATCTCTCTCATGAAGAAGGTGTTTAATCTCATGAGATTAGATCAGGAGAACCATTCCTTGGATCAATGGCTTGGATTGCAAGAAGTATGTGACTCATCCCTATGCTCACATGTCTATCCTCCTACGGATCGGATTTGAGACAGGATGTCTCTTATCTTAAAGGCTTCATCGCAACCACGCTACAAGAGGTATTCCTTTATTTATTCTGTTGTTATATATGAAACAATCCAAGAAGTGTTCTTGTATCATGTGGTTTCATAAATTAAAATTTTTAAATTATGTTGCATCGAGCAACTAGTGCACCTAGACGCTCTAGATTGTATATGATACAATCCTTACGGTTCTGTGACGCGCTTAAGGATTCCTCCATATCATTCACATGCTAGTTGTACTACCCGCATATGCTACTCCAAGCCATAGGATTATGCCTGCTCACCACCTCATATGTGTTGAGCTACATGTAAGGTGTGTGTCCAAGTCAAGTCATTGTCTCTAAGAGCCATGTGTGCATTGTTAAGTGTTCTACTTAGGCCTATAAAGAAGACTTGTAAACAGAGCCCAGCGGACTCTAAGAATTAAGTCACTAAGGACCTGAAAAGTCTTAACCCTAAATCCTATCAGGTTCCTCTAAAGCTAACTAGACTAAGTTCTTAACCAAGCTCCATTCTTTAATTTAATCTTCGACTAGATTAAATGTCAACCATGATTCGAAAGAATGTATTGCAAGTATATACAAAAACTCTTTTTATAGGGAATTTCAAAATATGTATAATTTTTATGGAAAATATTGAATTTTCAAAATGTAGGAAATAAGGAAAAAGTTTTGCAAAATGTTTTAACAACCATTTACAAACAAATTTTTGCAAGTATTTGTTTTAAAACATTTTTCAAAAAAAATGTAATATATACCTAATTTTGATATAAAAATATTTGCAGAAATTTTACAATCAAAGCAATTTCCCAAACATTTGTACAAAAATAATTTTTTACAACGGTTTTTTGCAAATATTTATATGAGAAAAATATTAAATTTTTGTGATTTTTGGCCATATTATTACTACACACAAAGTATGAGTTATTGCTAAAGTATAAATACGATATATACGACACCCCTTATACTTAGCTCGAATGATGTCCTAAGAGTGATCAGAGAGCGATGAAGGAAGACATAACTCATGTTGAGTATGGGGAAGTGAAAAGAATACTATACTATATCATCAAGTAAAATAATAGAATCAATAGAAATCGGTGATCCTCCTATACTTAGGGTCAAGTAATCCCAAGTATAGAAGACTATACAAAAGGAGAGGACCAACGAATAACATATACAGATATTTCCTCCTCGATACTTAGGGTAAAATATCCCTACGTATAGGCAGCAAAATAGAGGTGATAGAATTTAATGGATAGTCATAGGTCTGATACCCCCTGTACTTTGGATAAAGTTCATCCTGGATATAGTGAAATCATAAGATGAAGACGGGGTGTCGGACAAAAAGAATGAATGATATAGACACAATGGATCTATACAAATGTGGAGTATAAGTCAAAATCAGGTATGAGATGCGGGTGATATGAGTCAAAGAAAACAACTCATACAAAATGAATAGGGGCAACATCGACGATCAGCGAATCATGATTGAGATATGGCTTCAGGAGCTGACCATTGACTCGAAAGGTGGTGGTATTAGAAGACAATTCAGATATATCAATGCTACCATTGTCATGCACCTTTATGACCAACTATGGTCTCTTCCATTTACTCTATAGTTTCCGTGAAAATAATCTCAACATAGCATCAAATAGTCATACACACTGGTTCAGCTCAAACTGATTATGGTTGATAT
Organism: Ottelia alismoides; assembly: GCA_037367405.1. Classification (NCBI taxonomy): domain Eukaryota; kingdom Viridiplantae; phylum Streptophyta; class Magnoliopsida; order Alismatales; family Hydrocharitaceae; genus Ottelia; species Ottelia alismoides. The sequence goes on along the minus strand of JAZKJV010005562.1, from coordinate 653,773 downwards.
GAGAATCATGTCGTATCTTCACTTTATCCATATACTGTAGGCTACATGAGAAGGTTGTGTCTCTCAATTCCTCCAGGGCATCCAATTATACTCTTCTCTGGTCTCCTACACTCTTGGGATCTAATAATAGCTCAGTAACTGCCCAAAGTGACTTATGGTTGATCTCAACTAGTAAGTGGCATGGTTTGCCATAAACGAGTCGAAAGGGAGATGTTCCCAAAGGTGTTTTGAAGGAAATCCTATAGGCCCACAAGACCGAGTTCGAAAGCTGTGAGCAATCCTTTCAGTCTGAGCAGACTACCTTCTACAAAATAGTCTTCATCTCCCAATTTGAAACCTCAGCAAGACCATTAATCTATGGATGATATGGAGTGGCAACCCTATGGTCAATGTTGAACTCGTTAACAAGGGAAATTATCTTACCATTGATAAAATGAGTCCCCCCATCTGAAATCAAGAATCTATGTACCTCGAACTGTGAAATGATATTCTTCCTCAAGAATTTGCAAATAGTCTTAGCATATGTGGATCGAGCAGAGATGGCCTCAACCCAACGACTAACATAATTCACAACAAGTAGAATGGACTCAAATACTTGACTATTAGAGAATGGACCCATGAAATCGATGCCTCACGCATCAAAAACCTCACAGAAGTGAATGGGTTACATCAGCATCATATCTATCTATTCACAAGTGCCAATCCTCTGATAGTCATTACACCTCTTCACGAATTCATCTGAATCCTTCAAGAGGGTAGGGCACCAAAGGCCAGATTGGAGAACTTTTTATGATGTCTTCCTCCTAGAGTGATGTCCTCCTACCTCAATCTTGTGGCAATAGGTAAGGACACTATGGTGCTCCTCCTGAGGGTACACCTTCTCAGGACATTGTCCCCCCCTTTTATTGTAAAGAGTGGGATCCTCCCAATGGTACAACTTGACCTTCACAATAAAGTTCTCATGTCACTGCCTGGGTCAACTCTATGGAACTTTCTTGGCAATAAGATAGTTCACAATGTCATCAGACCATGGATGCGAGGTGATAGCAAGAATTGCCTCATCTTGGAATGTCTTAGGATAGGTGTGGTCTGAAGAGAATCCTCAAGATGCTCTAATCATGAGAGGTGATCCTCCACCACATTCTTGACTCCAGGTCTATCCATTATCTCTGGAGTAGAAGGATCCATCAGGTCAATCTGCTTTGGCATCCTTCTTAGTCATTAAGTATGGGATGGCGGTGTGATCCGTGTAGAGAGTAACTCTAGATCCAAGAATATAAGATAGAAACTTATTACGATCAAAAACTATGGCTAGCATATCCTTCTCTATCACAGTGTAGTTCTGTTGAGTGGCATCCAAAGTCCGCCTAGCGTAGTGAATGACAAACATCAAACCATCCCACATCTATCCAAGCACAACCCCTTCGAAATCAGAAGCATCTATCATGATCTCAAATGGGAGATACCAATCGGGTGGTTGAAGGACAGAAGTCTTGTATGAACCGTTTGTAGAAACCAACATGTCCTAGAAATGACCGCAACTGTCTCAAATAGGATGGTGGATTGAGTTTCTCGATGATATCCATCTTGGATGGATCAACCTCAAAGCCCCTATTGGAGATAATGTAAGCAAGGATTGTCCCCTGAGTCATCATAAATGACTCTTCTCCCAAGATAAAAAAAAGGTTGACCTCAATGCAGTGATAAAGTACTCGGTCTAGGCAGGAAAGACTAGTATTAAACTCATGGTCGTAGATCGAAAAATCATATATGAAGACCTATAGTCATCCACCGTATTTGAGAAGATGGAAAGCATGCACCTTTTAAATGTAGCCGGGACATTACATAAATTAAAAGGAATCCGTCTGAAAGCATAATTTCCGAATGGATAGGTGAACGTTGTTTTCTCTTGGTCTTCGGGCGCTATGGCCACCTAGTTGTACCTTGAGTACCCATCAAGAAAATAGTAGTGACTCTTCCCAGCTAACCTATCGATAATCTGAACAATAAATGGTAGCGGAAAATGATCCTTATTGGTGGCCTGATTCAATCATCTGTAGTCCACACAAACACTCCAAGAAGTTGGTACTCGGGTAGCTTTCTCCTCACCATACTCGCTCACAATTGTCGTCATACCTGTCTTCTTTGGTACCACAAGCAACAGAGTAACCCATTTGGAGTCCAAGATGTGGTAGATAAAATCAGCTCTCCACCACTTAGATATTTATTTCATGACTAGATCTCGAAGGTTTGGTTTCAGCCTCCGTTGGAACTCACGTAATGGCTTGGAATCATCTTCGAGATATATGTGGTGAGAGCACAAGGCCGTACTTATCCCCTTGAGATAAACTACACTCCATCCTATTGCCTTGTGATTACTCTCAAGAACCTCCATCAAATGAGATTCTTGGTCTTCAATCAAATCTGCTGAGATAATGATTGGGGACATGTCTGGCTAAGGGGCAAGGAAATTATACTTCATGCTCTGTGGAAAGGTCTTGAACTAAGTACAAGTGGGAGATGGAAGGTCTGGCCTCTAGAAAGTCTACACGAAAGCGACCAAATCTGCATGAGAGAACTCTTTCTGAATCTATTGATCTGATGAAGATGATCCTATTGGTGTGTCTATCAATTGTACTAGCTCGATCTCCGCCCTAGCTGTTGGCTCTGTGGACATCTAACATGGTAAATAATCGTAAAAGTCCTATCAACTGAAATCAGTGTCTGAGTCTGAGGGATCATAATTACAAGAAATATACTCCGCTTCGCTACCTAAATCACAATCATCAACCTATAAAGTGTCTTCTGCCATGAGTGTGCTCTCCGAACTCTGGTATGATGTACTATGTAACTGTGTAGTGTTTGAAAATGTGACAAGAGGTCGTGATGTTGGATCTGTCCATATTGCTTCGTCATCTGTAATCACAAAATTGCACTCCAGTTGGACGTCTAGCTTTGCCTATGTCATCTTCTCTGAATTGGTGGTCTACTCTGAGCGGGTTATGTCTCTGGCTCTGACATCCTCAATCGTCTTTATTTGTATACTCTCTCCCTTAATGCTAAAGTATACCTTCTTGCTATTATGATCGTATATTGCCTTGATTGTGGCCAAGAAAAATCATCCTAGGATGATGGAGGTATAGGTCACAGATTCAGGAATCTCCATGTCTAGTACAACAAAGTCCACGGGGAATTTCAGGCCCTGAATTGTGACGAAAGCATCCTATAACATTCCCTTCAACCTCTTAACAGATCGATCTGCAAACTGAAGCACTATCATGCTTTCTTTAAGAGGGACAAGCTCGAAATGGTCAAGTAAGGCAGCCAGGAGGAGGTTAATAAAGGACTAGTTGTCTAACAGAGTCCAATCAAACCGCTGCTCATGAATATAGCATCTAACATAAGGAGCTCCTGCATTGGGTCTCTTGGCTGGCAATCGGTTCTAAATGATGAAGCAGGTGGTACAAATGAGCACTTGAATTTATGCATTGGGGTTCCTCTTCTTCCTGTGGGTTGTGGTTTTCACTCTCAAGTTCTTCTATAATAAAGGGATGTGCTCAAGTTCCTCTCAAAGAATTAACCGCATCTGAAATCTGTCTATCATCTAGTCATTGAAATCTAACTAGTGCCTCTTTTTGGGATTTTCTATTTTGATTCCATTCCCTAAGCGGAGTGCTTGAGGGAAGGGGATAGAGGGACCCTCTTTAGATGGACGAGGGTTAGGAGTAGGTTCATGATCATTAAACATGCTAGAATTGATACAAAGATCATCAAGCACAATAGGTGGAGTCACAGGAGAGATGGAAACCTTTCCTTTATTCATATCTTTCCAAAAATAACCCCAAATACAGGAGGAGTCAACACAATAGAAGGATTCCTGGTGGAATTAGTACTATTGGCAACATATGAACTTGTGGTATCAGCACCGCGCTCTGGCCTTGCATCTGATAAATTGGTGGCATCAGTACCACCGTCTGCAACTGGGAATATGACAGCCTCAACACCATCGTCTGGATCGACAATCTTGGTGGCATCAGCTCCACCGTCATCATCATCATGGTGAGCAGTATCAGCATTGCTCCTGTCTTCATGTGGGGCCCTAGAATATGCATCAGTGTGTCGCCAAGACGAGTCTGCGTTGGCTAGCTTCCTGCTGCTCCTTAGTGTCACATAATCAAGATTAAATACAAAAGAAGTGTCATACAAAATATCACTAGGAGAAGTGGTCTCTGTAGATTATACCTTCTCACATTTTCCTTAGATTGTTCATGTGTGGTTCAATCTGAGCATGTATGGAGGCTTTTCCCTTTATTATCTTCTCATTTCCATCCAGAACTCATCCATTTCTTTCTGATATGTGGCTTGGTGATCAGAGAGCAAGCAGGTGAGATCATCGAATGTAGGGTTCTCATAAGAGTGAGGATGAAAATCGAATGGGTTGTCTTGCTGGAAATGAGGATGGCTTTGCTGGTAATAAGGAGGAGGCTGGGAGTACTGCTGATGAGGCTGTTACTTCCAACACTATTGTCCTTGATATTGGGGACAAGGACCCTGTTGTTGCAGCTACTAGTTCGAGTACTAGGATTGTTGGGTATGGTTGACCTGCCCTACTTGTGTTGGAGGTTGTTGTTGGGATGAAGTGCCTCTAGTAGACCATCAGAAGCTAGGTTGTTCACGACGGATCCCAGGTTATGGTTAGTACTGAGAGTATGATATCTCATTGACTTCCATGAATGGCTCCTCTTGCTTGTGGAGTGGCAGAGTATGCCAATGGCTGATCCGGATGATATACCGCCATTCGAGTGTCCGAAGAGGGTCATGGTGGTTGGTAATGTTGGAGTTGTTGGGTCGATTCCGCTTGAATGTGATGGACCTGGTGGTATGAAGTGGAAGGCTACAACATGCTACTCCTTGGACCAGTCTGTGACCTGGAACAGGGCTGAGAAGCCATTGTGCCTCTTGGAGGCACATGATCTGGGTCTTTAGGTCACTCAACGTTTGGGCCTGCTCATCAATCTTATTGAGTTTATCTGTAACCCTAGCACTGCTTTTTCTCGATGATTTCTATTCGATCCAACTTGTGGCTAATAATACCCATATTGGCAGTCGAGGACTCAGCTAGTGATGCTTCTATGGAAGAGGTAGAAGGACCATCCTCAATGCATGAAATCCTCTGATATGAAATCTTCTTTGGGAGAGGCTTCCCTTATTTGTACACGCGGGTCTGGGACATCAATGCGTAATTTTCGGCCATCTCCTCATAGATGGCCCAGACTAGGTCTTCATCTTTGGTAAAGTAGGAATCTCCGCACGAGGTGTTTACTAGCCCCTACAAATCAGGTCTTAGCCCAATAAAGAAACACTGGATGAGGTTGGGCTTGCTGATCTCATGGTGGGGACACATGTTGATGAATTCTCTTAAATAATTTCTGATTTCATGGAATTGTTCATTTGGGATCATGGTGAAGTTACTGATCATGGATCTTACTGTGTCGGTCTAACCGAGTGGGTAGTACTTGTTCAAGTACTTGGTCCGGAGCTGCTCCCAAGTAGTGATGGCCATCCCTAGGTGCTTCAACTAGTAGGTTACTCTGTCAACCAAGGAGAATGGGAAGATGATCAACTTGATAGTGTCCTCATCCACAAATCTATCATGGATGGTGTTGCAGATCATCTCGAACTCCTACTGATGGAGGTGGGTGATAAATCTCCATTTTATCACCTTTATTCTATCATTTTGGCCTTAAAAACCCTAGTGAATGCACGTAAATACCTCTAATTTTCATAAATTAGCATTCACGCATTGTTGTATAAATATTATATAAAATATTATTTTTAATGTCAAAATTATAGAATAAAGAAAAGAAAAGAATAAGAATAAAATATCGAAAATATTTTATGACCCTAAACCCTGAGACCTAGGCATCTTGAAGACTAGATCAACAAAGAGTAAAGTAGGGGGAGACAAGGGTCCAGAATACAACAAAAATCACATTTATTTCTTCATTCTTTATTCATTTTTGGGACATATTTTACTTTTCACATTTTATGCCGTAAATAAAGAAACATTGTACATGAAAGTTGTAGATAATAATATATATAGAAATAAAAAATTGAGTTTGCACAAAAATAATATACAAAATAAAAGATATTGTCTATAAGATTTCAAAATCTCAACTTCCCATACCCACATGTCTCAAACTAAAATTCAAAATGTATCACAGTATATTTTGATTTTATATGCTTTTAATAAGCTATTTAATGAAGTGGTTTCATATTTTTTGGAGTTAAGATGTGAAAGTTAAGTTTTGGATCCCTATTGTATTGTATACCCTACTAAAGTAATCATTTTATTTATTTTTTTATTTTGTAATTTTATATTTTTATAATTTTGTAAATATTATTTATAATATATATACATATTAAAACTAAAATAAAAACATAAAAAACAACTAAAATAAAATACTCATATAAAACATATAAATGAAATACCTATATCTATACCTAGGTACTTAATATACCTATTTATTTAAGTATGTATATTATATAAGAAAAATATAATAAAAATATATTTAAGATCTAAAAATAATTTATAAATTTGATATTTAATAATAAATTATATGATGAAACCAAAATACAAAATAAAAAATACCTAAATATATAGATAAATATACCTATATAGAAACCCTAAAAAGGTAACTTGAAATTATATACCTCTGAAAATAAATAAAAATCATAATCAAGTAACTTAAAAAATAATAAACATTTTTCATTTTGTAACCTAAAATTAAAAAAATTATCTATTATTTGATATCTATTTTGAAATAATTTTGGGTCAGCTTTTTCTAATTGGACCACGTGGACGAACCATATTGCCCCACGTGTTGACCTCGATCAACTAGCTGACATGCGCTCTAACTTATGACAACCTATCCTTTTCCCTCATTTCTCAATTTTTCCACACTTGATGCACTGCTCGAGGAGGATGGGACCCTTCAGGAGATTTGTTCTCTTATCTTCTGTGATCTTCGTCGAATCGTATCTCTGCTCTATCTCGTTTTGCCCTGTCCGTGATTCCTCCTCGAACTTTCACCCAAAGTCACCCCTATTTAAATCACTTTCCCCCTTCCTTCATGGGTTAATCCCTCTTCCACCTTTGAACCCTAAATCTAAGATGTGAACTTCCTTCTTAGTGACAGCAGGGAGGCAAGGACACCTTCAGTGCGACATTTGGTGTCGAATTAAGGAAGATCAGAGTTGTCGCTATGCCCTAGTCCCGGTCAGGTAGCTTCTCTTTTTCTTGTTCTTTTCATTCCTTATCTTAGAATTAGGATAACATTGCATTTTCATTTTATTGACTTCATGTCCGTGAAGTTGAATCAGAAGCCCTCGTTCGCTAGAGCTTTGGCTTCACCTTTGCGTTCCGGCTACCCTAATAGGCCCCTGCTTCCACTAGCACCTCCATCATCTTTCTCTATGTATGCTCTCTTCCCGCTACACTCACACACATAGTGTTCTTGCACAGAACACATGGTCACCTTCCTCCTCCTCCTTTGCTCGCCGAAGGAAGCCATCCACCTCAACTCACTCTCATTCACCTCCCTAAATCACTACAATGCTTTGTCAGGTTTTTGCAACTAACCCCTGCAGGTATTGTCGAAGAAAGGTCCCCTTTGGAGCCTCGTGAAGGGCACGATGTACCTCACAGGTGAATTTTTACCGTCAGAGCAATCTTGACCCTCTCGCACCCTTTTGAGTTATCCACTAGTGCAGGAGGACATCAACAATCTTGTGGAGCTCTTTGTAGCGAGGGGGAAGCCAATAGCTCGAGATTTTGCGGATCAAAGCCACGGAAGGCAGTTGTTCTTAGTAGTTCTTTGCGAGGAGCATTGGATCATGCCAAGCATCACGCCAAGCATCCAAATTCCACCTGCGCCATTGGATCACGCCAAGCATCGTATGTCAGATCTACAACCGGGATCTAATCCTGGTCGTGCATGCATGAAGGGATATCATCGTGCCAGAAGTGGACAAATGGCATAAGTGAAGACATACTTGTCATTCGATCATGTTGTTATTTTAGGATAATTGCAAATTTAACCCCATAGTTTTGTCGTTTTATTATTTAATTTTCTAATATTTTCGTAACATTATAAATATATTGGAAAATATACATCTAAGCCCCTATACATTCTTGTATTTGCATCTAAGCCCACACCACGTCACATCACGTAATGCCTTACGTGAGGGGACATTTTGCAGGCATACAACTGAGGTTCTAGAATCTTGCTTTAGTCCAGAAACGTTTTGGGTGTGTTGTATATTTTTTTGTAAAAATTGCAATGATGCCCCTGAACTTTATTTTATTTACAAAAATTCCCCTACTAGTATTGTAGTTTCTCTTTGTTTCTTGTATTTATTTTAAATAGCTATTTTCCTCAAAATAATCCACAAAAATATGTATATGCCCTTGATTGCATACATTTCCGCACCATTATTTCAAAATTTTGGGACTTTTATTATTTATTAAAAATAAAAAAAGTCCCCTATTTTCCTAGTCAAGCCTATAAACCCATAAAAATATAAGAATGTTTAGGAAAATTTCCAAAAATATATATTTTCCTTATTGAAGTATGTTTAATCTTCATGCCAAAATCCCTAAAAATAACAGAAGAAAACTCTGAAAAAATTAAAAACCTAAAAACCTTTAAAAAAATATATAAAATTCTAAAAAATTGTAAAAATTGTGTTTTCTATTTTATTTTATATATTATTATTATATTGTAATTAATTTGAATAAATTTTGGCTTTGTTTGTTATTTTTAACTCCATTTTAATTTCGAGTATTTAATTAAACCTAATTTAAGGTACTTTTTACTTTAAATATAAAATAATCAAAAATTCCTAAAAAATCATAAAAACAGTAAAAAATATCTAAAATTAAAAAAATACTTTATTTTCTTTATTTTGATTATTTTTTAATATCTATATCTGCCCTATATTATATTATATATATATTCTATATTATCCTATATTATATTTAAAAAGAAAAACAAACAAAAAATATTAAAAAATATAAAAAATGAAAATTAAAAATTGAAATATAAAAATATAAAACAAAATCAAAAATTAAAAAAAAAATAAAATTAAAATTAAATTAAATAAAATTCATTTTAACTATGTAGTTGAGTGATAAATTATGCTTGGATTTTCTTTCTCATATTTGCTTGCCCTACTCCCTTGCTTCATGTGTTTGACCCCTACGTGCTCGAAATTATACATTGTTAAATAGGGTACAAAATTTTAACTCTTGGTCTTAATTGCTTTATTAGTTGTGTGGGTTAATTTTTGAAACAACAAGAGGGTTCGAGTAGTCGTCTCAACGATAGTGAGCCTGATTTGTCAGCCCATTATTTAGCGACTCCCATTTTCTCATTGTGGATCTCTTTAGTGGCTAACCTATGGAATTTGGGAAATAACTGGATGGTCTAGGGGAGATGTGTAAAATCGCCCAAGATCATGGGAAGCTGGATCCATCGATGTGTGAGGGTTGCATCAGGGTTGTGGTACTACCTCATGGTGTGTGCTGGTCGAGTTGGATCTTGTGGCTCGTCCTGGCATTTGTCTTTGCCCTCGTCTCTTGGGATTTCTCCACTATCGTATGGATGTATTGCTTCCTCTAGTCCGACTCACATATGAGTGAGCTCCCTCCTTCCTTATGTTATGAATACTCCCTCATCTCAGATCTGGCACACAATGGTCTCCAAGGAAGCTAGCAATGTGTTGTTGATGGCAGGATGCACTAATACAAATGAATAAGTCTGTGGCTGCTCATGAGTCATGTTCTCATTGTTGGTAATCTCACCGATCTTTGCAAAGGAAAAAGACCCTAGCTCAGGTGTTGTCAAGTGAACATATAGTTGTGTTGGACGTTCAGTCTGTACCTCAAGTCTGGAAGAAGGGTGGTAAAGGGGGAACTGGGTGGAGGCAAATTCAGGTTTAGAGAGCGGGTCTGAGCTCTCTGAATCCACCCTAGATGAACAAGCAAGAGTGATGGAAAGCAGTGCTTCCATAGGCAGTCTAAGAGACCTTTGTCCATCATCGTGATGTGGGGATTTATGAGGATTAGATCTGGGATCAAAGCAGGATGAGAAAACAAACCCCAGGTTCACCTACTCAACATAATGTGATGACAGTAAAAGTTCGATCATTTTTCTTGTCAAATTTTATTTGGTGATAATCCAATCTTTTAGAGTCGGTTAGAGAGTTATTAGGAGCATGATTCTCCTTGGAGACTGGTCTGGATTCCTACGACTAGTTGTGCCTATTTCCAACCAGTATGGGTGTAAGTACGAACCATTTCCGGCTACTCGATTTTACTTGAGGACGGAGCCTTACACAAGGTCCTCTAAACCACCCACTTTACTAAGGAAGCTTAGATCGTTTACCGGCTACCTAATAAATTCTCACTGGAGAATAGCTAAATATTTTTAGAACCGGTAGTTTGAAGAAAGTTCAGGCATGGCTTTATCCTAGTGCGCGGATAACTCAACTCTTTGTAGAAAAATCAGAGAAGGAGGGGGTTACTCTCCCCAAAACAAAGTTTTTTAGTGAAGTCTGATTTTAGGTCAAGTTTGCTTCAGCAATCGTAGATTTTATTTGGTTATCTCTTTTTATATATCTTTCTAAATAATGCAACGTCTAAAGAATTTTCCGATTTCCTTTTTAGTGAAGTCTAGGAAAACTGAGGGAGGAAGATGGAAAAGCCGATGCGCGATCAAACACAATGATGCATGTTGAGATAGAAATGTGTTCCTTACTCCAGCTCTCTACAATCAGGGTGATCCGTACATAAATTTAAAGACAGGAATAAAAATAATCTATATGGTGCACGAGGAAATTGTCCTTATGATGAGAAACTTCTATTAGTGGGAAGAGTAGGTAGTTAATTAATCAAAGAGGAGACCTGAGTCTGATCTTGGAAGTCGCTCGATGCCTGCCAAAATGGGTCCTACTAGCATTGTATGTGAATTCTCACTATGTGTGGTCTCTTAGCCAATTGAACTAACTTTTTATTTATTTGACTAAGTCCAAATACAATATATATTAGGGTGTTTGGACCTTAGATAATTACTGAGCCAAAGCAATAAAAATACTAAATCCAGGGTCCAAATCCTCGGGAATTGAATAGAAAATAAAAGTTGAAAAAAATGAAAAACTCGGTGAGGTCCCCTGAGTGCACCGGAACTCGGCGAAACAGACCTCGAATAATAAGAGTGTCCAAGTGTCCAAAGAGTGTCCAAATGTTCTAGGTTATTATAAGATTTTTCCTCAAATAAACTCTATATAAAATAATTGCTCTTATTATCTTCTGCTGCTCCACATGTACTGGTCCCTCCAAAGTGGATCGAGTCGTACTCTAGTAGTCACTCACACAAAAATCCAAGCAGAACAACGTTAGAAAACAATTATAATAAATAGATATAAAAATAAGCAAAAATTGTAATCAAACTACTAATCTGTGTTTCCCGGTAATGGTACCATTTTGGTGAACGGATTTTTTGATTAAGAAAGGTGGAATAAATAAATCAATTGTCGTTTTCCTCAATCAATCAAAACGATCAACGAGAAAAATAAACCGCTATCAAAATCAATCATTCATAGTAAGTGGTTTCACTGCTTTTATTTACATGGTACAACGACTAGGGTCAAACATAAGGAGCACAATTTTAAGCTAAGTAGTGTTATTTTGGGATTAAAAGTCATTTTAGTGGTTTTTAGTTTCAATTTTTTAATTTTTAACAAGAGAGAAATATGCTCGAGTGATAAAAAAGTATAAACAAACACTTTTTTGTATTTTTCTCAAGTGTCAAAAATAATCAGAAAATTATAATGAAATTATTTTTGGTTTTTAAATGTTTTACATTATTGGTAATTTTTTATATCACTTGTAAATGTTTTTGAAATTTTCTAAAAAACAAACAATGACAAACACAACAAGTAGTGCACAACCATGAGTTAATTACAAGTTAAAAATAATTAAAATGCCCAAATCTTCTAAGGGTGAATTTTATAAGAAAATATAGGTAAATATCTACAAATAAAGATTGAGATCACTATTTTTATTTTTCTACAATTTATAATTTTTATAACTTTTTGAGTGTTTTGCAATTTTTAAGGTTTTTATAACGTATTTATAAGAAAAATTAATACTGGAGCAAAAAGACACAAAAGTACAACTATAGAATCTTTATGGAATTTAGGTGATTTTGTTGGACAAGTGAGCCCACGGCGAGCCATTATGCAATAAATGTTATTGCAAGTATCATTCCCTGATCTGAAATGAAGAATAAATAATTTGCATAATAGGTCCCTCTGTACAATTAGGGTTATGTACCATGGCTATCTTAATGATCATACAGCTGTTGATTCAATCATTGAACCATAGAGGCTGGTGCTTGGATGAATACCTAAAGAGTTAGATTGAGGAGTCATCAAGCACCGTCAAATGATTGTTAAGATGTGATCTCCAGCCTGAGTATGAGATGGCAATCCTTTCTCACATAGGTTGATATCTGACCGACCACTTGATGCAGGTCCTCTGCATAGGAATAGAGATTCGGAGGTGTCAGATTAGTTAGGTTAATGGGTTGACTTAACGAGATTGAGATAACCTAAGTCCTATGTTGAATATTGTCACAGCATAGGCACGCATCCTCTGACCGGAGACAGATGTGTTACTATATGTCTAAGTGTGTACATTTGGCAGACCAATAGGTTGATGACCTAACCAAGGTCTATACACCGACGCGCTGGTGTGCATGTAAGGGCATTTGAGTAATACGATCTCTCAAAGGGATCATACAGGTTCACTACAGAACCGGAAGACATGAGCTCACTCATGAGATATTGGGAAGAATCAAATTCCGTGCACGGTCGTCTCGCTTTGGAAGCTTGACTGAATTTGTAGGTTTCATATATACTTTTGGAAAGTGTATGATCAAGACCTAGGTATGATATATGCTTTTGGAAAGTATATGATCGATACCAAATCCCAATGATCAAATGAGAAACTTAGTGATCAAACCCTGAAGAAGACAGTGTAAAATTGATCTTGATCTTCGAATTGACCATGGGTCTTCCAGTATGCAGGATGTACAGGTATTGAGAATACATGAGGGTGATGTGATCATAAACGATTGTTTATCGATGACGCTTCCATTATGAGGGAGTGATGAAACAGGTCTGGATTTTAGTGACTCCTTCCAGTAGAGAAGCAATCTGATCTTAGTCCAAGTGTTGGACATTGGTCTGAATGAGATTCAGATTCAATGAGAAGATTAGATTTGCGGCCTTGATTTAATCAAGCATCTGTGGAAGGTCCGTAAGATCTGGATTTGAGATGAGATCTCAACATCCAAGTCACAATACGTGGAATAATACAATCGCCCTGTCCTTATCTCCAAGTACTGCGGAGAAAGCACATTATTCTTGAAGGGATTCAAGAATAATTCATTTGATGAACTTCAAATCCAAGCAAGAAGAACTTGATGATTAAATGACATTTAATTATCAAGCAGAATATGAATGAGATTTATATTGCGAGATTTATTATCTAAGATAATTAAATGGGATTTAATTATCAAGAATTAGAGAATGTGGATAATACTATCCATAATATATGTGTATTATAAATATGATTTATAATATATATAAGAGAGAGAAATTTAGTAAATAACATTTGTTAATTATTAAATGTGGATTGGATTCACATTTGTTAATTAACAGGAAATGTCATTTACAAATTAGTTTGGGATGAGAATTTGATTCACATATTTTTCAATGGCATAATTGAAATATTCAAAAATTAATTTGGAATTAATTTGGTGGATATTTTTGTGATAATTGAGAGATAATGTATTATAATAAAAAGGAGAAATAAAGCCACCATTGTTTTTAGGAGGCAATATTATCTCCATTTTATTATGATGATTAATCTCTCAACTAACTTATTTATGTTAAATTAAAAATGTGTTGATAATGTTGCAACATATATTTAGTTTAATCATAAATAAATGTTGTTGGTTTTAACCAACAATAATTATAGCCATTGATTTTACATGGACCAAGCATGGCCGTTGGACCATGTGTCCCATGGATTGAGATCCATTGGATCCTAAACTAATATAAAAAGAGGGCTAGGGTATCCTTCCAAGGTACATCATTAAGAGTTGTACAAGGTTACAACTCTCTCTCTCTCTCTCATATTCTCGCCCTCTCTCTTTCTCTCCTCCAAAAGATGGTCGTCTATCTTGTGTTGAGAAAGGAGATACTCTCAGCTTCGCCTTCGACGACTCGAGGATCTCCTTCTTCGTTGGAGTTGATTACTCTAAAGGAAGACGATGGATTTCGTTTGATGAAATCAGTGGACCCATTGTTTGGATCTTGATCGAGGATTGCGGGACAGACGCAACTCATCATCGTGCCCGCAAGTGCGTTCTTCGTGGATCGGACTTGAGACAGGAGGATCGCTAGTTTGGGATCCCGCGATCACAACCACGCTTCAAGAGGTATTCCTTGTACTTTGTGGTTTGATGAAATGATCCGAGAAGTGTTCTCGTGATCATGTGGTTTCATCTTTAGATTTAAATATTTTAATTTCCGCCGCATCTAGCATCTAGTGCGACTAGTTACTCCGATTGATACGATGTGATCGACACGCTTCCATGATGCGCTTAAGGATTCTCAATATCCTTCAAGTGGTATCAGAGCCATAGGTCGAATAAGGTTTTGGATATGATCCATAGACCTTAGACGATTTGGTTTTGAAAGAGTCGCGAAAAATTTTGCTGCATTTCAATTTTCGCACCTTTGATTAATTGAATTTTTCTCCACTGTTTAAATTGCTTAAACACGAAATTTTCAATTGCATATTGTTTCCCATTAATTAAGGAAACCATAGGATTTGAGTTTGTGAATTTTTGACTTCATTTGCTCAAGATATGGCATTTTGAATATGCATATATCCACTGTTGCGGGAACTGCGGATTTAAACGTGATTAATGAGATAATTACGGTTTTAATACGCTTTGAAATGCGTGCATTATCACTTGGATTCTTTAATAAATAAAATAAACAATCTTTGGAAACTGAGTTTGCATTTTTTGGATTTAAATTGATCAAGATAAGTTAATTTTAGTGATTGGGCGTCACTGCTGGAAATCAACATTTTTTGATCATGAACCTTGTGATAAGTCATTCAATCATCATGATGAAAATTAATTTTTAATTTTATGGAATAATTAGTGATAAAAATTTGTGAAATATTTAAAGAGATAATTATTTCATTGAATGACATTTGTCTAAACCACAATGATGAGATAATTGATCTTGATCATTGGTTCATCAACAAACATTGATTTCATGAAAAACCTTAGTTTATCCTACAATAGTTGTAGGACAGCATTTACATGAAAAACCCTCTTACTTGAATAGGATTGGGGATTTATTTAGCAAATCCCCTCATAATATAGTCAAACTCGTTTTTATGTATATTATATGGTATAATTTCGGTTGAAAAATCGACGAGAACCTCAGAGTATATGATGATCTATCTGGTATTATCCTTTCCCGAGGCGGATATGGCGCCTAGTCGGAGAGCATTGGGATCGCGGGTTGCAACGTATCTGGTCCGTCCCACTCTCGTCGGTACTGGCCATGACAGCGGGTAGGGACTGTATAATGCCGGAGAAAGTCAATGTGTATTTTCTAATTATTAAAATTCGAATAATACGTACTTTGAGATTATATCTACTATTCAAGTAATAATCAAGTTTGTTGATTGACGATTCGATTAATGATTATTTTAATGTGATTAAATTAATTATATCGATAAACACTCTATTATGAATAGATGTGTATTTCCTTTGAAAGAATTAATTATGTGAATATGATTCACGATAATTAATTATACATTTTGAATATGAGGTGGAGGATCACATAAGTGACATCCATGGTCTCCCGTCAAGGCAAAGAATTCCATCGCCAGTTGTTGTGTATAGGAGACGCCTGTCCGAAGTAATACATCCTATATATGATTTAATTGGATGGGGTTCTTTGCTTCTCAAAAGAGTAAGGCCGTATACGTAGTGATCCCAATATCGTGTCCTCATATTATTGGGGCGATATTGGATTACGTATAGCGAGTATTAAGCGTGTTGACGGTTGGTTCAATTAATGATGAGTCAACATCATCTTAGGGGTGGTGGGCCCGGGTGTTAAAGACTGAATTGGGAGAAGCAAGTTGGACTTGCAAGGCGGAATGAGTTCCTGCTTTCGGAGTCGTAAGTTCTCATATTATTAGGATGCGACAAAGATAGGAAAGGAGATCCCAGATCTTGCTAGAGATATAATGGTAATAATATCTCTTACACTGAAAGTGATTAAGGGAATGAACTTTAAGTGTTGACGAGGCAAGACAACTTTGATATAAAAATTTCTAAATCAAAGTAAAATATGTATAAAAAAGGTATATATATACTTATGTAAATTTCTTATTTCAGATAATCCTTCATTAAACCCACTAAATATTATACTCAATAATAACCAGTAAAATATCTTGGATTGGACTCATGATCCAGATATTGTACTTGCAATTGAACACATAATGTATGTGGTTGCAATGTGCAAGTTTCCTCAACATAATGAGGAATGACAATTAAATAAGACAATAATACATCACCTTAGGGTCTGTATGTCTCTATGTTCTTGATCTTTCATCGAGTGTACTTTAGAAGCCGCATGTCGATGGTGATCGTAATTGTCAAATAATCCCTATAAAATCTAAGAAGATGTTCTGGCATACATATGTGCTCTAGACATTTAATCATGAATGACATGGTTCTCTGCATTATGCAGAATGGTAGCTCGAAAGAGATGATGTATTCAAAATGTTTGAATACCTACCTAAACCTAAGTGTCTAAGAGTTAAGATGTATGTAGATATGATGAGTGTCATCATTCTACTATCTATACTCAAGTCATTCATGAAGCTTCACAATAATCAATTTGAATGAATTTAATGAAGCATGTATAAATGTTGAAATGCTCTTAGATTGAATTCTTTTGAATTTAACATAAGAGATCCTTAGTCTTAAGCAAAGTTGTTTATAGATTAGGAGAGCGCAGTGGAAGCATGGGTCGGATCTGAGAAAGAAGGAAAGTCAAAGAGTTGACCTACTTCTGTGACTTCCATATGACATCCAAAGAGTTGGATGAATGCCAATACTGCAATAAGTTGATGTGTTGATAGTATGGCTATCAAATCTGTCTAAAAATCCTTAGTGAAGGACTAAGATAGAGCATCAGAATAATCTACATATAATCATTGACTCTGGCTTTCTTATTTCATAAGATAAAGCCTGACAATTGTATCCCAATTTTCTAATGACATTTGCAATTGGTTGCATATATATATATATATATATATAATAGAAGATTAGAAATTTTATCTTAAGGTTTGGTAGTCATCTACATGGATATTGCTGTAATTGTTGCAGCAATCTCTGTTGGATAGATAGACTTCATATTCTCAGTGGGAGAGCTCTTAGTCTTTGAGAATGTCTCTATGACCTAGATAGTAGAGTACACTCATTGTTTGTTTCTAAATGTTGGAAATAAACATGAATTCTGAGATACAACTATCATAAAGAGTTATGATGGAAATATTTCAGATAGTAATCTAACATCTAGTCGACTCCACATATAAAACTAATGAATGGTTCATTAAGATTTCTAATACTGAAAATTAAACCTTGATAGATCAATAGGATGATGAAGATCATTTGACATTGATCTGGCATCGAGTCTTGGACATATGTCTATTGATATGATCAATAGACTAGTAAGAGATGAAACTTTAGAATGTCTAAAATTTCAAATCTTACATACTTATGAATATTGTATTCAAAGTAAAATGTCCAATACACTCTTCTCTGGGAATGGTGTTAGATGTCGAAGTATTCAAGATCTCATACATATTGATGTATGTAGATCATCTGTATCATAGTAAACATTATGGATATGCGATATCTATTGATGATGATATGAGATTTCTTCTCTTCGCCTGAGAGATCTTTGAAATATTCAAAGATTTCACTTTTTGGTTTAGAACCAAAGTTTGAAGGAAGATTAAATGAATTTGATCTAACCAAGGTAGCAAGTACCTATTAGATAAATTCAAAGAATACCTTATGAAGGTATGAATATCGTTTATATCTCAATCCTCCTAACATACCTAAACTCAATGGAGTTGTAGGGAGATACAATTGGATCATGTGTGACATGATTTGATCAATGATGAATTTTAGCATAATTATACTCTGAGTTTCCAGGTATATATGTGTAGTAGAGACTACAATATATATCCTGAATAAGGTTCCATACATGTAAGCTGGAATCTAGTACTTGAGAGTGCTACTTCATTAGGAAAATAAAGGATGGTATTGGATACCTACTTTATGACCTTGAGATTATTAAAAGATCTCATCTATGAGAATGTGATTCTTTGAGGATTGAGACTCTTGAGAATCAAGATGAAAATGAAGTGAAGGAACTCATTTAATCTTGAGATGACAATGAGGCTCCTGAAATCAGAAACTAAAAGGATATATAAAGATGAAACATCAATACCTCTTCAAATGAGTTTGAAGATGAATTCCATGTGTCTGACAATGATCGGACTTCATGTGATAAAGCTCCTAAGGATTATGACATGGAAAGATGGATATTATCAATAAAGTCTAAAGTAGACTTCATATACAAGTGTTGTATATGGACCCTCGAGGATCCACCTATATGGGTAAGACCCATAAAGGTGTAAATAAGGATCTTTAAGAGAAGAGGGAACCTGATGACAAGGTAGAGACCTTCAAAGCTCGGCTCGTAGCCATAAGCTACACACCGGAAGAGAATACATTGCTTGCAATGAGACTTGCTATTCAGAAACCATGCTTAAAATCATCAGAATATTGCTAACCTTAGCTACACAACTTGACTATTGCATCTTCAAGATTTAAGTCAAGATTGCATTCATCTAAGAATACCTCTCTGAGGATATTCACATGAAGTAGCCCCAGGGCTTCATGGTTGAGGAAACTAAGGTGTGCAAACTAAAGAAATTCATCTGTGGACTCAAATAAGCTTCTTGAAGATGGAACATAAGATTTGATGAAATTATAAATGTTATGATTTCAAATAGAATCTTGATGTACCATGTGAAGCTTAGTGGGAGTGCCATTGTGTTCATCGTGCTAAATATAGATAATATCCTAATCATTTGGAATGATATAAGGATGATAATAAGTGGCTATTTCATACCTTGAGATATGATCTCAAGAATACCTCTTAGATCTTAGTTCTGATGTTGTTCAGAAGCAAAGAAAAGAGGGTATTGGGACTGTCACATTTGTAGTACACCTTGGACATTTTCCATTCTTGGAAATTCCAAGAAAGGCTTCCTTCCTTGAGATTTGGTACTGACCTATCTAAAGGGATAGCACGTCAAAGAGTTGAGGAAGTGAATGCTAGAACTGTTTGCACACGTGCGTCAGTTACGAGAAGCCAAGTGTATGCTAAATGTGTATAAAAGCCAGATATCTGCCATGCAGTGGGAGTAGTAAAGTGTTGTTAATCCTACTATGGAGATAAAGAACAATTGATTAAAGTAATAAGAATATCTTCAATAGATGACAAGATTTTTTGAGATAGTGATCTCAAAGTCATATCTTCGAAAGCTTAAGACTTTATAGATAGAGATCTAAAAGGTCTTAACTGTGGATACCTTAAGAGATAGTGATCTCCAGGAATAAGGGTATTCTGATAAGGATTATGGAAATACTGGTTATAATAATTGAGCAATAGTGTCAAGGACACTATAACTGCTTTGACTAGATTGAGTATTCGTTGCTTAAGATGCAACATTCGCATTGGATGCGAGCACTGTTACCTACGGATATGCAAGTGCTGTAAAAGGACTTAGCACAGTCTTTTGGGAACAGAGTGACTGATCAGCTTACCTAGCTATTTCTAAATAGCCTATGATTATCACATGAGTGTGGGTTTAAATAATTAGCCCATTAATGGGTCTTTGGGCTAGTGGGAGATTGTTGGACATGTGAGCCCACGTCGAGCCATTATGCAATAAATGTTATTGCAAATATCATTCCCTGATCTGAAATGAAGAATAAATAATTTGCATAATAGGTCCCTCTGTACAATTAGGGTTATGTTCCATGGCTATCTTAATGATCATACAGTTGTTGATTCAATCATTGAACCATAGAGAGTGGTGCTTGGATGAATTTCTAAAGAGTTAGATTGAGGACTCATCAAGCACCGTCAAATGATTGTTAAGATGTGATCTCTAGCCTGAGTAGGAGATGGCAATCCTTTCTCACATAGGTTGATATCTGACCGACCTCTTGATGCAGGTCCTCTGCAAAGGAATAGAGATTCGGAGGTGTCAGATTAGTTAGGTCAATGGGTTGACTTAACGAGATTGAGATGTGTTACTATATGTCTAAGTGTGTACATTTGGCAAACCAATAGGTTGATGACCTAATCAAGGTCTATACACCGGCGCGTTGGTTTGCATGTAAGGGCATATGAGTAATACGATCTCTCAAAGGGATCATACAGGTTCACTACTGAATCGGAAGACATGAGCTCACTCATGAGATATTGGGAAGAATCAATCCGTGCACGGTCTCCTCACTTTGGAAGCTTGACTGAATTTGTAGGTTTGATATATACTTTTGGAAAGTGTATAATGAAGACCTAGGTATGATATATGCTTTTGGAAATTATATGATCGATACCAAATCCTAATGACCAAATGAGAAACTTAGTGATCAAACCCTGAAGAAGACAGTGTAAAAATTGATCTTGCTCTTTGAATTGACCATGGGTCTTCCAGTATGCAGGATGTACAGGTATTGGGAATACCTGAGGGTGATGTGATCATAAACGATTGTATATCCATGATACTTCCATTCCGAGGGAGTGATGAAACAGGTCTTGATTTTAGTGACTCCTTCCAGTAGAGAAGCAATCTAATCTTAGTCCAAGTGTTGGACATTGGTCTGAATGAGATTCAGATTCAATGAGAAGATTAGATTTGCGGTCTTGATTTAATCAAGCATCTGTGGAAGGTCTGTAAGATCTGTATTTGAGATGAGATCTCAACATCCAAGTCACTATACGTGGAATAATACAATCGCCCTATCCTTATCTCCAAGTATCTATGGAGAAAGCACATTATTCTTGAAGGGATTCAAGAATAATTCATTTGATGAACTTCATATCCAAGCAAGAAGAACTTGATGATTAAATGAGATTTAATTATCAAGCATAATATGAATGAGATTCATATTGTGAGAATTATTATCTAAGATAATTAAATGGGATTTAAATATCAAGGATTAGAGAATGTGGATAATACTATCCATAATATATGTGTATTATAAATATGATTTATAATATATATAAGAGAGAAATTTAGTAAATTACATTTGTTAATTATTAAATGTGGATTGGATTCACATTTGTTAATTAACTGGAAATGTCATTTACAAATTAGTTTGGGATGTGAATTTGATTCACATATTTTTCAATGGCATAATTGAAATATTCACAAATTAATTTGGAATTAATTTGGTGGATATTTTTGTGATAATTGAGAGATAATGTAATATAATAAAAAGGAGAAATAAAGCCACCATTGTTTTTAGGAGGCAATATTATTTCCATTTTATTATGATGATTAATCTCTCAACTAACTTATTTATGTTAAATTAAAAATGTATTGATAATGTTGCAACATATATTTAATTTATTCATAAATAAATGTTGTTGGTTTTAACCAACAATAATTATAGCCATTGATTTTACATGGACCAAGCCTGGCCGTTGGATCCATGTGTCCCATGGATTGAGATCCATTGGATCCTAAACTAATATAAAAGGAGGGCTAGGGTAGCCTTCCAAGGTACATCATTAAGAGTTGTACAAGGTTACAACTCTCTCTCTCTCTCATATTTTCGCCCTCTCTCTTTCTCTCCTCAGAAATATGGTCGTCCATCTTGTGTTGAGAAAGGAGATACTCTCAACTTCGCCTTCGAGGACTCGAGGATCTCCTTCTTCTCTGGAGTTGCTTACTCCAAAGGAAGACGACGGATTTCGTTTGACGAAATCAGGGGACCCATTGCTTGGATCTTCATCAAGGATTGCGGGACGGACACGACTCATCATCGTGCCCGTAAGTGCGTTCTTCGTGGATCGGACTTGAGACAGGAGGATCTCTAGTTTGGGATCTCACCATCACAACCACGCTTTAAGAGGTATTCCTTGTACTTTGTGGTTTGATGAAACGATCCGAGAAGTGTTCTCGTGATCATGTGGTTTCATCTTTAGATTTAAAAATTTTAATTTCCGCCGCATCTAGCATCTAGTGCAACTAGTTGCTCCGATTGCATACGATGCGATCGACACGCTTCCGTGATGCGCTTAAGGATTCTCAATATCCTTCAGATTTTTCATATTTTCGTAATTTTTCTAAGATAAACATGACACTTTTTGAGGGTTTTGAATTTTTTCAATGCTATAAAACAAGTGAAAATCGATAAAAAAATCACCTCGACTGAAGCATGCAATCAAAGACTACAAGGAATTTTTAGGCAACTTTTGTGGTTGATTTAATATTTATTGCATTAAATCAAAGACAAGTAGTTACAAAGAGTTCACATGGACCTTTTTGCGAAGAAATTAAGTTCTAAGGGCCTAATTGTAATAATCAATGACAGTATGGGGGCCCTTGCGCAATTACTCCAGAGAAAAGCGTGCATTGCACGTGGTCCGCACTCACATGGGTATACTTGCAATTACTAGCAAATTTCAATTCAAACATTAACTATATAAGTGCCAGGATAAAAAATGAGAATAAACCATGAAAGCACGTTTGGACACACATGAGTTTAACTCAATTGGACAAAACTACAATTAAACAAAGTGTGAGGTCTTAAATGCCAAATATCCCAGAAAAATTAAACTACAACATATATTTGTAGGACCGCGAATAAAATGCAAAACATAATGGGGCCTAATATGGAATTTACCCCATATTGCATGCTAATTAACAGTTAGGAGCACTCCACTTATGATGGATGGTCAGGATCAGAGGGTACCCCTTCGGCGATGAATGGTGCGGGCACGGGTGCAGTCCTTAGATGGATCCAACGATCCGGGCTCCTAGAGAGTAAAGGGTGGAGATTAGAACTCGGAGGGTACCGAATCCAATGGTGGTGAGGACGTTTGGATGAACTAGCGAAGAACTCGCCACTAGCGAGCTTTAATCGGCATCATGTGAGATTCAGGTGTCTCCGGGAGCTGATCGGATGGGTGAAAGATGGATGTGAATGGTCTGCAGCAGTAGAGGCGCTCAAAAGGGTCCAAGATCAAGGAGAAGGTCCTGGAGAGGCATGACGAGCTGGAGCATACTAGAGCTATTGTGCCTCTTCGATTTGACCTCCATATGAGGTCCTTCGACATTCCTAACCTGAACAGCTGAACAAGGGGTCAAGGGAAAAATACCACGACCCGTTAAACAAATAAATGGAGGGTGGGTGGGTCGAAATGTGGAACTCCGGAGAAGCAGAGGAAGTAGAGGTCCTATGGCTTATTCTTGGGTGGAACGAGGCGAGTGGATGGGTGAAGGACGTGAAGGGAGGTCAGCTTAAGGTGGACGGAGGCTCAAAACTGTGGAATGGAGTTCTGTCCGAGGTGATCGGAGCTAGCGATGGCGGCTCTATTATGGACCTAAGGAAACAAGTGAAGCATGAAAAACTAAGGTACTTGGTGGATTCAGTTGTCTAGGATGGAGTTCATGGACCTCCAGGGGTCATAGACTTGATGAATCGACAATGCTAGAGGCCAAGCTCCCCTTGCGGCAGAGCACAACAAAGATACCGTCGGACCTTGGGCAAGCTCATCTAAAATCTCTACCTGTGGAATTCCTCACTTACCTATCAATCTGGGATAGGGGATTGGGCACAACAGAATGGTGGAGCTTCCAAAGATAGAAGAAAAGGAGGGGCACAGGGATTCTTATAGGATTCCGAGAAGGATTAGATAAGAGCACGTGAACGAAAATGTGGATCCCTAAGATTGGCATCGGGCATGTATCAAGGATCCACATCCTTCAATCGGAGAGAAGAAGTGAGGCGGGATTCGATCAGATAGGGTCAAAAAAATGGGAGAAGTCGGAGTAAAACCCAATCCGACGAGAAAAGGAAATGGGGGGACCAGTTGACCTCGGTCAATGTAGTTGAGATGGTGCAATCAGAAGCGACCGTGGAAACAGACAAAATAAAATAAAAGATGAAATAGGGAGATAAATTAAGATAATTACAAATAAATTAGAAATTGAAAAAAATAAAAAAATAATAAAATAAAAATGTTATTGTTTTATAAAATACTTTTCCTGTGATTTTAAATTATTTTTAAGAAATTATATGTACAGTTTATATAGTATGGTTTATTATACATTGGTACAATATACCTATATATTAATTTTTATATTTTTATTTTATTAATATTACAAAAACAAAATTTTGTATATGTTATTTATTTACAAACATTTGAGGAATATAAAATGTCCTTTGTTTGATTTTTATAAATTAACTAAGAGTAATAAATAAATAGGTATAATATACACTATACACACATGTAATTTTGTACAATGATCTTATGATTTTGTTTTTATTTTATTTTTTGTTTTCTAATTTTTATTTTTGTTTTTATTTTATTATTAGGATCATATAAAAGTGTTTTAAAATTAATATGTTTTTCACAAAATATGAATATTTATTTATATAGGTATTATCTACAATGTATCATATCTCCCCCTACTCATATTTCTTATCGATCGGGCCAAGGTTTGGCCTTCTCTCGGGGTTTGGGTCACTATGTATTTATTCTAAATACATCCTTCTTTCTTTTTTTTCTCTTTGTTCTTTTATTTTTGGAAAATATGTATTAATTATGCAATATTACAAGGACCTGCAAAATATTAATTTATTATATTTATAGATATTTATAGATGGTTTTGCTAAAAGATAAACCTACAATAAAAGAATAAAGAATGATAATCGTAGATTCATCAAAAATCAAATAACATTTTATCTAAACTTTTTATTTCTTTTTATTAGTATTTATAATTATATTATCTTATATTGTGTATATAGTTATATATATTCGTATATAGTATATTTAAAAGAAAAAACAAATTAAAAATAAGAAAATATAAAAAATAAAGTTAAAATTATAAAATTAAAACACATAAAAAAATAAATTAATTAAAATCCATATATATATATATATATCAAAAGCCAAAAACCCACACAAAAGGAGAATAAAGACAAGATAAAAGGAAAAAGTTTTGTGCATTATTGCCCACTCTATTTTTGCTCCATGTGTTCGACCTCTACACATGCTTACACACTATACACATTTGTTGTAGAGTTATAATAAATTTAAACATTTTGAGTTAACTATTGTCAGAATGAGGGATTTGTGACGATCGCATCAATGATAATCCATTTTCGCTTTAATTTTAGTGAGGATATTTTTAGACCCTCGCAAGAACCCTTCTTCAGCAAATGGTGTCGTTGTTGGGGAGCAACGCTGCATAGATTGTATTCATCCATTTATTTCTTTAATCTTATCTATTTGCTTCTTCACTTCATTTTCTATTTTATTTGATATTACTTGTGACTTGTCTAACACTCCTCCTTGTTTTACTTGGTTGCGAGGGACCACTACTTGATAAAGGACTTCTTAGGAGGACCTATGCACCCAAGCAAGGCGGAGCTGGCTTTCTAACTTAGCTGGTAGGAGAGAGCATCAAATGAAGACTTGGAGGAATTTTGGAATAAAGCCACTTTTTTATTTGTATTTGTAATTTTATTTTGTAACTAAAAGTGAGAGAGAGAGATGTTTATTTGTAATAATTTAGACTCTCTAGGACATTATTCCTTCACAAGGCCCATTGCCCGAGTGATTGCTCACTTGGGAGCCTCGTAGGTTTTTAGCATGTTTTCATCACTTTCTTTTTCTTTATTTTTCGACTTTATTTTTATTTTTATTTGTTTTGTGTGATTGAGCACGCATTATAGGATTTGGTTTCTCGATAGATTAAGGTCCAAAACCTAATATATTTGAATATACCTATAGATTTGTGCTTGGACTTAGTCAAATCTTTGTGGACTATTTAGACTTGAGACCGTGCACTGAGAGAACTCTATTCATTGCTTGCAGGAACTCGACGGTCAGAGATGACCTTCTAAGATCCGAACCTAGGTCTCATATCTAGATAGTTAGCATTAGGTGTTTCACGATAATAGAATATTCTATTTTAGAGCGATTTCATCGGTTAGCATTCCCTATAGGGTAGCTTTCAATTATTTTATACATCCCGCATGGAGAGAGTTGGGAAGAGTTGTAAGTCTTCTTACTATGCATGCATCGTCGATTCCCAATTGCATTGCTTTTTTGACCTTCTCCCTCTGATTTTTGATCACCTATAATGTTAATGGAATAAGAAACTCATTAAGTGATTACATTAAAAAATAACAAAAAAAGTGATAAAAATAAAATTCGGACTGCTAACTCTATTTGATTTTTAAAAATAAATGCAACAGATTTATTGCTTCAGGGAGAACAGCCCCCTCATTGTATTATGCACTTTATATGTGATACGGACACACTAAGGATTAGTGCCCCAATCCTAGGCTTGTATGTGCTTGTACGAATATTTTGAAGCTCACCTAACACTAAATGGAAAAGATAAATGACCAACATCTTCGGTGTTCACTGTATTGAGTAGGTGAGCATGGAGGTTGCTTTGTACATTGATTGTGATTTGGGTCTATTCAAGTTTACCATTTTTTGAGTTTGCAGATCCATGAGTTTTTTAGTTCTTCTTTTTTATTGAGTCCATCTCCCTTTCTTTGCCTATATTATTATCTTCTTTATTGAGTCATGATATTGGGTCTTGATCTTCATTTTAGTAGCTGGATTTGAGGGTTTTTCTTTTCCCATATCACCCTATCATGGGTCCAGTTCTAGAAAACTCTTTTATTGGATCACAATTTTGTCTTTGTTTTTCCATTCTTGGCTGCCCTCCTCGATCCCTCCAGTGTCATCATGTCTTTCTCATAAGATTGTTGTGCTATTCGATGAGGCCCACATTGAGGTTCTAATTGCAAGAGTTATTTGAGTAAGCCAAGAAGACTTGAGGATGTTGAGATTGGTGTGTTATTATTGGTGGATCATAATTTAATACATGCATAGATATTATCGAGGATTCTGATTTTGGCACAATTACATGTGTGATTTTTTATTGAGGATTTTTTATCTCGCATACTAAATTGAGGATGTGATCCATTATGATTATTTTGACGATGCGACTTCTAGTCGGTTCTGCTCATCTTTATTCGGATGTTTGATGTACTGCATATATACATATACATATATATATATATGCTTCAAAGTGTTGGTACTTGGAACCCATCTAATTTCACTCATCTTATTGACTGATCCATTCTCCATATCTTGACTTTCCCATCCCTATTTAGCACTTAGAGAATCCCTGTCTGATATCTTTATCCATCTCAGTTGATGTGGTTGATTTGAGGGACTACATTAAGACTGTCTTGATGATCTCTTATCCCTCCCATATCCTTATGCCCTCCTACTGGTAATTGATTGATTATTTTTTAGGACATGAGACTTGATGCCAATAGTCCCCCGATTTCATTGACTTAGTTTGCATTACTCAGACAATCTACGGGAGAATGCAATATTTTCTTTATGATCAGTTTCACTCAAGCATCGATTTTACTCATTGCTTATGTGACTATATTGGTGGAGCACGAAATAGAGTCATTTTATATGAGTTGTCGGTTTCACTATATGATTGTGTGTCCAATTTATCAGAGCACAAGATTGCTTATCCTAGTTGTCTAGACTCCTTTGAGTCTTTTCTCCTTGAAGACCCTCGCAAGGATGAGTTCTATTGTGATTAGTCATTGCTTGGTATGTATCACTTCCTAAGGGTTATATACGTTAGGATACATCATTTTGTGGGTACATGGTCTCCTCTCTGATTGTGTGTCTTATTTAGTGGATCACGAGACCGAGTATTTTGGCTTTTCTGAGACCTCTGACCCATCTGATTCTGCTCCCCTTAACGAACCTTGCAAGGTTGAGCTGTGTCTTGTGATATTCGGTTTGTTCTTGATCTTTTGACCTTATGTCCAATGGATATCGAGATGCATAGAGAGTCTCTTGTTCTTCACTTTTTTAATCTTATTGAGACTATGATTTACATTGAGGAATCTATACAGATACTTTATCCTCCATGTCTTATGATATCAACTTTGATCTCTCATTCTTCTCTTATGACCCAATAATTTTGTTTCCCGCTACCAGATCCTAGGTTAGTTTTTGATTTATTTTATCCGGTAGCAGACACCCACTTGACTGCATATTAGGGTGTCTTTTTTTGATACATTTTTTCTGGTAGCAGACACCCACTTGATTGCATATTAGGTGTCTTTCTCTATTTGAATCTGTCACCATTCTCACACAGAGATAATGATGAAAGTACAATATTCGATTGATATATATTGTCCTACACTTCACCATTCTTTATTACTTGCATATATATGTTTTTTTGTCTTTTAATTCCTTCCTTATCATGTATGTCATGTGTACCCATATCATTTTCCATATCTTTGTCCATACTTAGGACGCACTTTGTCCTAAGTATAGAGAGTGTACCCAGTATGTTTGTCTTTCCTCATCACTTTTCATCACTCCTATTATTTCCTATACTTAGAGATACCTTACCCTAAGTATAGGTGGGTGATGTTTACTTGCTCCCCATGATTTTATCCTTTTAGTGGTTCGGTTATTAATCCCCTCCACTATCTCCTCTCTTATTGATATTTTGGTCTATACTTAGGGATATCTTACCCTAAGTATAGGGGGAGATAGACTGAGTTGTAATCAGTATATTCCCACCATCAACCTTCCCTACATGTAGATATAGTCTGTTATACTTTAGATTATTTATTGCTAATTATTGGGGGGACGATCAACTTCTCATTCTTTTATCTCTTTATTCTTTTATTCCTTATTTAGTCGTTGAAGTTCATGCTTTTTAATGTATTCTCATTTTCTTTTCAATCTATGAGTGCATAGCTCAAGCTAAGTATTGGGGGTCGTATATATGTTAGCTATAACCTGTATTTTAGGATTTTCAATAGTTATGATTAAAATACTATATAAATGTATATACAAATCATTAAAACAATTAATAAAATATGTATATTATTCATCAAAACTCTTTTTGTATATGCTAATTAATAAATCATGTCAAAATGTTTTACAAAATTTTAGAAAAATATTCTGGAAATCTATTTAAAAACTCTTTTGAAAATTATTTGAAAAATATTTTGTAAAATATTCTCAACCTCTGTAAAATTATTTTGTTTGTAAAATTTATTTTCTTTATGTAAAATAAAACTACTTTGAAAAACTATTTGCAAATGGTTTTGAAAATTATTGCAAAAATATTTGAAAAAACTTTATATATTGTTTGAAAAATATTTGGAAAATGGTTTTCAAATATCTATAAATGTTTGTAAAAAATCTTAACAAAATTACTTTGAACTATAATTTTCATACATATTTGTAAAATTATTTTCAAATAAGTTTAAGGAATATATACATCATCCAAATAAATAAACATTGTGTAAATAATAGATGCACGCCTGTGTAAATATATGCACATCTCCCTTTTTATTCCAAAAGTCTCTTTATTTTTTAAATTCCCAAAAACATTTGCAAAATATTTTTAAAAATTGTATAAAAATTTGCAAAACCTTTTCAAAATCCATAAAAAAGATTAAATTTTGGAAAATTGCATTACAAAAAGATTTTCTGCATTATACATAGCTTTTGCATTTTTTTCGGATTGAGTTTGATGATTGAATAAATCTAAGTAAAATCCGATTATTACAGCTTGATTGGACCTTAAATACACTTAATCACAGGAGCCTCATAGGAACTGAAATTGAAGGACATCCGGTCTACTAGGCGTGATTCTTTGAGACCACGAGGCTTAGTTCAACGTCATCTTGACTACTTGAGTAGAGTATTTCAAAGAGCACGCACGACTCTTATTGAAAATGACCTAGTTTGTGCAACTGCACCTTTCACTTTGATTGGCTTAGTTGAAGTGGTAGAGGTCTGGATTTGCCGCATTAGACACAAGCCAATGGAAACAATAGAAGTCACACTTTTTGTGGCCATTGTACCCCAACCCGATCTAGTAGCCATGAGGTCTAAAGACAAAAGTTATGGGTTGCAATAAATCTTCAAAAGAGCGTTAGTCTATTGTCTCAAGAGGAAAAACTCAATATATATATATATATATAGTGAGACCCTGCTTCATTTGTAGTTTCTCCTATATATATATATATATATATATATATATATATATATATATATATATAGGAGAAACTTCAAATGAAGCAGGGTCTCGCAATATATATGGTAAGCCACCCACAATTTAGGCATCTTTCCAATATATTTTACAATTTCTTGTTTCATATATATAACAATAAATATCAACACAACATGTATAGTGAAATAAAATTATGAAAATATTATAATATTGGATGGAAATGTTAATTAAGATTTGGATGCTATATTTTACAAAATTCATTTTTTTAAAATGTGCAGTTTATACTTTTACAAAATTGTTGTAGAGTTTTTACTAAATTCATAATGGTCGTTACAATTTCAGAAAAGCCCCCACCTCATTTGAAAGGTCCCATATATATATATATATATATATATATATATATATATATATATATATATATATGTATGTATGTATGTATGTATGTATGTATGTATGTATGTATGTATGTATGTATGTATGTATGTATGTATGTATGTATATGTGTATATATATGTATGTATATATATATTTCTGTGTGTGTGTGTTGTTTATATAATATTCAAATAAATGCAAAATTAACAACTCCAAAAAAGTTAAAAACTCCAAAAAGTTGATTTGTTTTGACCTGGCTATTGAGGAGACTTGAGCAGAGTTTTATGATTCTCAGAGGTTGTTGTGTTTCAAATCGGTTTCCTAATAAAGTTTTTACCGCACCTTATTAGCTCCAAATTTTGATTTTATGGAGAGAAGTTCAAGAATTAAAATCAATCTAATTTCTTTCTTTCTCTTTTCTTCATTTTTATTTTCTTCACTCATTGCATAAGTGTTTGCTAGTGACTAGCAAAGTAAATTATAGGTGGTGATGAATCTTCACTTCATCAACTTTATTCTTTCAATTTGACCTCAAAAACCCTACCTAAATGCATGTAAATATCAATATTCTTTACAAATTAACATTCACTATTTATTCTATTTATTGCATATAAAATATAATTTTGATGCCAAAATTATAGAATAAAGAAAAAAGAAAAAGAATAAAATGCCAATGGTATTTTATGACCCTAATCCCCAAGATTAAGTCAAGAATTGATTTGGTCAATAAGGAAGAATATAAGGTAGATAAGGACCAAACTTTTAATAAAATCCGATTCTTTTATTCATCAATATATCATTTTTTGGGCCTATTTTATTTTCTATTCTTTATACCTAAAATAAAGAAACTTTTTACATGAAGTTGTCGATAAAAATACAAAATTGATTTCATACAAAAATAATATAGAATGTACTTTTTATACTATAAATAAAAAGCCAAAACCCAAACTTCGAAAACCCATATCTTCTCCACATGAACTGAAAATGCATAAAATAATTTTTAATTGTATTTACATTTTAATAACTATTTAATGAAGGTGGTTTTATTTAATTTGAATTTATGACAAAGAAATTATGTTTTTTGACCCATAATATATAGTTTACTCAATGAAATATTAATTTTATTTATTATTAATAATTTTTATAATTTTACATTTTAAATGTTGTAAATATTATTTATAATATAAGTACATATTTTTAATAGAATAAAACCATAAACAAAACATAAAAATAAAATACTTTATATAAATACATAGATAATCTATAAATATATAAATTATGAAAATAAAATAATAAAATCAAATATACAAAATAAAAAGAAAACATAGAATATATAGGTAAATATATCTATAAGTATACTTGTAAATAATACCTATATAAAATAATTCGAAAAATAAATAAAATTCATAATAAAATACTACATAAAATAATAAACAATTTTATTTTATAACCATTTAATATTTATTATTTATTTTAAAGGGAATTTATGCCCTGCATTTATTTGGTTGGTCCATGTGAACCAACCAGATGCATTTTTTTATTGACCTCAGTCAACTGCCTCCCATGGCAACTCTGCTCTGTCAGATGTGTCTTTTCCCTGATATTTCTCCATTTTTCTGGGTGTATCCTTGGAGGATATGGAATAATTCTTAAGCACATCATGGAAGCGTGAGGATCGTATCATATACGATCAAGAACGACTAGTCGTACTAGTTGTTCTATGTAGCGGAATTTTAAATTTTTTATCTGATGAAACCACATGATCCCGGAACGATTCTTGCATCATTTCATCTAACCCACATTAAGGATAAAGGAATACCTTTTGTAGTATGGTTTTGATCAAGTCTCTATGAAAAGAAACCTCCTGTCTTAAGTCTGATCTTCCGAGAAGACGCTTGCGAGCCCAGGGATGAACCGCTTGATCCTCGCAATCCAAGATGTCGAACCAAGCATGGGAACTCCTGATTTTGTCGCACGAGATCAAACGTCGTCTTCATGAGCAAGGCACACCAAAGAAGATGGAGAAGCGAGAGTCGTTAAAGCGGCAGCACAACGGCGAAGTGACAATGAATTCTTCTTCTCTCTAGGGTTAGGTAGGCGGCCACCAATGGAGAGAGAGGAAGAGAGGGCGTGAATGAAGAGAGAGAGAGAGAGAGAGGATAGAGATTATTGTTGTGAAGTTCTTAACCTCTTGGAAGGAAAGGGATGCCTCTCCTTATATAGAGTTTTTGGAGTCCATGGATCACAATCTATGGACTACACAAAATCAAGATGAGACTGATTTGTGCTTCTTTCAATGGATAAGATGTTGTTGGTAAAAACACAATAACAATTAATTCAATTTAGATTAAAACTATTCAAAAATAATTTAATACAAAATTAAATCAAGCTTTCGTGGAGATTTTGGATGGAAATCTCACTCCCCGTATTGAAGTGAACGACCACCAATTTCCATATTGGAATTTTGTGTGGTCGTCCACCCTTCCAATATGGAAGGGTGGATTTCCATGCGATCTAATGCAGTCTTGTGAGATTGCATTATTGCTTGGAAATTTCCATGATTTTACAACTATACTTGTTGTAAATAAATCTACAAAAATAATTCATAATTATTTCGAGAATATTGCAATCTTTCCATTGGAAATTTGTGAATCACATTCACAACCCAAAATAAAATGTGGTTTACATTTTTAATTAATTAGCTAATGTGAATCCAATTCACATCATTAATTAATCAACAAAATTAAACATAATGAGCTCTCTCTAATACATTATTAATCACATTTATAATATATTATGAATAATTGGATATCGTTATCCATATTATTCTCATCTATAGTAATTAAATCATATTTAATTATATAGGATAATCATTCACATGCATCTTAATAATGTGAATCAAACTCACATCACTCAAGATAATTAAATCACATTTAATTATCCATTTCTCAATACTTAGATATAATTCAACTATGGAATAATTCTTGTATCCTTTCAAGAATAATGCGCTTTCTCTGCAGATACTTCAAGATTAGGACAGGGTGATTGTATTGTTCCATGTATAGTGACTTTGATGTTGAGATCACATCTCAAATCCAAATCTCATGGACCTCTCATAAATGCTTAATTAAATCAAGACCGTAAATCTAATCTTCTCATTGCATCTGAATCTCATTCAGATCAATGTCCAACATTTGGATCAAGATCAGATTACTTCTCTACTGAGTGGAGTCACTAAAATCTAAACCTGTTTCATCACTCCCTCGGAATGGAAGCGTTGTGGTTATACAATCATTTATGATCACATCACCCTCAGGTATTCCTAACAACTGTACATCCTACATACTGAAAGACCTATGATAAACCCAAAGATATAGATCAATTTTACACTGTCATCTTTAGGGTTTAATCGTAAAGTTTCTCAAGCTTGGTCATTGGGAATCGGTATCGATCATATGATTTCCCAAAACATATATCATACCTTCAAATTCTTGTAATGCTTTCAATTCTTCATGCAACCCTTGACATCTATCATCTCTAATTCACGCCCATTTCCTAGATCCTTTGTACATAGCCTTGATTCGTTCCAACTCGTCCGTTGATAAGGGTCAGAACCCATGCTTATAAATAAACCCCTCTTCCTCCATTGCTCAAATTGGTCACTTTCCAAGTCCTCAAACCCACTACCCTCAGCCAAGTGTGCATCCCTGTTATAGGGGGGAGGTCCCCTGAGGGCTTGGAATGGCTAAAGGGGGAGGGAGGTGCACCTACGACGGAGCTCCGATCTGATGATGAATCTGCATTTCATATTCTTTATTCATTTATTTTAGCTTAAAATCCATTATAAAAACATGTATATAATACTAACTCCATATTCTTACTAAATTGCATCTATGTGTAAATATTGTTAGTTGTATATTATTTTAACCTAAAATAAATAAAGAAAGAAAGAAAGGAAAAATAAAGAAATGAAAAAAGAAGACTGTATATATGTAATAGATACAGGCTGACCCGAACTCCGAGAAAAGGTCAAGACTTGACCTGATCGACGGGGAATAAAGAAGGGGGAGATGGCGTCCTTAATCAGAAAATCCGAAAAAATGTATGTTGTAAATAATTCTCACTTATTTTATGTATACTTGTATAAAACTAACACTATTTTATTTTTACAAAAATTGACCTCAAATAAAATAATTTTCAAAACAAAAGTTGTAAATAGAAATATTTCCTAAATAATAAAAATGCATTCCAAATAAAATCATGTATATAATAAAAGTAACCACAAAAAGTAACCAAATAAAATCATGTATATAATTAAGCGATAAATGAAAGATTTAATGTCGCTCCATTGAACTCAAATTGAACCAAGCTCACTTTCATTGTATTCTAAATTAAATTATCTTTAAAACGATCGTCATTTCATAATTTTTGGAGTTACGGTTTGAAAGTTGGTTTTCTGGGGAGGTTTGTGCAATTTTACCATTGATTTGTACATACTGTATTTGTAAATAATTGTAAATATATTTATAACTGTTAAAATTTATAAAAAAAATAAATTAATAAATAAAAAAATAATTTCCATTTTTAACCATGTAAATAATGTACCATGTGTATATAGTATATGTATATAGTTAATTTTCTTAAATAACTACCATAAAAAAATAAAAAAAATAACAATTATTTTTTAAATTAATAAAGTGACGAAACTACAAAAAAAAAAGTTATTTTTTCATAAATATTTTTAAACACTAATTGCTTTTTTATCTTTATCTCATTTCAAATTGTTTCTCTTTATCTCTTATGTTTATTCAAAATTTTAAAAATTCAAACTCCTTTCTTTATCTATTTATTTGGCTCCTCCTCTCTTATTTCAACTTGAATAATCTTTGGTGAGACGAGCTCGATCTTTGAGAGTCTTCTTGCCGTAGAAGGATGCCTAGCCTCGGAGCCGTCCAGTGACAGTGAGACGGCTTTCGTTGAGGTGATTAAGGTCTTTTCCGCTCCTATGGTGAGATCTACATTCTTTCTCTTATTTTTAATCTAGGTTAACATAGTTTTATTTTTGGCAACTTTATTTCGTCGTCATTTTTTCTCTAGATCTTAGAATCCATCATGATTTGATTAACCATTTATTACCAATTTTTCATCTATTTGTGTTCTAATTCTACCTCACACAGTCATCCAACTCCGACCGCTTATGGTAGCCAGAGACTCAGATCATTCCACACATCACAAGGACCTGCATCCACTCATATCTCCGTTTGAATTTTTTGCATTTCAAATAATCCAGACCGAGTTGTCGTGCTCGCATCGTCATATGTTTAAAAAAAAATTAATTAAAACACAAATATATATATAGCCTTTCTTTCTAATATTTGTTTTGCAGGATCATCTAAAAAATTTAAATAAAAAATAAAAAGAAAACAAATTCAAAAAAAAATAATAAAAAATGTGTATCTTTGTTTCTATTTATGATGTTTCTGCTTTAGAAAAAGGAGAGCCTCCTGTAGAGACCAGCGCCCCTTCCATCATGGCCATCGCCGCCGTCCAACGCCAGCCACTGTCGACCTGGACTACTGCATGAGTCACCGCCAGCATCCACCGCATCGCTAGAACCATCTCGTGCGCAACCACCTCACCACAGATTGTCGTTGCTCCGCCTTGAAACACCTTCCCCGCCAAAGCACCTATCAACCTTGCGCACCACTGTGCAAACTACTTGAAAGACCACAGTATCTCAACCACGGAGATCTACCGACGAGTGCTACCGTCGACTCCTTCCTCCGTACTGCATTACCTTTCCACCTCCGTCGAGGACTGCCAGCATCGCATGTGCGAGAAGCCCCCTCTGCCCTTCTCCAACGGTCGGCTGCCTCCTGCTCCATCGGTGTGTGTCGCCCAGTCCGCAGCACAATCACAATATAGACCCACCTCCCTCGAAGCGATCTCCGCCCGCTGAACATCCTTCATACGCACCCACACGCACGCATCGACCATCTTCGTTGATTCATCACTATAGTCAGAAGCTCCACCATTCGTTGTCATGGAGGAGAAGGCAAGGAGGCGGTGAGCCACCTTCCTTCGCCAATCTTATTTGAGAGAAAAGCCAAGGGGTTGTGCGGCCCCATTGCATTTTTAATGAACAATTCACGACCAAACCCTAGGATTTTTTATTTAAAAATTGGAAAAAAAATCGGTCATGTCTTGGCACATTCAGGAATTGCGCAAAAGACCCCTGCTCAAGCAAGTCACGCATGTGGCACGTTTCATTGGGTAATTTGCAGTTTTAGTCCTCTGTTTATTTCCATTATTTTTTTAATGTGAAACCATTATTTAGTTGCATTTCAGCCCTCTATTTCCAGACTTTCATTTTGCTTGATCTTTTCAGTAAAATAATTTTTTTTATTTCTCTAAAAATTTTACAAAAAAATGTATGCTCTCTTATTTGTGTGTCTTGTTTAAGTGTAAATTTTTCGTTGAATTTTCTTTTCATTTGATATTATAAAAAAATCAAAAATGTGTCATTTTTTCTTCCTGAAATTCAAAAATTCCTAAAAATTCGAATGTTGCTCTGAAATCCAAAAAAAATAGATTAGTTTTATTTTAATATTGTATTTCATGTCCAATTGTTGCGCATTAACTATTTACGAAATACAAAATAATCAAAAATTTATAAAAATCATAAAAAACTATAGAAAAATCCAAAAATAGTGATTTTAGTTCATGTGTGTAGATTGAATCTATTTTAGCGTAAAAAATGGTTGTCAAGAGTTTTGGGCACTTAAATATTTTTAAGTTGCAAATTACTTCTGGCTGGGCACTGTTTATCATTTTAACCACTATTTTATTTTTAGAAAAATACAAAAAGATTTGAAAATTCTACAAAAAATTACAAAAACATTTCAAAGCTTTTAAAACCTAAAAATATTTTTTCGGAATTTTTCTTAGCATTGTATGATATAATTAAAAAATATAAAAAGAGTGAGGGTGCGTATTTCTTACCTTGTGAATAGTGTTCCTTATTTAAAAATTAAAAAAATGCAAATTTAAAATCACTAAAAATTTGAAAATAAAAAAATAAAAAAATAAAAATTAAAAAAAATAAAAAGGAAAAAATTCCACAAAAACCAAGGATAGTTTGCATTTGAGGTTCCCGCTTTTTCTCTCAATTGATTTTTAGTCGATTATTTGAATAACCTTTCTAAATTGTAGCCTCCCTGAGTTTGATCCCATATGCTATGCAGGTAATAAGTGAACGATATGGTATAATCCTCAAGCGCATCACGGAAGCATGAGCATCGTATCGAATACGATGAAGAACGACTAGTCACACTAGTTGTTCTATACAGCGGAAATTAAAAAATTTAATGCGACGAAATCACATGATCCAAGAACACTTTTCGGATCGTTTCGTCAAAACCACAAACAAGTAATAGGATTACCTCTTGAAGCATGGTTATGATCAAGTCTCTAAACGAAGAGACCTCCTGTCTCAAGTCCGATCCGACGGAGGAGACGCTTGCGAGCGCGGGGATGAATCGTGTGCTTCTCGCAATCCATGTTGATGATCCAAGCGGTGTATCTCCTGATCTCGACATACGAGATCTATCGTCTTCTTCACGAGCGAGGCGCACCGAAGAAGACGGAGATCCACAAACAAACGATCGGGCAGCATAACGACGACGCTGCAGCGATGGAGAACCTCTCTAGGAAATCCATGGTGGACGGACATGAGAGGAAGAGAGGGCTGACGTGTAGAGAGAAATAGAGAGAGAGAGAGAGAGAGATGTGCCTCTAAAGCATTGTGTCAAGAAGAGCAATGGGGTGCCTCTCCTTTTATAACATTTTGGGATCCATGGATCTCAATCCATGGGACAACACAAATCCAATGGCTCTCATTGATTGTTTTTCTTTTTATGGCCAAGATTGTTGTTGGTTAAAAATACAACAACTAATTTAATATAGATTAAATATATTTGATAAATCAAATATTATTCAATCCTAAATTAAATCACAAAATTAGAGATAATGGAGATGAGAATCTCCACATTCCATGGAGATCCATGGACGGCTACCAATTCCAATTTGGAATGGCTAGCCATCCATACTCCAATTAGGAATGTGAGATTCTCCAATGCAATCCAAGATTTCATGGTTATTTATATCTCCAATTACAACAACAATTGTTGTAAAATATTCTACAACAATAATTCATAATTATTTTGTGAATATTGCAATCTTGCCATTGGAAATTTATGAATCATATTCACCACCCAAAATAAATCGTAAATTACATTTTCAATTTAATGTCCAATGTGAATCCAATTCACATACACATTTAATTAACAAATGTAAATTATAAATTGCTCTCTCTTATATATGATAAACTACATTTATAATATATATGATTAATATGGATAGGGTTATCCACATTATTCATATCCATGATAATTAAATCACATTTAATCATTTTGGGTCTCTATTCTCATGTGCCCAAATAATATGAATCACATTCACATTATTCACATCTTTATCAAATCACATTTAAATATCTAAGATAATTCTCTCTATAGTATGAATCAAATTCATATTATTAATGATAAAAAATCATATTTAATTATTCATTTTCTCAATGCTCGGATACATATATCAACAATGAAATTATCCTGAACCCTTTCAAGGATAATGCGCTTTCTCCGCGAATACTTGAAGATAAGGACTAGGCGATTGTATTGTTCCACGTATAGTGACTTGGATATTTCGATCGTATCTCAAATCCAGATCGCGGGCCAACCATAGATGCTTGATTAAATCAAGACCGCAAATCTAATCTACTCATTGCATCTGAATCACATTCAGATTAATGTCCGACATTTGGACCAAGATCAGATTACTT
The DNA here is from genome assembly GCA_037367405.1 of Ottelia alismoides. Taxonomy (NCBI): domain Eukaryota; kingdom Viridiplantae; phylum Streptophyta; class Magnoliopsida; order Alismatales; family Hydrocharitaceae; genus Ottelia; species Ottelia alismoides. Next base: position 613,919 of record JAZKJV010005562.1, on the reverse strand, counting down.
CTCTACTGAGAGGAGTCGCTAAAATCTAGACCCGTTTCATCACTCCCTAGGAATGGAAGCGTCATGGCTATACAATCGTTTATGACCACATCACCCTCGGGTATTCCCAATACCAGTACATCATGCATACTGGAGGACTTAGAATAAACCCGAAGTAATGGATCAACTTTATACTGTCTACTTCATGGTTTTATCAGTAAGTTTCTCATTTGATCATTGGGAGTCGGTATCGATCATATACTTTCCAAAAGCATATATCATACCTAGGTCCTGATCATATACTTTCCAAAAGTATATATCAGACCTACAAATTTAGTCAAGCTTCCAAAGAGAGATGACCGTGCGCACGGAATTTGATTCTTCCCAATATCTCATGAGTGAGCTCATGTCTTCTGGTTCAATAACTGAACCTGTATGATCCCTTTGAGAGATCGTATTACTCATATGCCCTTATATGCACACCAGCGCGTCGGTGTATAGACCTTGGTTAGGTCATCAACCTATTGGTCTGCCAAATCTACATACTCAAACATATAGTAACACATCTGTCTCCGGTCAGAGGATGCATGCCTCTATCGTGACAACATACAATATAGGACTTTGGTTATCTCGATCTTGTTAAGTCAACTCTTTGACCTAACTAATCTGACACCTCCGAATCTCTATTCCTATGCAGAGGACCTGCATCAAGAGGTCGGTCAAATATCAACCTAAATGAGAAAGGATTGCCATCTCCTACTCAGGCTGGAGATCATCTCTTAACAATCATTTGACGGTGCTTGATGAGTCCTCAATCTAACTCTTTAGATATTCATCCAAGCACCAACCTCTATGATTCAATTATTGAATCAACAGTTGTATGATCATTAAGATGGCCATGGTACATAACCCTAATTGTACTAAGGGACCTATTATGCAAATTGTTCCTTCTTCATTTCAGATCAGGGAATGAAATTTGCAATAACATTTATTGCATAATGGCTCGTCGTGAGCTCGCATGTCCAATAATCTCCGACTAGCCCAAAGAGTCATTAATGGGCTAATCATTTCAATCCATACTCATGTGACAATCATAGGCTATTTAGAAAATAGCTAGGTAAGCTGATCAGCCACTCTGTTCTTGTGAGACTTCGCCAAGTCCTTTTACAACACTTGCATATCCCCGGTAACAGTGCTCGCATCTAATGCGAATGTTGCATCACATGCAATCAATACTCAATCTTGTTAGTTACAGTGTTCTTGACACTTATAGCTTAATAATTATCATGACCAGTATTTCCATAATCATTATCAGAATACCCTTATTCCTGGAGATCACTATCTCTTAAGGTATTCACAGTTAAGACCTTTTAGATCTATATCTATAAAGTCTTAAGCTTTTGAAGATAAGACTTTGAGATCACTATATCAAAAATCTTGTCATCTATGAAGATTTTGTTATTACAGCAATCAAGTGTTTTATCTCTACAGTAGGATTAATAACAGTTTACTACTCCCACTTCACGGCAGACATCTGGTATTCGTACACATCTAGCATACACTCAGCTTCTCGTAACTAATGGACAAGTGCAAGTAGTTCTAGCATTCACTTACTCAACTCTTTTAGGTGTTATCCCTTTAGATAGGTCAGTACCATATCTTAAGGGTTGGAAGCCTTTCTTGGAGTTTTCCAAAAAATGGAACATGTCCAAGGTGTACTACAAATGTGACAGTCCCAATACCCTCTTCTCTTTGCTCCTGAACACCTTCACAACTAAGATCCAAGAAGTATCCTTGAGATCATATCTCAAGTTATGGAACAACCATATAATAAAACACATTATTATCCTTATATCATTTTAAATGATTAGGATATCATATACATTTAACATGATGAACACAAAGGCACTCCCACTAAGCTTCACATGGCTCATCAAGATTTTATCTGAAATCATAACATTTATAATTTCATCAAATCTTCTGGTCCAACTTCAAGAAGCTTATTTGAGTCCATAGATCGATTCCTTAGCTTGCACACCATGCTTTCCTCAACCATGAAGCCCTGGGGCTACTTCATGTGAATATCCTCAGAGAGGAATTCGTAGAGGAATGCAATCTTGACTTTCATTTCAAAGATAACAAAGTCAAGTTTTGTAGGTCAGGTTCCCTTTCTCTTCAGATCCATTCACACCTTAATGGGTATTATCCATATAGGTGGATCCTCGAAGGTCCATATACAACACTTGTATATGAAGTCTACTTTAGACTTTTATTGCTAACATCCATCTATCCATGCTATGATCTTCAGAAGCTTCATCACATGAAGACTGACACATGGAGTACATTCTCAAACTCATTTTAAGAGGTATTAGTGTTTCATCTTTAATTGTCCTTTTAGTTTCCAATTTCAGGAGCCTCATTATCTTTTCAAGATTAAATGAGTTCCTACACTTCATTTTCATCTTGATTCTTAAGAGTCTCAACCTCTAAGAATCACAATCTCAGAGATGAGATATTTTAAGAATCTCAAGGTCATAAAGTTGGTATCCAATACCATCCTTTATTTTCCTAATGAAGCAGCACTCTCAAGTGCTAGATTCCATCTTGCATGGAACCTTATCAAGGATATACATTAGTCTCTACTACACATATATACCTGGAAACTAAGGGAAATTATGCTAAAATTCATCATTCATCAAATCATGTCACACATGATCTAATTGTATCTCTCTACAACTCTATTGAGTTTAGGTTCATTAGGAGGTGTGAGATAGGAATGATATTACTTTCTCCATAAGGTATAATATGAATTCATCTAATAGGTACTGATTACCTAGATTAGACCAAATTCATTTTCACCTTCCTTCAGACTTTAGTTCCAAACCAAAATTAATGAAATCTTTGAACATTTCAAAGGTTTCAAATGGTGAAGGATAGAAATCTTATATCACCAATAATCATTAATGGATATCACATATCCATAATGTTTATTCTGATATAGATGATCCACATACATCAATATGTATTAGATCTTGAATACCATGACATCTTACACCTTTCTCTAAGAAGGGTGTATTGGATATTTTACTTTGAATACAATATTCACAAGTATGTAAGATTTGAACCTTTAGACAATCTAAAGTTTCATCTCTCACTAGTCCATTGATTTCATCAACAGACATATGTCCAAAATTTGATGCCAGATCATTGTCAAGTGATCCTCATCCTCCAATTGATCTTATGAAGGTTTTAATTTTTAGAATTAGAAATCTTAATGAATCATCCATTAATTTTCTAATTTTGTGGAGTCCACTAGATGTTAGATTACTATCTGAAATATATATCCATCATAACTTTTTATGATAGTTCTATCTCAGAATTCTTGTTTATTTCCAACATTTAGAAAAAAACAATGAGTGTATTCTTATATCTAGGTCATAGAGACATTCTCTAAGACTAAAGGCACTCCCACTGAAATTAACAAGTCTATCAATCCAACAGAGATTGTTGCAACAATTGCATCAATATTCATGTCGATAACTATAAACCTTAAGATCAAATTTTCCAGTCTTCTAAACATATGCAACCTATTGCAAGTCATGTTAGAAGATTAAGATTCAATTATTATACTTTATCTTATCAAATAAGTAAGTCAAAGTCAATGATTATATGTAGATTATTCTGATGCTCTATATGGTCCTTCTCTAAGGATTCTAGACAGACTTAATAGTCAAACTATCAACATATCAACAATTACGATCATCATCGACATGTCGCTTCCAAAATACATATGATTAGAGATCAAGACTATAGAGACATACAAATCCTAGGGTTGTAGTCCTATTATCTATTTAATTGCCATTCCTCAATATTATTAGGAAACTTGCACATTGCAACCACATACATTATGTGTCCAATGCAAGTACAATATCTGGATCATGAGTCCAATCCATGATATTTTACTGGTTATTATTGAGTATTACATTGTGTGGGTTTAATGAAGAATTATCTGAAATAAGAAATTTGCATAAATATATAAGTATATATTTTACTTTGATTTAGGAATTTTCATATCAAAGTTGTCTTGCCTTGTCAACATTGAAAGTTCATTCCCTTAATCACTTTCAATGTAAGAGATATACTTACCATCATATCTCAGCAAGATCTGGGATCTCCTTCCTTATCTTTGTTACATCCCAATATTATATGAGAATCTGCAACTCAGATAAAAAGAAGCGGGAACACATTCCTCCTTCCAAGTCCAACTTGCATTCCCAATTCGGTCTTTAACACCCGGGCCCACCACCCCTAAGGCGATGTTGAACCGTCATTAATTGAACCAACCGTCAACAGGAATAGTGCCCGCTATACGCAATCCAATATTGCCCCAATAATATGAGGATCCGATATTGGGGTCACTACGTATACGGCCTTACTCTTTCGAGAAGCAAAGAGCCCGATCCAGATGCGCTTGCATACAGGAGCTGTCACTTCGAACAGGCATCTCCCACATGCAATCCCTGGCGACGGAACTCTTCTCCTTAACGAGAGACCATGGATGTCACTTATGTGATCCTCCACCTCATATTCAAATTTTAATTAATTATCATGAATCATATTCATATAATTAATTCTTCCAAGGAAAATAACAACTCTATTCATAATAGAGTGTCTCAATTGGACATAATCAATTTAATCATATTAAATTAATTATCAATCCTATTCAATCAACAAACTTGATTAATTTACTTGAATATATATATGGTAATATCGCAAAGTACGTATTAATTGGAATTTTAATAATTAGAAAATACACCTTGATTTTCTCTGGCATTATCGAGTCCCTACCCGTTGTCATGTCCAGTACCGACGAGAGTGGGACGGACCACATACGTTGCAACCCGCAACCCCAATGCTCTCCGACTAGACACCCTATCCACCTTAGGAAAGGATAATGCCAAATATATCAATTTGTACTTGAGATGATCATCGGTTCTTCAACCGAAATTATACCATATAGTAATAATCAAAACATTTTTTATTATAAAGAAATTTGCTAGACAAATTCCCAATCCTATTCAAGCAAGGAGTTTGATGATTGTGTTTCAATTATGATCTAGATCAAATCTAATCAATTTATTAAGTGAGGCCAAGTCAATTAAGAAAATAATCATCTTCCAATATTTATCAAATATTTTCCATAATTATTTCATGAAATTAACAATTAATTTCACTAATTGACAATCATGTGGTTCTTGATTAGGACTGTAATTTCAGCAGTGATCTCTACTCACTAAAATTAACATATCTCAATCAATTTAAGATCAAATAAGACAAACTCAATTTTCAAAGATTGCTAACTTGATTTAGGACAGAACTCATGATATTTCACGCATTTCGAGGCGGATCAAAATAGTAATTAACTCATTAATCATGTTAAGATTCGCAGTTCCCGCAACAGTGCATACATGTTCATTAAAACAACCGTATCTCGAGCAAACGGAATCCAAATTACGTAAACTCAGATCCTATGGTTTCCTTATTTAATGGGGAACAAAATAAAAGATATTAATTCATGTTTAAATATTTTAAACATGACCGAATTTATTCACTAATCAGATCTGCGAAAATCAAATACGACAAAAAACTTTCGCGACCTTGACGAACCCAAGTCGTCCTAGGTTTGCGGATCGTATCCAAAACCTTCGACCTAAGGCTCTGATGCCACTTGAAGGATATGATATAATCCTCAAGCGCATCACAGAAGTGTGAGCGTCGCATCGAATGTGACGAAGAACGACTAGTCGCACTAGTTGTTCTATGCAGCGGAAATTAAAAAATTTTCATGCGACAAAACCACATGATCCAAGAACACTTCTCGGATCATTTCATCTAAACCACAAACAACTAATAGGATTACCTCTTGAAGCGTAATTGTGATCGAGTCGCTAAACAAAGAGACCTCCTGTCTCAAGTCCGATCCGATGGAGGAGATACTTGCGAGCACGGGGATGAACCGCGTGCTTCTTGCAGTCCATGTTGATGATCCAAGTGGTGTATCTCCTGATCTCGACACATGAGATCCATCGTCTTCTTCACGAGCGAGGTGCACCAAAGGTGACGGAGATCCACGAACAAACGATCAGGCAGTATAACGACGATGCTGCGGCGATGGAGAACCTCTCTAGGACGTGCATGCTGGACGGCCATGAGAGGAAGAGAGGGATGACGTGTAGAGAGAAATAGAGAGAGATGTGTCTCTAAAGCATTGTGTCAAGAAGAGCAATGGGGTGCCTCTCCTTTTATAACATTTTGGGATCCATGGATCTCAATTCATGGGATAACACAAATCCAATGGCTCTCATTGATTGTGTTTCTTTTAATGGCCAAGATTGTTATTGGTTAAAAACACAACAACTAATTTAATTTAGATTAAATATATTTGATAAATCAAATATTATTCAATCATAAATTAAATCACAAAATTGGAGATAATGGGGATGAGAATCTCCACATTCCATGGAGAGCCATGGACGGCCACCAATTCCAATTTGGAATGGCTAGCCATCCACACTCCAATTAGGAATGTGAGATTCTCCAATGAAATCCAATATTTCATGGTTATTTATATCTTCAATTACAACAAAAATTGCTGTAAAATATTCTACAACAATAATTCATAATTATTTTGTGAATATTGCAATCTTGCCATTAGAAATTTGTGAATCATATTCACCACCCAAAATAAAATGTAAATTACATTTTCAATTTAATGTCCAATGTGAATCCAATTCACATCAACATTTAATTAACAAATGTAAATTACAAATTGCTCTCTCTTATATATGATAAATCACATCTAGAATATATATGATTAATATGGATAGGGTTGTCCACATTATTCATATCACATTTAATCATCTTGGGCATCTATTCTTATGTGCCCAAATATTATGAATCACATTCACATTATTCACATCTTTGATAATCAAATCACATTTAATTATCTAAGATAATTCCCTCTGTAATATGAATCAAATTCATATTATTTATGATAATTAAATCATATTTAATAATTCATTTTCTCAATGCTCGGATACTTATATCAACAAGGAAATTATCCCGAACCCTTTCAAGGATAATGCGCTTTCTCCGCGAATACTTGGAGATAAGGACAGGGTGATTGTATTGTTCCAGATCGCGGGCCTCCCATACATGCTTGATTAAATCAAGACCGCAAATCTAATCTTCTCATTGCATCTGAATCACATTCAGATTAATGTCCGACATTTGGACCAAGATCAGATTACTTCTCTATCGAGAGGAGTCACTAAAATCCAGACCCGTTTCATCACTTCCTAGGAATGGAAGCGTCATGGTTATACAATCGTTTATGATCACATCACTCTCGGGTATTCCCAATACCTGTACATCCTCCATACTGGAAGACTTAGAATAAACCCGAAGTATTGGATCAACTTTATATTGTATACTTCATGGTTTTATCAGTAAGTTTCTCATTCGATCATTGGGAGTCGGTATCGATCATATACTTTCCAAAAGCATATATCATACCTAGGTCTTGAACATATACTTTCCAAAAGTATATATCAGACCTACAAATTCAGTCAAGCTTACAAAGCGAGAGGACCGAATTCAGTCAAGCTTCCAAAAGTATATATCAGGACGCTGCTCACCGAATTTGATTCTTTCCAATATCTCATGAGTGAGCTCATGTCTTCCGGTTCAGTAATTGAACCTGTATGATCCCTTTGAGAGAACGTATTACTCATATGCCCTTACATGCACAACAGCACACTGGTGTATAATCCTTGGTTAGGTCATCAACCTATTGGTCTGCCAAATGTACATACTAAAACATATAGTAAGACATATGTCTCTGGTCAGAGGATGCACGCATGTATCGTGACAGCATATGGTATAGGACTTTGTTTATCTCGATTCGTTAAGTCAACTCTTTGACCTAACTAATCTGACACCTCCGAATCTCTATTCCAATGCAGAGGACCTGCATCAAGAGGTCGGTCAGATATCAGCCTAAATGAGAAAGGATTGCCATCTCCTTCCCAGGCTGGAGATCGTCTCTTAACAATCATTTGACGGTGCTTGATGAGTCCTCAATCTAACTCTTTAGATATTCATCCAAGCACCAACCTCTATGATTTAATTATTGAATCAACAGTTGTATGATCATTAAGATGGCCATGGTAGATAACCCTAATTGTACTAATGTATCTATTATGCAAATTATTCCTTCTTCATTTCAGATGAGGGAATGATATTCGCAATAACATTTATTGCATAATGAGTCGCTGTGGGCTCGCATGTCCAACAATAAGTAGCAAAAACATTTCTTTTGCTCGCATTATTTTTGGAAATTAATTTGTAGCATGAGAAGAAGAAAAATAATTTATTTTGTTTGAACTACGAATTTTTGGGATAATGACGACTTCATACCAATAATATACATATACATATATATATATATATCAATCCTCGAGTTTCATGTGTCAACAAAATGGCATCATTGCCGGGGAGGCATGGCGAGAGTAGTTAGGTTTCTCTTTTGACGTGTTGTTCTTGGTTGTAAATAATCTTTCCACGTTTACTCCATTGTTCATATCCATTGTATTTATATCTTTATTTATGCTCATATTCTTATACTTGTGTTTCTTAGACATTCTCTCTTTTATTTTTCTTGTAAGTGCCTGTGGAGTGAAGGAGACAATCATAGGAGAGCTGAAGCACCCAAGCGAAGCAGAGGCGGCTTGATTCATCTCGAAGTTGCAGGAGAGCACAAGAGGAGGGGAAGAAGCTTTTGAGAGAGACCATCATTTGGAGAATAGATAGTTTTTATTTATTTTAGCATTTGAACTCTGTAAACGGACATTCATTAGTTATGGGGTTTGTTTTGCCAGGTGCCGGTGCACTTGGGGGACCTCACTGGATTTGCTTTCATCGCCTCATTTTTCTTTGTTTCACACGGATTTTGTGAGCTATCGATTGATTTCTTTATTAAATTTTCTTGATCTAGATAATTAATTAGGTCCAAATAACCTAAACAAGAACTTGTGTACCTATAGAGTAGAGCGTAATTTGACTTAGTCAAATCTAACTAGTTCTTGCCCGTTAATTGAATCTATTGTGAGGACGGTTCACTTGCATCATGTAGGTTAGTTTATTTTATGTATTTAAATTCTGTGCGGATCACCCTACATGTAGAGTGCTGGTGACAAGGTACGCATCTCTAACTCCTACATGCATCATTATTTCTAATCGTGCATTGGCATTTACGATCCCCTTCCTTGTTTTCACTCACATAAGATAAAAAGAAAATTGGACACTCAATGAAAATATTTAAACCAAGTGACAACTGCATAAAATTCAGGATTACTAAAGAAAACTCGGCCCTAAAATAAACATAAAGAAAAATATCTGTCTTGGGGAGAGTAACCCTCTCATTATATTAGTTTTAAATTGCTCGTGTACACGCTAATGTTAGTGCCCAAGTCCCATAATTCAACCTAAATGTTTGTACAACTTTGTGTTTGATCACCTAACTCTAAAATTAACAAGATAATTGACCGAGCTTTCACGGTCTTCGCTGAGTTGAGTTGGTGAACTGGGGATTTGAATTGTGTTTGATTGCTTGTGTGCATACTATATCCTTCTGCACAGTTGCGCCTTTTTTTCACGCCTTTTGACTTGACCCTCATGCTCTCCCAATCATTTTCTCTTGTTTTAGAGATGGCTGAATGGAGATATTTTAATCTGATCTTTGCAGATCCCTCTTACCCTCCATCCGGTCCACCTTCCTTTTTCCATGAGGACCTTCCTCCTGATTTTTGTGCATATCCGCCTAACCCATTATTTCAGGAGTCGGAGGACTTTGATTCTCACCCACCCTCATCCTACACACCCGATCGTGGGATTTTAGAGTCACCTTTCATGCTATCCATACTTGATACCTTGAACCAGATGATCGAGCATATGAATTCAAAGATTACCAATCTATTTAACATCAATAAGAGCCATAATGTTGCTCCATTATTTGAAGATATGGATTCACATGAGGATAATTATGAAAGCTTACAATTGCCCAAAATACAAAAAATGAGAAAATTTTTAAAAACCTAAAAATATTCCAGGATACACATTGATGATTCATTTTGTGAAGATAGGGCACCTATGCCAAACCATTTTCCCATACAGTCATTCACCACATGTCACAACCTTGACCCCGAGTATGCCATTGTACGGACTGCTCTTGGCAATCCTCGTGTATATGATGATTCCAATCTCCTCTCTTGTATGGAGGAGGTCCAAAAATTCAAAAAAATGTTGACTGAACCCAAAGTGGTGGCTACTATTCATGAGATAATTAAAGCTCTGCTTCAACAGTCCATGACCCATTTATCTATCCTCAACCTAACAAGAGAAAGAGGAGAAGCAGATCTGATTGTCACATCTTGACCATGGCCACTGCCCACGCCATCTCTCACTGACCACATTTTAAGAAAGGGAACATTGTCACACCTCTTGTGAGTTGCTCCATCTCTAACTATTCTTGTGACAACACTCTCCTTGACGGCGGTTCTTCAATCAATATAATACCCTTCTCTATGGTACATTCTCTTCATCGTGGGCCTCTCAAGAAAACTAAGATGACAGTTTGATATGCTGATGGATATATTAAGAGGCTGAAGTGTATTCTAGAAAACATTGTCATTCTTATTCAAGGCATGAAATTTACTTTTGATTTTATCCTATTGCCCATGGAGACCTCCACCCCTACGGAAAACCCTCCAATCATCCTGGACGGCCTTTCCTCGCCTCTCTGGGAGCCGTTATTGATTGTGTATCAGAAGAGATTTGCTTCCATTCTGATGTTGGGGGCGATGTGTTGATCACTACACCCATTACTGACCAAAGACTTGCATCCCATGAAAGTGTGCCCATGTTAGCCAACCTCAAATACTTTAACCTTGATAATACTACCAGAGATTTTTACTGTACATTGGATCATACTAAGACCTGAGATCTCCTCTTCAAGGAGGAAGAGTCGAAAAGCATAGACCTTGGAGTTCCCCCTTCTAGTACATGGTGATGCATTGATGACATCCCCAGGGTTTACATGATAGACACCCAAGAGCGGAAGGCAGACTTTGAGACTAGACAGGACAGGCATGATTTAACTACTTTCAATGATGAGTCTGCTCCTTCTCACCCTGATTTAGATGAAAGTGATAAGGCTGAGTTTGATTTGATTACTTTTATAAAGGAACTCATGCCTTTTACTGAGGATGATGATCTAGGTGAGGCTCTCCAAGCTGGAATTTATCTTACTTTTTCGGATAATGCGTTCGAGCCTTTTTACTTTGATATTTGTGAGACCTCCTAGGCTAAACATGACTACACTACTTCCACTGACCGGTTTAGGTCTGCATACTCTGAAATCTCTAAGTATACATTCTTGGTCGATGATGAATCTCGAATTCATCACTCTAAATCTCATTTCTTAAGCTCAAAACCCTCAAAATCAACAGCATTTCAGCATCTATTCTGCATAATTAGCATTCATACATAATTTCATAAGAATTACATTTTAGCACAAAAATCTGCACAAAATAAGAAGCCAAAAACTCAAGTCAAAAGTAACTTGTAAATAGCCTAACTTCCTGGATTTTTAACCCATTCATGCAAAGTACATATCACTAACAAGAATAAAGGAAAAATACAAAAAAATAACTAACCTAAATAAATGGACCAAAAACCCAAACCCTAATTTCAGGATTTTCGGACTAAAACCCTCATATATGTCTCATCTAGTGCCCGTTTTAATCCTACTCACTTTTGAACTAATTTACATTCAATTACCTTCGAAACAAGACCAAGTTCAAGTGAATCGGAGCTCATATGTGAAAGTTGGGTTTTGGGTCCCTTTTGTATATTGTATATTTTAGCGGTTTTTGACCTAATATTTTATGTACATATTCTATTAATTAATAAAAATACAAAAAAAAATTAGATTAATGTGTCTTTATTTATCTTTGATTTTACCATAATTTTTCCGAATTTTTATCTGATCTAAAAAGGACATAAAAATTACAAAAAAACCCCAAAATCAAGGTGTTCTATGTACATGGGATAACCCAAAAATACCACTTTGTGGAAATGATCGATTTTGCTTTTGATGTCTTTGTAGATCTCATCGAGACGAACAACTTTTGTGAAGAAACTTTTTCGATCCGAGGTGATTTACTATTTATTATCGATTTTACAAATATTTTATTCTCGAATTTTCTGGTGCTGACATGTGGCAGCACCTGGTGCCGCCACGTGTCAACCATTTTTGGGCTTATTTAAACTCGTTTTTATTATAAAAAATTTAAATAAATAAAATCGGACGCACGTCGCCTCCCTTTCTCTTCCTCTCTCCGCCACGTGGCGCGACGGGCGCCATCCGATCAAGTTCGATCGGACGACGCCTGTGCGTCCTCCTCCTCAGCCCCTTTCCCCTTTGGGAGTGGCGCCGCCTTCCCCTTCCTCCGCGAATCGCGCGCCGCCGCTGCATATCTCTCCTCCGAAAGCTCCGGCCATCTCCGATCCCCCATAGATCTCGCGCCGCCACCTCCCTCGTCAAATCCTCATCCCCGATCTCGTTTCCATCTCCGGCAAGAACCCCCTCCCCTATTTAACCCAAGCGCCACCTCCTCCCCAACCAATCCGCCGATCAATCACAGAGAACCCCCACCGGTAGTGACAACCGGAATCCCCCTCACCGGCGTGATCCGAGGGCTTCAACCCCTCGTCGCAGCTCCACCCCGTGTCGCTGCTCCGCTCCGGTCTACATCGCCGTCGAGCCCTATCTCCTCAGGTAGTCTCTCTCTCTCTCTCTCTCTCTCTCTCTCTCTCTCTCTCTCTTCTCTCGCTCTGTCTATCTACGCCTCCGCGAATCCGCCGTCAACGCCACGACAACTCAACCATCGCCTCCGCGACTCCGCCTCGCTACGCCACCAGCCATCGGCTCCGCCTTCATCGACTTCAGACGATCTTCATCTCCAACAGCAGCAGGAGGCGATGATCTCCTCCGACCATCTTCTCCACCGCCATCCGCTTCATCGAAGCCCCACGGCCGTGTGTCGGCCACACCACCAGCCACCTGCTCCGGTCTTCATCGACACCCTCCGTCGCCAACCAACTCCGCCATGCCGCTGCTACCTCGACATCCCACGACCGTTTCTCGGCCATTGCCGCACCATCGGCCGCTCGAGGCACCGCAGAGGCCGATCCTCCTCCGCCACCTTCGTCGCTCCACGACCGGGCACACAGCCCGAGGCCCCGGCACGTGCACGGCACGTGCGTGGGGAACGGCCCCTTCTCATCCCCAGGTGTCACGTGATCTGCACGTGACCCGCTGGGTCAATAACGTCGACCCCCCTGGAATCCCCCCCAATTCGCACTTCAGGCCCGCCAACCCAGGGGTCATGTGCGTAGCATGTGACCTACTGGGAATTTTGCATCTTTGCCCCCCCAAACTATCGGTAATTACATTTCAGTCCCTTCTTCTGTATTATTTATTTAATTAAATTGCATTTGTAACCCTGTGTTCCACCATAACTTTGAACCTCTATTCGACTTTATTTAATTATTCAAAAATAGCATGATGTTCGTTGACTAATTCTCTACATTTTGACATATTGTGGGTATTTTTGTGATCAGTGGTTAATTAATAATTAATTATTTTGTAGACAATTGCAAATTTTTCCCAATTTGAGCTCTGAAATTCATAGTTGATTAACCGTTGCTCTAAAAATTCTCGAAAAATCACATCTTGTAGAGTTAATTATTCTTAACATTGTGCCCAAAAAGAATTGCATCTACATGCATATTTTGCCCTATAAAAATCATTTCGCAAATTTCATTGTTTAATTTTTAATAGGTATTAAATCTCACTTTTTTAAGGTTTAGGATAATTCTGAGATCAATTACCTTGTGATAGATCTTAGATAATTTTGATCCTTGAAAATAAGTAGGTTTAGTATTTATTATAATTAAAATATTGAAATTCATTCTGTTTGCATTTAAAAATTCATAAAAAATTCATATTGCATCCAAAAATTCCAAAAAAAATAGGGAGCATTCATTTCATCATATTTTACATTGTGGCAAAGTTTCATATTTTTCGAACATCGTTTGATCGAGATTTACATTTTAATCTCTAAAATAGGCCGAATTTGCATATTGCACCCTATATTGCATTGAAAATTCCAAAAAAAGACCACCTCGAAAACCGAACACAAACTTTGATAGACATCTCTCTAGGTTGTTCCTTTGCCTCCTTGTGATCGACCTTGGGACTTGCTCAAGTAAAACAAACATAAAACCATACTTGATTAAAATTGAACATATTATTTGTGGTTATTTTCTTGACCGTTTCCGATTGCCGCCTACAACGCACGAATAATCATTCTTTAAGCCGAACGATAAAAAAACATTTTTAATACAGGCATTTCCGGATTCATCAAATGGTGCCGTTGCCGGGGAGGCAAAAGGCTTAGATTTTTGTCTAAAATTTTTTTGTTCGATTTTCCGCATTTGGGTAGTCTGACCCCCGAATTTTTCATTGTAAGATCCATATTTTTTCTCGCAATTTATTTTCAGCATTTATTTTTTCATATATTTTTGAGTCACTCTCTTACAAATTCTCTCTTATTTTTCTTGCGAGGTACCCTGTGTACGTGGAGCGGTTTTTTAAGAACCGACGCAACTTCACCGACTTTTCCAAAAACCGCTAATAAAATTAAGATCGAGTCGAGTCGTGAGAGAGCGTAGAGTCTAGGTTTTTAATTCCTGCAATTTCTATATTTTTGTAATTAATTGCTTATTTACAGCAGTGTCCGTGTGGACTCTCACGTGTGTAGAAAGACCTCTGACTTTATTCTGTGGTGTGCCGTGGTCTGTTTCACTCTCCGGTGAGGGTGGGTCCCGACTTGAGTGGCGATTAGGATAGACCTACACATACGGCTCTCAGAGCATTAATATTTTTGCTTGTGTTCGTAGGATCTTAAGCCACACTGCACATTAACTGATACACACATAGATCGTTCAACTTAGCCAAATTTAAATCAATTCTTCCCGCTAATAGAAATTTCTGCATAGGTACGGTTTTTCATCGGCTTGCATTTCATTTAGAATAATTTTTAAATTATGTCTAGCATCCCGCATGGAGATTGCGAGGATTCACTGTAAGTCTTCTAACTGAGCATTCATCATAGTTTTCCGCGTGCATCGGCTTTTCCCGAATTCCTCTCTCTTGTTTTATAACATAACTTTAAAGGAAATTGGGACTGGACGGTAGACGTATATGTGTACTCATCTAATTTTTCAGTGATCACCTCATTAAAATCGGGACTGCTAAATATAGCCGATTTCAAAATAACCCATAAAATCAAGAATTTCTGCAGGAGAGCAACCCCGATCTTGGATGTTTCTATTTTTCTGAGTGAGCAAGAAACGATACTTAAGGCTAGAGCCTAAATCTGAAATTTCAGCTCGCTAACGATTTACAAGATTGTCTTTTCACCATTTAAAATTGACAAGATAATTGGTTGAACTCTTACGACCTTCACTGTGTGAGTTGGTGAAACAACATTTGTATTGTGTTTGATCTGTGCGTGAAACTTAATACCTCACTAGTACCAAGATCAAAACCCATACACCTCTTGATAATCTCTTGAATTCGAGAATGGAAAATTGTGGTAATTTCTGTTCGGACTCAGCGAACCCTTTTCTGACCACCACAAACTTTCCAGTCTCAAATGCTCTGAGCCGCTCTTACTCAGAACCACCTTGGGTTCAGGGACACCTTCCCCTGGAATCCTCATCTTATAATTCTCTTCAAACTATTGACTCCTATTTTTCAAAATCTGAAGGTGAAAAGAAGAACTCACAAAAAATGCCTCCAAAGAAGAACAATCCTGAAGATGACCACAATGAAGATCCGATGCAAATGATTCTCGCAAGACTAGCTGCATCTGAGCAGTAGCAAAATTTGATGAGGGAACAACTAGAAAGAATGAATGCAGAGGAAGAACCGCCAATGGAGGCTGCATACAATCCCGGGAAATATAGAGTCAGAAATTACTTGCACCCACCTCAGCCTGAGGTTCACCATGAACTGAAGCCACACTTCATAAGTCAATTACCACAATTTCATGGTTTCATGGTAATTCAGATGAAGAACCTTATGAATTTTTGCGTGATTTGGAGCTAGTATGTTCTAATCAGAGGCACCCTCAAGTCAGCCAAGACTACATTCGTCTCACTGAATTGCCTTTTGCCTTGAAAGATAAGGCAGATTACTGGGTGAAAAATTTGGGAGTGACGGTGACCACTTATGATAGGTTCAAGAACCTATTCTTGAAAAAATTCTACCCCTTGAGTCGAACCAATCAAATGAGGACTTGCATCACTAGATTCTCTCAGATGCCAAATGAACCACTTTGTGATGCATGGGATAGATTCAAAGATCTGCTGCAAAAATGTCCCTGCCATGACCTAGATAATAACATCCTGGTCCAATCCCTCTATTCTGGCCTTAACCACGGGACTCAAGGTTTAGTCAGCGTTGCCTGTGGAGGAAACTACACCTCTCGAGGAGCTGATACCGTCTAGAAAATACTGGAGCAAATGGCGGAGACTAGTCATTCACAAATCGCTAGTAGAGCTTACACTGATTCACTGAACACCTATCAAGCCAAAGGAGGGAAACAAACTGTCGCAGAAATAGCAGAGGACTTGATTCCCAACATGAACATCATCACAGATAAATTAACAGTTGTGGATCACATTAATAAAAGGGTAAACGACATCGACAACCGGCTCTCCCAGTTTCCAAAGCAAATGGAGGAACTCACTGAGAAGGTATCCAAGATAGGGATGCCTACTGCACCTACGGTCCTGATTTATCATGTGCATCATGTCCAAGAGCAGCCAGGCTCTGGACAACCGCAACCATGGACTCATGACCAATCCTATGCCCAGCCTTCCCATCAGTCACCTCCTCCAATCGAGATAGTCATAGAAGCCCCGCCTCTGACATTCGAGATAAACAGCATCTGGTACACACAGGATAATACCCGACAGGGTAATACGGGGGACCGTCAGCAATATCAACGTCCACCCACCTTCTACAATGCCGCATTTCCCACCGCTCCACAACACAATCAGTCCTCGAGGCAGCAGCAACCACATGACCGTCAGAACCAACCTCAACAACATCGTCAACAGTATCAATCTCCAAATCAAGCATCTCGATCATCCAAACCTCCAGAAGACCCGGTGGATATCCAGAAACAAATGCTGGAGGAAATTCGCAGCTTCCGGAATGAACTGTACGATCTACGGGTAGATGTTAATCGTCTATCCCGTTGGAAGGAAGAACAGACAGCCCCAGCCACAGCCACTCCCACCCAAGTTCAAGCTAACCCCAATAGCTTGAACAAATCGCAGTCATCTCAATACAATAATCAGGTATACTACTCAGATTTTTCCACATCTGAACACGAGATCCTTTCGTTTGACAATATCAATGCCATGTCCCTCAGGAGCAGAAGGACCGTAGTCGTACCTGATCGGGCAAGGGAAGCTGACCATCATGACTCGGAAGATCAACTGGAGGATGCTTCTGAGGATGAAGACGAAGTACACCCGAGGATTTCAGCTCAAAATAAGGGAAATGCATCTATGGAGACCACAGAGGACCTTGAACCTCTAGTTGTTGCAAAAATACCTTTGTCACCATTTCAGCAACATGATTATTATCCAAAACATTATGATTGTAATAAGAACTCCAAATCCAATAAAGATGCTCTCATTTATGATTCTGGATCTCTTTCTCCTGTCTCAAATGCTTCCATTCCTTTCCCCCATGCTCTTAAGAAAGGAAAACAAAAGAAAATTATCCAGAGTGATCCAGTGATGGAAAAGTTCTGTCAACAGAACATCACAGTGAAGGTACCCTTTGATCAATATGTGGCCAGTAATCCTGCATTTCAGAAATATTTGAAAATGAAATGTACCCCCACCCGGACTCGTACAAAGAAAACAAACCAGTTTGTGGAGACCCATGTTCTGACAGTGGCCACTACCAAATGTGTCAGAAACCAGCATTTACCAAGAAAAAAAAGAGATCTGGGTGCTCATTATGTGGAAAGCCACATTGGCGGTACTGCATTCGCACGCACACTTCTCGACAATGGTTCTTCCATCAATCTTCTTCTCTTAGCCTTATATTACCGATTGGAGTTAGGACCTCTTCAGAAATCACTATCTTTACTCCAGTTCGCTGACAAATCTACTAAAATACCTAAGGGAGAAGTGAAAAATGTTATCATTATGGTTGAGGGTACGGAATACAAAGTGGATTTCACTGTCCTTGATATGGAAATCCCGAACCATTGGAAAGAGTCGCAAATCATTTTAGGAAGACCATTCTTAAGAACTTCCAAGGCTGTATTCGATTATGGCACTGGAATGATGAAATTCCGCTCCCTAGATGGAGAAGTGGATCTGGAAATGAAACAAACAAAATGGCAAAGACCCGATTCCGAATCCACCACTGAAGATGCCGAAACATCCGAGTGCAATCTTATCAACACTACTGGACCATGGGACCAACTCCTAGATCTTCACATGGATACCATCACATCAGAAGAAGAAACAATGCGCCATACAATATGTGAGCTATTGCCAGACAAATCTGAACACCTGGATGTGTATAATCTTGATGACACAGAAATCCTTTCGGATTGGTCCATCCCATCTTCTTCGAAAAAAATCGATGACGAGTCGGACGCGGCTTTGGCAGAATTACCGCACTACTTTTGCGATCTGACTCACTTTCCTTCAAGATCAGTGACTAGCATATCACAGAATGATCCACACCAACAAGGACAGAACCAGACTGAAAAGATATTCAGCCAGATTTGATTGATGATGTAGATCTGCCAGAGCGGAAACCTCTCCCTCCCACATTGAAGTATGCATTTCTCAAAGGAACCAAAGATAAATTCCCTGTGATCATTAGCTCATCATTGACCTTAGAACAAGAATCCAGACTACTAGAAGTCCTTGAGCAAAATCGAAAAGCCATCGGTTGGACGGTGTCGGATCTCGTAGGAATCAACCCCGCTCTCTGCTCGCACCAAATTTATGTTGAGGATAACGCAAGGCCTTCCCGTGAATTTCAGAGAAGATTAAACCCCAATCTTCGGGAAGTGGTTAAGAAAGATATCGAGAAATGGTGCAAAGCAGGTTTTATATACCCCATTTCTGACTCCAAGTGGGTGGCCCCCCTTCATGTCGTCCCGAAGAAGTCGGGAATCCAGATGGTCACCAATGAGGAGGGGGTAGAGATCGCGGCCTGAGTACCCACGTCGTGGCGTGTCTGTGTCGATTACAGGCGCCTGAATGCTGCGACCAAGAAAGATTACTTTCCATTGCCATTTATTGATCAAATCTTAGAGAGACTTGCAGGGAAAGCATTCTTCTGTTTTCTTGATGGGTACTCCCTCTACAATCAAGTAGCTATTGCTCCCGAGGATCAGGAAAAAACCACATTTACATGTCCCTTCGGTACCTACGCATTCAAGCGCATGCCATTCGGGCTTTGTAATGCCCCAGGAACTTTTCAGCGGTGCATGATTGCTGTATTTGCCGAAATGGTGGGTGATTTCCTGGAAGTCTTCATGGACGACTTCTCGATCCATGGTGATTCATTTGATACATGTTTAGCACACTTGGATCGAGTCCTCAAGAGATGCAGGGAGGTTAATTTGGTACTCTGTCTGGAGAAGAGTCACTTTGTGGTGACTAAGGGTATCGTGATGGGGCATGTCATCTCCAAAAAGGGAATGGAGGTTGACCCTGCAAAGGTGGATGTGATCAAGAAACTTGAGCCACCAACCAACGTCAAGTCAGTGCGGTCTTTTCTAGGGCATGTTGGATTTTATCGAAGGTTTATCCCTGATTTTTCAAAGATCGCCCGCCCACTGACTGAGCTCTTAGGAAAAGACTGAGTTTATTGTAAATCACAAGTGTCTTGAAGCCTTCGAGCTCCTCAAAAAGAAAATATGTGAATCGCCAATATTACAAGCTCCCGACTGGTCTCTTCCCTTTGAGATCATGAATGATGCATCGAATTTCGCTGTCGAAGCTGTGCTTGGACAAAGACAAGATGGAATCCCTTATGCGATTCACTATGCGAGCAAAGTATTGGATCCTGCACAGAAAAATTATACAGTGACTGAAAAGGAAATGCTCGCGGTTGTTTGGGCCCTTGAAAAATTCAGATCATATATATTGGGCTCCAAGGTGACAGTTTTCACTGATCATACGACAATTAGATACCTCATGAATAAGAAAGATGCCAAGGCACGGCTTTTGAGGTGGATCTTGTTAATCCAGGAATTTAATTTGGAGATCAAAGATAAACCTGGAATAAAGAATGTTGTTGCTGATCACCTTTCCTGAATTGAGAAAAATGATTATCCTGACACTGGACCTATTAAGGAGACTTTTCCAGACGAATTGCGCTATTGATTCAACCCCATGGTATTCCAACATCGTGAACTATCTTGTCTCCAAGAAGGTTCCCTTTGGTTGGACCAAGAGAATGATTGATAAACTGAAGTTGGATTCAAGAAAATACCATTGGGACGATCCTTTCCTTTTTTATGAAGGAGCGGATTGTGTCTGGAGAAGATGTATTCCTCAGGAAGAATACCAGAGTGTCCTCACACATTGTCATACTCTCGAGGCTGGAGGGCATCATTCGGGAAAGAGAACCGCACACAAGGTACTCCAATGTGGATTTTACTGGCAGACCTTATTCCGTGATGCTAATGAATTTGTACGGTCTTGCCCGATTTGTCAAAGGATGGGAGGGACCGTTGGTTATAAAGACGAAATGCCCATGCAACCAATGATTTTCTGTGATGTTTTCGATGCATGGGGGATTGATTTTATGGGTCCCTTTCCCAATAGCAATGGATTTGAGTACATCTTGTTAGCGGTTGATTATTTGTCTAGATGGGTAGAGGCTATTCCAACCCGAACCGTAGACAGCAAAACGTCTGTAAGTTTATCAAGGATAATATCATTGTAAGGTTCGGGATACCAAAAGTTTTGGTTTCTGATGGAGGTAGCCACTTTGTGAATAGGGAAATGAGATCTTTGGCTAAAGAGTATAAATTTGAACATAGAATAGCCAACCCATATCATCCTCAATCTAATGGCATGGCAGAAGTTTCTAATAGAGAGGTGAAGAGTATACTTCAAAAGTTGGTTGTTCCAGATAGGAAGGATTGGTCAAAACTATTGGATCAAGTTCTTTTGGCCTATAGGACAGCATATAAAACATCACTCGGTACTTCACCTTTTAGGATGATCTACGGCAAGCCATGCCATCTACCTGCAGAACTGATTCACAAATCTGAATGGGCGATCAAAAAGTTGAACTGGAGTTGTCACCTTGGAAAATTATGTCGAGACTTAAATTTGAATGAGCTAATTGAAATCCGAAACCGAGCATATGACAGCAGTGTGATTTATAAGGACAAGGTCAAGAAATGGCATGATAGACACATTCGAGATAAAACCTGTCCCTGGGCAGAAAGTATGGTTGTTTAATGCTCGGTTAAAGATTTTTCATGGGAAACTGAAATCAAAATGGACGGGTCCCTATGTTGTCATCGATGTGCATACCAATGGAAGTGTGGATATTGCAGGACTTAAAGATGATGCACAACCTTTCTCAGTGAATGGACAATTACTGAAGCCATATATAGAATCATCCAAAGAACATACAATGCAAGTTGAGGTCATCTACTTCACACAAAGCAAGGACATTGACGATATATCAGATCAGTCCCACCCTCCCTCCCGACCACATCAGTCTCCTTATACAGCTTCTTACTCTACTTAGGCCAAAGCCTAAGTATAGGGGGGGACCGATGCCATCTGTATATAACATTTCTCCCTCATGCCACTCCCCTCTTCCGATCGCTCCATATCCATCCTTCTTCTATACTTAGGCTGACCAGAGCCTAAGTATAGGGGGGGGCGACACCCACCTGTATATATTCTCCTCATTTACATATCCTGACCACCTCTTTTTGCGCTCTTCTTCTATACTTAGACTATTCACAGACTAAGTATAGGGGGTGAGCCATTGTATAATTTTACTCTCTTACGCTTAGCCCGAGCTATGTCTTCATTACGTTTCTTGTGCTCTGAGGACACAGCACTCGCTAAGTATAGGGGGGGTCTGTATATATACTGTGTATATATTTTAGCCATACCTCGTACTTGCGCATAAGTCTATATGTATTTACAAGGTGGGTATTAAATCAAAAAAAATTCTACTAACACTAACCGTGCCCAAAATTTTTGAAAAAAAATAGAAGGCTTCTTATTCCATTTTCTGCATAAAAAATCCCTTGCATAAAATGTCAAAAATAAATAAAAAATAAAAAATCGATTTTACAAATCTTTTATTCTCGAATTTTCTGGTGCTGACACGTGGCAGCACCTGGTCCGCCACGTGTCAACCATTTTTGGGCTTATTTAAACTCGTTTTTATTATAAAAAAAATAAAATAAATAAAATAAATAAAATCGGACGCACGTGCGTCGCACGTGCCTCCAAGGCAAGTGCTCCGCACGCGCGCCTCCCTTTCTCTTCCTCTCTCCGCCACGTGGCGCGACGGGCGCCATCCGATCAAGTTTGATTAGACGGCGGCTGTGCGTCGTCCTCCTCAGCCCCTTTCCCCTTTGGGAGCGGCACCACCTTCCCCTTCCTCCGCGAATCGTGCGCTGCCGCCGCATATCTCTCCTCCGAAATCTCCGGCCATCTCCAATCCCCCATAGATCTCGTGCCGCAACCTCCCTCGTCAAATCCTCTTCCCCAATCTCGTTTCCATCTCCGACAAGAACCCCCTCCCCTATTTAACCCAAGCGCCACCTCGTCGCCAACCAATCCGCCGATCAATCACAGAGAACCCCCACCGGTAGTGACAACCGGAAACCCCCTCGCTGGCGTGATCCGAGGGCTTTAACCCCTCGTCGCAGCTCCGCCCCATGCCGCTGCTCCGCTCCGGTCTACATCGCCGTCGAGCCCTATCTCCTCAGGTAGTCTCTCTCTCTCTCGCTCTGTCTATCAACGCCTCCGCGACTCCGCCGTCAATGCCACGACAACTCAACCATCGCCTCTGCGACTCTGCCTCGCTACGCCACCAGCCATCGGCTCCGCCTTCATCGACTTTAGATGATCTTCATCTCCAACAGCAGCAGGAGGCGGTGATCTCCTCCGACCATCTTCTCCACCGCCATCCGCTTCATCGAAGCCCCACGGCCGTGTGTCGGCCACACCACCAGCCACCTGCTCCGGTATTCATCGACAACCTCTGTCGCCAACCAACTCCGCCACGCCGCCGCTACCTTGATGTCCCACGGCCGTTTGTCAGCCATCACCGCACCATCGGCCTCTCCAGCCACTGCAGTGGCCGGTCCTCCTCCGCCACCTTCGCCGCTCCGCGACCGGGCACACAGCCCGAGGCCCCGGCACGTGCGAGGCACGTGCGTGGGGAACGGCCCCTTCTCATCCCCAGGGGTCATGTGATCTGCACGTGACCCACTGGGTCAATAACGTCGACCCCCTAGAATCCCCCAATTCGCACTTCAGGCCCGCCAACCCAGGGGTCTACTGGGAATTTTGCATATTTGCCCCCCAAACTATCGGTAATTACATTTCAGTCCCTTCTTCTGTATTATTTATTTAATTAAATTGCATTTGTACCCCTGTGTTCAACCGTAACTTTGAACCTCTATTCGACTTTATTTAATTATCCAAAAATAGCATGATGTTCGTTGACTAATTCTCTGCATTTTGACATATTGTGGGTTTTTTTGTGATCAGTGGTTAATTAATAATTAATTATTTTGTAGACAATTGCAAATTTTGCCCAATTTGAGCTCTGAAATTCATAGTTGATTAACCGTTGCTCTAAAAATTCTTGAAAAATCACATCTTGTAGAGTTAATTATTCTTAACATTGTGCCGAAAAAGAATTGTATTTACATGTATATTTTGCCCTATAAAAATCATTTCGCATATTTTATTGTTTAATTTTTAATACGTATTAGATCTCACATTTTTAAGGTTTACGATTTTTCTGAGATCAATTACCTTGTGATAGATCTTAGATAATTTTGATCCTTGAAAATAATTAGGTTTAGTATTTATTATAATTAAAATATTGAAATTCATTCTGTTTGCATTTAAAAAATCATAAAAAATTCATATTGCATCCAAAAATTCCAAAAATATTATTGAGCATTCATTTCATCATATTTTACATTGTGGCCAAGTTTTATATTTTCCGGACATCGTTTGATCGAAATTTACATTTTAGTCCCTAAAATAGGCCGAATTTGCTTATTGCACCCCATATTGCATTGAAAATTCCAAAAAAAGACCGCCTCGAAAACCGAACACAAACTTTGATAGACATCTCTCTAGGTTGTTCCTTTGCCTCCTTGTGATCGACCTTGGGACTTGCCCAAGTAAAACAAAGATAAAACCACACTTGATTAAAATTGAGCATATTATTTGTGGTTATTTTCTTGACCGTTTCTGATTGCCGCCTACAACGCATGAATAATCATTCTTTAAGCGGAATGATAAAAACACATTTTTAACACAGGCATTTTCGGATTCATCAGTCAATCTTAATCAGTTTATCTCTAATGATGTCTCCAATATCGTCCAACACCATGTCAGATCCATTCCTCAGCGGTCCTGCAAGAAGGTTCGCTTTCGACCTTCTTTACCTTTGTACATCCACTCCTCTTGTATATCCTTTCGGTTCATTCTTTCTTCTCCCATTTTATCGTTCACCCCTTTTCCGTGTGTGTATATGTTATACTTAGGATGTGCTTATCGTAAGTAAAGGGGGTGAATGATTTATCTTGTTCTATTCGTCTTGTTCATCACTCCTGATGTTGCTTATACTTAGGGATACTCTACCCTAAATATAGGGGGGTGATGTTGTTCATATCATTTTTTGTTTTTCCATTGAGTCTGTACATTCTCTTCATCGGTTTTTCCCTTTTGTACAGTCTACTATACTTAGGATTACTTTATCCTAAGTATAGGGAGGATCACCAACGTCTCTTCTTTTATCTTTTCTTCGAGTCATTGTAGCATAGGAGTCTTTTCACTTTTCTATACTTAGCACGTGTTATGTCTTCCTTTGTCGCTCTCTGATCACTATAAGGATATAGTTCGAGATAAGTATGGGGGGGTTCATATATATTGTATATATACTTTAAACATAACTCGTACCTTTAATATGATTATTTTGGCGATATGTATATAATTCATAAAATACATGGCGTATACAAAAACTAAAAGAACAAAATAAAAACAAAATAAAAGACAAAAATAAACAAAAAAACAAAATAAAAAAACAAAAACAAACAAAAAAAAACAAAACTAAACTAAAAAAATCCTTCTTGTATAAACTTGTATATATTTTACTAACCCTTTCCACTTAAAAAATCCCTAAAAATTACAAATCCAAAAGTATATAAAAAATGCATTTTAAAAAACAAACTATTTTTCACATCTGCATTTTTCAAAAAAAATCTTAAAAAATTCAAAATTAGAAAATTGTTTAAAAAAATTGCTTCCTTTTATTTGCATTGTACACATATTTTTTACATTTTCATGATCATCTTTCATGATAGTATTGACATTTAATCTAAGTCTCGAATAAAATTGAAGAATGGAGCTTAGTTGGACCTTAATCTTATTAATTTCAGAGGAACCTTACAAGAAATGGAGTTAAGACTTTTCAGGTCCTAGTGACTTAATTCTTTGAGTCCGTAAGACTTTTCACATGTGATCTTAAGTAGTCTAAGTAGAATATTTAACAACACACATATGATTCTTTCATACTATCACTTATGTTGGACAAGCACTCTACACATAGCTCTTCATGGAGGAGGTAGTAAGGAGGCTTGGCTTGGGGTAGCGTACGAGGGTAGTACATCTAGGAGAAACCTATCGTCTTCCTCTAAGGAGGGAAGTGCATCTCAACCTGGTCAAGCGATGTTGAGGTCTAACGACAGGATGTTGTGGGGTTGTAGTAATGATTCAAAAGAGGCATAGTCTACTAGCTCAAGAGGAAAAACTCCTTATGTACTTGCTGCAACTTGTATATATTTTCAAAAAAAGGAGGAAAATGCAAAATCTCCAAAAGTGGGCAGGCCTGATTTAAAAGTAAAATGTCTACCAGAGAGTATATACAAGGATAAAAGAAGAAGAAATAAGAGCTTCAAAGTCAAATTTTTGTAAGCTTGCAGTGGATGACTTCGCTTCATTGGACATGCATCCAAGGATAGGTATCTACACTGGTTACCATCCATTCTTCTCTCCATCCCCTCTTCTTGAGCTGGTTGTACTTGAACTTAGAAGGGAATATCCCTACTCCTCAAGGAAAGAGTTGCTAGATCGGGGAATTAGAGTTTCTTTACTAGTTTTGAGATGGGGAGTTATATCTCACTCACACCGTACAAGTAAAGATTCATAGTCACAAGAATTTGTGTATATAACTTGTTCAGACTTGACTGTTGAGGCGACTTGAATAGGAGTCTTGTGGAACTTGGAGGTTGTTAGGTTTTAAATCCATTTCTCATTAAGGTTCTGCCACACTAATAAGCCAAAAGTCTGACAGAGCTCCATCCTACAATTTTATGAAGATAAGTTTAATACTCAATATTATCCTAATTTCTTTATTTTTCCTTTCTTTTTCTTATATTCACTTATTCTTTAAAATAAGTGTTTGCCAAGGGACTAGCAAAGGTAAAGCATAGGGGATGATGAATCTACATCTCATCATCTTTATTCATTTATTTTAGCTTAAAATCTCTTATAAAACACATGTATATAACACTAACTCCATATTCTTACTAATTTGAATATGTATGTAAATATTGTATATTTGTATATTATTTTAACCTAAAATAAATAAAGAGAGAAAGAAAGGAAAAAAGAAAAGAAAAAAAAAGAAGACTACATATATGTAATAGATACAGGCTAACCCAAACCCCGAGAGAAGGTCAAGACGATCTGAATGACCAGGAAAAAAGTAGGGGGAGATAGGATCCTTAATCAGAAAATCCAAAAAAATGTGTGTTGTAAATAATTCACACTTCTTTTGTGTATATCTGTATAAAACTAACACTAATTTATTTGTGCATAAATTGACCTGAAATAAAATAATTTTCAAAACAAAGTTTGTAAATAAAAATATTTTCTAAAAAATAAAAGTATTTGCCAAATTAAATCATGTATATAATAAAAGTAACCACATCCAGAAAAAGCATTAACCAATAATTAAAAGATTAATTCTGACTCCATCTAAACTTAAATTGAACCAAACTCGCTTTAATCATATTCTAAATTAAATTATCTTCAAAATGGTTGTGGTTTCATAATTTCTGGAGTTAGGTTTGAAAGTCAATTTTCTAGGGTGTTTTGTGCAATATTACCATTTATTTGTACATATTGTATTTGTAAATAATTGTAAATATTTTTAGAATTATTTAAAAATAAAAAATAATTAAGAAATATGGAAATGAATTTCCTTATTTAACCATGTAAATAATGTACCATGTGTATATAGTATACGTATATAGTTAATTTTCTTAGATAACTACCACAAAAAATAAAAAAATTAACAATTATTTTTTAAAAAATAAAGTGATGAAAATACAAAAAATAAGTTAATTTTTTGTAAATATTTTTAAACACTAATTGATTTTTTATCTTTATCTCATTTCAAAATGTTTCTCTTATCTCTTATGTTTATTCAAAATTTTAAAAATTCAAACACCTTTCTTTATCTATTTATATGGCTCCTCCTCTCTCATTTCAACTTGATCAATCTTTGGTGAGACAAGCCCGATCTCCGAGAGTCTTCTTGTCATAGAAGGATGCCTAGCCTCAGAGTCGTACAGTGACAGTGAGTCGGCTTTCG
The DNA here is from genome assembly GCA_037367405.1 of Ottelia alismoides. Classification (NCBI taxonomy): domain Eukaryota; kingdom Viridiplantae; phylum Streptophyta; class Magnoliopsida; order Alismatales; family Hydrocharitaceae; genus Ottelia; species Ottelia alismoides. Next base: position 585,814 of record JAZKJV010005562.1, on the reverse strand, counting down.
TTGAGGTGATTAAGGTCTTTTCCGCTCCTAAGGTGAGATCTACATTCTTTCTCTTATTTTTAATCTAGGTTAACATAGTTTTATTTTTGGAAACTTTATTTCATCCTAGAATCCATCATGATTTATTAACCATTGATTCCCAATTTTTCATCTCACATTTCAAAAAATTTAAAACAGAAAATAGAAATTAAAAAAAATTGAAAAAAGAGAGAAAATTTCCACAAAAACCAAAGATAGTTTGAATTTGAGATTCCTGCTTTTTTTCTTAATTGATTTTTAGTTGATTATTTGAATAACCTTTGCGAATTGTATCCTCCTTGAGTTTGATCATGTCCGCTATACAGGTAAATAAGTAACAAAAATATTTCTCTTGCTCGCATTATTTTCTGTAATTTATTTTGTAGCTTGAGAAGAAGAAAAAAATAATTTTTTAGTTTGTTCCAGGAATTTTGGCAATAACGACGACTTCATACCAATAAATATCAATCTCGAGTTTCTCGTGAGACGATTCACTAAATACGATGATTAATTCGGGTACGTTGTAGTACGTGTACTTAGTGATTCAATCGGAACCGAGAGAAGGATCTCCGTGAAGAGTGTCCCAGCTTTAATTTATATCTCAGACAAGTCCGGGTCGAATACGGGGAGGCAAAGGAACAACTTGGGGTTAATTTGAAAACATAGGTCTAGATTTCCAATGCGTATTTTTTTAGATTTTTTTTAATGCAAAATGAATGCCAAATACAAGATGCGTCTGAATTAAGACAATAATAAAATACACAACTATGCCAAATTAATTTAATGTCAAATCAGTTCAATTCAGCCAAATTATATTTTTCCTAAAATCCTAATCCAGAGATGAACACAGAATATATTTTTTTGTATTTTTTAGGGTTAATACAACAATGAAAAATGTCCACTTTTTATGGGTTTTTTCCTAATTTTTCACACAAAAAGTAAGCACAAATTATGAAAAAATTATTAGAACATAAACATGATGCAAGGATGCTACTGTAATGTTTTTGGAATTTTCTGACAAAATACGAACTTTTATGGATTTTTTATGAAAATAGAGTGGCAGTGAGCAATTAATTCCTAATAAATCCACAATAGCGTATTAGGAAAGGAGCAAATTATCTCATATGGGTATTTTCATATGGAATCCAGGAGACTTGAAATTTTGTAAAAAAGATGTATGAGGATTTAATTAAAAAGCAAATACGAAAATCACTACACAATTTATTTCAGGCACAGGACAACGCTATTTTAGATGACATTTGGAAAGTAATTCAATCACCTATCAAGGCATCATATCTAATTTTTGTGGTATTTTTAGAGCAACTATGTGTCAAATATATATTTGGGAGCACAAAATGGGTAAAATATGCAGAATTCCAGTTAGACAATTTTAATTCACTACCTAAATATCAGAAAAATATAAATAAACATCCAAGTGGTGGAGAATTAGTTGCTCAACATCACACAATTTTCATTAAAAGAAATAATCCAGTAGAGAGGTCCAAATTAAAATGTAAATACAAGGTTATCCGTGTAAATACAGAGCACAAACAAAACATGCAAATATCTACATGGACTATTTTGTAATTATAAAAATATAAGAAAATAAACTTGCAATTTTTACAAAAAAATAAAGAAAGACTCAAAGACCTTCTCTAGGCATAGGGGCACGATGGGGGAGGGGGTTGGGGTCGTTGGGCGGTTACGCCGCGCACGGGGGACGACGACGAGGGGGCGGCGGCCGGCGGAGGGGAGGGCGCACTGCTGCGCTACGGACGGGCAGCGAGGCACCGCGGGCTGGCACTCTGGTGGAGGGGAGGGTTGATGCTGCTGGTAGGAGACGACGATGGCGGATGCACGCAGTAGAGGGTGCTCCAAGGCACGGCCGCGTGGGGACCTTCAGGCGGAGTAGCTGGCGGCGACACAGGTCTGCTAGGGCAGGTGGAGGGCAACGGCTTGGGGGGCGGTGTGGGTGGCGGCGGTGGGAACTCGCCACCGCTGTGATTTTTTTTTAAATTTGTTTTAATTTGCTGCTGCTGGAACTGAAAATTTTTTTTAAATTTTTTATATTTTTTAAACAGAGAATGTAAATAAAAATGAGGGATGGAGACAGGAATGATGAATATGGTGATGAAATACAAAAGATGAAAAGATGTGGTGGTGAAGGTGGTGATGGAAGTAATAATGTGGTAGAAAAATACTATGGTGGTGATCTGATACAAGAAAAATGCAAAAAATAACAAGATGATAAAATGAGAAGAAAAATTACCTACAATGGAGATGATCGCCTATGATGTGCTCATGAGAGCACGGTCTTCGCTCGAATTGTCGGCCAACGATGAGCTCGAGCAGCGCGCGGATGTGGCTGTGATGTTGGCCAAAAAAACCAACGGATCTCACCGGAGAAAGGGTTGTCGTCTCTCGACCGCGGTTGCGTCGCTGTCACCGATTCAACTCTGGGAAGTAGGCTCTCCTCACATAAAGATGGATCAAGTGAAAAATGAGGAGGACGGATATGTATATAAAGAGAATACATAAGAAGTTATTAAAGTGGTGGAGTTGAATGGGAGGTTGTATTATTAATGGAGCTGAATAGGAGGTTATTAAAAAATGGTGGAGTTAAATGGAGGTTGGTGGTAGAAGAGAAGTTATTATAGAGAATGAGAATTAAATAATAAAATATATAATGATATAAACTAGGCTACTTTAAATACAACAAAAATATAAAGAAGGAAAAATAGTGGAGAATTTACAAAAAAATACATACAACATGTACATTTTTTTGTTTGCTTTTCTAATATGTATTTTTTTGTCTTTTAATAAGAGATATTTACAATAGAAAAATACAATAAAATACTATAATCAACAAACAACACAACGATGATTTTTTTGGATTTTTAAGTAACTAAGAAAGATAAAATAAAAATGAAGAAAGAATGGATATATACATAATATACAATGTACATCTAGGGTCCCAAAGCCTAACTTTTGCAAATGAGCTACGATTTTAATGAAACTACTTCCTTTGGATAGATGATTTTCTAACTTGAACTTTAAAAGTGAGTTTGGTGAATTTGGAGTTCATATGGAGCGGCAATTTGGCCGGGAAGTTGGACTTTACGGCTTTTTCCCTTTGGGATCTAGGAGCATTTATTTGAGGTGAATTTTGTTTTGTATATGTGTTTCTATGTACATTTTTATGAACAAGTTAGAGAAATAATTAGCTAAAAAGGAGTTGAAATAAACACTATTAAAAATATATGAAGTTTTGGGCTATTTATAGGTGAAAAGCTCCTTTAATTTTGCGGCTTTTTTATTGTTAATATTTTTTGTACAATATAATCTATACTAATTAATGTGTTTTATTTACCAGAGTCCTTTTGTTAATTTATTGATTTTATATACATTTATTTGGGATTTTACTCGGGGATTTTTCTAAGATCAAGATATTGTGATGATAAATCGCGGATTCATCACCTCCCTATACTTAAACTTTGCTAGTCCTCGAGCAAATAAAGAATGAATAAGTTGGATTAACCCCTGACTGTGCATGTGTACAAGACTTGATGCGTTCAAGAACTCTCGATTTTAGAGATCCTTAAATTCTAAGATGAACCAAGCTCTAGTCAAAAATTATCCAATTTCCCTAATCATCAGACTCTCTTTGTATACATATATAGTAGGGATATGACTTAAGTGTTCACTGCAGTTACAAGAGTAGAGTCACAACATCACCCAAGGTTCCAGTCCAAGAGACTCTCCTAAGAACCCGATCCTCAACACTTGGGAATAAACCATTTCTTACATCCAATCCACCGTCTCTTTCGTTGTCAGACTAAAATTGTAGATGGAAGGCCAGTTGATGGAGGGCATAGGATTGTGTCATTTCTTCTCTCCCTCTCATTGGAACAAGGATCCTCGCGAGTGCTTTATTACTCAACGCATATTTTTGGTGTTGATCAGTGCGTCCATCAAGAGAAGTTGGAGTCGTCTGCACTTATTTTCCTGGGAGTACACCGGGGTGTGCCTTATTTGAATATCTATTATACCTTCTACATCCAAACTAGTAGCATTTACGATGCAGAGCCCTTTTTTGGTGCAAACCCGACTCCTGGTCCTAATAGCGGTGGTCCAAGTGGACACTTTGAAATGGTTGGGAACACTCGCCTTTGGTGGAAGATCTTTGATAATTGACTTTGTGGAATGAGAGCTTTTCTCTAACATTTCATTGCTTTGTAGTATTTTTGGCTAGCTCCACTGCTTTTACCAAGAGTTGGCGCACACTGATCAACATTTTTTATTTTATCACTCCCTTGCACATAGGTAAATGTCAAGAGATAGTACAAGAACTGCGTTCTCATACTGGCTAAAGGTGCTGACACTCAGGTTTCATGAAGCCTTCATTGATTTTGTCCCATCCTCGAGCATCATCAAGTCAAGTCCTAACTCAAATCCCTCATCCCAGTTCCTCAAGTGAAATTTCAACTCATCTCATCATAACTTCAGTCGTGTATGTGAGGTGTTGATCATATTCTTAAGGTAGAGACTAAGCATGCAATATAGCACACAAATATTTCAAACTAGGGAAATGTGAATAATTAAGTCAAAGACCCTAATGACTAAGGCTGGTTAACTAAAAATCTCAAGACCTCATAAATCAAGTGTTCTTGAACATCCCTAGTAATGTGTGAAAGTGAATGTGTCAGGGATTAAACCAACTTATTAGTTAGTTTTTTTGTTTTTTTTATTTTTTTAAAATAAAGGAAAAGAAGAAAGTTTTTTAGAAAAAGTTTTGCTCTTTTTTTCAAGAGTTTTTTTAAATGTTTTTGAAAAAGATAGGTAAATAAGAAAGGACATTTTTTAAAAAAAGTTTTTTTTAGAAAAAGTTTTGCTCTTTTTTTTCAAGAGTTTTTTTATGAAAAGTTTTTTAAAAAAAGATAGGTAAATAAGGACATTTTTTGAAAAAGTTGTTTACGCCCCCCTATACTTAGCATGTGCTATGTCCTCAGAGCACAAGAAGCGAGAAAAAGACATAGCTCGTGCTAAGCGTAGGATGGATAAAATAATAAAAAGTATAGAAGTCGATCCCCCCCCCCCGCCCATACTTAGGCTCTAGTCAGCCTAAGTGTAGAAGAATAGCAAAAATGGGGCGGGCGAGGTCAAGAGGAGAAATGGGTGAGTATATACACATGGCGGGCATTGGTTCCCCCTATACTTAGGCTCTGGTCAGCCTAAGTATAGGACAGGAGTAAGTGTGAGAACCGATGTGATCTGGAGAATATACAAAGAAGGGAGAATGTACAAAGGAATGAATCTTCTAAGATTTTAAATCTTGATGTTGCATCTTCATGAAGAGTAATATGATGTATCTTCTCTGTCCTCACTCTGCATGAAGTTGATGACCTCAACTTGGACTAACTGCTCCTTCGAATCTACAAAATGCTTCAACAGTTGTCCATTTACCACATGAGATTGTGCATCATCTGTGAGATTAGCTATCTCTGCACTTCCATTCTCGTGCACTTTCTTAACAACAAAGGGACCCGTCCATTTAGAATTGAGCATCTCGTGGAACATGTTCAACTTGGCATTGAATAACCATACCTTTTGTCCAGGGACAGATTTGGTGTACCTAATGTGCTGATCATGCCATCTCTTTACTTTGTCCTTATAAATCAAAATGTTGTCATATGCCATGTTTCAGATTTCCACGAGATCGTTCAAGTTCAAGTCTCGGCAAAGCTTCCCTAGTGACAACTCTAGTTAATCTTCTTAATTTCACATTGAGATTTATGAATCAATTCTGCGGGAAAATGGCATGGCTTGCCATAGATCATCCTAAATGGTGAAGTACCCAATAATTCTTGTAGGTTGTCCTATAGGCCCACAGTACTTGGTCCAAGAGCTGAGACCAGTTCTTCCTATCGGGACGAATTAATTTCTGCAAAATACTCTTCACCTCTCTGTTCGAAACCTCTGCCATGTCGTTGGACTGTGGGTGGTAAGGACTAGTAACTCTATGCTCAAATCCATAATCCTAAAGATCTCATATCTCGGTTCACAAAGTGGCTACCCCCATCCAATATCAAAAATTTTGGCACCCCGAACCTAGCAATAATATGGTCTCTCACAAACTTACAGACAGTCTTGCTGTCTGCAGTTCGGGTTGGGATAGCCTCCACTCACTTAAATAAAAAATCAACCGCCAACAATATGTACTCATGTCCTTGGCTGTTGGGAAAGGGAACCATAAAATCTATGCCCCATGCATCAAAAACATCACAAATAATCATCGATTGCATGGGCATCTCATCTCTCTGTCCAACTGTCCCTCCCATCCTTTGACAGATCGGGCATGACCGTACAAAATCAATAGCATGTATAAACAAGGTCGGCCAATACAATCCACATTGAAGTACTTTGTGAGTGGTTCTCTTTCCCGAATGGTGTCCTCCAGCCTCAAGTGAATGATAATATGTGAGGACACTATGGTATTCCTACTGAGGAATACACCTTCTCCAAACACAATCCGGTCCTTCGAAGAAAAGGAAAGGATCATCCCAGTGGTATCTCCTCGGATCCGACTTCAGTCGATCAATGCTGCTCCTAGACCAATCATGGGGAACCTGCATGAAGACAAGATAGTTCACCATGTTAGCATACCATGGGAGTGAGTCAATAACACAAATTGACTCATCTGGGAAGGTCTCTCTAATCCGCTCATAATCAGGAGAATCCTTAAGTTCAATCCGAGAAAGGTGATCAGCCACAACATTCTTCACTCCAGGTCTATCTTTTATCTCCAAATCAAATTCCTGGAGGAGTAAAATCCACCTAAGAAGATGCGCCTTCGCGTCCTTCTTTTCCATTAAGTATCGAATGGATATATGATCAGTGTAAATTGTCACCTTAGAGCCCAAAATATATGATCTGAATTTCTCGAGGGCCCATACTACCACGAGCATTTCCTTTTCAATCACTGTATAATTCTTCTATGTAGGATCTAATACTTTGCTCGCATAATGGATTGCAAATGGGATCCCCTCTCGTCGTTGTCCTAACACAGCTCCTATTACGAAATCTGAGGCATCAGTCATGATCTCATAGGGGAGAGACCAGTCAGGAGCTTGTAGGATAGGAGAGGCACAAATCTCCCTCTTTAAGAGATCAAAGGCCTCAAGACACATGTGATCTACAACGAACTCTGTGTCTTTCTCTATGATCTCAATCAGTGGGCGGGCGATATTTGAAAAATCCTGAATAAATCTTGTATAGAATCCAACATACCCTAAGAATGATTGCACTAACTTCACGTTAGTAGGTGGATCGAGTTTCTTGATCACCTCCACCTTGGCAAGGTCAACCTCCATTCTCCTTTTGGAGATGACATGCCCCAACACGATAACCTCCGTCACCATAAAGTGACTCTTCTCCCAGGAGAGTGCCAGATTCACCTCTCTACACTCATGAGGACTCAGTCTAAGTGCGCTAAACATGTATCAAAAGAATCACCGTGGACTAAGAAGTCATCCATGAATACTTCCAAGAAATCTCCCACCATCTTGGCAAATATGGCTATCATGAACTGCTGAAATGTGCCCGGGGAATTGCAGAGCCCGAATGGCATGCGCCTGAAAGTATAAGTACCGAATGGACATGTTAATGTGGTCTTTTCCTGGTCCTCAAGTGCTATAGCTACGTGGTTGTAGCATGAGTACCCACCATGAAAATAGAAGAACTCTTTCCCTGCTAGTTTGTCCAAGATCTGATCAATAAAAGGTAAGGGAAAGCGATCTTTCTTGGTCGTGACATTTGTGCGCCTGTAGTCAACATAGACATGCCACGACGTGGGTACTCGTGTCACGATCTCTACCCCCTCCTCGTTGGTGACCACCTGAATTCTCGACTTCTTCGAGACAACATGAAGCGGGGCCCCCCACTTGGAGTCAGAAATAGGTTATATAAACCCTGGTTTGCACCATTTCTCAATCTCTTTCTTCACTACTTCCCGTAGATTGGGGTTAAGTTTCCTCTGGAACTCACGGGAAGGTCTCGCATTATCCTAAGTAAAAATATGGTGTGAGCAGAGAGCGAGGTTGATCCCCACGAGATCTGACACTGTCCAGCTTATTGCTTTGCGGTTACTCTCTAAGACCTCTAACAATCTAGACTCATGTTCTAAGTCAAGTCTGAGCTAATGATAATAGGATATCTCTCTTTGGGTCCTACAAGAAAGGCATACTTGAGTGTAGGAGGTAGTGATTTCAGTTCTGGCAATGTGGCATCATCAAGCAAATCTGGCTGAACTGAATCTGGTTTTGTGCTGCATGAAGGTGGGCTAAGTTGTGTAGTACTGGCCACCAACTGAGAAGTATGGGGAGTCGGATTGCCACAGAAACACGGTAGTTCGGCCAAAGCCGCATCCAACTCATCATCTATGTCCCATGATCATTCCGAAGGGGATTAAACTAACAGATCCAGATGGATCTCTATGTCATCACGGGGATAGGTAGATGCATCTCTCACTTGATCAGACAACACCTGGAAAACTACATCATCCACTATGCCCTTTCCAGATGAAAGGGACTCGCTTTGTCCTGAAGGAATCAGTCCCCAAATCTCTGTGCTAATTATTCTGCAATCTTCCTCAGAAGATGAGTACTCTGCGCAACTCTCTGAATCAGATCACTGACACTTGGTTTGCTTCATCTCAAGGTTCACTTCCTCGCTGGAGAACGAAACTTCATCATTCCCATACCATAATTGAAAGTTGTGTCTGCGATCCTAAGGAAGGGTCATCTGAGAATGATATGAGATTCTCTCCAATGATTGGGGGTCTCCATGTCCAAGACTGTGAAGTCCACTTGATAGTTATACCCCTCAATCAACATAACGTCGTTCTTCACTTCTCCCTTAGGTCTCTTCATTGAACGATCTGCGAATTGGAATAAAGCTCTAGATTTGGGAAGTGGTCCCAACTCCAATTTCTGACATAATGCTAAGGGAAGTAAGTAGATTTAAGAACTATTATCTAAGAGTGCATGCAAACGCAATGTCGTCAATACGATTCTCTACAAAGTGAGCACCCATGTCTCTCTTTTTCCTTGGCAAATTCTGATTCTTGAGACAATAGGTTGTGGCTACTGATAAGACATGTGTCTTTATATTTCGGTTATATTTCTTCCTACTAACCCTTGTAGGAGTACATCTCACCTTAAGATATTTTTGGAATGTTGGATGGTTAGCCACATATTCATCAAATGGCGCCTTTACAGTGATATTTTCTTTGCAAAACCGTGCCATATCGGGGTCATCTTTCTGAATCTTTTTGATGCGCTTTCGTGTCGTAAGAGCATGGGGGAAAGGGATTGAAGCTAGAGAAATAGAAGATAAAGAGTCGGAATCATGAACTGAAAGATCATTCTTTGCATTAACTAAAACAGAGTTCTTTATACATGAATCCTTTTGATGCAACATGGGAACAAAATCAAATCTATCTACTATAGGTTGTGTAATTGAAGCTGGAGTGGTATCCGCCACAACCGGAGATGCAAGATCCTCCGTAGAATCAGAAGTGTATCCCTGCTGTCGATGTTGCATTCATGCTCTCCTTCTCCTCTCGGCTCCCTGAGTAGAAATCCTCGAATAGTGCTGATGGGGCTCTAGAATATGCTGCCTCTCCTCCTCTTCCTCTGAAGACTCCTCAATTAGAGCTCCATAGATGCCCCCCCCCTCATATCCCTCGTCCAGTCAGGTACGGTCACAGTCCTTCCGCTCCTTAGTGACAAGTGGTTAACCTCGTAACACGATAGAATCTCATGTTCAGATCTAGGAGATGCTGAATAGTATACCTGACCAAAGTGCTCCTGAGAACTAGAATGGTTCAGGCTATTGGGGTTAGCCTAAACTTGGGTTGGGATAGAGGTAGAGGGTGCAGTCTGCTCGTCTCGCCGTCTAGACAGGCAGTTGACATCCAGTCGTAAGTCATGAATCTCGTTCCTGTAGAAACGGAGCTCGTCAAGTATCTGTTGATGTATATCCACGAGACTAGATGAAGAAGGAAGTGGATAACACTGGGAAGAAAAATGGGAAGACTGGCCCTGCTGGCCAGGGTATTGCCTCTTGACGAGCGTCTTACTACCCTTGTTAATTTAATCAAAATAATGGTCAAATTAATCGTTGCGTTGTTCGTTGCAGTAGGATAATAAGAGCAGATCAAAAACCACTTCTAATTAATGTTGAGTTAATCACGAGTGGCAAATTTATTTTACTTGGCCAAGCCCAAGGTCGAACTCAGGGAGGCAGTTGTCTCCTTAGGTAGATTTTAAGCAAATTTCCAAGGTCGGATTTTCAGAAGATATTTTTGATCCTTTGTCAATAGATTTTATGCAAGAAAGAAAAGACACATGCAAAATTAGGCCAGTTTTATAAGTGAATTTAGAAAAGTGATCAAATCAAGTCCAAAAATTGTGAAAATTGTGAAACTTGGCCAGATGGTGAAATGCAATAAAATTAGGCTACTCTAATTTTTTTAGAATTTTCTGACACTATATGAATTTACAGTGAATTAAAAATGAATGCAGGGTGAATCTTGCAATTTTATTTTAATAAATACCAAACATCAATATTTTTCAGAAACTAAATTATTCTAGGTAGGTCTATGTGAATGACACCCAGAATAACTCTTAATTCCTAAAAATATAAGTTAGGAATTAATAAAAAATGAATTACACAAATCACCAATTAATTTACTATGACCTAGATATACGCGCGAATGCGACGATTTTTGGGCCCTATGTAGAAATACTAGACTCTCCCTACAGTGATTTTTTTGGCAATTTTTAGAGCAACGATTAATATATTAATCCATTAATGATAGACAATGGGCAAAATATGTTATTTTCTCCAAAAATGAATTATATTAATTAAAGCATTGCTCATAAAAAATCGACAAGTATCAACAAAGATAAAGCATAAGATATTCTATAAGATGCAATTTTTGGAATTTGAAAATGAGGCTAAATGAATGTCTAAATGATTGTTCAAACACATGTGAAGGATATGGTTAGATCCTCAAGCGCATCACGGAAGCGTGAGCGTCGCATCGAATACGACGAAGAACGACTAGTCGCACTAGTTGTTCAATGCAGCGGAAATTAAAATTTTTCATGTGACGAAACCACATGATCCAAGAACACTTCTCGGATCGTTTCATCTAAACCACAACCAAGTATTAGGTTTACCTCTTGAAGCGTGGTTGCGATCAAGTCTCTAAACGAAGAGACCTCCTGTCTCAAGTCCGATCCGTCGTGAGACGCTTGCGAGCGTGGGGATGAACCGCGTGCTTCTCGCAATCCATGTTGATGATCCAAGCGGCGGATCTCCTAATCTCGACACACGAGATCCGATGTCTTCTTCACGAGCGGGGAACACCGAAGGAGACGGAGATCCACGAGCAAACCATCGGGCAGCATAACGACGATGCCGCGGCGATGGAGAACCTCTCTAGGGCATCCATGGTGGACGGCCACATGAGAGAGATGGAGAGAGGACGTGTAGAGAGAATGAGAGAGTGAGAGAGATTTGTTGCCTCAACTTATGTGTCAAGAAGAGCAATGGGGTGCCTCTCCTTTTATAGGGTTTTGGGATCCATGGATCTCAATCCATGTGTCAACACAAATCCAATGGTCCACATCAATTTGTGTTTCTTTCAATGGTCATGATTTGTTGCTAAAAAGACAACAACAATTAATTTAATTTAAATTAAATATATGTTGATAAATCAACACAATTTAATTACAAAATTAAATCATCAATATATGGAGATAATGAAAGGAGAGATAGCCTCCTTCCATGTGGAGAGGGGGGACGGCCTCCCTTTCCTAATGGGAGTGGTGGCCGTCCACCCTCCTCCATTAGGAAGGTGGCTATTTCACCTTTTATGTAATCTCCATTATTTGCAACAACTTTTGTTGCAAATTATTTCACAAAAAATAAATCCAATTTATTTTGTGAACATTGCAATCATGCCATTGAAAAATTGTGAATCACATTCACAACCCAAAACAAAATGTAAATTACATTTTCAATTTGATGTCCAATGTGAATCCAATTCACATTAACATTTAATTAACAAATGTAAATTACAAATGGCTCTCTCTTATATATTATAAATCACATTTATAATATATATGACTAATATGGATATTGCTATCCACATTATTCATATCCATGATAATTAAATCATATTTAATCATCTTGGATCTCTATTCTCTTGTGTCCAAATAATATGAATCACATTCACATTATTTACATCTTTGATAATTAAATCTCATTTAATTATCTAAGATAACTCTCTTTATAATATGAATCAAATTCATATTACTCATGATAATTAAATCACATTTAATTATCCATTTTCTCAATGCTTAAATACATATATCAACAATAGAATTATCCATGAACTCCTTCAAGGATAATGCGCTTTCTCCGCAGATACTTGGAGATAAGGACAGGGCGATTGTATTGTTCCACGTATAGTGACATGGATATTGAGATCATATCTCAAATCCAGATCGCGGGCCTCCCATAGATACTTGATTAAATCAAGACCGTAAATCTAATCTTCTTAGTGCATCTGAATCACATTCAGATCAATGTCCAACACTTGGACCAAGATCAGATTACTTCTCTACTGAGAGGAGTCACTAAAATCCAGACCCGTTTCATCACTCCCTAGGAATGGAAGCGTCATGGTTATACAATCGTTTATGATCACATCACCCTCAGGTATTCCCAATACCTGTACATCCTGCATACTGGAAGACTCAGACTAAACCCGAAGTATTCGATCAACTTTATACTGTCTACTTCATGGTTTTATCAGTAAGTTTCTCATTCGATCATTGGGAGTCGGTATCGATCATATACTTTCCAAAAGCATATATTATACGTAGGTCTTGATCATATACTTTCCAAAAGTATATATCAAACCTACAAATTCAGTCAAGCTTCCAATGCGAGACGACCGTGCGCACGGAATTTGATTCTTCCCAATATCTCATGAGTGAGGTCATGTCTTCCGGTTCAGTAACTGAACCTGTATGATCCCTTTGAGAGATCGTATTACTCATATGCCCTTATATGCACACCAGTGCGCCGGTGTGTAGACCTTGATTAGGTCATCAACCTATTGGTCTGCCAAATGTACATACTTAGACATATAGCAACACATCTGTCTCCGGTCAGAGGATGTGTGCCTATATCCTGACAGCATACGATATAGGACTTTGGTTATCTCGATCTCATTAAGTCAACTCTTTGACCTAACTAATCTGACACCTCCGAATCTCTATTCCTATGTAGAGGACCTGCATCAAGAGGTCGGTCAGATATCAGCCTTTAGAGAAAAGGATTGCCATCTCCTTCTCAGGCTGGAGATCATCTCTTAACAATCATCTGACGGTGCTTGACGAGTCATCAATCTAACTCTTTAGATATTCATCCAAGCACCAGCCTCTATGATTCAATAGTTGAATCAACAGCTGTATGATCATCAAGATGGCCATGGTACATAACCCTAATTGTACTAAGGGACCTATTATGCAAATTATGTATTCTTCATTTCAGATTAAGGAGTGAATTGCAATAACATTTATTGCATAATGGCTCGTCGTGGGCTCGCATTTCCAACAATCTCCCACTAGCCCAAAGAGCCATTAATGGGCTAATCATTTAAACCCGCACTCATGTGACAATCATAGGCTATTTAGAAAATAGCTAGGTAAGCTGATCAGTCACTCTGTTCCCGCGAGACTATGCCAAGTCCTTTTACGGCACTTGCATATCCCCAGTAACAGTGCTCGCATCTAATGCGAATGTTGCATCTCATGCAACCAATACTCAATCTAGTTGGTTACATTGTCCCTGAAATCATAACCAGTATCCCCATAATCCTTATTAGAATACCTTCATACCCGGAGATCTCTATCTCCTAAGGTATCTAAAGTTTAGACCTTTATAGATCACTATCTACATGGTATTAAACTTTTGAAGATAAGTCTTTGAGATTACTATCTCAAAAATCTCCTCATCTATGAAGATTTTGTTATTACTGCAATCAAGTGTTTTATCTCTACAGTAGGATTAGTAACAATTTACTACTCCCACTGCATGACAGACATCTGGTATTTGTACACTCTAGCATACACTCAACTTCTCGTAACTAATGCACAAGTGCAAGTAGTTGTAGCATTTACTTCCTCAACTCTTTGAGGTGCTATCCCTTAAGATAGGTCAGTACCATATCTTAAGGGTTAGAAGCCTTTCTTGGAATTTCTATGAATAGAATATGTTCAAGGTATACTACAAATGTGACAGTCCAATTATCCTCTTTTCTTGGCTTCTGAACAACTTCAGAACTAAGATCTAAGAGGTATCTTTGAAATCATATTTCAAGATATGGAATAACCAGAGAATAAAACACTTATTATTATCCTTATATCATTTTAAATGATCAGGATATCATCTACATTCAGCAAGATGAACACAAAGTCACTCCCACTAAGCTTCACATGGTTCATCAAGATTCTATCTGAAATCATAACAATTATAAATCCATCAAATCTTATGGTCCAACTTCAAGAAGCTTATTTGAGTCCATAGATGGATTCCTTAGTTTGCACACCTTGCTTTCCTCAACCATGAAGCCCTGGGGCTACTTCATGTGAATATCCTCAAAGAGGTATTCGTAGAAGAATGCAATATTGACTTACATCTTGAAGATGCGATAGTCAAGTTGTGTAGCTAAGGTTAGCAACATTCTGATGATTTTAAGCATGGTCACCGAAGAGCAAGTCTTCATTGCAAGCAATGTCTTCTCTTCCGGTGTGTGGCTCATGGCTACGAACCGTGCTTTGAAGGTCTCCACCTTCTCATCAGGTTCCCTTTCTCTTGAAGATCCATTTACACCTTTACAGGTATTACCCATATAGGTGGATCCTCGAGGGTCCATATACAACACTTGTATATGAAGTCTACGTTAGACTTTTATTGCTAAAATCCATCTTTCCATGTCATGATCCTTAGGAGCTTCATCACATGAAGTCCGATCATTGTCAGACTTAACTGACACATGGAATACATCCTCAAACTCATTTGAAGAGGTATTAATGTTTCATCATTAATTGTCCTTTTTAGTTTCCAATTTCAGGAGCCTCATTATCTTCTCAAGATTAAATGAGTTCCTACACTTCATTTTCATCTTGATTCTCAAGAGTCTCAACCTCTAAGAATCACATTCTCAGAGATGAGATACTTTAAGAATCTTAAGGTCATAAAGTAGGTATCCAATACCATCCTTTATTTTCCTAATGAAGCAGCACTCTCAAGTGCTAGATTCCAACATACATGGAACCTTATTAAGGATATACATTGTAGTCTCTACTACACATACATACCTGGAAACTAAGGGATAATTATGCTAAAATTCATCATTGATAAGATCATGTCACACATGATCCAATTGTATCTACCTATAACTCTATTGAGTTAAGGTGTGTTAGGAGGATTGAGATAGAAATGATATTCATATCTCTATAAGGTATTCTTTGAATTTATCTAGTAGGTACTTGCTACCTAGATTAGATCAAATTCATTTTATCTTCCTTCAAACTTTGGTTCTAAACCAAAAATAATGAAATCTTTGAACATTTCAAAGGTTTCTTAGGTGAAGAGAAGAAATCTCATATCATACATAATCATTAATAGATATCATATATCCATAATGTTTACTATGATATAGATGATCCGCATACATCAATATGTATGAGATCCCGAATACCTTATCATCTTACACCATTCCCAAAGAAGGGTGTATTGGACATTTTATTATGAATACAATATTCATAAGCATGTAAGCTTTGAAATATTAGACATTCTAAAGTTTCATCTCTTACTAGCCTATTGATCAAATCAATAGACAAATGTCCAAGGCTTGATGCTAGATCATTGTCAAATGATCTTCATCCTCCTATTGATCTTAAGGTTTAATTTCAGTATTTAGAAATGTTAATGAACCATTCATTAATTTTCTAATTTAGTGAAGTCCACTAGATTATTAGATTACTATCTGAAATATATACATCATAACTCTTTATGATAGTTCTATCTCAGATTCATGTTTATTTCTAACATTTAGAAACAAACAATGAGTGTATTCTTATATCTAGGTCATAGAGACATTCTCTAAGACTAAGGACTCTCCCACTGAAATTAACAAGTTTATCAATCCAACAGAGATTGTTGCAACAATTGCATCAATATCCATGTGGATAACTATAAACCTTTAAGATCAAATTTTTTCAGTCTTCTAAAAACATATGCAACCTATTGCAAATGTCATCAGAAGATTGAGATACAATTATTTGACTTTATCTTATCAATGATTTATGTAAATTAATCTGATGCTCCATCCGAGTCCTTTTCTAAGGATTCTAGACAGACTTGATAGTCATACTATCAACACATCAACTTATTGCAGTATTGGCATTCATCCAACTCTTCGGATGACATATGGAAGTCATAGATGTATAGTCAACTCTTTGACCATACTTCTTACTCGGGTCCAACCCATGCTTCCACTGCGCTCCCTTTATCTATAAGCAACCATTGCTTAAGACTAAGGATCTCTTATGTAAGAGCATTTCAACATTTATACATGCTTCATTAAATTCATACAATATGAATATTATGAAGCTTCATGAATGACCAGAGTATAGATAGTAGAATGATGACACTCATCATCTACATCCATCTAAACTCTTAAAACATAGGTTCAGGTAGGTACTCAAACAATTTGAATACATCATCTCTTATAGAGCCACCATTCTGCATGATGCAGTGAACCATCTCATTCATGTTAAATGTCAAGAGCACATATGTATGCCAGAATATCTTCATTAATTTTATAAGGATTATTTGACAATTACGATCATTATCGACATGTCACTTCCAAAGTACATCCGATGAGAGATCAAGACTATAGAGACACACAAACCCTAGGGTTGTAGTCTTATTATCTATTTAATTGTCATTCCTCATTATTATGAGGAAACTTGCTCATTGCAACCACATACATTATGTGTCCAACTGCAAGTACAATATCTGGATCATGAGTCCAATCCAAGATATTTTACTGGTTATTATTGAGTATATCATTGAGTGGGTTTTAATGAAGGATTATCTGAAATAAGAAATTTGCATAAATATATTAATATATATATTTTACTTTGATTTAGGATTTTTATATCAAAGTTGTCTTGTCTTGTCAACATTGAAAGTTCATTCCCTTAATCACTTTCAATGTAAGAGATATACTTACCATTATATCTCAACAAGATCTGGGATCTCCTTCCTTATTTTTGTTACATCCCAATAATATGAGAATCTGCAACTCGGATAAAAAGAAGCGGGAACACATTCCGCTTTGCAAGTCCAACTTGCATCTCCCAATTCGGTCTTTAACACCCGAGCCCACCACCCCTAAGGCGATGTTGACCCGTCGTTAATTGAACCAACCGTCAACAGGAATAGTACTCGCTATACGCAATCCAATATCGCCCCAATAATATGAGGATCCGATATTGGGGTCACTACGTATACGGCCTTACTCTTTCGAGAAGCAAAGAGTCCGATCCAGATGCGCTTGCATACAGGAGCTGTCACTTCGGACAGGCGTCTCCCACATACAATCCCTGGCGACGGAACCCTTCGCCTTGACGGGAGACCATGGATGTCACTTATGTGATTCTCCACCTCATATCAAATTTTTTTAATTAATTATCGTGAATCACATTCACATAATTAATTCTTCCAAGGGAATTATTAACTCTAATAATATTAGAGTATTTCAATCTTAATTGGATTCCAATTAATCTAATCATATTAAATTAATGATCCAATTCCAACAAACATTTTAATAGTTACTTGAATAATGGTATTATCTCAAATACGTATTATTTCGAATTTTAATAATTAGAAAAAAATACATCTTAATCCCTCGGACATTATCCCGGCCCTACCCGCTGTCATGGCCAGTACCGACGAGAGTGGGACGGACCGCATACGTTGCAACCCGCAACCCCAATGCTCTCCGACTAGGCACCATATCCGCCTCGGGAAAGGATAATGCCAAATTGATTAATTTGTACTTGAGATGATCATCGGTTCTTCAACCGAAATTGTACCATATAGTAATAATCAAAACATTTTTGATTAACATTATAATGAGATTTGCTAAACAAATCCCAAGTCCTATTCAAGCAACATGTTTGTTGGAATGTTGATCATGTAGATCATGTAACCAATCTTGATCTAGATCACATCTAATCATTTGTTGGTTAGGGCAAAGTCATTTAAGGACATAATTATCATTAAATATTTCAAAAATATTTATGCATAATTATTCCAGGAAATTAAACAATTTAATTTCACTAAATAATTAAATGACAATCACTAGGTTCTTGATTAGGAAAGTATTTTCAGCAGTGACCCTCACTTACTAAAAATACCATATCTCAATCAATTTAAATCCAAATTAAGCAAAGTAAATTTCTAAAGTTTGCTAACTTGATTTACAACAGAACCCAAGTGATTTGCACGAATTTCAAGGCGTATCAAATCCGCAATTAACATCTTAATTACGTCATGATCCGCAGTCCCCGAAACAGTGGATACATGTTCACTAAAATGAGCATATCTAGAGCAAACGGAATCGAAATCACGCAAACTCAGATCCTAATGTTTCCTTATTTAATGGGGAATAAAATCCAAATATTATTTTCGTGTTTAAACAATTTAAACAGCGCCTAAAATAATATCAAAACAGAGATGCGAAAATGAAATGCGAGAAAACTTTCGCAAACCCTAATGAACCCAAGTCGTCCTCGGTTTATGGATCGTATCCAAAAACACCGACCTAAGGCTCTGATACCACTTGAAGGATATGGTTAGATCCTCAAGCGCATCACGGAAGCGTGAGCGTCGCATCGAATACGACGAAGAACGACTAGTCGCACTAGTTGTTCTATGCAGCGGAAATTAAAATTTTTCATGTGACGAAACCACATGATCCAAGAACACTTCTCGGATCGTTTCGTCTAAACCACAACCAAGTATTAGGTTTACCTCTTGAAGCGTGGTTGCGATCAAGTCTCTAAACGAAGAGACCTCCTGTCTCAAGTCCGATCCGTCGGAGGAGACGCTTGCGAGCGCGGGGATGAACCGCGTGCTTCTCGCAATCCATGTTGATGATCCAAGCGGCGGATCTCCTGATCTCGACACACGAGATCCGATGTCTTCTTCACGAGCGGGGAACACCGAAGGAGACGGAGATCCACGAGCAAACCATCGGGCAGCATAACGACGATGCCGCGGCGATGGAGAACCTCTCTAGGGCATCCATGGTGGACGGCCACATGAGAGAGATGGAGAGAGGACGTGTAGAGAGAATGAGAGAGTGAGAGAGATTTGTTGCCTCAACTTATGTGTCAAGAAGAGCAATGGGGTGCCTCTCCTTTTATAGGGTTTTGGGATCCATGGATCTCAATCCATGTGTCAACACAAATCCAATGGTCCACATCAATTTGTGTTTCTTTCAATGGTCATGATTTGTTGCTAAAAAGACAACAACAATTAATTTAATTTAAATTAAATATATGTTGATAAATCAACACAATTTAATTACAAAATTAAATCATCAATATATGGAGATAATGAAAGGAGAGATAGCCTCCTTCCATGTGGAGAGGGGGGACGGCCTCCCTTTCCTAATGGGAGTGGTGGCCGTCCACCCTCCTCCATTAGGAAGGTGGCTATTTCACCTTTTATGTAATCTCCATTATTTGCAACAACTTTTGTTGCAAATTATTTTACAAAAAATAAATCCAATTTATTTTGTGAACATTGCAATCATGCCATTGAAAAATTGTGAATCACATTCACAACCCAAAACAAAATGTAAATTACATTTTCAATTTGATGTCCAATGTGAATCCAATTCACATTAACATTTAATTAACAAATGTAAATTACAAATGGCTCTCTCTTATATATTATAAATCACATTTATAATATATATGACTAATATGGATATTGCTATCCACATTATTCATATCCATGATAATTAAATCATATTTAATCATCTTGGATCTCTATTCTCTTGTGTCCAAATAATATGAATCACATTCACATTATTTACATCTTTGATAATTAAATCTCATTTAATTATCTAAGATAACTCTCTTTATAATATGAATCAAATTCATATTACTCATGATAATTAAATCACATTTAATTATCCATTTTCTCAATGCTTGAATACATATATCAACAATAGAATTATCCATGAACTCCTTCAAGGATAATGCGCTTTCTCCGCAGATACTTGGAGATAAGGACAGGGCGATTGTATTGTTCCACGTATAGTGACATGGATATTGAGATCATATCTCAAATCCAGATCGCGGGCCTCCCATATATACTTGATTAAATCAAGACCGTAAATCTAATCTTCTTAGTGCATCTGAATCACATTCAGATCAATGTCCAACACTTGGACCAAGATCAGATTACTTCTCTACTGAGAGGAGTCACTAAAATCCAGACCCGTTTCATCACTCCCTAGGAATGGAAGCGTCATGGTTATACAATCGTTTATGATCACATCACCCTCAGGTATTCCCAATACCTGTACATCCTGCATACTGGAAGACTCAGACTAAACCCGAAGTATTCGATCAACTTTATACTGTCTACTTCATGGTTTTATCAGTAAGTTTCTCATTCGATCATTGGGAGTCGGTATCGATCATTTACTTTCCAAAAGCATATATCATACGTAGGTCTTGATCATATACTTTCCAAAAGTATATATCAAACCTACAAATTCAGTCAAGCTTCCAAAGCGAGACGACCGTGCGCACGGAATTTGATTCTTCCCAATATCTCATGAGTGAGCTCATGTCTTCCGGTTCAGTAACTGGACCTGTATGATCCCTTTGAGAGATCGTATTACTCATATGCCCTTATATGCACACCAGCGCGCCGGTGTGTAGACCTTGATTAGGTCATCAACCTATTGGTCTGCCAAATGTACATACTTAGACATATAGCAACACATCTGTCTCCGGTCAGAGGATGCGTGCCTATATCCTGACAGCATACGATATAGGACTTTGGTTATCTCGATCTCGTTAAGTCAACTCTTTGACCTAACTAATCTGACACCTCCGAATCTCTATTCCTATGCAGAGGACCTGCATCAAGAGGTCGGTCAGATATCAGCCTTTAGAGAAAAGGATTGCCATCTCCTTCTCAGGTTGGAGATCATCTCTTAACAATCATCTGACGGTGCTTGATGAGTCATCAATCTAACTCGTTAGATATTCATCCAAGCACCAGCCTCTATGATTCAATAGTTGAATCAACAGCTGTATGATCATCAAGATGGCCATGGTACATAACCCTAATTGTACTAAGGGACCTATTATGCAAATTATGTATTCTTCATTTCAGATTAAGGAGTGAATTGCAATAACATTTATTGCATAATGGCTCGCCGTGGGCTCGCATTTCCAACAACATGGATGTAAATGCAATACAGAAGTAAAATTGCTAAAGAGTAAATATGTTAACAAAGACTTTTATGCAATTAACATGACTTCGTAGGATATCAATGCAATTTGCCCAACTGAACGCATACGTTGCACGTTTCTCTAAGCAGGGGGATACTGCATATTATTGGAGAAGATCTGGGGATGTCCTCGCAATTTACCCACTATAAGACGTGCGCCTCATGTTCTATTGGAGGCGGGGATTCAGGGTATCTTACGAAAACTACATGAGGTTTCTGCAATTTCCCCATCCCTCACTTCCTAGGAACGTGAGGTGGGATTTGAAATCTGGGAGAGTTCCTTCCTCCTGTTTGATGAACTTGATGGAGGAGGTGACTCGTGGCTGGTCGATGGCGCTCTTGACCGGTGTAGATGATCGATGCAGCTGGCGGACCACGATCCTCAGGCGACACACACCCGAGGACTGAGGAGGATGTGCGTAATTGGGTGAACGCGAGTGGGAGGAGGAGGCACGCAGGGGCGAGCTCGCAGTTGTGCGATCGTGCAGTTGGAGGTCGTTAGCGCAGGGGCGACCTGGAAGAGAACGGGGTTTCTGGCCGGGTGTTGGAAGGATGCGTGTTGGAGGCACTGACTCGTAGGTAACGCGGCAGCAAATGATCAGCTTCACCTCCATCGACACACGACATGAGGAGAAGCTTAAAGGGGTGGAGTCTTCTGTAGTTGTTGTCATCGAGACCTTCGGCTGCAGGTGGTTGCGTAGTCGAGGAGGAACTGCTGTGGTGAGCGGAGGTAGTGGCGTGGCTTGCGCGGAGAGGTCGGCGGGGCGGCGCTGGAGGGCGGCTGGGCGTGTGGATGTGTGGGAGGGCGGCGGCCTGGAGCCACGTGTGGCTGAGGTCGGTGAAGCGCCATGCGGGGTGGTTGGGGATCTGGCGGGACGCGGGGCAGAAGAGGAAGAAGAAGAGTAAGGATGAAGAAGAAACTTTACCTGGAAAAGATGGACGGATGTCTGGGAAGGAGGTGCAAGGAGGGGCACCTCGGGTCATTTCTCTATGCTGCGACAGAGATGGAGCTCGGTGAGCTCAAGGAACTCACTACGACGGGGGTTTTATCCCACGTCGGATCTCGCCAAGAAGTGGCCATCGTCGCTTGATATAACTCCTGGAGTTGTCACCTGCAGAGATCTTAGAGTTGGGCTACCTCTATCGTGAACGGCGGATGGGGATGAATGAAGGAGGAGAGGAGAATATAAAGAGGAGGAGGAGGAGGTTAGAGAAGAGATGGAGAAGGTGGAGGGGTGGGGTGGTAAAGTGGGCGTAGGTGCTAACTTCTCCCTTAAGTTAAGGGAGAGTGGGGAGAAATGGGTAGAGAAGAGGAGATGGCAACACGTGCGCGCTGGAATGCGGCCATGTGACATTTATTTAAATAGTATTTAATTAATGGTAAAGTAGCAAAAAATGAGGTTAACATGTGGTGGCTTCCAGAATTGCCACGTGTCGCTCCCAAAAAAATCCAAAGCTAAATGCAAAGAAAAATCGAAAAGAAATAACAAAAGAAGTTAAATCAAAAAGTGGTCAACACGAAAGTTGCTCGTCTCAACAAGATCTACAACTTTTTGGAAGGGCCAAAAATCAAATGAAATCATCTGTACAAGATGTATTTTTGGGTGGTACCTTATAGGTATAAAATACCACATTTTTTTGCAATTTTTTGTCATTTTTAAATAAGAAAAAAATAAAAACGAAAATAGAGAAAATGTGAAAAGAATATTTACAGCTTAATCTAATTTTTTTGTATTCTTAATAACTAGGAAAATGAAATAGTAAAATACAGGGGCAAAAAGGTCAATCTATACAATAAACAAAAGGGGTCCAAAACCCAAGTTTTGCATACGAGCTCCGATTTTAATGAAATAGATCTTGTTTTGAAGGTCTCTGAATGTATATTACTTTAGAAGTGAGTAGACCTAAATCGGACACTGTATGGGAGAGATATGTACATTTTAAGGGTCCTAGTTTCAAACTTGGATTGGGGTTTTATTGATCAATTTTACAAGTTAGTATTTTTTAGATTTTTTTCTTTAATTAGTGTTAGTAATATATACACTATAGAGTTGGTTTTATTGGATTCAGAGTTAGTATAAAGTATATACAAATAGGTGAAATATGGTGAATATACAGGTGAATATTTACAAGTGAAATGGGCTTCTTATTTAATGCAAATATGAATGCTAAAATGCAGATATTATTTACACATGCATAAATGCTAATTATGCAATATAAGTGGAAATATGCAGCTAATTACTCGAGAACAAAGCTCAATTTTCAACTTTTAGAGTGATGAATCACAGATTCATCAACCCCCTATACTTAAACCTTGCTCGTCCCCGAGCAACTAAAATGAAATGCAAGAGTGAAATGAGATTGGGTTCCATACCAAGGTCATGAACAAAAGTTGGAAATGGAGCTTGACTCGACCTCTGGATTAATTGTGTGGCGGAATCTCATTGGGA
Source organism: Ottelia alismoides (assembly GCA_037367405.1). Classification (NCBI taxonomy): domain Eukaryota; kingdom Viridiplantae; phylum Streptophyta; class Magnoliopsida; order Alismatales; family Hydrocharitaceae; genus Ottelia; species Ottelia alismoides. The sequence goes on along the minus strand of JAZKJV010005562.1, from coordinate 561,655 downwards.
CCTGAACTTAAGACCTAACAGACTTCAAGTTCCACAAGTCTTCTATACAAGACGTCTCAATAGTCAGGTCAGAACTAATCCTCAGATGTAAATTTCTGATGATTATGATTCTTACTTATACTGTGTAAGTGATAAATAGCTCTCCACATCAGAAATGGCTCAGAACCAGCCTCCTCTAACAAGGTAACTCTAATTCCCCGGTCTAGTAACTCTTTCCTCGAGGGGCGGGGTATTCCCTTCTAAGTTCAAGTGCGACCAGATCAAGAGGAGGGGGTAGAGAAAAGAATGGACGGTAGCCAGTGTAGCTACCTATCTCGGGATGCCTGACCAGTGTAGACAAGTCATCCAGCTGCATTTTCTTTGTTAATATACATACTCCGACAGGTATTTTATTTTCTATCTGGCATGTCTATTTTTTTTGGAGTTCTTGCATTTTTTTCTTTTTCCCCCCTTTTTTGGAACTATATACAAGGTGCATCATGTACATCAGGAGTTTTTCCTCTTGATCCAGTAGATTATCCCTCTTTTGAAGCTATCCCTCTTTTGAAGCATTATTGCAACCCACAACGTCCCGTCCTCAGACGTCAACACCACCAGATTAGGTTGAGATGCACTACCCTCCCCAGAGGAGGACAGATGTTTCCACCCGGTACTACTGCAAGCTAAAGTATTCTACTTCCTCACCACCTCATCAATGAAGAGTTACGTGCACGAAGATTGTCCAAGTTAGGTCACTGTCTAAAAGAATCATGCGTGTGAACGAAATATTCTACTTAGACTAATCAAGATGACATGTGAACATTGAATTGCGGACTCAAAGAATTAAGTCACTTGACCTGAGAAATCTTAACTCCAACTCCTATAAGGTTCCTCTGAAATTAGGTGGATTAAGGCTAAATGAAGTCCATCCTCAACATCTACTCATAACTTGGTTCATAACCCACTAGCTTTTCACCTTGCATATGCAAGATATGCAGATGAGATGTAGATGACATGCTATATAGATGAATGAAATGCAAGACTCTTTTTCTTTTCAGATGCGAGATGATATGCAAGAGTAAATAAGAGGCCTTTATTTTCAACACATTTTTTTATTTTTTTATACAAAAATTTTTATTATTTACAACAAGTTTTAGTTGATACAATTTGTACATAATATCCATAGTATAAATGATTTTTTTTGTATACATCCTATTTTACAAAAAAATTTACAAGAATTTTACAACCTTGTGTTTTTTAAATTTTTGCCCACCCCATAATTACTACATAATATATACAAAAATACGTGAAAATACGCGAAAGTACGAGGTATGGGTAAAGTATATATGTAATATATACACGCCCCCCCTATACTTAGCAGGTGTTATGTCCTCAGAGCACGAAAAACGATGAAAAAGACATAGCTCGTGCTAAGCATGGGAGAGCTAAAATTACAAAATGCATAGAAATCGCTTCGCCCCCCTATACTTAGGCTCTGGCAGCCTAAGTGTAGAAGAAGATCAAAAATGGGGCGGACGAGGGCAAGAGGAGAAATGGATGAGTATATACATGGCGGGCATCAGTCCCCCCTATACTTAGGCTCTGGTCAGCCTAAGTATAGGACAGGAGTGAGTATGAAAACCGATGAGATCTGGAGGATGCACAAAGAACAGACTCACGTGGCTCATCCCCCCTATACTTAGGATCTGGTCATCCTAAGTATAGTCATAGATGGAGATAGATAAAGCCGGGATGAGTTATTAGAGTCGTGGGAGAGAGAGAACAGAATGTCCATGAATGATGGGTATATACAAGGGTGTAGGTCTGAATCTTTCAAGATGCTGTTGATGGCTAGAGCTCACTACTAAAAGGTTTCATGCACGACTTGATGTGTATCTGTTGAATCTGTCTCACGCATGAATACAATCTCCTCAACATGGACTAACTGCTCATTAGTTTCAACGAAGTGCTTCAACAGATGTCCATTTACTAGGAATGTTGGCGCATTGTCTGCAACATCTGAGATCTCAACACATCCACTATTGTGCACTGCACGGACAACGAATGGGCCCGTCCATTTGGACTTCAACTTTCCTTGGAAGATCTTCAGCCTTTCATTAAACAACCATACCTTCTGTCCAGGAACAAAGGTCTTTCATCTGATATATCTATCTGCCAACGTTTAACCTTGTCCTTGTACACCAAACTATTGTCGTATGCGCGGTTTCTGACTTCCACCAGCTCATTCAGATCCATTTCTCTCTGCTTCTACCCAAGGTGTGTGTTCTAATTGACCTTCTTGATTGCCCATTCTGATTTGTGCACTAACTCTACGGGCAAATGGCACGGCTTTTCGAATACCATTCGGAATGGAGAGGTTCCTAATGATGTCTTGTAAGTTGTCCTATAAGCCCATAGGACTTGATCCAAGATCTGAGTCCAGTCCTTCCTGTTTTGGCGGACAAACCTCTGCAATATAGATTTCACCTCCCTATTCGACTCCTCAGCCATACCATTAGTCTGTGGGTGGTAAGGGCTAGCGACACAGTGTTCGATGCCGTAATCCTTCAGAATTTTCTTCACATCTCTGTTTACCAAGTGGCTACCCCCATCAGATATCAACTTCTTGGGTATCTCGAACCTAGAGATGATATGATCTCTGATGAATTTACAGACAGTCCTGCTGTCTGCGGCTCGATTGGGATAGCCTCCACCCACCTAGACAGGTAGTCTACCGTAAGAAGGATGTACTCGAATCCACAGCTCACAGGGAATGGGCCCATGAAGTCGATGCCCCTGGCGTGAAAGACATCACAAATGATGACAGACTACATCGACATCTCATCCTTGGAACCAATGGTTCCTCCTATTCTCTGGCATACTGGGCACGACTTCGCAAAGGTGATGGCATCGCAAAACAGAGTCGGCCAGTAAAAGCCACACTTAAGTACCTTCCATGCGGTCCTCTTCCCGGAATGGTGTCCTCCTGCCTCCAAGCTGTGGCATAAAGAAAGGACACTCTGGTATTCCTCCTGAGGAATACACCGTCTCCAGTACAATCAGATCCTTCAAAGAAAAGGATCAGATCCTCCCAATGGTAGTGTCTTGCATCCGACTTCAGTCGGTCAATATGGCTCTTGGGCCAATTCTCGAGAACCTTCTTGGAGACAAGATAGTTCACGATATTGGCATACCATGGGAGTGAGTCAACAATAAAAATCGACTCGTCAGGGAAGAAGTCTCGAATTGGTGAATCCTCAGAAGTATTAAGATCTTCGAGACGAGAGAGATGATCAACAACTATGTTCTTCTTTCCGTGTTTATCATGAATATCCAAATCAAACTCCTGGAAAACCAAAATCCACCTAAGAAGACGCACCTTCGCATCTTTCTTTTCTATTAAGTATCGTAGTGTTGTGTGGTTGGTGAACATGATTACCTTGGATCCAATTAAATGATATGTGAACTTGTCCAAGGCAAACACTACCGCAAGCATCTCCTTTTCTGTAACTGTATAGTTACGCTGAGCGATATCAAGCACTTTGCTTGCGTAGTGGATTGCAAGCAGGACATCATCCCTCCGTTGTCCTAACATAGCCCCAACAGCAAAATCTGATGCGTCTGTCATGATCTCAAAAGGTAGAGACCAATTTGGGGCTTGTAGGATAGGGGCGTCCATGATCATCCCTTGCAATAGCTTAAAGGCCTCAATACATTTGTAATCAACAATAAACTCCATGTCTTTGCCTAAAAGCTCAGTTAGCGGTCGGGCAATCTTAGAAAAAAATCATTAATAAATCTCCGATAGAATCCAACATGCCCGAGGAAAGACCGCAACTATTTGACGTTGGTTGGTGGCTGGAGTCATCTGATCACATCCACCTTGGCAGAGTCAACCTTCATTCCTCTCTTGGAGATGACAAGCCCCAACACAATGCCTTCCGTCACCATGAAGTGACTTTTTTCCTAGGAGAGCACCAGATTAACCTCACAATATCTTTTGAGGACTCGTTCCAGATTCCTAAGACAGGAATCGAAAGAATTACCGTGGACCAAGAAGTCATCCATGAAGACTTCTAGGAATTCACCGACCATTTCAGCGAATACAGCAATCATGCACCTTTGAAAGGTACCTGGAGTATTGCATAACCCAAAGGGCATGCGCCTGAAAGTGTAGGTACCAAAGGGGCATGTGAATGTGGTCTTTTCCTGGTCCTCTAGAGCTATGGCTACTTGATTGTAGCCTGAGAACCCATCCAAGAAGCAAAAGACTTCTTTCCCCGCTAGTCTTTCTAGGATCTGATCAATGAATGGTAGGGGGAAATGATCCTTCTTCGTTGCAGCATTCAGGCGTATGTAATCCACACAGACGTGCCACGACGTGGGCACTCGCGTCACGATCTCCTCTCCGTCCTTGTTGGTGGTCATCTGAATTCCCGACTTTTTCGGGACAACATGGATCGGGGCCACCCATTTAGAGTCGGAGATGGGATAAATGAAACCCGCGTTGCACCGTTTCTCTATGTCCTTCTTCATTACCTCTCGTAAATTTGGATTCAAACGATGTTGGAATTCACGAGAGGGTTTAGCTTCATTCTCCAAGTAAATATAGTGTGAACACAAAGCGGGATTTATACTGTGGAGATCGGAAATTCTCTAGCCTATCGCCTTGCAGTTTTTCTCCAGGATCTCTAGCAAGCGAGATTCCTGCTCCTCGGTTAATCACGAACTGATGATGACCGGATATTTCTTCTCCTGACCCGTAAGGAAGGCATATTAGTGTTGTGGGTAAAGGCTTGAGCTCAGGTAATGTGTGGTCATCTAGGAAGTCTGGATCAATCGAATCTGGTTCAGTGTTGAAAGTGGCTGGATCTGTCTCTGAAATTACTGCCACCAAGTCATTCGGCTCTGGAGTTGGATCGTCAAAGGTTTCCATGCAATTGGAAAAAGCCACATCCGACTCGTCGTCCTCATCTTCTGATTGTCCTAAAGAGGTAAGGACTTACAGGCCCAGCTGGGCCTCTAAGTCATCGAAGATGTAGGGGGATGGAGGTTCTGAGTTGTACTCGTTTCTAAGGACCTTGCAAATTAACTCATGCACTGGATCTTATCCAGAGAGGATGGACTCATTGGTGTTGGTTGGGTTCTATTTCCATGGTCCAACTGTGTCTACATGGTCGCAGTATGCTTCAGATGAAGAGTTCTCAGTGTTGGATTCAGAATCTGGCCTCTTCCATCTAGTTTGCTTCATCTCAAGTTTCTTGTCTCCGCCTGGAGTTTGGAACTGGATTTTCCCGATCTTGTAATCAAACAAAGCCCCTGCTGTTCTGAGGAAGGGCCTGCCTAGGATGATCTATGAATCTCTCCAATTACGAGGGGTTTCCATATCTAAGACAGTAAAGTCTACCATGTATTCTTGACCCTCGACTTTGATGACAACATTCCTCAATTATCCTTTTGAATTCTTGGTAGATTTATCAGCGAACTAAAGGAGGGCTCTAGATTTCCTAAGAGGTCCAAGATTAAGCTGCTCATAGAGGGTTGTAGGCATTAAATTGATTGAGAAGTCGTTGTCTAGGAGAGTGCATGCAAACGTAATGTCATCGACATGACTCACCACATAATGTGCATCCATGTATCTTCGTTTCCTTGGAAACGAATTCTTTATTGCGCAAGTCATGACTACTGACAGAACGTGTTTCTCAACACGGCTTTTGGTCTTCCTACTAACCCTAGTAGGTGTGCATCTCACCTTAAGGTATTTCTGAAATGCAGGTGTCATTTCCACGTATTTATCAAAGGGGATTGTGACCTTGGTATGTTTGTTGCAAAAATCTGCCACATAAGGATCATCTTTTTGGATTTTATTAGTTTCTTCTTTCCCCTCTTGATAGCTCGGGGAAAGGGATTATTGACTCCAACTCAGATTCTGAAACTGAAATATTGTCATTCAAAGCGGGAACTGAGTTCTGTACAGGACTCAGACTTTGAAACTAACACTGACTTGGACTATGATGAAAAGAAAAATGCTGCTGCAAAACCAGTGATGCATCCTCCGCGACTGCTGGATTGTCCTCCTTAGATGGAGGTGCAGGCTCTATATCGTTTTCGGTGGACTCCCTGTCGGTGTGGTTCCCGTGCTTCTTTGATGACTCAGAAGTCCTCTTCTTCTGCCGGAGATGGTGGTGGTGGTGCTGCTCTTCTTCTGCCTCCAAGTTCTCCTCAGGTAGAGACTTGGTGGCTTCTTCCTCTAGTGCTCGTGCCCGATCAGCTATGATCATGGTCCTTCCGCTCCTGACGGACATATGGTTTATATGATCATACGAAAGGATCTCATGTTTAGATAAAGAATTATCTGAATAGTATACCTGATCACAAGGTCGGTTCTGGCCTTGATTTAAGCTGTTCGGGTTGGCCTGAACGTGGGCGGGAATTGGGGTCTTTGGCGCCATTCGCTGGTCCTGGGTACGAGAACCACAATTCAAATCAGTTCGCATATCCATATAGTCATTCTGGATCTGTTGGACCCTATCAGTCAGTGTCTGTATCGCCAAGGTGAGAGCTCCAATTTTGGGGGCTGGGCTGGTTGGTGCTGACTTGCGGATGAGTTCTGTACTGGCCCTGCTGGCCATGCCCATACTGTTGTTGATGATGGGACGGTGACGGGCCCTGCTGGCTCGAGTAGAACGTGCGCTGCTGCTGGTGTTGTTGAGGCCGGTACCCTCATTCGGGCCTGGACTGAACAAAGCGTGGTGCGGGGATGGAGCTGGTTTCCTAATAAGCTCGTGAAGGTCGTTGAAGCTGACTGTTCCCCATCCCCGACTGTCTACCTACGGGGTCATGGTTGTACCACAGCCCATTGATCTCAAACACCTACGGAGGCTCCTCGTATCCAGTTTCCACTTGTGGGGGTGCATGTAGGTCATGCTGGGTGTAAGTCTGCTCCTCTACCCAGCCACTCTGAGGCCCCGGTGCCTGTTCCTGTACAAGATGGATTCGGTGTACAGGTACAGGTGGTGCAGAAGGGGCACGTAGCTTTATCTTAGCTACCCTTTCAGTAGGTTCCTCCGCTTGCTTCGGCAAACGTGAGAGAGACTCAAGGTCAGTGACCCTCTTGTAGATCTGCTCAACCATGGTTAACTTATCAACTATCATCCCCATGCTGGGAATGAGATCCTCTGTCTGATCATCTACAGTCATCCTGTGGGCATTGGAAGGTTGTGTGTTGGAGGCGATGACTCGCGGGTAACGCGGCAGCTGATGATCAGCTTCACCTCCGTCGACACATGACAGGAGGAGAAGCTTAAAGGTATGGAGTCTTATATAGTTGTTGTCATCGAGATCTTCGACCGCAGGTGGCTGCGGAGTCAAGGAGGCGCTGCTGTGGTGAGCGGAGGTAGTGGCATGGCTCACGCGGAGAGGTCAGCGGGGCGGCGCTGGAGGACGGCATCAACGTTGTAGGGAGGTTGGGCGTGCGGATGTGTGCAGGAGAGCGGAGGCTTGGAGGCACACGCGGCTGAGGTCGGTGAGGCGCCGCGCAGGGCGGTTGGGGATTTGGCAGTCCACGAGGCACGGCAGCGGGAGGTCCTGGGGCTGAAGGTGAGGCGTACCAGCGATGAAGGAGGCCGGTGGTAAGGAGGAGGAGGAAGAAAGGAGAGAGAAAATGTGGGTGGCAAAAACAAGGGATTTCACAATATCCCCTGTTTTGCATGCATTTGTTTAGCGGGTATAAATGTTTGATTAATTGGTTGACGAGATTGCACCAAAAAATTTAAGAAAAATTACAATTGTGTTCGCAATGTGTGATTTATTCATGAAAGTGTGATTTGTTTGGTGATACTGTGGTCGGAAGAGGATGAATCGAGGAGAGAGAGAGAGAGAGAGTGGGTGTAGAAGAGGAAGAAGAAGAGTAAGGATGTAGAAGAAACTTTACATGGAAAAGATGTATGGATATCTGGGAAGGAGGTGCAAGGAGGAGCACCTCAGGTCGTTGCTCTATGCCGCGACAGAGATGGAGCTCTATGAGCTCAAGGAACTCACTACGACGGGGGATTTATCCCACATCGGATCTCGCCAAGAAGTGGTCGTCGTCGCTCGATATAACTCCTGGAGCTGTCACCTGCAGAGATCTTAGAGCTGGGCTACCTCCATCATGAACAACGAATGGGGATGAATGAAGGAGGAGAGGAGAATATAAAGAGGAGGAGGTGGATGTTGGAGAAGAGATGGAGAAGGTGGAGGGGGTGGGGTAGTAAAGTGGGTGTAGGTGTTAACTTCTCCCTTAAGTTAAGGGAGAGTGGGGAGGAATGGGTAGAGGAGAGGAGATGGTGACACGTGGTGCGTTGGAATGCAACATGTGGTGTTTATTTAAATAGTATTTAAATTAATGGTAAAGTAGCAAAAAAATGGGGCTGACACGTGGTGGCTTCCAGAATCGCCACGTGTCGCTCCCCAAAAAATCCAAAGCTAAATGCAAAAAAAATCTAAAAGAAATAACAAAAGAGGTTAAATCAAAAAGTGGTCAACACGAAAGTTGCTCGTCTTGACGAGATCTACAATTTTTGTGAAGGGCCAAAAATCAAATGGAATCATCTGTACAAGATGTATTTTTGGGTGGTACCTTATAGGTATAAAATACCACATTTTTCTTTTTTTCAATTTTTTTGTCATTTTTAAATAAGAAAAAAATAAAAATGAAAATAGAGAAAATATGAAAAGAATATTTACAACTTAATCTATTTTTTTTGGATTTTTAATAACTATAAAAAATGAAATGGTAAAATACATGGGCAAAAAGGTCAATATGTACAATATACAAAAGGGGCCCAAAACCCAAGTTTTGCATACGAGCTCCGATTTTAATGAAATTGATCTTGTTTTTAAGGTCACTGAATGTATATTACTTTAAAAGTGAGTAGACCTAAATCGGACATTGTATGGGAGAGATATGTGCATTTTAAAGTTCCTAGTTGCAAACTTGGATTGGGGCTTTATTGGTCAACTTTACAAGTTAGTATTTTTTAGATATTTTTCTTTAATTAGTGTTAGTAATGTATACACTATAGAGTTGGTTTTATTGGATTCGAAGTTAGTACAAAGTATATACAAATAGGTGAAATATGGTGAATATACAGGTGAATATTTACAAGTGATATGGGCTTCTTATTTAATGCAAATATGAATGCTAAAATGCAGATATTATTTAAACATGCATGAATGCTAATTATGCAATATAAGTGGAAATATGCAGCTAATTACTCGGGCAGAAAGCTCAATTTTCAACTTTAGAGTGATGAATCACAGATTCATCTCCTCTGATGATGTTGTTGGGGTTGCAGGCCCTGCTAACCTGCCTGGTAATGGCCCTGTCGGCCATACTACTGGTATTGTTGTCGCGGCTGCTGGGGTGGCTGGAATCCAGGGCTCTGCTGTGAAGGAGGTGGTGCGGAGGTGAATGCAGTGTTGTGAAAGGTCGGGGGATGCTGATAGGTCTGTCGGTCTCCCGTACTTCCCTGCCTGACAGGGTCCTGAGTATACCATATCCCATTCACCTCCCAAACTGGTGGAGGCCCCTCCTAAACTGTCTCTGCTAATGGAAGTGGCTGCTGGAAAGAGTGGGTGTAGGATTGGTCCTGCTCCCACGGCTGGGGTTGCCCTGACACCAACTGCTCTTGAACATTGTAAACTTGGTAAACGGGAGCAGAGGGTGCAGTCACAGCGGGTATCCTAATCTTAGATACCTTTTCAGTCAACTCCTCCATCTGTTTTGGAAGTTTGGAGACGCTCCGATCTAACTCATCAATCCTCCTGTTGATCTTCTCAACTACTGTAAGCTTGTCTGCAAGGAGTCCCATGCTAGGGATCACATCTTGAGAGAGATCGACTACAACTGATTTTCCCTCTCCAAATGAGAGTGAACTGGGGGACGGTGTGTAGGCCCTACTGGCCATCTGTGAGTGACTAGTTTCAGTCATCTACTCGAATACCTTCCAAACGATATCCACTCCTCGTGATGTATAGCTACCTCCACAGGCAGCACTCACTAAACCCCACATCTCAGGGTTGAGACCAATAAAGAATGTCTGGACCAAGATATTGTCATCTAGTCCATGACAGGGATACCTCTGCAGGATGTCATTGAATCTTTCCCAAGCATCACAAAAGGCTTCATGGGCTAATTGGAAAAAACTCATAATTCGCATCCTCATCATGTTAGTCCTACTCAATGGGCAGAATTTCTTTAGAAACAGGTTCTTGAACTGGGCATAAGTGGTGACGGTAATCCCAAAATTTTTCACCCAGTAGTTGGCTTTTCCACCCAAGGCAAATGGAAGGGTTGTGAGCCTAATATAATCCTGGCTAACATTAGGATGTCTGAGGTTAGCATTGATGAGCTCAAAGTCCCTTAGGAATGCATATGTCTCCTCATAAGAATTCCCATAAAAATGTGGCAGTAGGTTCAGAAATTGCGATATCAACTCAAAATCAACTGTGGGTTCTTCCGAACTCAAGTAGTTCCGAATTTGATATTGTTCGAGGTTGTACGCCGCATCCATTGGTGGTTCAACCCCAACATTGAGTTGTCCTAACTGAACTCTGAGAAGTGTGTGTTGCTGCTCAGATGCAGCTAATCTGGCTAGTACCTTTCTCATTGGGTCTTCATAGTTCTCTTCTTCCTCATCTTTCTTCTTTGGAGGCATTTTTCTTGTATCTTCTTTAGGTCATGAATCAACAAGGTGTTCTTGATTAGAAGAGTATTTATGAATCAATATATTCTCACCAAGGCAAAGGTCCTCCTTGGTGAGGTGGGAAGAGAGAAAGGGGATGTTTTGAGAGTAACCATCCCGAGAGTGGGTGATCCTAGGCTCAAGAGGGTCATGAGTCCAGGTTGGTCCAAGTTGCGCATGGACCTGTGAAGACATACTTCTTGGAGGGTTCAACGAGAGATTCGCAAAGTCTGAATAAATATCCCCCCAATCGGTCATCTTCAATGTCAAAAGAACCGATTAGAACATGATATCCAATGAGGCACTAGTGCTACGGTGCACGTAAATGTGCGGAGTAAACTCACACAATACAAATGCAATTCGAACCCTCAGTTTCACCAACTCAACACGTGATGGCCGTAAGAGTTCGATTGAATTATCTTGTCAATTTTAGTTGGTGATAAATACAATCTTGGAAAGATTAACGAGCTGTTAGGTGCATGTATTTTCATACAGACTGGCCCGGTTCTTACGACTAGTTGGACCTACTTTCAGCCAGTATAGGAGTAAGTACAGGTCAGAGCATGTTCCTTGAGGACTAAGGCACCCTCTAAACCTCCCACTCTGCTAAGGAAGTACGGACCGTGTAAATACGACTACCCGTATTCCTCACTGAAAAGTAGCTAATCGCCTAAAAAGAAAGAACCAGTAGTAAGTAAGAAATCCTGGATTGTCTCTATCCTAGGGTCGCCTCTCTCTCACTTGCAAGTAAAACAAACAATGAGAGCTTTATGCACCCGAGAACTGGGATTCTTTTTATTCCAATTTTTTTAATCGACCTGCTCAATTCAGTCCCCATTTTAGAGTTAGTTTATCACTTGAAATTTAATCTGAACACAAAAACACATCTACTGTTCAGTTACAATTTCCTTTTAGACCTTAAGTTGTAAAAGAAGAGGGAAATCGGAAATCAGAATGCAAATGAGAAACTATAATGCATGCTCAGAAGAAGTTATACTTACAGTGAATCCCAATACTCTCCATGCGTTATGCAAAACTAAATTTGTAAATATTACACTAAATGCATGCAGATCGATAAAAATCGCACCTAAACAGTATACTATTAGCGTGGAAAAATTGATTTGATTTGAGCTAAGTAGTACGTATCTATGTGTGTCTCATTATGAATCTTATAAGATATGTAAATCTTCTAAGATATGTGTGGCTTAAATTACAATGGGCACAAACAAATTTGATTTTAAACTACCATGTACCTAAACCTTAATTTCGCCACTCAAGTCGAGCGACACCCTCACCGGAGAGTGAAACAGGTCTCGACACACTACATATAATGTCCAATATTTTTTACAAGAGCAAACTCTCAAACAAGAGCCGCTGTAAAGAAGTAAGCCACCTAGAAATTACAACACAATAATTACAAGAATTTACAAAAATTTCTCTCAAGGATAAATGAATTATCCTCAGTGAGAATTAGGATCAACCAGAATTACCCATCAGCTCACCCAAATCCATCCCAGATCTAGATTCTGATGCTCCTCAGTTGCCCTTTGCCTGAGCATCATTGCCCTTCACCATTACATCATCGACGGCTACTAATAATAGACCAGACCTTGCCTCCCATGCCTTCTCGTGCTTTTTAGCCCATTTGCAAGTCAGGAAGGGGGCATCTGAGCCCCAGTTGCAGATCAAGAGCATCACTAGAAGGATTAAGGCTCCACTCCCCTCTAATGGGACCCAGATGTTTTTAAAACCTTGATTCGCTAAAAAATGCATCCTTGAGCTTGTGGAGCAGCTCAACATCGAGGAAGGAGCTCATGGGAGGAAGGAATTGAAGACTGTAGCTAAGGGAAGGCGAGTTCTTCCATGTTCTTTGTCACGAGCAGCAACAGTCCAATCTAGGGAGAAGCCCCAGATTCATCGTTAGTTGTCGGATCTCACATGGATCAACCATCTGATCCTCGCTAAGGAACTAATCTAGGAAGTCCATGGTTGAACCGTCATCGTGTGTGGAGAAGGAGATGTGTGGCAAGTGAAATCATTTGAGTCATCCATCTTCGCCTATTTGAGGGTAAATTACAGACTTAGCCCACCCCCCACCTTTTTGTTTTATTTATTTAGTCCTGTAAATAAATTTTGTAGTTTAAATAAATTTGTATATAATGCATAGAGACCCCTTATGATTATTGATATTGCACATTGGTTTAGTACAGCTCAGCTCACGTATTGTCTGACGTGAGGCGGACATTTTACACGTATACCCTTGTGAGTTTTTGTATTGCATTTTAGTATCTAAATTTTAAATAAAAGATGAATATTTTTGTGATATTTGCACATTCACCCATGACTTTGTTTTTAATTGCAAATATGCCTTTGTCACTGCATTGTTTTTGTGTTTGAATTTTACTAATTAAAATTAGCATACATGATTCAAAAATTATACAAAAATAGGGTTAGATGCCTATTCACATGTACATTCACATCACATTTTCATTTTTTGCATTTCAGCATTTTACCTAGGTATTAAAAATCAAAAAGAACACATTTTGCCCTTAATTAATTTAAAAATTCCAAAAAAATTATAAAATCAATGTGAAAAAATTACAAAAAAAATATATGTTTTATATTTTAGTATTTTTTATCTCAAGAAAAAAAATCTTTAAAAATAGAAAAATAAATGGACTAAAATTTAAAAGCTCCAAAACCATTTATAAAAATATAAAAAATTCCTTAAAACTCAAAAAATATTCATTTCTATTTTATAATTTCCTTTATATTAGTTAATATATATTAAAATTATTTGGAAAATTTTGGAATTTTTTTGCTATTTTGAATCTCCAAATCAATTCAGCATGTTTATTTAATCTGTGTTTTGGGATATTTTTCTTAAAAATAAATAAAAATTAGCAAAAGTATCTAAAAATCATAAAAATAGTAGAAAATTATATAAAATCCAAAAAAAATATTATATACTTTTTATTTATTTTTACTAGATTTATAATTGTATTATCCTATATTGTATATATAGTTATATATATTCTTATATTATATATTCAAAAGAAGAAACAAATTAAAAATCAGAAATATAAAAAAGACAAAAATTATAAAATTAAAAACACACAATAAATAAATAAATCAAAATCCTATAAAAAAAATATATGTCAAAAGCCAAAGACCACAGAAAAAGAGAATAAGAACATGAGAAAAGGAACAAGTATTGTGCATTACTGCCCAACCTACTGTTCGCTCCCTGTGTTCGACCTCTACACATGCTTACACACTAAACACATTTGTTGTAGAGTTATAATAAATTTTAGCTAAATAATTTTTCTTTACATTACGATATTCATTTGTGAGTTAATTATTGTCTGAAGAAGAAATTTATGAGCGATCCCCTCAGTGATACTCCATCTTCGCTTTTATTTTTGTGAGATATTTTTAGACCCTCGTAAGAAACCTTCTCAATACGAGGTCACATTAATTAGTCGAAATTCAGCATAAAAATTAGTAATATTTCAACATGGATTGATCAAGAATTTATGTATCTAAACCTACGTATAGTGGCAGAAGACTTTGTCATTTTTTATTAGCAGATTTTTGTGTTAGAAATAGATTGTTGAACTGGTGGTTTGGTTCAATTTGTTCAACTAGATTTGAGTGATCCAATCGGATTTTGATTGGTTTTATTCTCTGAATAAAAATAGGTGGTTGGATCATTTTTCTTTTGATTCTTGGTTTAACAAGTTTACCTGGTCGATTTAGTTTGGTTTTTAAAATATTCTCCAGAACGATCGCTATTGCCTTAGACACCATCATGCAAGACCACTCGATGTCCCCATGACTTTCTAGCTAAAAGGGAATTCTTCTGGCCATGGCATCCATGAAGAACACAGTTGGATCAACGTAATCAGAGAGCATCACGGGGAGGTGATTAAGCCTCATTCACCACTTTTTATTCTCTTATTTTAGTTGAATATCTTGGCAAAGCATCACGTAAATTGTTATAAATAAAATAAATTAGAAATAAGCATGTATTTCTTAATATTTAATAATTAGCATGTATTTGTGCAAAAATAAAAGAATAAAGAATAAAAGAAAAAGAAGGAAATATTTAGAATAAATATTGAGTGACCTAAACCCGTGAGAGGGCCAAGAATTGGCCTGATCGCCAAATAAAATAAGTAGAGAGATAGGGCCACTCTACCTTGTACATATATACCATCTATATGTATAATTTATTACCACAAAAATAAGAATAAAAATATATTTTTATCCCCTTGTATATACTTCTAAAATAAAACAGAAATTAGAAAATAAAAATAAAATAAAAATCTCTCACCTTATATAAATACATGTAAATATATACCTTTCCGTATTTAATTTATAATTGTAAATAAATGATAAAAATAAAACAAAAATTATTTTATAATACAAATATTATGTTATAAATAAATAAAATATAAACTTAGGGTATTTGTGTAAAAATAAGAAATTAAAAATGATTAGACAAATATCATTGGTATTTTATACCTGTATATAATACAATACACTATATTTGCCATAAATTATTTTTCATAAAAATAAATAAAAATCGTAGAAAAATCTCATGAAAAATAAGGAACATTTTTTATTTTATTTATTTTGAAATTTAAAATCATTTTTCTTTTTTTATCTATTTATTTTTGCATTGTTCTGTAATTTTGTCGTCTAGTCTATTTAGTCTCTTCTCCTACTGCACCTGATTGGGCCACTTCGGAGTCGTTGACTTCGATCAACTGCCCCCTTGGACTTCATTTCGCTCGGACCTGGTTTTACCCGATTTTCACCTAATTTCTAGGGCCTGATCCGACCGCCATTTCCTTCAACTCGCTGCTCCGATTATTGAGCGATGATCCATGATCCACACCCGACAAATCCTCTAGGGATCCACCCCTCGGTTCACGCGCCCACGCTCCAAACTTCTCGGACCCTGCAACGTATAAAGCCTCCTAGAGACACATCTTCTTCCGCATCTTCGGGCACCCCGCTCGTCTCCGATGACCTCCATCTCTTCCCATTAGTGATAGCGTGTGATAGAGCATGTTGCAGTTTGGTTTCGAGCCCCGTAACCCTAGATCTGGCGTACACTCCGCCGTGCTCCGCCACGGGAGAGCCCAGCCTATGAGCCCGTCGACTCATCGAGGCAAAGACCAATGAAGATCCCTGACCTCCAGCACATACTACTCCAGCCATTAGGTAACTTAGGTTTCTTCTTATTCGCTTTTGATTCAAGTTTTTTGGTCGACCTTAGTTTCTTAGCCCCATTCACCCTGATCGAATCTTCCATTTGTTGTTCCGACGATCTAAGCACCTTCGCTAGCCTTCTCCCCACCCTCTATGCCCCTCCATTCACCTCGTTCACCCTAGGAATGAGCTCCAGGCCCTCCTTCATCGTCGCTTTGTCGGAGGGCCACACCTCGCCTCATCTAGCACCCATTCCGTGTACTGACGGGTCGAATTACTTTACCCTCGACCCAGTGGTTTGTCTGTGTAGATTCAATACTCAAGGAATCTCATCTGGAGGTCAATATATACGAGCACAACCACTCCAGGTCTTCCATCTTCGTTGGACCGTTCTCGTCGGACTTGGCCTCATCGGAGCATCATCACAGCTACGGACCATCACCATAAGCATTTCCCCTATCCTAGAAGCCCCGGAGGACGTCCTTGCTGCACGTATCGGTCGATCGGAGCTCGCCGGAGGCGAGTACTTTGCCGCTCTTCCAGGTGTTGCCCCCGCCGTTGGATCGAGGTTCCCTCCAGTTCTAATCTCGCACATTCATCTTCGGGGGGTCCTCGATCATCCGATTAATATGAGTATCAGCTCTCAGTCGTCTCTCATCGAAGAGTCATCGGAGGAGCTCAGTCGTCTGATCATAAATGAGATACTTTTAGTCGTTGGATCGCTAATAAAGAAGGGTATTTGCACTTAGGCCCAGCTATCTTTTTGCACTTCTTTGCTAGTCTTGTAAACATTTTTAGCAGTTGTTTTCATCTTGGATATTTTGCATCTAGGACCTTGTGCTTTTAATATTTGCATTCCAATCCTTTCATTTGTGCAGTACGTGGTTCCCCTACGTGACTTCTGGTTTATTTGCATGTTTCGTCCTGGACTTCATGGTTAATGAATGAATCTTTATTAGTAGAATTTGCATTTATATCCTTGAGTACCTGGTTCATGTGCTGCCTACATGCATATTTGGATTTTTTGCAAACTAAGCCATGTGTTGTTTACAAGTGTTATTGTTTGGCTGGAAACATTTCAATAATTGCACGTTGGTCCCTGTTTGTTGTGTCATTTCTTTTTATTGAATAAATAGCATTTCAACTCCAAAAATCATGAAAATTTGACACATGGCTCCTGCCATGATGTAGGAATTTTGGTGTATTCTTGATTTGGATTTGATTTCATTCAGCATTTTCTAAAATTCAAAAACCCTAAACATTGTCACTATTTGTTTCAGAAAATCAACTAAAAATACTGAAGTGACTTGAAAAGATCTAAAAAAAATCATGCTTGTGTGTTTTGTTGTGTTTAATTTTTTATCCAAGTTTCATTTTATTCCCATTTACATTACCTATAAAAATTGAAAAATAGTAAAAATCTTCTAAAAAGCCGTAAAAATTCAAAAAATTTAAAAAAATGTGTTTTGTTCTATAGTTAGGGTTTTGATTGTAGTTTCACATAAAATTGGTTCTCGAGTTTTATAAGCATTTTAAGTAATTTTAATTTGACTTTAGATTTCAGTTGTACATTATTTTTTATTTCTGACTTTGTTTGATTTTTAGAAAAATATTTATAAATCAGAAAAATCCAAGAAAATTCACAAAAACAATTGAATATTTTAAAAACACAAAAATATTTTTATTCTGATTTTTTGAGTGTTTTTTGAGTATTAAATAATTACTTGAGTGTTAATTTTCGAGTTGCTTGTATACTTTTCCTTATTTTAAAAATCACAAAAAATTTTGAAAAAAATACAAAAACCACCAGTTCTTTGCTTTTCTTGGATTCCCGACTACTTCGTAGCTTTTGCATTACGTGCTCCTTGTGTTCGACCCTGGTAGCCATACCAGGTAAAAATAAATAGCAAGATCGCTTTCCACATTTTGATTGCTTTATCTCTTCCTTTGGTGGTCTAATTTTCTGGATTGATTTCGCCTTGTGATTCGGGTCGCAACGTCCATATTTATTCCTTAACCCAAGTAGAAAAAATATGTCGTCAGAATGGCGTCGTTGTTGGGGGGCACGTCGTAGTAGTCGGTTTTCCTTGCTTACTTGATTTCTTGCTTCATTTGATATATTTTTAATAACTGTGATATGATATTTCTTTTGTTTCTCTTTCTTTCTAGGGCCCGACGAGCAAGGGCAACGTTCCTAGGAGTGCTGGCGCACCCAAGCGAAGCAGAGGCGGCTTGTTTCTCCATCGAGCAGCAGGAGAGCATAGGAGAGGGGGAGCAGAGGAATTGTTTAGATTTGATTAGTTTAGAATCTTTATTATTGTAATAATACAGGGACTTGAACTTTGGACACTTGGCTTATCGGGGTCTGTTTTGTCCAGCACCGGTGTGCTCGGGAGACCTCACCGCGGTTTTTCATCGGTTTTGTTTCCACCGTATTTACTTACTGTCTAATTTTCAAAGATTTTGGCCCCTAGACTTAGGATTTTCCTTGATTGTGATGTAATTAATTAAGGCCAAACCCTAATTATATGCCTGCACCTTCAGATCGATTAATTAGACTTTATTAATTAAATCACAAGATAAAGTTAGTTTGATTAGGCTCGAGCCCACGTGCCGTGAGGAACCATATATAGCACTGGCCGGACCTGTTGTGCTGGGCACTGAGTGGTTCCCTAGATCGAACTCCGGACTTAGTCTGATTGGCTAGCTACTGTTCTTCTCGTGTAGAAAGTGCTTCGTCTAAGGCCGATTTCTTCTTGCATAATATAAGTAGTTTTAATTATGTCCTTAAATTTATGCGAGGATCGCGTTGCATGTAGAGAGCTGGAGTTAGGAACACATTTCTTACTTTGCAAGCATCATCGTGTTTGATTGTGCGTCGGCTTTTTCGACTTCTCCCTCTATTTTGGACTTAAAATAATCAGGAGAATCAGAAAATTTGTTAGGCGTTGTTTGCTTGAAAAATATCTAAAAATAAAAAACTATAAAATTGGGACTGCTAAACACACTTGACCCTAAAAGACACCACATTGAAAAATTTGTCTTGGGAGAGCAATTCCCTCCTTGTTTGGTTTGGATGAGTGAGAGAGTGAAGCGCATACTAGGATAGAGCCATACCCGAACTCTTGGAAAATGATGAACCTCCATTTCATCATCTTTATTCTATCATTTTGGCCTCAAAAACCCTAACAAATGCGTGTAAATAGGTTTAATTAATGCATCTTAGCATTCATGCATGTGTATGTAAATAGTGTATAAAATGTGGTTTCTAAAGCCAAAATTATAGAATAAAGAAAAGAAAAGAAAAAATTAAAATATTGTAAATATTTTATGACCCGAAACCCCGAGACCTAGACATCTAGATGAATAGGTCGATAAGGAATAAATTAGGGGGAGATAAGGGCCAAAATACAATAAAAATAACCTTTTATTTAATTCATTCTTTATTCAGTTTGGGACCTATTTTTAGTTTCACTTTTTATACTCCAAATAAATAAACTTTGTACATGAAAGTTTTAGATAATTAAATAAAGAAAAATACAAAATTTATTTCATGCGAAAATAATGTATAGATAAAAAGTTATGATCTGAATAAGTTTCCAGAATCCCAAATTCCCAGACATGTATCTCTCAAACAAAAACATAAAACGTATTAAAATGACCTTTAATTGTATATAACTATCAATAAACTATTTAATGAATGTGGTTTCATATTTTGTGGAGCTACGGTTCGAAAGTTGAGTTTTGGACCCCTATTGTATACTTGTACAGATTAAAATATTCATTTTATTTGTTGTTCATTGTTTTTATAACTTCATATTTTTATAATTTTGTAAATATTACTTATAATGTATATGTATGTTAAAACATGAATAAAAACACAAAGAAAAAGAAAAAACAAAAATAAAATAATTATATAACATACATAGATGAAATACCTATACATATACCTATATACTTAATACATCTATTTATTTACTTGTATAAAACACATGATAAAAATAAAATAAAAATATATTTAAGTATATAAAAATAAGTTATAAATTTCTAAATTGATAAACAAAAATAATAAAATTAAATAGACAAAATAAAAATAAAGTAATAAAATATATATGAATATACATGTATATGAGCTATAAAAGGCAACTCGTATTTTTAAACCTCTAAAAAATAAATAAATATCATAATAAAATATTTTAGAAAATAATAAAAAAAATTTTACAATCAAAAATTAATAAAATCGTTTCATATTTTTGAATGAATTTCTAATTCTTTTTCAGGGGGTTTTCCTAGTTGGTCCACGTGGACCAACCAGGTGGCGTTGACTGTTGACCGAAGGTCAACTATCTGACTTCCCTCTACCACCTTGTCAGACCACATTTTTAACCCACCTACTCGATTTTTTCGAGGCTCCATCTTTCACCATTTTTCTTAATGCTCTTCTTGACCTTTCTTCCTTGGACATTGATGATTCACGCCCAGGTGAATCCTCGGTCTTTGGATCGCTGCGTCACGCCCTATGCCTCGTTCTTCCCAGTCGTTCGTCAACCATTCAAATACCACCCTCGATTTTGAATCCGATTTTGAACCCCTTTTGCACTAGCTTCGCTCCCCCTTTCATGCTCCATAGAGAGAGGAAGGTGACAGCTTCCTCCCCCGTGCGTCAAGTCGGCCGAGCAAGCTCCAAGGAGGCTCCACCACCTCCGGCGAACACCCTCACCGTTGAGGTTCTTTCTCAGGTGTTCTTCACCTTTGAGGTTTATTTCTCTTCATTTTTCTTCGCTTTTATCATTCCCCATAGTCTTAGGAATCGAATCCCCCTCTCCATCTTGCGTTTCAATCATCCCATCGCCATATCGAATCCCTCGTCGGAGCTAGCTCCGGTCGAGTTCCCTTGTGCCATCCTCCGCCCCTTCGCGACCGTTGGAGGGTTGCAGCACTTTACCCGCAACTCTTTTCACCTTTTTGTGCAGTTCTTGGATCCCATCGAGCGCTTGGGGTGATTTTGGGACCACGCCGGAGGCATTTGGGGGTGCTTTGCTCTTCCACCTCCGCCGGTGCGGTCCGGTAGCCACAGCCACCCTTTCACACTCCCAACCATTAGAGGAGACCTGCAGGAGCACTTTGGGCCACTTTGGAGCCGCATATAACACTGGAGGAGGGCGCCATCGTCGGAGGAAGCTCGCAGCGGTGAGCCTTCCTCCCAATTCTTCGTCATCACCTTCCGACCGTCAGATCTGGGGCCACCTCCCAGGTGCACAGGAGTCATTAGATCTTCGTGCATCCCAATCGTTCGATCAGCCTTGGAGGATCTAATCGTAGCCATCATCGGCCATCTGCTTGCCGCCACGTGTCAAGTGAATGGACGCACACCGTCGTATCGACAAGCGTTGGGTACTTTTGCCTAGTACCCTCATCATTTTTGTCTTTACTATTTAGCCCGAAAACTTTCATGTGTAGTTAAACATTTTGTGTAACATTTGTATAGACACCCCCGTGCTTTTGGTATTTGCACTTGGGTCCTCAGTCACATCACCTCACGTGTTGGTGCGCGTGAGGGGGTGGGCATTTTGTAGGGGACCCCCTGCGGGTTTCGATATTTCAATTGAGTCCAGGAAATGTTTCATAACGTGTAATATTTTTGTATATTTTGCAAAGTAGCCCCTCAGGTCTTTGTTATTTGTATTTAGGTCCCTCCTAGGCGTGCGTGCGTACACACGTGCGGTCTGGGATATTTGCACGCATACTTCTAGGTTTTTGGCTATTTGTGATTGGTCCTAGAACTCTGTTAATTAGTTATATATTTTGTGGAAAAACTGCACTTTGGCCTTGGATGTTTGGATATTTACATATATGCCCTTGCTAGTAGTGTAGTTTCTCTTTGTTATCTCTATTTATTTCATGCATCTATAAAATTCGAAAATTACCAAAAATAGGCATACATTCCTATCGCATTGTGCTTCCACGCTATAATTTTATTTCGCATTTTTGTCGCTTTTATTATTTATAAAATTCAAAAACATGAATTTTCTTCACTGTTTGCATTAGAAAATACATAAAAAATATAAAATGTTTTTGGAAAATTCAAATAAAATATATTTTATCTGTTTCTATGTGTTCTAACTCCAGACCCAAAATCACTAAAAAAATTCAAAAGGAAACTCCTAAAAATTAGAAATCCCTTAAATCTTCATAAAAATCTTAAAAATTCTACAAAAATCCTAGAAATATAATTTTTATCTCTAAATTTTCTCTAGTCTATTATCTTTACTTTAAAATTAATGAGGAATTTTGGATTCTGTTTGATATTTTTCATCCTCATTTTAATTTCGGCCATTTTGCTTACTGTTTTCAGTATTTTTACTTTAAAAATATCAAAAAAATTGTAAAAAATTTGAAAAATCACAGAAAAATTGGAAAAAATATAAAAAGTATAAAAATATTTCATTAACTGTATTTTAAGTATTTTTACCTATATATAATCCTCTTTTATCTCTCTTGTTCATATATATCTTATTAAAAGAAAAATAAAATATAAAAAATATAAAATATAAAAGAAAATATAAAATCAGTAAATTAAAAATCAAAATACAAAATGTAAAAAAAATAAATAAAAAATATAAAATTAAAAACCCATAAAGAATAGCACACTTATAGGCATTTGATCACATTCACTTCTGAGTACTTATTTTTCGATCTATCCTGCTTGTTCCTTGTGTTCGACACTCTACACATACTTGCACTATACACACTATAGTTGTAGAGTTATAATAAATTTTGACTGCACATTTACTTTCATTGCTTGATTTGATTGTCGTGGGTTAATTGTTGACTGAAGTCTGGATTTTCTTGTGGGTCGCCACAGTGACTTTGCCTCCGCCTTGTGTGAGGCATATTTAGACCCGTCGAAAAACCGCTTCATCAGCAGACTACCAGCCTTTTATACGGGACAACTTGTTAGGAGCTTTGGGTTCCTACCTGCTCGCTTAATCGCTCTGATATACTGTTTTATCACCTAAATAAAATCGACAAGATAAAAAACCGAACCTTTATGGTCATCAGCTTTGCGTGAGTCGCTAAATTGGGGGTTGGTTTGCCTGATATTGTGTGTTTTCCAGATTTCATCCACCTTCACTCTCCACATCACAATGATGGGTCGGAGATCCCTTGGACAGCCCCTGGTTGCACCGCTCTCGAGCACTTCGGTCCACTCATCTAGGTTGGTTTGTGAGAGCCCAGAACCGCTCTCTGAACCCGAGTTTAACTTCGCCTTGTTCCCCTTCTACCACCCTTCTACCAGTCTTGAGGTGCCCGAGCAGAGACAGCAGCAGGTGTTCGATCATTTGACGGCACCTGAGTTTGGGTCTTTTGCCTTTGCAGAGACTATGGCCAACAACGAGGAGCGTACTGATGGGCCCAACCATACAAAGACATATGTTCTTGATCAGGGTGCCATCAACAACACCATGTTAGCCTCCTTGGAGACCATGCAGAGACAGATTAGAGATCAGGGGGCTTTCATGGCAGATATGTGTCGAGAAATGTCTCAAATGCGAGCGGACAGAGAACAGAGTTGGTGGAGGAGGACCAGAGATTCTTGAGGGAGAAGAGCCAGAGGAGCCACAACAGCCAGCAGCACCTACACGTCCGATGAGAGAGTTGCACAACCCTGGTGTAACTCTGACCCACAGATGGATTCAACTGCCAGCCATTCTAGGAGACTTCAAGCTCCCACCTCAGACCATTCAGATATTGCCCAGATTCCATGGGCTTTCCACCGAGGAGCCGTACCTTCATCTCTAGGAGTTTGCGATGATCTATAGCACGGTCCACGATCGACTCGTGGGCGAGGACACCATCAAGATGATGGATTTTCCATTCTCACCTGTTGACAGAGCAACATATTGGCTGAAACATTTAGGGAGATACGTGACTTTGTGGAACGACTCCGGATCGAGTACTTGAATAAGTACTATCCACTCGGCCGGACGAATGCAGCACGAGCTCTCATCAACAACTTCTCCATGCTTCCCAACGAGTAATTTCATGAATCATGGGACCGATTCAGAGAGCAGATAGATCGGTGTACACATCACAACATATCCAATCCCAACTTAGTGCAGAGTCTCTTTTACGGGATGACACCGGAGCTGTAGGGGCTCGTGAACGCATCTTGTGGGGGATCCTATTTTACGAAGGATGAGTATCAGGTCTGGGCTATCTATGAGGAGATGGCTGAGAATTACACTGTCATGTCCCAGACCCGACTATACACCCAGGGGAAGCCCCATCCACAAGTTGCATCCTACCAGAGGATTGCACGGATCGATGCGGGCCCATCCACTTCATCTGCAGCCGCAACGCAGGCAAAGTCATCCTCTGCTGATATGGGGATCATTAGCGAGAAGTTGGACCGCATCGAGCTCATTGAGAAGAAGTAGTGCTAGGGGATGTCACAGATGGATCAAATGGAACAGACGCTGAGTGACCTGAAGACCCAAATCATGTGTCTCAAGGAGGCACAGACAGCTTCTTAGCCCCATCTCAGGTCATGGGCTGATACCAGTAGCGACAGCTCGACCCAGCACTCCAGCCAGAACATACAGGTTCACCATGTTCAGGAGGAGTCGTTCCAGCAGCCGCAGTAGCAGTACTTCCAGCCACCCATTGTCTCAAGACACTCAGATGGTGGTGTATCAGCAGGATCAACCCCTGTCAGTCCTTCCCCCACCCCCTTATGAGCAGGAGCCGTTGATGGATGTCAACGGGATTTGGTACAACCGACCTCAACCTGGGATCCGCCGAGACCATCTCGGATTTTGTTGGTCAGCCGAAGGTGTCGCTTCCCAATAGTAGCCTCCAGTTCATGGTGGGCAGTATAGCCAGCAGCAGCAGTCGCAGTTCCCACAGCCACACTACCAACAGGGTTCTCATCCCTATTTGCAGGGACAGTCTTGGAGGCAGCAACCTCAGCAGATCTCTCACCAGTATCCCCCTCACCATTCCCAACATCAGCAGCCTCACTTTCAGAGAGGCCACCCATCCGGTTCTCATGGGCCAACCTATAAAAACCCAGCTCTTGATGATTTAGCCAGCCTTGTCTCCGAGCAGCAGGCCACTTTCAGACAGGAGATGGACAACTTCCGTCAGCAAATGAGGGAGATAGTGAAGGGAAAGGCCGCCATATGCGCTCAGATGGAGCTGAATCCGAACAACATGAAGAGCAAGTCTGGGTAGGTAGAGT
This sequence comes from Ottelia alismoides, assembly GCA_037367405.1. Taxonomy (NCBI): domain Eukaryota; kingdom Viridiplantae; phylum Streptophyta; class Magnoliopsida; order Alismatales; family Hydrocharitaceae; genus Ottelia; species Ottelia alismoides. Next base: position 536,485 of record JAZKJV010005562.1, on the reverse strand, counting down.
TTACAGAGATTACCACTCCTAGTGATGTACTTGGTGATATTTCTGCATACACTTTTGATGCTGACTCTGTTACACTTCGGAGTGGTAGGATGCCAGCCGACGGTGCCTCGTTTGAGCGATGACCACATGAGGACTCAGGAGCGCCAGATGGGGAGGAGAGTAGTGTTGATGTTGCTCATGATGATGTTGATGACAGTGGTGCTGATGCCACCAGAGATGATGATGCTGAGACAAAGTGTGGTGCTGATGCCGCAAGTCTAGATGTCACGGGTGGTACTGAGGCCACACATTCTATTATTGTTACATTTCCATCTATTACTGTATCTCAGGACTATTCTGGAAAATCTGATAAAGGAAAGGGTTCTTTATTTGTGAGTCCATTTGCGATGCATGGAGATATTTGTATAGATTCTGTTTCACCACAGCATCAGGAACCCATTCCTAGCCCTCCATCTGAGGAGGGCCTAGCCATCCCCTTTCCCCAAGCACTCTGCTTGACTAAGGGGACTAAAAAAGAAAATCCAAAAAAATCTTAGCAGCTACAGTTCAGTCAGCATATGATAGACAGATTTCAGATTTAGTTGACTCTACAGGAGGCCCTGGAGCACATCCCTCTCTTCTAGAGGAACCTTAGAGAGAAGAACACTATTCACAGGAAGAGAAGGAACCATCATTCAGAGATCCACGTGCTCACTCATGCCACCTGCTTCACCATCCAGAACCGTCTGCCAGAAAAGAGGCCAGATGCAGGAGCTTCTTATGTCAGATGTCACATACATGAGCAGAGGTTCGATCGGACTCTATTAAACATCGACTCTTCCATCAACCTACTTCCTTCAGCCTTACTCAACCAATTCGAGTTTGGCCCTCTCTGACAGAGCAGGACGGTGCTTCAGTTTGCTGATCGATTTGTCAAGAGGCCGAAGGGGTTGCTGAAGGATGTGGTCGTAACAATTCAAGGCCTGAAATTCCCCGTGGACTTCGTTGTGTTGGACATGTAGATCCCTGAGTCTGTGACCGATACCCTCATCATTTTAGGATGCTCGTTCTTTGCCACAATGAAGGTAGTATCCGATCATGATAGCGGGAAGGTGTACTTTCATGTCGAAGGTGAGAGTATACAAATAGAGACGATCGATGAGACAAGAGCATGAGATTCAGCTTGCTCAAAGTCGCTTTCCGATTCAGAGTAGATGACAGAGGTAGAGCGAGACGTCCACCAGGAGTGCAACTTTGTGATCATAGACGATGAAGCAGCTTGGTCAGACCTCGTTTCACAAGCCGTCCTCTCACCTTCAGATCCCACTGATGCACAGATTCCATTAGAGGAGAGCTTGGAGAGCGCATTCTTGGTAGAGGACACATTTCAGGCAGCAGATCGCATTCAGGAGAGCGAGGTAGTAGATATTTCATTTGATTTAGATTGAGATCCCTTGGAGTCAGATACTGATTGTGCATAGTTTGATGAGTTGATTCCATGTATGATTCCTACAGAGCCAGTAGGTAGGGTGGATATTGATCCCATTCAAAGTACAGATACACCAGCAGAGCAGTCTTCACCAGATTTCCAAGATCAGCGAGAGTTCTCCCATGCATATTTGGTCGCCTTCACTCAGACCTTTAAGAAGCCAGATCCACCAGCTCCCACTTGTCCAGAGTTGAAGCCCTTGTTGCAGTCGCTGAATTATCGGTTCCTTGTGGGCGAGCATAAGATGCACCCAGTCATTATCTCAGCGGATTTAACTGGAGAGCAAGAATCTCATTTGATGGAGGTTCTTGAAAAGAACCGCAAGGTGATAGGATGGAGCGTATCTGATCTCTAGGGGATAAGTCCGGCCCTGTGTTCCCACCATATCTATCTCGAAGAGGACGCGAAGCTGTCGCGTGAGTTCCAGCAACGGTTGAACCCGATCCTTCGAGAGGTTTTCATGAAGGAAATCTCGAAATGGTAGAGCGTTGATTTTATCTAACCCATCTTCGACTCCAAGTGGGTTAGTCCATTACATGTGGTGCTCAAGAAGATGGGCATCACTACATTTATGAGTGAGTCTGGAGAGGAGATCTCTACCCGAGTACCCATTTCTTGGAGAGTATGTGTGGACTATAGACGATTGAATCAGGCCACCAAGAAGGATCATTTCTCTCTGCCTTTTATTGATCAGATTATCGAGAGGCTAGCTGGGAAGAGTCACTGCTGCTTCCTTGACAGATACTCTGGTTACAATCAGGTGGCCATTGTGCCAGAAGACCAGGACAAGACTAAATTCACCTATCCCTTTGGGACATATACTTTCAAACGGATGCCCTTTGGTCTATGTAACGTCCCGACAACATTCCAAAGGTGCATGGTGTCCATCTTTTTGGACATGGTGGGTGATTGCTTAGAGGTCTTCATGGACGAATTTTCGGTCTATGGCGATGGTTTTGATGCTTTTCTTTACTGCCTAGACCGCATCATTTAGCTATGCATCGAGGTCTATCTTATATTATCCTGGGAGAAGAGTCACTTCATGGTGATTCAAGGGACGGTGCTTGGTCATATCATCTCCAATAGGGGTATGGAGGTTGATCCGTCCAAGGTGGATATCATCAGGAAACTCAATCCACCGTCCAACTTGCGACAGTTACGGTCTTTTCTAGGGCACGTCGGTTTCTACCGACGATTCATTCATGATTTTGGTAGTATCGCCCGACCATTGATTGATATGCTGACCAACGACACTGAGTTCATTGTATATGATAAGTGTCTTGCATCATTTGAGACTCTCAAAAGTCTAGTTGTTGAGGCTCCTATCCTCCAGCCACCTGATCGGTCTCTCCCATTTGAGATCATGATGGATGCCTCCGATTTTGCTGTAGGAGTCGTGCTGGGTTAGAGGAGGGATAGAGTGCATTTTCCCTTTCACTACGCTAGCAGTACATTGGATGTCGCATAGCAGAACTACAATGTCACTAAGAAGGAGATGCTAGCCGTAGTTTTTACCTTGGATTAGTTCAGATCGTATATCGTTGGATCTAGAGTGACTATCTTTGCTGACCATACCGCCATCAGGTACCTCATGGCAAAGAAGGATGCCAAAGTGAGACTGACTAGATGGATCCTTCTACTCCACGAGTTTGATATTGATATTAAAGATAAACCCAGAGTCAAAATGTGGTGGTGGATCATCTCTCTCGATTAGAGCATCTTGAGGAATCCGAGCAGTTAATCCTATTTCTGAGACCTTCCCAGATGAGGCGATCCTTGCTATAACCTCACTCCCATGGTACGTCGATATTGTGAATTATCTTATTGCCAAGAAAGTTCCACAAGGTTGGACCAAGCAGTGACTTGAGACCTTCCTAGCGAAGGCCAAGTCTTACCATTGGGAGGATCCCATCCTTTATCATGAAGGAGGGGATAGCGTCTGGCGACGGTGCATTCTTGAGGAGGAGCACCATATCATCCTCACCTACTGCCACAAGATGGAGGCAGGAGGACATCAGTCTGGGAGGAGAACGGCACAGAAAGTGCTCCAATCCAGCCTATGGTAGCCTACTCTCTTCAAGGATTCTGATGAATTCGTGAAGAGATGTACTGACTGTCAGAGGATGGGCACTTGTGGACAGCATGACATGATGTCGATGCAGCCCCTTCACTTCTGTGAGGTTTTTGATGCATGGGGCATTGGTTTCATGGGTCCATTCCCTAAGAGTCAAGGGTTTGAGTACATTTTGTTGGCCGTTGATTATGTGAGTCATTGGGTTAAGGCCATCCCCGCTTGAACTGCAGATGCTAGGACTATTTGCATATTTTTAAAGAGGCATATCATTTCACGGTTCGGGGTACCTCGAGTGTTGATATCTGACGGGGGGTCTCATTTCGTCAATGACAAGGTTATGGCCCTTGCTAGCAAGTTCAGCATTGACCATCGAGTAGCCACTCCATATCATCCTTAGACCAATGGTCTTGCTAAAGTGTCGAATAGGGAGATCAAGACTATATTGTAGAAGGTCATTCCGCCCTGATCGAAAGTATTGGTCACATCTTTTGGACTTGGTATTGTGGGCATGTCAGATGTCCTTCAAGACTCCTTTGGGTACATCTCCCTTTCTCCTCGTTTATGGCAAGCCCTACCATTTACTTGTTGAGATTAGGCACAAGTCACTTTGGGCTGTCACAGATATATTATTGGATCCGGTGAGTATAGGAGATCAAAGGAAGGCAGAATTGGCAGCCCTGGAGGAGCTTAGAGATACAACCTTTTCGAGCAGCCTACATTACAAGGAGCGAGTGAAGGAGTGGCATGATTCTCATATCAGCCACAAGCAGTTTGAGCCAGATCAGAGAGTATGGTTGTTTGATGCCAGACTTAGATTATTTCCAGGGAAGTTGTAGAGCAAGTGGAAGAGACCATACCTGGTCTGAAAGGTACATGAAGCATTGACATATCTGAAATGTCATCTGATTCTACCTTTTGTGTTAACGGACAATGGTGATGATCGAAAAATCACCAAGATACGGGTGAATAAAAATAGATCAAGGGTCGTTGCGACCCGGATCTCGGAGACAGTTCAGTCAATCAAGAAAATTAAGTGCAGACCACCAAAACAGAGTAAAAATCAATGAAAAATAATAGTGGCCCTGGCTATTGGATTAGCCTGGTATAGCGACCAGGGTCGGACTCAGGGAGCACGTGATGGCCTTGCAGCCTACGCAGTAGTCTAAAATAAGAATAAAACAAAAGAAGAGTCTTTTGTGGATTTTTTAATGTTTTTAAATTTTTTTGGATTTTTTAATTAGTTAAGAAAATAAAAAACAAATACAAAAGCACCTTGGATGAATTATTTAACTATTCAAAAATCACCCAAAAATTCAAATAAAAATGTTTCTTTTATATTTTTTCTGTTTTTGGTTAATTTTTGGTAATTTTCTGATTTTTATTGAATTTTCTAAAAATCAAACAAGACAAGAAAAGAGAGATACTGTCCAGTCAGAATTGGAGGGCCAATTTAAAATGCCAAATGGCCCTATCAAGGTCTGAAGGTAATTTTCCTGTAAAGAAGAAAATACAAAGGAAAATTTAAGCACCAGAATTATTACTTTTTGATTTTTCTTTTAATTATTAGAATTTTTAAGGGGTTTTAGGGGTTTTGTAATTGTTATAGGTTTTATAAATCCAAAAATGACCAAAATTGGTCAAAAAATCAAGCAAGGCCAAACAAGCAATCTGTAATTTTTTGTGATTTTTATAGGTGTTTTAATATTTTTTGTGATTTTTAAAGCAAGACAGTAAAGAAAATACGTGTTTTTGAATTTTTAAAAATATCAAGAAGTATCAAAAATGTCTCCAAAATTTAGAAAATTTTACACCATGGCAGGAGCCATGTATCCTATTTTCATCAAATTTGGAGTTGATTTGCTATTTTATTAAAATCAAAACAGTGGTATAGTACACAGGGACCTGTACGCAATTAATAAAAGTTCCAGGGGGTCCGGTGCAATTTATCCACGAAATCAAGCGCGAGGCGCGTGACCTGGGCACTCAAGGACCTATTTGCAAGAAAACTAAAGTTCCTGGACTATTTAGTAACACGTACTAAAAGTCCAGGGGCTTCAGTGTAAATTACCCAATATAACGCACATGCACAATTAAACCACGCACAAGGGTATTTCTGCAAATATCTAAAATATAAATTCATTCATTAACATCCTAGAACATAAGGTTTATTCATGCAAATAATCCACAAAAGCACGTGTCGACGCACGTGTATCACTACATACAGGGGTATAAAAGCAATTACCGGAAGAGACAAGGTCCGCTATGCAAATTACCCTACTGAAATAAACGTTTTAAAATATTTACAGGACTACAGCAAAACAACTAAAAATCTAGGGGCTTAAGAAGAAATTTACCCTTTATTAAGTCGAGGGCCAGATGGTCGCCACGTGTTGGATCTAACGGTCGAAGAAGCGTGGCGCACAACAAAGGGACCCCTCGGCGCGATTGAGCGGCTGGAAAGCTCCCACGTGGAAGATCGGACGGATGAGAAGCGAAGTGGCTAACCCTCGACGATCGGACGGTTCTGATCCCTCCTCTGATGATCGAACGGCTGGCGTGGCCCCTCTAATGGACGTCTGGGATATGATCTGGATCTGGAGGAGGATCGAACAGCTGCGGAGGATGCTCAAAGAACTGGACTCCGGTGAGGTTCGCCGGGCTCGTGTACGCGCTGAAGACCTCCTCGCGGGCTGCTACTGATCGGAGAAGAATCACCTTGGCCTCCCGCGTCGAATGGCTCACTCTGATGGTGGCGAGGAGCTCTGGAGAATGCTGGCTGCACTAGCGGAGGAGGAGCGGCTGCTCCAAAGAGTCGAAGCCCTCAGATGGGCTCGAATGAACCTGCAAAGCATAGCAACGCACTCCTGGGTCGAGGGAAAAGTGCCTCGACTCGGTTAGGGGTGGTGAAGGTGGTCGGTGCGGCGGGGCGTGCGAGCTCTGGCGGAGCGACGGCGATGAAACTCGATACCCAGTTCCTTTGTGAACTGTGGTGAATGATTGGGCAGAGAAGGTGCGTGGGGGAAAGGCGATCGTGATGGGAGATTCCGATGATCGAAACGGAGGCGAGGGTAGTCGGAATCAAAGCTGAACGGCGACGGGGCGATTTGGGCGAAAACGTAAATTAGAGAAATAGGGAAAGGGAGAGGGCTACCTACTAGATGGATTCGACTGGGGAAGAGCAGGGGATGCTCCAGGTCCTTGCCTCGAGGATCGTCAGTGTCCGAGGCTCGAGCACCACCTCCAAGCGGCGCACGGCGGCGCGTAGCTGCCATATCGATGACATACACGCTCCCTCCTCACTGCGACACCACCGACCGATTGCTGTCACTTCGGAGGAGACGATGGAGGTCCTGGGGTGGAGAATGGATGAGCCAAAGATTGAATGAAATGGAGGCGGAGCTCGGATTATATATGAGTGCAGGTCCGAGAAGAGAGGGTCGGGCTGGGTTCCGCGAAGCGCGGATCCCCAAAACCCACCCCGGGCGAGGATCTCAGATGCACGAGAGACGATCGAAGCTCGAGGGTTGGCGATTTAGTGATCGGGTCGAGCGGGAAGAAAATGGAGAAAATGGGTCGGGCGCCACGAACCCGACTCTGGTGGTCCTGGGGGGGAGTTGACCGGGGGTCAACGTCCCCCGTGGACCCATTAGAGTCCACCAAATGCCAATTATTTGAATGTTTTATTAAAAATAGTAAATGATCGAATTGAGAAAAACTTAAAACATGAAAAATGTTTATTTTATTTTTTTCTATTTTTTTGTGATTTTTAATTATTTTTTTAAAATAAAAATGAGGTATGTACACTATAGTACTATACATAGGTATATACACAATATTGATTTTTAAATTTTTGATTTTTAATTAGTTATTTTTGTACATTTTTATTCCTATTTTATATTTTATTTATGTATAGCATAAAATTAGGAATAAAGGGTATTTTTATTTTTATTATTTATATACAAGGGTTAAATAAATAGATATATACATCTATATACATGGTATATGTACAATGTTCTTTTTGATTTTTAATTTTGTTCTTTTTATTTGATTTTTGTTTTATGGTTTTTATTTTATTTATTTACAACATAAAAGATAGAATATATAAAAATTTTTAGGGATTTTAATTTATTTATTTACCAGGTAAAATAAATATAGGTGTAGGTGTTTGTACATGGTGAATATGTACAAGTAAGGTCATTTTTATTTTCTTTTTAATTTTTCTATTTTTATTTTGATTTTATATTTACAAATATATGCCAGACCATTTTATTCTATTTTTGGAGGAAAATATTTTTATTATATTTACAGGTATATTTACACACATGAGCTCCCTATCTCTCTCTACTTTGGTTTCTATGCGGTCAGGCCCATGCTGAGCCTTCCCTTGGGATTAGGTTGCTCAATATTTATTCTAAATATCTCCCTCTTTTTCTTTTGTCTCTTTATTCTTTTATTTTTGCACAAAAACATGCTAATTATTAGTTTTTACCATATGCATGCTCTTAGGTAATTATTTGTATTTAAAAGAATATACATGTATTTGCAAAGGTTTTTGTAGCTAAAATATAAGAATAAAGAGTGATGAATGGGCATTCATCACCCCCCCCCCCCCTTATACTTAACTTTGCTAGTTTCTTAGCAAACACTTATTTGAAAAAGAAGTGAAAAAGAGAAAGAAAAAGAAAAAGAGGAGAATATACATGGATTAAGGCTGATTATTAAACTCGCCTTCATTAAATTGAAATATGGAGCTCGACCAGATCTTTGGATTATTAATGTATCGGAACCTTATTTGGACTTAAGCTTAAAACTCAACAGCCTCTAAGTTCCACCAATCTATGGACAAGACTCCTCAATAAACCAGATCAGAACAAGTCTACTACACAAACTCTAATGACCATGAATCTTTCCATGCAGTGTAAGTGATATGTAGCTCCCCATCTCAGAAGTAACAAAGAAACAACCTCCCCCAACCTTGTAACTCTAATACCTCGGTCTAGCAACTCTTTCCTCGAGAAGCGGGGTATTCCCTTCTAAGTTCAAGTGCAACCGGCTCAAGAAGAGGGGGAAGAAGAGAATGGACCATGGCCAGTGTAGCCATGTATCCTTGGGAGCTCTAACCAGTGTAGCTGAGTCTCCCACTGCAAGCTTCATGAGATGTAACATGTATAACATAATCTTTTGCTTTATTTGGCTATATACACTCCGGTGGGATTATTAAATTTTCAATCCGACCCACCACTTTTTTGGAGTTCTTTTCTTTTTGCACATTTTTCTCATGTGCAATTGTACAACATATCTACATGGTGCCATATATACAAGGAGTTTTTCCTCTTGAGCCAGTAGACTATCCCTCTTTTGAAGCTTTATTGCAACCCACAGCTTCTGTCTTTAGCCTTCATCACCACTAGACCAAGTTGAGGTGCACTTACTTCACTAAAAGAAGAAGAGAGGTTCCGCCTAGAAGTACTACCCTCATATGCTACCCCAAGCCAAATGAAACTGCCTCCTCACCACCTTATCCGTGGAGAGCTATGTGTAAAGTGCTGGTGCAAGTCAAGCCATTGTCTCTAAGAGTCATGCGTGTGTTGTTAAGTGCTCTACTTAGGCTCATCAAGATGACATATGCTCATATCCTAGTGGACTCAAAGAATTAAGTCCCAATGGACCTAAAAAGCCTTAACCCTAAGCCCTATAAGGTTCCTCTTAGAATTAGGTGGATTAAGATCTTAATCAAGCTCCATTTCCCAATTTAATTCCAGGCTAGTTTAAATGTCAACTATGATCCAGGAAAAACTATACAATTATTTACAAAGATGCTATTTACAAATATTTACAATCGTGCAAAATTTTTGAAAAATGTTTTGAAACCATGACTGTATGCATGAATGCAAGTTTTGAAAAATTTTTACAAACATTTACACAAGGTTTTTGCAAACATTTTGTTTTCAAAACATTTTGGAAAAATTTTGTACTATATACATAATTTTGATATACACATATTTATAAATCCTTTACACATATCATTTTACAATCATTTGTACAAAAATAATTTGTATTAATAAATAGGTATGTGCAAAATGAATTTTATATACAAGGGAGAAAAATTCTAAATTTTATGGGTTTTTAGCCATTTTTATTTAGTCACACACTCACACAAAGTATGAGTTATGGCTAAAGTATATATGAAATATATGCACACCCCCCTATACTTAGCTCGAACGATGTCCTCAAAGTGATCAAGAGCGATGAAGAAGACATAACTCGTGCTTAGTATAGGGAAGTGAAAAGGAATGTCTAGATACAGAGATGAAAGAATAGAATGAGGATAACTCAGTGGTTCCCCCCTATACTTAGGATCAAGTAATCCTAAGTATAGCAAGTTGTACATAAAGGGAACTCCGAGTGAAGGATGTACAGAGTCTGCCCCCCCTATACTTAGGGTGAAATATCCCTAAGTATAGGCAGCAAAACAGGGGTAGAAAGAATGAAAAGAATACCCGAAGGTCCTACATCCCCCCTATACTTAGGGTAAAGTACACCCTAAGTATAGCATAATCATAAGATGAGAAAAGGGATGTGGGACTAAAGAATAGAGTGATATGGACAACTGGATCTATACAGGTCGGAAGAACAGTGATAATTAGGCGTGAGATGCAATAGATGTGAGTCAAGAGACCACATCTCACGCAAAATGAATAGGGGCAACATCTACGACCCGCGGCTCATGATCTAGAAATGGCTTGAGTCGCTGGCCGTTCACTCGAAAGGTACTTTCATAAGACAACTCAGATATGTCAATACTCCCATTGTCGTGTACCTTTCACACAAGATAAGGTCCCTTCCATTTGCTCCGTAGCTTCCCTGGAAATAGGCGAAGCCTAGCATCAAACAGCCATACTCTCTGTCCAGGCTCAAAATGCTTGTGGCTGATATGAGAATCATGCCACTCCTTCACTCTCTCCTTATACTGTAGGATGTTTGAGAAGGAGGTATCACGAAGCTCCTCTAGGGCTCCTAACTCTGCCCTCCTCTGGTCTCCTACACTATCTGGATCCAAAATAATATCTGTGACTGCTTAAAGTGACTTGTGCCTCAACTCAACTAGTAAATGGCACGGCTTGCCATAAACGAGGCGAAAGGGAGATGTGCCCAATGGTGTCTTGAAAGACGTCCTATATGCCCACAAGACCGAGTCCAAAAGCTGTGACCAATCCTTTCGGTCAGGGCGGACGACTTTCTGCAAAATAGTCTTGATCTCCCTGTTCGACACCTCGGCTAGACCATTCGTCTGAGGGTGGTATGGAATGGCAGCTCGATGGTCTATGCCGAACTCGCTAGCAAGGGCCTTCACCTGGTCGTTGATGAAGTGAGACCCCCCATCAGATATCAATACTCGAGGTACCCCGAACCGCGTGATGATGTGCTTCCTCAAAAATCTGCAAACTGTCCTGGCATCAGCGGTTCGGGCGGGGATGGCCTCAACCCAACGACTCACATAATCAACGGCCAACAGAATGTACTCAAATCCCTGGATCTTAGGGAATGGACCCATGAAATTGATTCCCCATGCGTCAAAAACCTCACAGAAATGAATGGGCTGCATCGGCATCATATCACGTTGTCCACAAGCCCATCCTCTGATAGTCAGTACATATCTTTACGAACTCATCAGAGTCCTTGAAGAGAGTAGGCCACCATAGGCCGGGTTGGAGCACTTTCTGTGTCGTTCTCCTCCCTGAGTGATGTCCTCCTGCCTCAAGCTTGTGGCAGTAAGTGAGGACGCTGTGATGCTCCTCCTCAGGAATGCACCTACGCCAGATACTATCCCCTCCCTCATGGTAAAGGATGGGATCCTCCCAATGGTAAAACTTGGCCTTCGCGAGGAAGGTCTCAAGTTTCTGCCTGGGCCAATCTTGTGGAACTTTCTTGGCAACAAGATAGTTCACAATATCGGCGTACCATGGGAGCGAGGCGATAGCAAGGATCGCCTCATCTGGAATGGTCTCACAAATAGGGTCAATCTGCTCAGAATCCTCAAGATACTCCAATCGGGAGAGATGATCCGCCACCACATTCTTGACTCCAGGCTTATCCTTGATCTCAATGTCGAACTCCTAGAGTAGAAGGATCCATCTAGTCAGTCTAGCCTTGGCATCCTTCTTTGCCATGAGGTACCTGATGGCGGCATGATTAGTATACAAGGTCACTCTAGATCCAATAATGTACGATCTGAACTTATTTAGGGCGAAGACTACGCTAGCATCTCCTTCTCTGTGACTGTGTAATTCCGCTGCGCGGAATCCAATGTGCGGCTAGCACAGTGGATAGCAAATGGGACTCCATCCCTCCTCTGTCCCAGCACAGCCCCTACGGTAAAATCAGAGGCATCCGTCATGATCTCGAATGGGAGAGACCAATTAGGCGGCTGGAGAACAGGAGCCTCAACAACGCATCTCTTAAGAGTCTCAAAGGACGAAAGACACTTGTCGTCGACAAGGAACTCGGTGTCTTTCATCAGCAGGTTAGTCAACGACCGGGCAATCTTACTGAAATCAAGAATGAATCGTCAGTAGAAACCGACGTGCCCTAAGAATGACCGTAACTGCCGCATATTGGAAGGCGGCGTGAGTTTTCTAATGACATCTACCTTGGCCGGATCAACCTCCATGCCCCTGTTGGAGATGATATGGCCAAGCATCGTCCCTTGAGTCACCATAAAGTGACTCTTCTCCCAAGATAACACCAAGTGAACCTCTATACATCGTTGAAAGACACGGTCTAGGCAGTCAAGACAGGAGTCGAATCCATCGCCGTAGACCGAGAAATCATCCATGAAAACCTCCAAGCACTCCCCTACCATGTCCGAAAAGATCGACAGCATGCATCTCTGAAAATTCGCAGGGGCATTGCATATCCCAAATGGCATGCGTCGAAAGGCGTATGTGCCGAAGGGACAGGTATAGGTAGTCTTGTCCTGATCCTCAGGAGCGATGCCCACCTGGTTGTAGCCCGAGTACCCATCCAGAAAACAGTAGTAGCTCTTCCCTGCCAGTCTCTCAATGATCTGATCAATAAAGGGCAGGGGAAATGATCCTTCTTGGTGGCCTGATTGAGTCGTCTGTAATCCACGCAGACCCTCCAAGAAGTGGGTACTCGTGTAGCGATCTCCTCTCCGGACTCCGTGACCACTGTAGTGATGCTCGTCTTCTTGGGCACCACATGCAAAGGGCTGACCCACTTGGAGTCGGAGATGGGGTAGATAAAATCGGCGCTCCACCATTTCGATATCTCCTTCATGACAACCTCTCTCAGATTCAGGTTCAGCCGCCGCTGGAACTCACACGACGGCTTCGCCTCATCCTCGAGATAGATATGGTGGGAGCACAGGGCTGGACTTATCCCCTGGAGATCTGCCATGCTCCATCCTATCGCCTTGCAGTTCTTTTCAAGAACCCCCATCAAGCGGGATTGCTGCTCTCCAGTCAAATCGGAGGAGATAATGACTGGGTACATCTCATGCTCAACCGCAAGGAACTTATACTTCAGCGACGCAGGAAGTGGCTTCAGCTCTGGACAAACTGGTGCTGGCAAATCTGGATTCGAAAGAAGCCACGTGTATGCTGCCAAATCTGTCCGGGAGAATGAGAACTTACTCTCACAAACTGGATCTGGAGAAGGCTGCTCAACTGAACTATCTCTGCTCTGCTCGGCATCTACCTCCTCCCTATCTGTAGGCTCAGTGGAAGTCAGATCTGGTATGTAATAAACAAACTTTGCCCAGTCAACACCTGACTCTGAAGGATCTGTATCATCCAAGGTGGCCTCAGTACCACCATCATCACAAAAATCAGTCTTGCGGTCGAGAACCGACTCTGCTGCCTCAAAAGTATCATGGACCAGGAATGCGCTCTCTAAGCTCTCCTCTGCTGTCATCTCTGCATCAGCAGAATCTGAGAAAGAGAGGATGGCCTGTGCGTTAGGATCTGCCCAAACTGCCTCATCATTTGTAATCACAAAGTCGCAGTCCTGGTGGATGTCTGGCCCGGCATCTGTCATCTGCTCTGTGTCTGAAGTAATCTCTGAGCATGATCTGTCTCTAGCTCTGTTGTCCTGGACCGTCTCTATTTGTACACTTTCGTCCTCGACGCGAAAGTATACCTTCCCGCTATCATGGTTGGTCACTGCCTTGGATGTGGCCAAGAACGGTCGACCTAGAATGATGGGGGTATCGGTCACTGACTCAGGGATCTCCACGTCCAACACTACGAAGTCCACGGGGAATTGCAGGCCCTGAATCGTGATGACAACGTCTCTAAGCAACCCCTTCGGCCTCTTGACAGATCGATCAGCAAACTGAAGGACTGTCCTGCTCTGTCTAAGAGTGCCCAACTCGAAACGGTCGAGAAGGGCTTCCGGAAGTAGGTTGATCGACGATTCACTATCTAGTAGAGTACGGTCGAACCTCTGCTCTCTGATATGGCATCTAACATAAGGGGCTCCTGAATCTGGCCTCTTGGCCGGCAGACGGTTCTGGATCGCGAAACAAGTAGCTTTCGTCAGCACATGAATTTCTGAATGGTGTTTCCTCCTCTTCCTCCTAACTGTGGTCCTGTCTCTAAGGGAATGCTGAAGAAGAGGGATGTGCTGCAAAGCCTCCGGAAGAGTCAGTTGTATATGAAACCGATCTATCATCTGCTGGCTGAACTCTTCCTACTGTCTCTTTTTTGGATTTTCATTTTTCTTCCCCTTCCACATCTAAAGGGCTCTAGGGAAGGGGATCACAGGGTCTTTCTCAGATGAAGGACTAGGAAAGGGTCTAGACAGTTCGACGACCGGATCCACACATACATCATGCACCACAGTGGGACCAGACGAAAATAAGCCATTTCTTTATTCACAGAAATGTTCCGAGATACATCAGAAGTAGGAAAAACAACAGGAATATCAGAAGAACTGGTGGCATCAGCACCACCATCGGCTGGAAGACTCGCGGCCTCAGTACCGCGCTCTGGCTCGGCAAAATGGGTGGCCTCAGTACCACCTCCTCCAACTGGTGAAATGGCGGACTCAGTACTGTCGGTGGGATCAGCATCCGTGGTGGCGTCAGTACCACCGTCATCATCTCTAGCGGCCTCAGTACCGCTCGCCTCCTCGTCTGGTGCTCTGGAAGTGTCCTCGTGGTGTAGCTCAGACGAAGCGCCGCCTGCTGGCATCCTACCGCTCCTAAGTGTGACAAAGTCAGTATCAAAAAGATATGCAGACATATCACCAATAGTATCACTAGGAGTGGCATACTCAGTACAAGCTACCTGCTCAGATTTCCTTTTTAGATTGTTGGGGTTCGGCTCAATCTGGGCAGGGATGGCGGCCTTCCCTCTCACGATGTATCGCATCTCCTGGCGGAACTCATCCATCTCCCATCGAAAGGTAGCTTGCTGATCTGTAAGAAGGAGGGCTATGTCATCCAAGGCAGGGTTCTCATAGGATGGCCCATGAGAACCTGACGGGTAGCCTCTCTGGAAGTGAGGCTGCTGGTGTTGGAGCTGCTGTGGGTGAGAGGGGTACTGCTGGGGATGATACTGCTGCTGAGGTTGATCACGCCTCCAAGGCGTGTCCCTGCTGATGGGGACGAGGACCATACTGTGACTGTTGCTGTGGTGGATACACCGGGGGCTGCTGCTGCTGGTGATCTCTCTGATAGTTGTACTGGCCACCTTGTGTTGACGGCTGTTGCTGGGGTTGGGCACCTCCGGCCGCCCAACGAAATCCGGGATGGTCTCGTCGGATACCAGGCTGGGGGCGGATGTACCAAATCCCGTTGACATCCATCAATGGCTCTGAATCGTAAGGGTCTGGCGGAAGTACTACCAGAGGCTGATCCGGCTGGTATACCACCATCTGCATGTCTGGAGATGGTGGTGACTGGTAGGTGGGTTGCGGCTGCTGGTACGGCTCCGCCTGTACAAGATGAACCTGTCTAGGCTGCTGGTGGGAGCTGGAGCGCTGGGACTGGCTGCCGGAGCTACTTGGATCGCCTCGTGCCTGAAGACGGGGCTGGGAAGCCGTCTGTGCCTCCTGGAGACACATGAGCTGTGTCTTCAGGTAACTCAGAGTCTGTGCCATCTGCTCCATCTGCGTGATGTTCTGGCACTGCTTCTTCTCAATAATATCCATCCGGTCTGCTTCTCGCTGATGATCCCCGTGTCTGCGGTAGTGGACTCGGCCTGTGCTACGGCTACCGCGGACGAACTGGATGGACCGGCGTCGACCCGTGCTATCCTCTGGTACTACACGGTCTGTGGCTACTGGGGTCTGTCCTGAGTGTAAAATCTGGTCAGGGACATCACCATATAGTTCTCAGCCATCTCCTCATAGATGGCCCAGACCTGATCGTGATCCTTGGCGAAGTAAGACCCGCCACAAGAAGCGTTCACCAAGCCCTAAAGCTCTGGTGTCAGCCCGCTGAAAAAGCTCTGCACAAGGTTCGGCTTGGAAATGTCGTGGTGCGGGCATCTGTCAGTCAGCTCTCGAAACCTCTCCCATGCCTCGTGAAACTGCTCGTTGGGGAGCATGGAGAAGTTGTTGATCAGGGCTCTAGTGGCGTTCGTCTGCCCGAGTGGATAGTACTTGTGCAAGTACTCGGCACGGAGCTGCTCCCAGGTGTAGACGAACTTCCCCAAGTGCTTCAGCCAAGTTGTTGCTCTGTCTGCTAAGGAAAAGGGGAAGGCAATCATCCGTATGGTATCCTGGTCCACCTGACGATCGTGGACAGTACTGCATATCATCTCAAACTCCTACAGGTGGAGATGGGGCTCCTCTGTAGCCAACCCATGGAACCGGGGTAGGAGCTGAAGTGTGTTCGGGGGGAACTTGAAGTCCCCCACGATAGCTGGTAGCACCACCCAGCGGTGCGTCAAAGTCGATCCGGGGTTGTGATTCTCCCGCATCGGTCTCGGAGGTCCTGTTGCTCCTGCTGCGGCTGCGGCTGCCGCTGCTGCTACGGCTGCGGCTGCCGCTGCTGCTGCGGCTGCGGCGGCTGCCGCATCGTCGGGTCCTCCCCCACGGTTCTCGCGGTCAGCTCTCATCTGCTCAAGCTCTCGCCTCATCTCGATCATAAAAGCTCCCTGATCCCTCAACTGTTGCTGCACTGACTCAAGGGAGGCGATCAAGGTGGAGTTGATTGAACCCTGGTCCAGAACAAAATGCTCCTGCTGCGGACCTCTGGGGTGATCATCACTGTTGCCGGCCATAGTCTCTGAAAAATCAAAACAACCAAACTCAGGTGCCGATAAATCATCTGTCTGTCTCTCCTCTGGCACTGGTATCCCGGTCTCAGAAGAAGGGGGTCGAGGGGGAACAGGGCAGAGTCGTACTCGGGTTCGGAGAGTGGGTCTGAGCTCCCACGAACCGACCTAGATGAATGGGCTGGAGTGCTAAAAAGCGGTGCAGACAGAGGCTGCCTAAGAGACCTCCTGCCCATCATCGTGATCTGGAGAGTAAGGCGGATGAGATCTGGAAAAACTATGATCACAAGCAAACCTCTAGTTCACCAACGCAACACGAGCTGAGGACCGTGAAGGCTCGGTCAATTATCTTGTCAATTTTATTTTGGTGAACAATCAAGATATCAGAGCGATTACGTGACCTGTTGGTATACCCGATACTTTCCCAACCAATTGTCCTGCACAGAAGAGTCGGTAATCAGTCGAGAAGAGTATCGGAGGGCTCTACCTAGTGTTCGGGGTCACTCTCTCGCACAATCAAACCAATCAATGAAGGGGTTGCTCACCCCAGGACAAATTTTTAAGTCAGGTGTCTTTTAGGGTCAATAGTCTTAGGAGTCCCAATTTTATGATTTTCTTTTTAGATTTTTTTCAATAAAAACAAAAACGCCTAACGAATTTTTTGGTTCTCCTTGTTATTAAGTCCAAAACAGGGGGAGAAGATGAAAAAGCCGATGCGCGAAAATCAATGATGCATGCAGAGTAAGAAATGCGTACCTGACTCCAGCAGTCTACATGCAAGATGATCCGCGCAGAATTGAAAGACAGGAAATAAAC
Source organism: Ottelia alismoides (assembly GCA_037367405.1). NCBI lineage: Eukaryota > Viridiplantae > Streptophyta > Magnoliopsida > Alismatales > Hydrocharitaceae > Ottelia > Ottelia alismoides. Next base: position 518,880 of record JAZKJV010005562.1, on the reverse strand, counting down.
TACCTAAATGGTGCAGGCGGAAAATCGAGTCCCTAATCAGCAATGTTACTCGAAAGAACGGCTAGCCGACCACCAGCCTCCAATCCAAAGAGTCCGGTCTAGACCCACCCCTCCTCTTCTCGACAGGTCGAGTTCAGGAGTAGCGCTTGACGGGGCAGGCTCGCGACGCGTAGGCTCGGAGGTGGTGGAAAGGCTATTTTATTATCTTTTTTTTGGTCCATTTAATGATATATAGGTGCAAGCAATATATTAGGGTATTTGGATCCTAATTATTACATCACAGTCAAGTAGAAAATCCTACAGCTAGGGGCTCGAAATTCCGCGAGAAACCGTAAAAGGCAGTAAAGGAAAAACCGCGTAAAAACCGCGAAAAACCGAACTAGCTAAGGGGTCCCCTGAGCACACCGGTGCTCGGCGAAACAGACCCCGAAAGTCTAAGTCTCTGTCTGTCCCTGTATTATTACAATAAAAGTTCAAATAAGCAGGAAATAAAAACTAATCTACGGCTAATCTAATCCGTGGCTATTCCACGGCTCCCACACTTCTGCTCGCTCCTCGCACTCTCCTGCAGCTCTGTAGAGAAGAGAGTCGCCTCCGACTCTCGCGATTGTGTCGGCTTCCGAAGAAGCCTCCTCGATCCTCGGGCCCTCGCAAGAAAACAAACACAAGTGGTCAGACCAGATTATTTAAACAATTATGCAAATAAATGATATATACAAGATATGCACAAAAAGCTGCGAAAAAAAACCATGGGAAAAATCGAAAACCAACTATTAAGCCGTGCTCCCCGCCAACGGCGCCATTCTGATGACCGAAAAACCACCAAGACACGGATGAATAAAAATAGATCAAGGGTCGTTGCGACCCGGATCTCGGAGACAGTTCAGTCAATCAAGAAAATTAAGTGCAGACCACCAAAACAGAGTAAAAATCAATGAAAAATAATAGTGGCCCTGGCTATTGGATTAGCCTGGTATAGCGACCAGGGTCGGACTCAGAGAGCACGTGATGGCCTTGCGGCCTACGAAGTAGTCTAAAATAAGAATAAAACAAAAGAAGAGTCTTTTTGGTGGATTTTTAATGTTTTTAAATTTTTTTGGATTTTTAATTAGTTAAGAAAATAAGAAAACAAATACACAAGCAACTTGGATGAATTATTTAACTATTCAAAAATCACCCAAAAATTCAAACAAAAATGTTTTTATGTTTTTTTATATTTTTTTCTAATTTTGATTAATTTTTGGTAATTTTCTGATTTTTATTGAATTTTCTAAAAATCAAACAAGATAAGAAAAGAGAGGGATTGTCCAGTCAGACTTGGAGGGCCAATTTAAAATGCAAAATGGCTTATCAAGATCTGAAGGTAATTTTCCTGTAAAGAAGAAAATACAAGGAAAATTTAGGCACCAGAATTATTAATTTTTTTATTTTTCTTTTAATTATTAGAATTTTATGGGTTTTTATGGGTTTTGTAATTTTTATAGGTTTTATAAATCCAAAAATGACTAAAATTGGTCAGAAAATCAAGCAAGGCAAAACAAGCAATCTTAAAGTTTTTTGTGATTTTTAGAGGTATTTTAGTATTTGTTTGTGATTTTTAAAGCTAGACAGTAAAAAAATGCGTGTTTTTGAATTTTTAAAAAAAAAAGAATTATCAAAAATGTCTCCAACATTTGTAGAAAATTTTACACCATGGCAGGAGCCATGTTTCCGATTTTCATCAAATTTGGAGTCGATTTGCTATTTTATTAAAATCAAAACAGTGGTATAGTGCATAGGGACCTATACGCAATTAATAAAAGTTCCAGGGGATCCGGTGCAATTTCTCCATGAAATCACGAGCGAGGCACGTGACCTGGGCACTCAGAGACCTATTTGCAAGAAAACTAAAGTTCCTAGACTATTTAGTAACACGTACTAAAAGTCCAGGGGCTTCAGTGTAAATTACCCACTATATAACGCACATGCACAACTAAACCACGCACAGGGGTATTCCTGCAAATATCTAAAATATAAATTCATTCATTAACACCCTAGAACATAAGGTTCATTCATGCAAATAACCCACAAAAGCACGTGTCGACGCACGTGTACCACTACATATAGGGGTATAAAAGCAATTACCAGAAGAGACAAGGTCCGCTATGCAAATTACCCTACTGAAATAAACGTTTTAAAATATTTACAGGACTACAGCAGAACAACTAAAAATCTAGGGGCCTAAGAAGAAATTTACCCTTTATTAAGTCGAGGGCCAGATGGTCGCCACATGTTGGATCTGACGGTCGAAGAAGCGTGGCGCACAACAAAGGGACCCCTCAGCGAGATCGAGCGGCTGGAAAGCTCCCACATGGAAGATCAGACGAATGAGAAGCGAAGTGGCTAACCCTCGACGATCGGACGGTTCTGATCCCTCCTCTAATGATCGAACGGCTGGCGTGGCTCCTCTAATGGACGTCTGGGATCTGATCTAGAGCTGGAGGAGGATCGAATGGTTGCGGAGGATGCTCGAAGAACTGGACTCCGGCGAGGTTGGCCGGGCACGTGTACGCGTTGAAGACCTCCTCGCGGGCTGCTACTGATCGGAGAAGAATCGCCTTGGCCTCCCGCGTCGAATGGTTCACTCCGATGGTGGCGAGGAGCTCTGGAGAACTCCGGCGGCACTGGAGGAGGAGCGGCTGCTCCAAAGAGTCGAAGCCCTCAGATGGGCTCGAATGAACCTGCAAAGCACAGCAACGCACTCCTGGGTCGAGGGCAAAGTGCCTCGACCCGGTTAGGGGTGGTGAAGGTGGTCGGTGCGGCGGGGCGTGCGAGCTCCGGCGGAGCGACGGCGATGGAACTCGATACCCAGTTCCTTTGTGAACTGGGGTGAATGATTAGGCAGAGAAGGTGCGTGGGGGAAAGGCGATCGTGATGGGCGATTTCGATGATCAAAATGTAGGCGAGGGTGGTCGGAATCAAAGCTGAACGGCGACGGGGCGATTTGGGCGAAAACGTAAATTAGAGAAATAGGGAAAGGGAGAGGGCTACCTACTGGATGGATTCTACTGGGGAAGAGCAGGGGATGCTCCAGGTCCTTTCCTCGAGTATCGTCGGTGTCCGAGGCTCGAGCACCACCTCCAGGCGGCGCACGACGGCGCGTAGCTCCCGGATCGATGACCTACACGCTCCCTCCTCGCTGCGACACCACCGGCCGATTGCTGTCACTTCGGCGGAGATGATGGAGGTCCTGGGGTGGAGAATGGATGGCCAAAGATCGAATGAAATGGAGGCGGAGCTCGGATTATATATGAGTGCAGGTCCGAGAAGAGAGGGTCGGGCAGGGTTCCGCGAAGCGCGGATCCCCAAAACCCACCCTGGGCAAGGATCTCGGATGCACGAGAGATGCTCGGAGCTCGAGGGTTGGCGATTTAGTGATCGGATCGAGCGGGAAAAAAATGGAGAAAACGGGTCAGGCGCCACGAACCCAACTCTGGTGGTCCTGGGGGGAGTTGACCGGGGGTCAACGTCCCCCGTGGACCAATCAGAGTCCACCAAATGCTAATTATTTGAATAATTTATTAAAAATAGTAAATGATCGAATTGAGAAAAACTTAAAACATGAAAAATGTTTATTTTATTTTTTTCTATTTTTTGTGATTTTTAATTATTTTTTTGAAATAAAAATGAGGTATGTACACTATAGTACTATACATAGGTATATACCCAATATTGATTTTTTAATTTTTGATTTTTAGTTAGTTATTTTTGTACATTTTTATTCCCATTTTATATTTTATTTATGTATAGCATAAAATTAGGAATAAAAGGGTATTTTTATTTTCTTTTTATTATTTATATACAAGGGTTAAATAAATAGATATATACATCTATATACATGGTATATATACAATGTTCTTTTTGATTTAAAATTTTGTTCTTTTTATTTAATTTTTGTTTTTATGGTTTTTATTTTATTTATTTACAACATAAAAGATGGAATATATACAAATTTTTAGGGATTTTAATTTATTTATTTACAAGGTAAAATAAATATAGGTGTAGGTGTATGTACATGATGAATATGTACAAGTAAGGTCATTTTTATTTTCTTTTTAATTTTTCTATTTTTATTTTGATTTTGTATTTACAAATATTTACAAATATATGCCATCCCATTTTATTCTATTTTTGGAGGAAAATATTTTTATTATATTTACAGGTATATTTACACACATGAGCTCCCTATCTCTCTCTACTTTGGTTTCTATGCGGTCAGGCCCATGCTGAGCCCTCCCTTAAGATTAGGTTGCTCAATATTTATTCTAAATATCTCCCTCTTTTTCTTTTGTCTCTTTATTCTTTTATTTTTGCACAAAAACATGCTAATTATTAGTTTTTACCCTATACATGCTCTTGGGTAATTATTTGTATTTACAAGAATATACATGTATTTGCAAAGATTTTTGTAGCTAAAATATAAGAATAAAGAGTGATGAATGGGCATTCATCAAGTGGCTCAAACCATATCTAGATCATGAGCCCCTGGTCGTTGACGTCGCCCCTATTCATTTTGTGTGAGATGTGGTCTTTGACTCACATCTAGTGCATCTCATGCCTGATTATCATTGTCCTCTGCCATGTATAGATCCAGATGCCCATATCATACCATTCTTCAGTCCAATACCCCATTTGCATCTTATGATTATGATATACTTAGGGTGTACTTTACCCTAAGTATATGGGGTGTTGGACTCTTGAGTATTCTTTTGATTCTTTTTACCTCTGCTTTGTTGTCTATACTTAGGGACCTCTCGCCCTAAGTATAGGGGAGGTAAACCATGTACATTCTTTCACTCGGATTTCCCTTTATGTACAATGTGCTATACTTAGGATTACTTGATCCTAAGTATGGGGGAAGACACTGAGATCCTTTCATTCTATTCTTTGATTTGTCGGTGTAGCCATTCCTTTTCACTTCCCTATACTAAGCACGAGTTATGTCTTCTTCATCGCTCTCGATCCACTCTGAGGACATCGTTTGAGCTAAGTATAGGGGGGTGTCATATATATTTCATTTATACTTTAGTCATAACTCGTACTTTGTTTGAGTATGTTAATAAATAAAATGGCTAAAACCTTTATCTAAACAACCATAAAAATTTAAAAACCATAAAAAATTAAAATTTGTCCTTTTACATAAAATTCTTTCTTACACATACATAGCTATTTATAAAAAATTATTCTTGTACAAATATTTGTAAAAATATTTTGTGTAAAGAGTTTTTAAATACTTTGATATTAAAATTATGTATATAGTACAAAATTTTTGTAAAATGTTTGAAAAACAAAAGTTTCCAAAAACCCTTGTGTAAATGTGTGTAAATATTTTGCAAATGCATTCATGCATTCCTTCATTCAAACATTTTCAAAAATTTTGCACATCTTCCAAAAGCATGCATAAAAAGATTTTTGTATATATTTGTACAGTTTTTCAGAATCATAGTTGACATTTAAACTAGTCTAGAATTAAATAGGACATTGGAGCTTGGTTAAGACCTTAATCCACCTAATTCTAAGAGGAACCTTATAGGGCTTAGGGCTAAGACTCTTCAGGTCCAGATGGGACTTAATTCTTTGAGTCTACTAGGCTGTGATCATATGTCATCTTGATGAGCCTAAGTAGAACACTTAACAACGTGCATGTGACTCTCACAGATAATGGCTTTACTTTCACCAGCACCTTACACATAGCTCTCTACGGATGAGGTGGTGAGGAGGCAGTCTTCTTTGGCTTGGGGTAGCATATAAGGGTAGTACTTCTATGCGGAACCTCTCTTCTTCTTTTAGTGAAGAAAGTGCGTCTCAACTTGGTTTGGTGGTGTTGAGGTCTAAAGATAGGAGTTGTGGGTTGCAATAAAGCTTCAAAAGAGGGATAGTCTACTGGCTCAAGAGGAAAAACTCCTTATGTATATATGTTGCACCATGTAGATATGTTGTACATATGCACATCAAAAAATGTGCAAAGAAAGAAACACTCCAAAAAAAAGTGGTGGGTCTGATTGAAAATGAAATACCCACCGGAGTGTATATAGTCAAATAAAGCAAAGCTTATGCTACCCATTCTAATCTCATGAAGCTTGCAGCGGGAGACTTAGCTACACTGGTTGGGCTCCCAAGGATGCATGGCTACACTAGTCATGGTCCATCCTCTTCTTCCCCCTCTTCTTGAGCCGGTTGAACTTTAACTTAGAAGGGAATACCCCGCTGCTCGAGGAAAGAGCTGCCAGACTAGGGCATTAGAGTTACCTTGTTGAGGGGGGTTGTCACTTTACCATTTCTAAGGTGGGGAGCTACATATAACTTACACAGTACAAGAAAAGATTCATGGTCATTAGAGTTTGTGTATGTAGACTTGTTCTGGTCTGGATTGTTAAGGAGTCTTGACCATAGATTGGTGAAACTTAGAGGCTGTTGAGTTTTAAACCTAAGTCCAAATAAGGTTCTGACACACTAATAATCCAAAGGTCTGACTGAGCTCCATACTTCAATTTAATGAAGAAAAGTTTAACACTCAACCTTGATTCACCTTCATTTTCTTTTTCTTTCTCTTTTTACTTCTTTTTTAAATAAGTGTTTACTAAGGGACTAGCAAAAATAAAGTATAGGGGGGTGATGAAGACCCATTCATCACTCTTTATTCTTTAATTTAGCTAAATATCTTGGCAAAGCATCATGTAAATAGTTGTAAATACAATAAATTAGCAATAAGCATGCATTTATTAATATCTAATAATTAGCATGTATTTGTGTAAAAATAAAATATAGAGAATAACAAAAAAAGAAGGAAATATTTAAAAGAAATATTGAGTGACCTGAACCCAAGAGAGGGCCAATAATTGACCTGATCGCCAAATAAAATAAGTAGAGAGAGATAGGGCCACTCTACCTTGTACATATATACCATCTATGTGTATAATTTATTTCCACAAAAAAAATAAAAGGATATTTTTATCCCTTGTATATACTTTTAAAAATAGAACAAAAATCAAAACATAAAAATAAAATAAAACTCTCTCACCTTGTATATAATACAGTAAATATGTACCATTTCTTATTTAATTTATACTTGTAAATAAATGATAAAAATAAAACAAAAATTTATTTTATGCTCCAAATATTATGTTATAAATAAATAAAATATAAATTTCGGGTATTTGTCTAAAAATAAGAAATTAAAAATAATTAGACAAAATTCATAGGTATTTTATACCTTTATATAATACAATACATTGTATATACCATAAATTATTTTTCATAAAAATAAATAAAAATCATAGAAAAATCCCTTGAAAAATAAGGAACATTTTTACTTTTATTTATTTTTAAATTTAAAATCATTTATTATTTTTTATCTATTTATTTTTGCATTTTTTTGCTATTTTATTGTCTATTCTATTTTATATCTTCTCCCGCCACACTTGATTGGGCCACGTCGGAGTCGTTGACATCGGTCAACTGCCCCCCTTGGACTTCATTTCACATGGACCCGGTTTTACCCGATTTTCGCCTAATTTCTATGGCCCGATCAGACCGCCATTTCCTTCAACTCGTTGCTCTGATTATTGAGGGATGATCCATGATCCACGCTCGATGAATCCTCTAGGGATCCGCCCCTCGGTTCGCACGCCCACGCTCCATACTTCTCGGACCCTACAGCGTATAAAGCCTCCTGGAGCCCCATCTTCTTCCGCATCTTCGGTCGCCCCCCTCATCTCTGATGACCTCCTTATCTTCCCATGATTGACAATGTGTGATAGAGCCTGTTGTAGTGAGGTTTTGAGCCTCGTAGCCCTAGATCCGGCGTACAGTCCACCATGCTCCGCCATGCTCTGCCGCGAGGTGAGCCCAACCTCTGAGCCCGTCGACTCATCAAGGCAAAGACCCCTGGAGATCCCTAACCTCCAGCCTAGACGACTCCAGTCATTAGGTAACTTAGGTTTCTTCTTGTTTGCTTTTGATTCAAGTTTTTCGAATTCTGGTCGACCTTAGTTGCTTGGCCCCATTCACCCTGATCGGATCTTCCATTTGCCGTTCCGACGATCTAAGCACCTTCGCTAGCCTTCTCCCCACCTTCTACGCCCCTCCATTCACCTCGTTCTCCCCAGGAACGAGCTCTGGGCCCTCCTCCGTCGTCGCTTCGTCGGAGGGCCACGCCTCGCCGCATCTACCACCCATTCCGTGTACTGACGGGTTGAGTCACTTTGCCTTCGACCCATTAGTTTATTTGTGCAGCTTCAGCACTCAAGGAACCTCATCTGGAGGTCAGTATATCCGAGCACAGCTGCTCCAAGTCTTCCAGCTTCGTCAGGTTGTTCTCGTCGGTCTTGGCCTCATCAGAGCATTGTCACATCTGCGGATTATCGCCAGAAGCATTTCCCCTATCCGAGCAGCCCCGGAGGATGTCCCTTCCGCTCGTATCGACCGATTGAAGCTCGCCGGAGGCGAGTTCTTCGTCGCTCTTCGAGGTGTCGTACCTGCCGTTAGATCGAGGTTCCCTTCAGTTCTAATCTCTCTCGTTCATCCTCGGGGAGTCCTTGATCGTCCGATCAATCTGAGGATCAGCTCTCAGTCGTCCATCGTCGAAGAGTCATCTAAGGGGCTCAATCGTCTTATCATAAGTGAGATACTTTCACCCGTTGGATCGCTAATAAAGAAGGGTATTTGCACTTAGGACTTGCTATCTTTTTGTATTTCTTTGTTAGTCTTGTAAATATTTTTAGCAGTTGTTTTTATCTTGGATATTTTACAACTAGGACCTTGTGCTTTTATTATTAGCATTCCAGTCCTTCTATTTGTGTAGCACGTGGTTCCCCACGTGACTTCCGGGTTATTTGCATGTCTCGTCCTGGACTTCATGGTTGTTAATGAATGAATCTTTATTAATAGGATTTGCATTTATACCCATGAGTGCCTGGTTCATGGGCTGCCCATGTGCATATTTGGATTTTTTACAAACTAAGCCCTGTAATGTTTACAAGTGTTATTGTTTGGCTGGAAACTTTTCAATAATTGCATTTTGGTCCTTGTTTGCTGTGTCATTTGTTTTTTATTGAATAAATAGCATTTCAACTCCAAAAATCATGAAATTTTGACAAATGGCTCCTGCCATGATGTAGGAATTTTGATGAATTCTTAGTTTGGATTTGATTTCATTTAGCATTTTCTAAAATTCAAAAACCCTGAAAATTGTCACTGTTTGCTTCAAAAAATCAACTAAAAATATTAAAGTGTCTTGAAAAATTCTAAAAAAATCCTGCTTGTGTGTTTTGTTGTGTTTAAACCAGGTTTCATTTTATTCCCATTTATAAAACCCATAAAAATTGATAAAGAGTAAAATATTATAAAAATTAGTAAAAATTCATTAAAATTCAAAAAAAATGTGTTTTCTTCTTCTGTACTTAGGGCCTGTTTGGTTGCAGGGTTGGGCAGGGTTGGGTTGGGCTGGGTTGGGATGGGTGAATAGTAATCTGTGAGGATGAAGTACCCTTGTGAATAGTAACCAGGGTTGGGCCAACCCTGCCCAACCCTGCAACCAAACAGGCCCTTAGAGTTTTGTTTGTAGTTTTACATAAAATTACTGCTCGAATTTTATAAGCATTTTAAGTAATTTTAATTTGCCTTTAAATTCCAGATGTACATTGGTTTTTACTTCTGACTTTGTTTTATTTTTAGAAAATTATTTAAAAATCAGAAAAATCCAAGAAAATTCACAAAAATAGTTGAATATTTTAGAAACATAAAAATATTTTTATTCTAAATTTTTGAGTGTTTTTGGACTATTAAATAATTGTTTGAGTGTTGATTTTCGAGTTTCTTGTATTCTTTTCCTTATTTTAAAAATCACAAAAAAAATTTAAAAAAATACAAAAATCGTCATTTCTTTACTTTTCTTGGATTCCTGACTACTTCATAGATTTTGCATTACGTGCTCCTTGTGTTCGACTTTGGTAGCTATACCAGGTAAAAATAAATAGCAAGACCGCTTACCACATTTTGATTACTTTATCTCTTCCTTTGACGGTATGGTTTCTGGATTGATTTCGCCTTGCGATTCGGGTCGCAACAACCATATTTATTCCTTAACCTGAGTAGCAAAAGCGTGTCGTTAGGAGGTCCGACAACACGGTCTCAACTTCCTCCTTCGGGAAGAGATGAGGTCCCAGAAGCTGGAGTGGTCTATTTTAGTGTAGAAAGATCAGATCTTTGGGGGGGTTCACGAGCAAGTAGGAGAGCAGCAACACAATGACTGTCGACGGTAGAGACGGTAGATAGCATCAATAGTGGTTTCACGTCGACGAAGGGAGTTGACGGCAAGGTCGGTGGAGCATTCGAGGGCTATCTCTCTATGAATGGCATATAAAGTTGCATGATGGGATACGTGATGAAGATTAATGGAACGAGCTTCAAGCCAAGTCTTTCATAATCAAGCTTTATTATTAATTCCGCTTCATAACTTTCTCTACACTTTTCATCATTGAGCTTCCAATTGAAAGGTTAAGCCAGCTACAAAACTAATATACAAGAAGTTGTTACCAATTCCAATTCACTAATAGTCTTAAATAACAACAATGAGAACAATGATTTTTCTATTTGTGACTTTTCAAAATTTATACCTATACTTATATCTGAATGTAAAAGTTCAAAATGAAAGTCTATATATTTGTTATCTTTCTCTTTGAATGAAATCTCAATTCATGATTTCGATGAAAGTAACATGAATCCCTCTTTTTCTGACGCTTTCACCACTGAACTATAAATCGACCATGGAAGCCTCAAATCATATTTAGGCATGCTTCTAATTATCTTTCTCTTTGTCTTTCACTGATTTTTTGGTAGAACGCACATCAACTTTCATAAATCTTTTTCCCCCTTGAAGATGCATAACAAATAACCTATTGATATGAGAAGAGGAAGTTAACGAGATCTGGCTCAGGGTGCAATGGAATTCATATGTATAGGTAGAATCCCTTCAAATACATATTTCCTTTTTTTGCAATAACATGTATTCTCCTACCTTCTTGCATTTTTAATAGTTGTAGGCTTTTGTAAATTGAATGATTAAACCATGTTTTATCTAATCTATTTTTTATTAAGGAAATATATATCACATTTCTACCTATGCATCATCTCTACCTTCCACTCCTTCGATTTGCCCTTCATCAGATTGCAGTTAGATTTCTAAAGGTGGTGTTTGGTGGTGATCAACTACGATGACGAAAAGGGTGGTTGGGCACATTGCTTGACTACAGTGCACTTAGATGGCTAAGGTGACAATTAATTGCGATAATTAGACGCTGAGTAGGGGTGCATGGTGAAGGGCATTGTAGGCTGGAGGTAGAGAAGATGGGGAGGACTCGATATATGGACTCAGTGCTGAGGGCAGGGGCCTCAGTTTGAATGGTGGTTGGAAGGAATGTGAGTAAGATAAAGAAAAGAAGATGATGAATTACATACTCTTGTACTACCCCTGCCTTTAATATATGTTTTGAAGGATAATGTACAACAACTAACCAGAGAGACATAAGTATTATTTAGCAGTTTTGTTAGAGGCGCAAGTGCTATTACAGAAAAGTAGGGACATAAGTACTACTATGACACCATGAAACACATAATCTTAAAAATCCGGAAAATAGAGGAGGAAAATAAGATAATTATACGTATCACGGAGAAAAATCCGATATACTAAGGGAAACAACTGTCGTGCTAGCTACGCCATGGGTGATATCTTGGCTTATATCTCGTCCTCTATCTCAAAAGATACGGTGACATACTTCTAAATTACCAAAATAAAATAAAATCCGTATTCAACCATCTTTGTCCCTGTACGCAACTTGAAACAATCGTATCTCGTGCTTCGTGCTTCTAAGATGCCCCCACAACTTGGTGATGACCAATGCATGAAATGATAAGGCCCTAATAATGTACATAAATGGCGTACCGGGCATAAAATAGATCTAGTCGTCATATTGCTCAGGGGTTACGTTTGCCAAAGTTGTCGTGATTGTAATTTGTCTTGCAATTAAGCAACACCTTACGTCGATTCTTCAACACGCGAATCAAGTAGATGACGAGGCAGCATGAAGAAGGTGCTATGTATGATGGTTGATTGTTGACCGAAGAGAAAGGTCGATGGAATCGTGAAAGTATGAGCTTTGTCTCTCAGTTGGAGGATTAATCAAATTAGAAGACAAGACATGGATCTTAATTAAGTTGGAACCGTCTGGAGAGAGCATGATTCGCGTCACCATTTTTTATATAGTATAAGGACCTTGATTCCAGCTAATGATAAGTGTGAGAGAGCATGGTCCATCTCATCTTATTCGATAAGACATATATCGCCCGAAGACATAATGCGATAATTAAATATTTATATATGCAATCTCTTTGTAGGAGATATCGTTGAATATTTACAATAACAAAGTGATACATTTCTTATAGCGAATAATATAATTGATGGTTCTTAACGAACTAATTACTTGTTAAATTACTTATTTCTCTTATGATTATTTTGGTTAAATAAAACATTGTAATATCACTCCAAGAAAGTTAGCCGAAGGCACGAATAACTTAACATTTGTTCCCTATCATCCATAGTTATGTATATAACAACCAATCACTATAAGAAATTGGACCTAAGGTAACGAATAATTTGGATATTTGTTGCAATATCTTCTAATGTTAAAGATATAACAACGAATATTATTCATTGCTAAATGATCTTTTGTACGTATAATTAACAACGAATATCATATTCATTGTTAAAGGTCCATATAATGAGGATTTTTCTGTTGAATTATTCGTTAAAATTCACGCTAATTGTTGCCATATTTAACAATGATTAGAAGAAAACGGCAATGAATAATCATTGTTATATGATTCGTTGCAAGGAATATAACAACAAATACCATTATTCGTTGCGAATTTAAAGAAGTAAGCAACGAATAATATTTGTCGTTATACATTTAACTACGGAAGATATGACAACGAATATTAAATTATTCGTGTCCTTAGGTCAATTTTTTGTAGTGAATATTCGTTGTTTGCTTCTCTAAACTAACAATGATTATAATTTTCTTTGATATATTTCTAACAACAAATCATATAAGAAATTTTATCTGTTGATATTTATTCTAAATGTTGATAATTTAGCAACGATTTGTACAAATTTTAACGAGTAAGCCAACGGATAAATCATTGTTTTATGAACCTTTATCAATGAATATGGTATTCATTGTTAATTAAAAGAAAAAAAGAGCTAATTTTAAAACTAAAAATACTCGTTATGCATTTAAAATGGAAAAATGTGACAATGAATGATCAACCTATTCGTTGCCCTTGGACAAAAATTGTGTAGTATATGTATATGTTTGCAATTATTATACAATTTTTTGTTATGTGTATACCGATAATTATATATCTAGTTGATGAACATAGATATTGATATGGATATTGAAAGGCGTCATTAACATAGATATTGGGATGGATCAAAGATTCAATTATTGAGGGCAACATTGAAAAATAAAAATTAAAATTAAAAAACTGATAACTATCGACTACTTACTCCCCATTTAACTTGGTCTCCATCTCTTGCATGCATTATAGTGTAAGTACTATATAATACGTCACATGTATTTTCTAGCCATTTTCCTTTAGGATGGATGGATAACAAGGAATATCTGTATAAAATAAAATGAATTGGTGTTCCTTTAGCATGTTAAAGATCTATTACAAAGCGAAATTAATAGAGTAAATTGTAAAGAACCTATATCAGGAATTAGATGTACAAACACGATTCCAATTAGGTTCAAAATATTTTCGTCAAAAATAGATCATGACAAAAAAGTATAAACCTAAACATTCTTATACAAAAAGAAATACTAATCTATATAGGATAAATTATGACAGAAACCGGAATACTGGGTGCACCTGCCAAACGGGAATCTTTTCATGCAAATCTCTTTATACATGTATATATTTTATGTATGCGCATTGTATCTAAGTATGTAATTTAAAAACGATGTATATATTTGTATTACACAATAACATAACATGATCTCATATGGAAGAGTTTATATAAAAAATATATAAATAAATCGGGAACAACAATTATTTTTAAAAAAATAGTCCAAACATGACTTGCTTTTCATCCCAAAATAGTTTTTATTTTCATTGATTTTAAATATATATTATTCAAACTAAATGATTGTATAATAATATTAGAATAAATAAATACATATTATTATAGCCTATTAAAATACTTAAGGATGTTATTCTCCTCATCACGCGACTGTCAATATCCGTTCAACAAATACTGTTCATAGATTTCACATAGTTAATATCTTTTGAAAGCAATTGCTTAAACCGCACAATATCGGGTTTATTAGTGGAAAAAACTTCTTAAATGATCGTGCATAAATGGATCATTGTTGTAATAAGTCTTGGCAAAAATTCAGAATGGAGTATATACTACTTGTACTAGGAGAATATCCAGACTACGATAGAAAACAGGTGGCCAGTACTCTAAGGTCCAAATATATATTATTTTGTTAGGGTGTCCTTCTAAACGGCCTCAAAAAATAGATCAATAATCGATAACATTAGGAGTATTGTTAACATCATATTGTATATTCTCGTGGTGCACATACATAGGATCAGTTAGGAGCATGTGGTGGTACTATATTTTAATCGTTTGCCCTGATCTTAGACCACCGAAAATTTCCAACAACTTTAGCATAATGTGTTTCTTTGGATGCTGAAACTTAAATATTGGAAGTGTTGGATGATCAGTTGCACTCATGCTGATTATGGTTGGAAGCTACACCGTATATCTATTTTTTTTATTTCGAGTATCTCCTTTAAAGAATCAAGTTGATTCAAAATTAAATTGATCTCCAGCATGAGATTTTGTTTTGGAAATCAAGTCACCATCAAGCTTCTACATTTATAAGATGGTAAAAACACCTCTCTTTTTTCTTCTGAAGGCGATCACATTCATCATCTAGTAGACGCTAAAGGATAAAATAGAATTTGGATACAAAACATCCCTTGCCCAATTGCGGTCAGGATCAAAGACAAAACATGGTTTAAGCTGAAAAAATTTACAGTTTGAAAATTTATATACTCTTAAAGTTGAAAATTCAGTACCTATTTCGTACTTTTGGATAATGAGACCTGTGAATCAAGACAAATTTGGGATTTTCATTGTAATTTACCTAAAACATGAAATTTATCTACATTACCATGTAGAATTTGAGAATTGGCCAAGGAGACTATGACCAGATCTGCTTTCCATGCATCACAGCATATAAATATACACGATCGTTATTAACATCCATCTTGACATCTTTCAACCAAGATAGATACATACGAACTGAAAATGGATAAGCACTACACGAGTGCTACTAAATCACGACGATATCCATCTACCGGTCAAAGGCATTAAATTGCACATACGCACCACGTTACAATTTGTTGTCCTCAAAATAAATAAGATGTGTTCCTCAATGGGTGGGAAGGACGAGAGGGATAAAACACGTCCTTCCTTAGCATGCACAGTCTCAATATAGTCCTAATCTCTCTTCCAACTTAAAATTTTGTTCTCTTTCCAGAGATTCCCCGGAGAAAAGCGAAACGATCTGCTAAAGACTAACTTCCTAATCGCCTTCTACACCATATAAATTCATTGTTGGGAAGTTCCTGTTAATAAATAGTAAGAGAACTAAATATATAGATACTACTGGTGCACAGCACACAGAACAGAAGAAACAAAGGGGTACCTGATCGAGCTTCCCACCGACTACACACACCACTTGTTCATAATTAGGATAACCTTTTTTTTCAGAAAAAAGAATTAGGAAAAGGCGCATATGCAAAGATAGCACAAAGGGTCCCAAGCAACAGGGGACCAATGGCACTAACGCGAGGGAGGCCCGCCCGCTGGGCCCTACCTATTCTACAAGGTCATATCTTACGCCAGAGACGAAACAGGCCTGTAGGCCCACTAATAATGACAGTCCGGCCCACTTACAGGCTCCGTTGCCTGCTGGTCTCCCCTACGTGTTAGTAGGCTACTCGCAAACCGCCTACTTCCCACGTGACCTCCACACGGCCCTCCCGCAGCATCAGGAGGGTATGACGCGTGTGCCTTCATCACCGGCGGCGCTACTTCCTGTCATTTTGTGGGTAAAATATCCTCCTCATTAGCGCAGGCCACAGATGCCCCTCCGCAAGATGGAGGAAGACGTGATATCTTTTCCATCTCGTGCATTTGGTTGGAGGATTTCCTGATGGTGGATAATCTTATTCATAAGTTATTTTGGATATTTTTTGATTTTTTTTGGAGGGTTTGCCGTGATTTGAGGTTAAGTATTTTATAATTTTTAGATGATAAGATAAATATATATTTTTTTAGAATGGATGACTGAAAAAATGAATTGTCTGAGAGTGATTTTAGGTCAGCTTTACAAAAATATAATTGTGGAATTTCTGGGGACGGAAATAAAGATTTTGACCCAAGCTCCCTCGAACCCGAAACTGAGGGTTATCCACCAAAAGCCCTCGTAGCGAACGGTCCCCAAATTGTGACTTGCAGGGAAATATATACTGCCGGCACCTTATAGATAAAGTCCTACGTAAGCATTCCATGTTTACATAAATCGTCCATAAAATAACTGCATGAAAGCTCGACGGCGATGCATAGTGAGGCATCTACCGCATAATCAATATGGGTGTGGTATTAGGGAGGACATCTTATACGACGACGAAGAGTCCCTCACAGGTTTTCAGTTGCGGTGGTTCTTTCGGTGTGCGCCATGATCGAGAGCCCATTTGCTGTTACTTCATCCGAGCCCAAACTAGGGACACCTTTTTTATTTATGGTGCGAACCTTCCGGTTATATTTAACAGGCGCCCACCGGTACTCCACTTCCTCAGTCCCACTATATTAAGAGCACCGACCTCACACTCCCAGGAGAACATCACACGACTCCCTCCCGTTCCCAAAGCCTCCATATGGCCTCTACTGTCACCGAGAGCTGGTGGATCCTCTCCATATCCCTTGCGGCCAAATGCGGCGTCGAGGGTTCCGCTCTCAACCCCTTCTCCTTCCTTCTCGTCCTCCTCCTTTCGTCGCTCCTCGTCGAGCTCCTCTGCTGGGCCGTCCCTGGCGGCCCGGCCTGGGGCCGCTACTGGTGGAGGAAGGGTTCCCGCGGCGTCATCTCCGGCCCGCGGGGCCTTCCGTTGTTCGGAAGCCTGAACCTCATGTCTGGATTGGCCCATCGCCACCTATGTGCTGCCGCGAAGGCTCATGGAGCGGAGAGGCTCATGGCCTTCAGCCTCGGGGAGACCCGCGCCGTCGTCACAGGTCACCCTGAGGTTGCCAAGGAGATACTTAACAGTATGTCCTTCACTGACCGCCCTGCCAAGGAGTCTGCTTACGGCCTCCTGTTCCACAGGGCGATTGGATTCGCCCCATATGGAGACTACTGGCGTACGCTGCGGAGGATCGCCGCCGTGCACCTCTTCTCCCCGAAGCAGGTTGGTAGCGCCGAACTACAACGTAAGCGCATCGCGGAGCAGATGGTGGCGGCTTTAGGAACCTCGACCAGCTCCCAATTTGTAAGAGATGTCCTCAAGGAAGGTGCTCTCTACAACATCTTGTCAACCGTCTTCGGCGAGAGGTACGACGTCGGCAGTGTCCGCACGAAGAAGATCGTGGAGCTCCAGAGCATGGTCGAAGAAGGCTACGAGCTCCTCGGTATCCTCAATTGGTCGGACCACCTTCCCCTCCTCGACAGTTTCGATCTACAAGGCATAAAATCAAGGTGCTCCGTGCTCGTGCCTCGTGTCCACGCTTTCGTCGGCAAGATTATCAAGGAACATCGGGAGCATGCCGGTGCAACAACCGGCGCCTTCATTGACGTGCTTCTCTCGTTGCAAAATTTGGAGAACCTCTCCGACGACGACATCATCGCCGTCCTATGGGTACAAAGAGTTAAATTTAATCAAAACCATTATCGATTCCGACCTCATTTAAATACAATACTTTCTGTTGTATTCAGGAGATGGTGTTTCGAGGGACGGACACGGTGGCGGTGCTGATGGAGTGGGTGATGGCGAGGATGGTGATGCACCCGGAGGTGCAAGAGGAGGCGCAACGCGAGCTGGATCGCGTGGTAGGTAGCGCGAGGCCCGTGGAGGAGGCAGATGTTGGGGCACTTGCGTACGTGCAGGCGATAGTGAAGGAGACGCTGCGGGTGCACCCGCCCGGGCCGCTGCTTTCGTGGGCCCGCATGTCCATCTGCGACACCGTTGTTGACGGCAAGCTAGTGCCGGCGGGGACCACCGCGATGGTGAACATGTGGGCCATCACGCACGATCCGCACGTGTGGGAAGATCCGAATGAGTTCCGACCCGATAGGTTCCTGGCGGGTGGACACGGTGCCGAGGTGTCGGTATTTGGGTCGGATCTCAGGCTGGCACCGTTCGGGTCGGGAAGGAGGGGTTGCCCGGGTAAGGCCCTTGGGATGGCAACGGTTGGATTCTGGGTGGCGACGTTGCTGCATGAGTTCGAATGGCGCCAGCCGTCGGATAAGGCACGTGGCTTAGATATGTCGGAAGTGCTGAGGCTTTCGTGCGAGATGGCGGCGCCCCTCACGGCGGAGTTACGCCCGCGGCGGAGGTAATGGCGGTCAACAGGGGTTGCTTGTAAATACTGGTCGGTGATGTAGTCTGTAAGCGTGGTGTGCCTTTTAGCTTCATGTCTCTTGTCTTTCCTTTTGGCGTGGGTTGTTGATTCTATTGTAGTGGTGGAATGTATCGAGCAGAATAGTTGCTTAATATATATTTGGTTCTTATATGCAATATTATGATTATTTTAGACATAAGCAGTCCTTGCAGAGACGGATTTACAGCCTTAGACCCAATAGCTGCATAATCGGAGGATTGATTTTATATGAATCCAATAAAGTATAATTAATTATTAAAATTCCAACCAATTTCGATAAATAGCGAAAAAAGTCATAGTTTCCACTTTAGTTAGACTTACATGAAGGCACGTCAGCTACCTTCTGCTACTATTTACCATGGTGATTTGATTTATTTATGTTTCTACATTACAACACGTTTTCTATTCATATAACGTCTTTTAGTCATCTAACGAATAATTCAACGTACTTTTGCATCTTTCATTAGATTTAATTGGCATATACACAAATAGGATATGTTGTTTAAAGTCCATTTATGTACAAGATTGGTATTTTTGAAAGATCGGTATTCATTGTTTAAAGTCCATTTTGCTCTATTTTTCGGTATTTTTTATTTTTTTTAATTATCACCATATATATATATGTATATATATATATATATATATATTCATCTATCCAATATATCGTTCGAATTTCATTCGAAACAGATACTCCTATGCCTTCATATAGAACATGTAATTTTAACGGTCTAGATGTTTCTATAATCGACATGTTTTAGACGGAGGGAATAGAAGTCTCGATTTCTGATAAAACTCGAATGGCATATTGGAGACATATATAAATGAATATACATTGTGATATTTTTCAAAAAAATAAAAAATTACTGAGAAATAGGGTGGGACACTTCCTAGTTCTTTTGTGTGGATTGTTTGTTAGAGCATCTAGGAAGTTGTTTCTTCTGTCTTGGAAATTTAATATAAAATTATATTTGAGTTTAAATAATATGTAATGAAATATATAAAAAGGTTCGTCATAAAAAATTGGAGTTATAGTGATGTTTTTTTCAAAATTTGTCCCTAAATTAGTCGTTATGAAATATATATATATATATATATATATATATATATATATATATATATATATAACGACAATATTATTTATTGTTAAATGAGTTTGCATACTTGAAGTTTACGACAAATATCATATCTGTTGCTATATCATTAGCAACGGTCAATATAGAAACGTTTATCCGTTGCTATTTTTTAAAATATCAACTAATATTTGCTATTTTTTTAATTCAAAATTTAGCAATAATTAACTAAAAATTTGAAAAATAGCAATGGATAGTCGTCGTTATATGGATTGTTGTTAATGCTTTAACGACAGATATGATATTTGTCGCTAATTCCAAGTACAAAAAATCATTTCGCAACGAATAATATCATCGTGATATATTTAACAACAGTTATTTTAGTGACAGATTTTGAAAAAAATATCTTTATAGCTCAATTTTGTTGTAGTGAATGTCAGAATTGAATAATAGACTCATAACACTAGAAGAAAAAAAGCTTTCCCATCACAATTATATTTCCGCCTAATAAAAAACACGAGCAGGTGATGTTGCTGCTGCCGTTGCATGCACTTGCGATATACCTCCTGTATAGTCGTGGATACAAAAAAGTTCAAATTAGATGTAAACGTTGTCAGCTACACTATAATCTATTTAATCTTCATATCGAAGAGGTAAATACCTGTCTTTAAAGAGGGAACGTCTTCATATCGAAGAGGTAAATACCTCACTTTAAAGTGATAACGAAAAAGGGATGGATATATTTGGGGTGGAGAGGACTCCCAATAACGAGCTCTCCATGTATAGATACTTCACCTCCCCATGAGAGGTGTATTTGTAGGTGTGTATCTACCATGTTGTAAGCTACCAACAACCACAACCAATTTATTGCAATATTCCGCTGCCTCACACAATCATTGACAATGATGTTGACGGTAGTACGACTTTTGAATCTTTCAGCATCTCCTACTTGATCGAAGTGATTAATGCTCTTACACTCAAACTACTCGTATAGTGTATGCGGGAAGATGAGTTCTCCGAAGATCATCATTCTTGCATACCTCCCATTTGACTAATTCATTCCTTCGTCTCATTAAGCCAACATGCTTAATGTAGGTGCATGCTATTATCTCCTTTGTTAGACATATATCTACCATGTCACTTGTAAGTATACATGTTACTGTAATTTCTTATTTTGCCACTATATTTTGTATATAATAGTATTGGATCTCAACACTCTTTCATCTAGAATTATTAGCCCAACTATTGATCAAGCTTCTTGCAGCTTGATTATCACAATACATTTCAATTTATCATTTGACCAATTCCAAGCTTAGGTTTTCAAGGAAGTATTTTATCCAAAAAGCATGAGTGGTGGTCATGCTACATTTAATGTATTCTACCTTGTGTGTGTCTAGGTATACATCATTGTTTCATGCTACTTGAAGTAGCAACTGCCCCACCAAACATTAAAATGTAATCCAATATAGATTTCCTAACGTCTATATCCCCTCCGGAATCTACATCGAAGTGTCCTACTATCTCAAGTGATTCATCTCGATACATCATTTTTAGATGTATAGTTCTTTTCAGCTTATAAAATCCACTTTACAACTTTCCAATGTATGGATATGGGATTGCTTTGATGTCTACTAACTAGTCTTACTAGACAAGCTAAGTTAGGTCGAGTACGCATCATTGCAAACATCTAACTTATCTCTACTTGTGTATATGTAATATTTAAATATTCCAGTCACTCTACATACTTTTGTGTAAATGTATGTATGTTAGTTCTTTAATTCTCTAACTAGATATTGTGCTTATTTTCTTGTTAATATTGGTTTTAGCAATGATACACACTTATCGCAAGTCACTCGCATAGTATATATCTTTGACTTGTAGGCTTGAAGATTATTTCAGTATTCAAAATACATGAAAAGATCAAAGTCCTGCTTCAAGAAGTTTCACAATCTTATTGTAATTCGGTTTCTAATGGTATTGCAAAGTTTATTATATCAATTGATTATCATTGCACCCTTGAGAGAGTCAGCAGAGCTTTCCTAATCTAGACAATCTTGGAAAAAGCTCCTAATCAATCAGGTTATACCTCTTAATCGACTAACAGTTAATCGACCAATATTCAATTTGGATCAACTTGACTGCTCGACCAAGCAGTTGTTTCTAGTCGATTACATCCTTATCATCCAATCGAGAGCCCTTATCAATCATCTTTTGAATTCAATTCAATGACTTTTTACAACCATTTTGGTTGATCAACAGAGGCTGATGTGATCAATCAACCTTTCTTTATCAATGAACAAAATCAAATATTCATGATTTCTTACTAGGTTTGTCTTAAATGGTCGTGTATTTTCAAAGGTTCAACCCTACCACTATATAAAAGACCTTAAACCCATTGTTGGGAGACAAAAAACAACTCACGACAACAATACAAAGCATTCTAAATCATTCTCTCTCTGTGTGTGTTCTTCAAGTACTTGCACATTCTTAGACAATATTATGTTTCCGAGAGCTTTTGATTATTCCAATCTACTTATGCTTCATTGATATAATAGTCTAGTAAAATACCAATGATGTCGGTATTACATAAAATATATTATAATTACCTTCAACATAACAGACTTTGCAAGAAATCTTATTATTGGATCCAAGTATGTAAATTTCACCAAATAAAAGGCCAAAAACCTTCATCCTTGTTTCCTCATGCTTCCTGTTAGGTTTCAACTCTAAAGGCCTCATCTTGAGGCAAATAAACTCGACATGAGGAGTCTTTAGGTGCCCCATTATTCTTCGACCTCCAGACCCTCATTGATGGGGCATGGATTCTTTGAGAACCTCCACCAGCTGCGGAGCACCTCCAGGAGCGGATTGGGCATCTCTGGAGCTTGAGAGACTACTAGAACTGTCGGAAAAAAGTGCCAACTCGAACCTTCTTCTTCGTTCTTCCAGCCAACCTCTCCGTTATCCAATCTTGAGAGGCCTCTAGTTTACACAACTATTCGGTTGAGAGTTGCTACCGCCGTTAGATCAGGCTCGGATTTAACCTTGCCCCTTGATTTTTGAAGGGGTATCCACTATCTACAAAGTGTCATGCATCCATGTGATTGTATAGCGTCGTTGGATTGTGCATGGTTGGGAGGGGCACGCAGATCAAGGGATGACTTCTTATGAGTTCCTGTGCACCCACGTATAGCAGAGGCTAGTTGTTCAGCCTAATCGGCATGAGAGAGCGGTGAAGGAGGACCAGAAACTATGTTGATAATGAATCCTCATTTCATCACCTTTATTCTTTCATTTTTTCCTTAAATACCGAGATAAATGCATGTATATATCATTAATTTATCAAAATAAACATTCAATAAGTCACATAAATATTGTATTTAATTCTAAAATAAAAGAATAAAGGAAAGAAAAGAAAAAGAATGAAGTGTCAAAGACACGAAGTGACCCTAGACACCGAGACCCAATCATTATGATGACTTGGTCGATAAGGAATAAAGTAGGAGCAGATAAGTGATGAATCTCCATTCATCATCTTTATTCTATCATTTTGACCTTAAAAACTATAGATAAATACATGTAAATAACATTATTCTGTACAGATTGACATTTATTATTTATTTCATTTAGTGTATGCAAAATATAATTTTTAATGCCAAAATTAAAGGATAAAGAAAAGAAAAAGAATAAAATGCCAAAGATATTTTATGAAACCTAGAGACCTAGGCATCTTGATGACTGGGTTGACAAGGAATAAAGTAGGGAAAGATAAGGGCCAAAAATCCAATAAAATCCTCATTCTCATCAATAAGTCCTATCTGGGACTATTTTATTGTCTGTTATTTATATCTCAAATAAAGAAAATTTGTACTTGAAAGTTGTAGATAAAACTACATAGAAAAACACAAAATAGATTTCACACAAAAATAATATACATTGTATTTTTCATACTCTGAATAAAAATCCAAAGCTTAAACTTTCCAGATCCATGTCTTCTCCATATGAACTCAAAATGTACCAAAATCACCTTTAGCTATATATAACTATATATAATAAAATGATGCAATAAAGTTGTTCAAAAATTACAGATGAAGTCACGGTTCTACTTACGAAATTGCAATAATAAAATAGAATAAAAATAAGGGTACTATTGAGTTTACCTAGACCCGGAGGGGTCTGCATGCAATATACCCAATAGGCCATATTCACCTCATGTGACCCTTAGGCGGCGAGGGTTGGATGCAAACTGACATGATTTCTGGGGGTTCTACTGCAAGTATTCCTTCCGTGCTTGTGTGCCTCACGTGGGGAGGACCTCGGATGTAAATGCCAAAAGAAGGAGGGGCTTGAACACCATTTTTCTCCCTACCCACATGCTTCGCACATTTGGGGGAGGCTTGAGGTGCTTGGCATGGGTGCGGGTGAAGGTGGCGGCTGATGAACGTGTTGAAGACGTAGGTCGAGGATGCTATAGGGGAGGCGGAGCTCTTGTGGTTGCGACGGAGGACGATGTTGCTCCAACAATCAACACACGACTAGGGGTCATCGGGGTGCGGCTATGATGCAAAGTCGGTGATGTTAAGGCACAAAAATGGTTGGTGATAGTAGTCGGAGATGCGAAGGCAAGGTAGAGCCCTTGCTTGATGTTGAGGCAGAGGGTGATGGGAAGCCTAGGAAGCTTGGTGAAGATGAGACGGTGGTGCAACTTGACGTTGAAGACTTGGCTGGAGTCAACGATGGATATAATAGGCGCAAAGTCGGAGGTGGATGGTCGTTGGCTGAGCTGGGAACCGTACGCAGTGGAGCGAGGGTGGCAATGGTTCGATGATCGATGGAGCAGAGTGATAGATCAAGGAGGGAAACAGTGGAGTAGATCTAGAGATGGTGTAAGGGTAAGGGAGAAGGAGTACCTAGAATAGAAGCTCTATGACCAAATGGACGGAGCGGAGCAATCCTGGTGGAGCTGTGACGGTGGCGAGGTCGGATCTCACCGTAGGAAGGAGGAACGAGAGAGAACCAGGCACTGTCTCCACCTGATCAAGTCTCTTGAAGTTGTACCTTTGGAGCTTGGAATGACGGATGTTGTTGTCGGAGGGGGCTTCAGGGTTAAATAGAGGAGGCGAAGGGGGTACCAAAGATGGAAGGTGGGTTTGACTGATGCGGGGTGATCGATTAGGGATTCACGAAGATCGACGAAGGGTGATGGTAGATTGGAAGAGGATCAGAGATGGGGGTCGCGATCGTTGATGGGATCTGATGGTTGTGCAGAAAATGAAGGCAGCACATGATTGGTGTGGTCGGATATGGGAGGTGATGGAGGCGTCGAAAAGGAAAGAGGGAGGTGACGTAATGGCGAAATTGAGGGGGAGGTGGGTGATGTAGAGTAGACGTCCGATAGGACGAGATGGGTTGACCATGATTGCAAACATGGTGAATTATTTATTTTAAATATTATATTTTCTATTTTAATTTTTTAATTAAAATAAAATATATAAAATCCAAAAAAAGTCACACATGGTGGCTCTAAGAGCTACCACATGTCACTCCCACAAAAATCGGAAAATAAATTAAAAAGATAACTAGAAAAGAAATAGAAAATGACTCGGATCAAAAAAATCTTCACGATACTTGCTCGTCCCGATGATATATAAAACTCTCAAATAGATAAAAGAAAAAATTGGTCGTTTGCACGAAGTAATATTTTTGGGGGTACTCTATGTATGTATAATACCTTGATTTTCTAGTTTTGTATATTTTTATGATTTTAAATAAGATAAAATTTAGGAAAATATGAAAAAATAAAAGACAAATATTTACGCATTATTCTATTTGTTTAGATTTTTAATAATTAAGAAAATATGGAAATAAATAAAGTATGACAACGACGACTTTTGTATAGACTGTTAGTGAACACTCAAACTTGGTTAGTTTCTTTGATTTTTGTTTTATGGATTTTTGCACATTCTGATAAAACATTTGTTAAAGAAATAAATGAAAATGAAATAAAATAAAAATCGTTAAATATGTGCATAAAATAATAGATCAAAATCAGGTAAAATACACAATGTACAAAAGATGCCCAAAACTCAGCTTTCACATATGAGCTCCAATTCACCTGAACTTGGTCTTATTTTGAAAGTAATTGAATGCACATTAGTTCAAAAGTGAGTAGGATCAAATCAGACATTATAATATTAAGATAACAGTGTTTTAGTACGATTATCCTGAAATTAGGATTTGGGTTTCTGGTCCATTTATTTATGTTGATGATTTTTTGTATTTCTTTTATTCTTGTTAGTGATATGTACACAATGGAGGTAGTTTCATGTGATTTGGAGTTAGAATGAATTAATTAAAAATTGGTGAAGTTAGCTTATTTTACATGTCAATTGGGCTGGAATTTTTTGGCTTCTTATTTTATGTAATTATGCATGATAAAATGCAATTATTATTTACATATGAATGAATGCTAATTTTGATATATAATTGAAAAATGCAGATGAATTCGGAGAACTGAGCTTAATTATGAATCATACATTCATCAACCCCTTATACTTGAACCGTGTTCATCCCTGAGCAATTAAAGACATGAAATGAGGTGAAAAGAGATTAGGCTCCATACCAAGACCATGAGCAAAAGGTGAAAATTGTGCTAGACACGACCTTTGTATTATTAGTTTGTCAGAACTCATGTGTTAACTAGGGTTTTAAAATCGACAACCTCCATGTTCTACACATCATTGTAACAATTTTGGCTCAAAAGTCATCTTAGATCAATCCTCTTACTAAAGCATACACCATGAACATTGAGCAACTGTCTCATGTGTGTGAAAGGTTTTAGCTCTTCCCATCAAGAATGCCGGAAGACCATGCAAACCTCTCCTCCAATAACTCATCCTCAGTGAGTCAAACATTTCCTTTTCAGTTCAGTCATGTTGTGTTCACAATCGAAAAGGGGAGAAATTGGTAGAAGAAGGGGAAAAGAACTGAAGGGTGGCCAGTGTAGTTACATTTACTTGTGAAGATGACAAGTTTAGCAAAGTCTCCACCAAGATCTATAGGTTGTCTGAAGTTTGGACCTTTTTGGTCAAATATTTATTTGACAGTTGGCTTCTTTTTACTTGGATTTTTGGTAGTCTACGTAGATCTTGTTGTGCCCCTACATATATAAAGTCTTTCTTCTGCACATGTTTTGGGTCTTAGAAAAAAGTGTGCCCAGTTGTCCATCCCTTATATGAAGTTTTATTTCAACCCTTTAGATATCCATGCTATCAGAAAAAAGACACACATGATCTTCCAATACCCCATCTGAGTTGATCTAAGTGTAGTGTGAGAGTACATATTAGTTCTCTATTCAGGAGTCGTACCCATAATGAGGCGGCCGGGTTAGACATAGAGTCAAATTCTGCCCATTGTCATGTGAAACTCCAAAAATTAAGTCAAAGACTCGAAGCTTAAAAACTCCTCTTTCTCGGTGAAGTTCCTCTACAAATTAGGTGGACTATGGTCAAGTCAAGACCACATTCGATTTCTACTCATAACTTGATTCAAAACCCAAGGACTTTTCACTAATGCAGATGCATGTAATACTGGATGAAGTGTGAATGTATGGAATACAGACAATTATATTTTGCTCTATGAGATTTTTAATGCTTTTTTATCAATGCAAGAGATTTTTTTTCAAAAAAGCCATTTTTTCCAAAACGTTTGTTACACACGTAGTGTTAGTTGCAAAACACAAAGTTAGTTAGTATTTTTTATAAGTTAGTTACATTTGTTATAAACAAGAATATACAATTACGCAAAAGTACGAGCTAAGGGTAAAATACATAGTATTATACACACCCCTTATACTTAGCGAGTGCTATGTCCTCAAAGCTCAAGAAGCGTAGAGAATACATAGTTCGGGTTAAGTGTAAGAAAATGGAAAAGAAAAAGAAAAACTAGAAGTTGGCCCGCCCCCCTAATACTTAGGATGTAGAGAATCAAAGTATAGGAGAAGGGCAAAAATAAGGTGGATAAGGAAGTGAGAATTAAATGAGGAGAGTATGTATATATCGGGCATCGGGTCTGCCTATACTTAGGCTCTAGTCAGCCTAAATACGGAAGAAGGGTTGGGGTCGATGAGATCCGGAGAATCACAAGGAGAATGTACATTTGAAATGTCTGAAGAATAAAGATGATATGTACAACTTGTATCAGACTGCTTCTCTTCATGGAGGGTGGTCTAATGAGTCTTCATTGTGCTTGCTCTGCATGAAGCTAATGACCTCGACTGTAGATAATTGTTCTTTAGAATATACGTATGGCTTCAACAATTGTCCATTCACTAGAAAAGGTTGTGCACCGTCTTTGAGCTCGTCAATATGAACACTTCCTTTGTTGTGCAAATCCAGGACAGTGTAGAGACTCGTCCATTTTGATTGAGTTTCCTGTGAAAATCTTTAATTTGGCATTGAACGACCATACTTTCTGCCCAAGGACAAAGGTCTTATGTCTATTGTGTCTATAATGCCATATATTGACCTTATCCTTATAGATCACACTATTTTCATATGTCAGGTTTTGTATTTCTATTAGATCATCCAGATTAAATTCACAGTACAGTTTCCTAAGGTGACAACTCCAATTAATCTTCTTGATTTCACATTCTGATTTGTGAATTAGCTCTGCGGGTAAATGGCATGGCTTGCCGTAGATCATCCTAAAAGGTGAAGTATCGAGTGGAGTCTTCTAGGTTGTCCTATAGGCCATGGAACCTGATCCAAGAACTGAGATCAGTTCTTCCTATCGGGACGAAACAACTTCTGAGGAATAGTTGTCACCTCTCTATTACGAACCTCTGCTATGACATTAGACTGTGGGTGGTAAGGATTGACTACTCTATGTTCGAATTTATATTCCTTAGCCAATGATCTCATTTCTCTGTTTACAAAGTGGCTACGCCATTAGAAATTAAAACCCGTGGAATCCCAGACCTTGCAATAATATGATCCTTGATAAATTTACAAACAGTCTTGTTATCTGCGGTTCATCTTAGGATAGCATCCACCCATCTTGACAAATAATCAGCCACCAGTGCACTATTGTTGGGAAAGGAACCCATAAAATCAATTCTCCATTCGTCAAAAACATCACAGAAAATCATCAATGCATGGGCATTTCATCTCTATATCCAACAGTCCCTCACATTCTTTCACAAATCAGGCACGACTGTACAAAATCATTGGAATCTCTAAACAAGGTTGGCAAGTAAAATCACATTGGAGTACCTTGTGCATGGTTCTCTTTCCTGAATGGTGTCTTACAGCCTCAAGTGTATAACAGTGTGCGAGGACACTCTAGTATTCCTCCTGAGGAATACACCTTCGCCAAATGCCATCTGGACCCTCAAAGAAAAGGAACGGATCGTCCCAGTGGTATTTTCTCAAATTCGACTTTCATTAGTCAATACCACTCTTTGGCCAACCCTAGAGAACTTTCTTGGAGACAAGCTAGTTCACCATGTTGGCGTACCATGGGAGTGAGTTAGTAGCACAAACTGACTTGTCTGAAAAGGTCTCTTGAATTAGTTCAATATCAAGATTATCATTTTGCTCAATTGGGGGAAGATGATCAACCATAACATTCTTTATTCTTGGTTTATCTTTAATTTCCAAATCAAACTCCTGAATTAATAAGGTCCATCTCAGAAGACGTGCCTTCGTACCCTTCTTTTCCATTAGGTATTGGATTGTTGTTTGATAAGTAAAAATCATCACTTGGAGCCTAATATATAAGATATGAATTTCTCAAGGGTCTGAACTACCGTAAGAATTTCCTTTTAAATAACTATAATTTTTCTCTTTGAAGGATCAAAACTTCATTTACGTAGTTAATCGCATAAAGTATCCCGTAACGCCTTTGTCCAAGCACAACCCCAACAATAAAATCTGATGCATCTGTCATGATCTCAAACGCAAGAGACAAGTCAGAAGCTTGTAAGTTGGTGATTCATAGATTTTCCTTTTCAGGAGTAAAAATGCCTCTAGATACTCGTGATCTGACAATGAACTCGGTCTATTTCCTTAGGACCTTGGTTAGTGGGTAGGCGATCTCATCGCAACCAGAGTACCGACATCTTGGTGCGTCTGTGTGGACTACAGACAACTGAATTTAACGACTAGGAAGGACCATTTCTCGCTTCCCTTCATTGACCAGATCATTGAGTGATTAGACTTGAAGGAATATTTTTGTTTCTTAAATGTTTAATCTGGTTACAATCAATTTGACATTGCTCCTGGATATCAAGAGAAAATAACCTTCACATGTCCATTTGAGATACGCCTTCCACAGTGTATCGTTCGATTTTGTGCAATGCTCCAGTAGCTTTTCAGCGATGCATGTTTCCATATTCGCAGATATGGTTGGAAGTTTTCTTGAGATTTTCATGGACGACTTCTCAATCTACGGAGACAACTTCAATAAGTGCCTATCTTGTTTATACTGGGTCTTGAAGAGATCCTCTGAAGTGAATCGTGTGCTCTCGTGGGAGAAGATCCAGTTATGATGAAGGAGGATATTGTGTTATGCCATGTCATATCAAAATGTGGCATCGAGGTAGACCTTGCGAAGATGGAGCCATTTCTAAACTCAAGCCACCAATAATTTCAAGCAAGTCAGATAATTCTTAAGGCACATCAGTTTTTATCGATGAAAGACTTTAGCAAAATAGCCCGATCGCTGACTGAACTTCTAGGTAAGGAGGCAGATTTTATCGTTGATGACATAGTCCTCTAGGCATTCAATTAGTTAAAAGAACTAGTTACCCAGGCCCATGTCCTTCAATATCAAAATTGGTCTCTTCCATTTGAGATCGTGACAGATGCATCATATTATGCCATTGGAATGATTTTAGGACATAGAAGAGATAATCTGCAATTTGTAATACACTATGCTAACAGAACTCTAGATGATGCTCAGAAAAACTACATTGACACTGAAAAAGAGCTTTTAGCAGTTGTCTTTGCTATGGAGAAATTCAGATCCCACCTTCTTGTATCCAAAGTAATCATTTATATAGACCATTCTACCATCAAGTTCTTGCAACCAAGAAGGTTAATAAATCGAGACTCATTAGATGGATCCTTCTGCTCCATGAAATTTGATCTTGAGATCTATGACAAACCTGAGCTAAAAATGTGGTGGCAGATACTTTATCAAGATTGGCAGAGCCTGACACTACTGAGATGAGTTTATTACCAATTACAGAAACTTTCCCAGATGAAGATATTATGTCAGTCACCTCACTCCTCTAGTTTTCCAATATTGTGAATTATCGTGTATCTAAGACAACTCCACAAGATTAGACGAAGATAAAAGTCGACAAATTTTTATTGAATATTCATTTCTACTAGTGGAAGGATCTGTATTTCTTTCGTGAAGGGGCAGATTGCATCTGGAGGAGGAACATTCCTCAGGAGGAAGTTCAAAGTTTCCTCAAGCATTGTCGTGCCAGAGAATCAAGAGGACACCACTCGAAAGAAGAATGACAACAAAAGTTCTACAGTGCGACCTTTGGTGGAAGATTCTATTCAAAGATGCAAGAGACTTTGTTAAACATTGCACTAACTGTTAGAGATTGGGCAGAACTATTAGAATGAGAGACATAATGCCCTTAAAGTACACTCAGATTTCAGACATGTTTGACGTGTGGGGCATTGACTTCACGGGCTTATTCCCCTACAGTCAGAGTTTTGAGTATATTATTCTTGTCATCGACTATCTGAGTCATTGGGTGGAAGCTATCCCAACTCGATTCGTCAATAATCAAACCATCTGCCTGTTTTTGAAAGAGAATATCATTGTAAGGTTCAGGATCCCCAAAATTCTTATATCAGATGGTGGTAGACATTTCATTAATAGAGAGGTGAATAAGCAGACATAAGAATTTTGCATATAACATTGTGGCACCTCTCCGCACCATCCAAAGTCTAGTGGTCTAGCTAAGTGTTCAATAGAGAGATAAAGACAATCCTACAGAAACTTGTGTGAACTGATAGGAAGAATTGGTCACAACTCCTAGATTTCCATTCTTTGGGCCTATCGGACTGCATACAAGTCACCATTAGGAATGTATCCCTATTGCCCGGTGTATGGTACGCCATGCCATTTGCACGTAGAACTCATTCACAAATCTTTGTTGGCAATAAATGTCTTTATTTGTATTCCAAGAAGGGCAGAAAGAACAGAAAGCTTGATTTAAATTGACTTCTCTAATTTCGTGAGCAGACATATGATAACAACCTAATGTACAAGAAGAAGGTCAAGAAGTAGCACAACAAGCACATCCACGGCAAGAATTTTGAATCGGGTCAGAAGATTTTGTTGTTTTATGTAATGATTAAACTATTCCTAAGGAAGTTGAAGAGTAAGTGGACCCAGCCTTTCATAGTGAAGCACGTACGTGACAATAGAAACATTATTATATCTGATTTGTTAGTTGTCACACATAAAATTGTGATTAAAACAGAGTTATTAGAGCCTTATCTCTGGCATGATATGTTTTTGCCTGTGGCTGATTCCATTCAGGTGGTCTATGATGAAGAACTTACAACCGCGACATCAACACAATCACGCGAGGCCATCAAAAACATTTTTGATTAGTTAATTTTTTCCTTCTTTTCTTCTTTTGTTCTTTCATTTTCATTTTTCAAATTCTTGCTTGTGTGTTGCAAAATCTTTTTGAAATGGTTTGAAGAATGTTTGAAAATGGCAGTAAAATCTTTTTGAAAAATCTGTTGAAAACTTTTTGGAAAGAATTTTTAAAATATGTTCAATCTTTACAATTTTTTTTGTAAAAATTTCTTTCTTGTTTGAAATAAAAATTTTGAAAATATATTTGAAGATGATTTTGAAAATGGTTGGAAAACTAGTTTGAAAAATCTATACATACTGTATGAAAAATCATTGCAAAATGGTCTTCAAAATTTTTAAATATTTGTAAACCATATTTGTCAAATTAGTTTGTAAAATAAAAATCCAAAATGTTTGTAAAATCATTCAAAATATTTTGAAAAATATGTGTATAATTTGTGCAAAATAAATTCCTTTACAAACCTCGTATATACAAACCTATAAATTCTTAACAAACTCTTGTAATTGATGAGATGCACTCATGTGTAAGTACTTGTACATATTTCTTTTCTTAAAACTTTTTATTTTCAAAAATCCCTAAAAATTTGCAAAATTAAAAATCCCAAAAACATTTGCAAAATATTTTTCAAAATTGCATAATTTGCAAAAACATTTCAAAAATTCATAAAAATTACAAAATAAAAAATGGAGTAATAGAAATATTTTCTTGCATTGTATGAGTATTTGCATTTTTCAGAATAACATAGATAATTGAAAAAAGTCTAAATAAAGTATGAAGATTGGAGCTTGGAATAGACCTTAAAATATTTAATTTCAGAGGGACCCATTGAGGGCTGGAATTAGATATATTTCAGGTCACCTAGGCTTAAATCTTTTGATTTCATAAGACTATGTTCATGAGTCAATTCAATATTTTGAAATAGACCTATTCATACAATCTGTAAAACTCTTGAGATAGTGACTTGACTAGAAACCATGCACTTAGCTCAACTCAGATGGACTGTTGAAAAATCTTAGAGTCTAAGTAGGGACGATGCAAGGCCTCTTCGTCAAGGGTGGCTCAGAAATCATATTGGGGATTGCTGACACTGGTACCCTAATCCACTTCCTACGTTAACAGTGATATCTAAAGACTAGAGACGGATTGAGATATTCAATGGACGAGGAATTGTCTACCAGCGTAACTTTTCCAAGATCCCAAAAAATAGGCAGAACAAAAGATGTTATATCCACCAGGGCACAAGTAAGAATGCATAAGCTATACAAAGTGAAAGAAAATATCCAAAGAAGCCTACAATAAAAAATTCCACAAAAATCTAAGCTTTGGAAAAACCTGCTCCTTGGTGAAGAATCAGTTACACAGACTTACTCATAAGAGAATGAAGACTACACTAGTCCATTCTCACTTTTTTTCTCATTCTTCTAATTTCTTCGCCCATTCGCTTGTAAAGACTGGGAGCACATGACCTTAGAAGGGAATATCATCTCCATGAGGATGAGTTACCCGAAGAGCAGATGCCTCGATAGTTCAACGGTTTTGTCTGGGGAGGGATGAACAAATTCATGCATATGGTTCTATCACTTCAACGTAGCAGGAGTATGCAACTAAGAGGAGTATGGAACCTAAGGGTTTTTATGTCACACTCCCTAACTTCTATGTGGTTTAGAATACACCATTAATCCAAAGGGCTTCTCTGAGCTCCAAACTTTTATGTTATTAAAAAAAGTTTAAAAGTCGACAATTATTCCAAGTTATTTCTTTTTCTTTTCTTTATTTTCTTTTTTACACGTATACACATAAGTGTTTGCAAGGGACTGGCAAAGGAAAGTATAATGGGTGCTGAATCTCCATTTCATCAACTTTATTCTTTCATTTTGACCTTTTAAACCTATCTAAATTCATGTATATATCCTTAATTTGTTAATATAAATACTATGTAAAATGTATAAAATACTGTATAGAATACTGTAAATTATTGTATTTTAGACCAAAATGAAAAAGAATAAAGAAAAGAAAAAGAAATAAAATACCATAGGTGCTAAGTGACCTAATCCCCTGAGACTCAATCATCATGATGTCTTACTCAACAAGGAATAAAGTAGGGGGATAGGACGACCAATTGTACATATTACATAGTCTAAAAACCCAAAAATATAGTCCAATAATAATCTTTCTGGGACCCATTATATTTTATATTATTTATACATCGACTAAATAAACTCTATGCATGAAAGTTGTAGATAAAAATACATAGAAAAAATACAAACTTTATTTCACTTTAAAGCAATATAAAGTGTACATTTTACACGCAGAATAATAATCTAAAATCCAAATTTCCCAAACCAGTGTATCCTCCATATGAACTCAAAATGCAGCAAAATCAATTTAATTGTATATAACTTTTAATAAGCTATTTAGTGAATGTAGTTTCACCTAATTTGGAGTTTATATGCAAAACTTAGGTTTTGGACCCCTATTATACAAATATAACATGAAAATTTTCATTTTAGTTATTCTTTATACTTTTCATTATTTATATGCTTATAATTTTGTAAATTTTTTTATAGTGTATGTTCATATTTATAATATAATAAAAACTTTAAAAACTAAATTAAAATAAAATAATATATAAAAAAAGTCATAAATGAATTACCAATACTTATGCATATGTAATTTATACCTATAATAAAATAAGTGTACAAAACACATTAGGAAAATAAAAGAAAATATAGTTATGTATATTTCAATCATTTATAAATATATAAATTAAGTATATAAAATATAAAATATAAAATAATAATAGAATATGTACTTGTAAAAGGTAACTTGTATTAAACAACATCATAAAATAAATAAAAATATAAATTAAATACTACAAAAAATAAAACATTTTTTACTTTATAATCTAAAATTAATAAATTTATTTACTATCATTTATCAATTTTACAAATAATTTTTGGTTATCTTTTCCCTGTTTGGTCCATGTGGACCAACCAGGGACATCGTTTGTTGACTGACAGGTTAATTGCCTACCTTAGGCTTTAATTTCTGTCAGAACTTCACAATCAGCCCAACTTCTCCCTATTTTCACTCCTTCTTCGTGAATCCTCACATCTCGAGCTCCTTGTTCCTGCACACCTCCCATGTCTGTCCTCTTCGGACCCATTCTCACTAACCCTCTCTCCCTCTCACACCATCGTCCCTTGAAACTCACCATCTTCCTGTCTAGAAATAAACAACCTCTTCGTCATTTTTGAGTTTGATCCCTCTTAATTCACTCTTAGCCCTTCAAATCACCCCTAGAGCTTTGAATTAGTGACACCAATGCAGATCTAGTGATTTGCAGTGAGGAGGAATGAAGGAGGAGGTGCATCCAACCCATCACTGGATCTCAGCCCAGTGTTCCTGCTTCATCAACTTACCATTGATTAAAGGCTAGTTCTTTAGCATTTATTGGTAATAGCTTACCTCTAGTTTCACTTCTTGCATTTAATTTCTAGGTTAAGCATGTCATTAATCCTAACTTAGAAAACTTACAAATCCCTAGAGCTTGAGCTCTAGGGAAAGTCATTATCATTCGACCGTCAACTCACCCTGATCCTCACACTATCTCACTCCCCCTCGTCTTCGCCATAGATTACGCACCTCTTCCAAGGCAGATCCATCATGGATCTGGGAATCAGAGCTCCATTTTCCGCCCAATGTTGGAGCTCCACCTTCATTCCATTTCACCCACCTTTTTTTCTAACCCTTGGGTCAAGGAGATAGCCCTCGAGCCCATTAGTTGTTTGGTGTACGGCTGCTATCCCAAAGGTCCCTCTTGGAGCGGTAGAAGCAACTGGACAAAAGCTCCAAGTTATTTGGAGCCATCAAGGGTTGCTGAGCCCCATCGGGCCCCCCAAGGAGCCCTCTGCACATAGGAAGCTCAACTCAGTACTGGGCTTCTTAGAGGAGCATTCATCTATCGGAGCATGAAGAAACCAAGAATTCAAACCTCGCCTGTGAGCAGTTCCTTATATGTTCTTCCTAACCCCCCCGTCCCCAACCGTTCGATCAAGAACAATGGTCTAGATCTAATCTGGACCACTAAATCTCATCGAAAGGGTACGCAAGGACAACTGTTGGAGTGTCCACATGGCAGCACGACAACGGCCCGATCCTAAACATTTAAGTAGGTAAATTTCATAGGACCCCCTTCGTATTTTTGTAATAGCTAAAAGATCATGTAAATATTTCATAATGCATAAAAAGTAGTGGGTAAATTGCATGTAAACCCTCAAGAATTTTAAATATTGTAGATTAATCCCCTATCACATACCTCACGTGACGTGGCCCTCGTAAATTTTGTAATTGTGTTTTAGTATTAGTTAAAAACTTTTGGATATTTTGCACTGTAACCCCTGACTTTTGTTTTAAATATAAATATACCCCTACAAGTTCAAAAATTTGTGTGTTCTTTAATTTTTGTACCAAATGTGTTCCTTGAGTTTGACACCCTACCTACTTGTCCCCTGTACACTATTTTGTAGGGGTTAATGAATTTTGATTCACACCTGATTGTTCAATTTTTGATATTATGTGTGTTGATTGTTGATTTAGCCTCTTGGTCTCTCATACTAGTTGACACATTGTTGGTCTATCCTTGTGTGGACCACAAGACTACTCTTGAGATTTTCGGCTAAACAATAGCCTATACCACATTCCTCTACGCGATGTTCTCTCTGTGATTTGACACTACATACTTGCCTATAGATATTTATGTAGAGATATAATAAATTTTAGCTCACACAATGGGTTAATTGTTGTTGATTCGCTTGGATTTGATATTGCATGTTGTGAGAGTGGTCGATACAATGATTGTTGGATCTAATTTATTGGTCATTGTGAGCTCTCCAATATCAGACCTTTGGTACCTCGATCATAGCTCTTTGAGACATACACATGTTGATCCAATTGTTGGATCATAGAGGCTGATGCTGGGTTAAATATCAAAAAACTCAGATTGATGACTCAACTACATTGTCAATTAATTATCAATAAAAGATCTTTAACTTGACAAGGAGATGGCAATCCTCACTCCATAGATTGGCATCCAACCAGCCTCTTGATGTAGGTCCTCTACATAAGAATATAGATTTAGAGGTGTTGGATAAGTTACATCAAAGATGTGACTTACAAAGACGGGGATTACAAAGATCTATATCATATGCTGTCATGATATAGGCATGCATCCTCTGACCATAGATAGGTATATCATTATATGTATGAATATGCACATTTGGCATATAATTAGGTTGATGACATTATCAAGTTCTATATGCACACAAAGACATATGATTAATACGATCTCTCAAAGAGATCATACATGTTTATTACTAACCGGAAGACATGAGCCCACTCATGAGATATCGGGATAAACCAAATTCCTTCTATATCATCTTTCTCTGAAATCAAGACTCGATTTATAGGTTTGATATATGCTTTTGGAAAATATATGATCAATACAAACTCCCAATAATCGAGGGAGAAACTTAGTGATATAACTCTGAAGAAGATAAGTCAAATGATATCAGAATTTAAGTTTAATCATAATGTTCTAATATGCAGGATGTACGAGCATTAGGAATACTCGAGGGTGATGTGATCTTAAATTGATCGTATACCATGGGCACTTCTATTCGAAGGGAGTGATAAAATAGGTTTAGATTTTAGTAACTCCATTCAGTGAACTTGTTGTCCAATGTTAGTCCAAATTTTAGACATTGTCCTGAATGAGATTTAAGTACAATGACAATATAGGATACATTGTCTAATATGACCAAACAACACTTAGAGGTCTGTTGTATTTGATATAAGATTGAATGTCCAAATCCAAGTCGCTATGCATGGATAATACAATTATCCTGACCATATCTCAAAGTATATATAGGCACACTATCCACGAAATAGTTCATGGATCATTTCAAAAAAAAATTCCAATTATTAGTACAAGATAGAGAATTGGAAAAATTAATTGGATTTAATTATCTAGAATAAAACTAACGTAGATAGTGATATGCGCTTTTTTGTAATAGTGTGTATATGATCCACATTCTCATTTGGAGACTTCTATGTGAGTATGATTCACAAGTTTTATTGTTTACGTGAATTGGATTCACATTTCAATATAAATGTAAATATATTCTATATCTTATTAGGGAAGTATGAGTATGATTGATTTTATACAAAGGTCTAATTTGTAAATGTTGCAAATTATTTTTTAATTGATTACATTTTAAAAAGCAAATATATGCATGAATAAATAAAAAGGAAGTCCTAATCCCACAAGGGTTGGACCTCCATGGTTGTTACACCATGTTGGACGTACCCTCCCCCCCCCTCCCTGGGATATCAAGACTCCTTTTTCTAGTTTTAATTCAATGTTTGTTGTATTTTTGAAATTATTAATTAAATAATTAGAATTGATAATGTGTTATCAATTATAATCCTATTAGAGGTTTGTTGCCTCATCTAATCTTGGTAGTTGATTAATAGATTAGTATAGCAATTCTAATAGTCTATTTTTGTACAAAAGGACGGTTGACCCCTACCTTTTTTGTACAAGAGTTGGAAACACATGAATATCCCCCTCCCTCTCTCTCAATGGCATCCCCCCCCCCCCTCTCTCCCCTTCGTTAAGGACGTCCGCCCCAAGGTTGATGAGGAAGAAGGTCGGATAGTTTCTCTAAATTGTAAGAGTTAGGGGATTCATTCCCATGCCCACAAGTTATTTCTCCATCAGATCGGAGTTAAACACAAGATCTCTTGCTTTAGATGTTAGAGGATCAAAACATACTTCAAGAGAT
This sequence comes from Ottelia alismoides, assembly GCA_037367405.1. NCBI lineage: Eukaryota > Viridiplantae > Streptophyta > Magnoliopsida > Alismatales > Hydrocharitaceae > Ottelia > Ottelia alismoides. Next base: position 479,562 of record JAZKJV010005562.1, on the reverse strand, counting down.
GAGTTTGTCCTCATGTGAATTTGATGAAATAGTTGGGAATGGTTCCCAATCCATGTTTATCTTTATTTTATTTTTAAACTCCTTTACTCTTTAGATGCATATAATGAATCTATTGGTTCGATTGGATACGATTCGATCTTCACGCTTCCGTGATGCGAGGCCTGCAAATGTCCATTCAATCATCGATTCGACTGGTCGATCTTATTGATCGGACCATGAAAATAAAAAATCGATACCAGCAATCTTGTTCTTGAGGATCTGACTCTAGGGATTAGGAAGAAGATGTTGACACCCAACGTGAAGGAGCAAGTAGAGGGTATCACTAATGAATGGAGGTAGGAATTCGAGAGGAGAGGGGGCATTGACACGAAGAGGTCGTCAGACGCGCAAACATACCTGTAGCATGTGGCGACGTCCGATATTGCAAGAGAGGAGGATAGGGGGTTGTACCATAGGCTCATCGCCAGGTTGTCATGGAGGAAGCAAATGCCGAGGCTTGCGGTGGAGCTTGACATCTTCTATGTTGATCATCACCTTGGATTTAATTTGTTTAAACTTCAATTCGAGTCCATTTTCAAAGGAGGAGAGAAGGAGGATATTCTTTGTAAATTTAATGAACAAAAAGGGTTAGTTGATTTCTTAAAAAAGAATCCACTTTATTTTAACGGTAAAAAGGATGTGAGTTAACCACATGGTATGCAGAGTAAGAGTTAGCATGTTTACGAAATTGATGCGATAATTACGATGTTTACTACGTGCAGAAGGTAATTATCAAAGTTTATATCATTTTCGGCATTAAAATACCTTATGTACTCAATGTGATTTTGATATAAACCGTTTTTTGTGACGTAAAGATTTTACCCTTAAAAGTCTAATCTTATTACGTAAGAATATTTTTTTGCAAGATGGGTAAAAGACAAGAGTATTTGAAACGGCTTAGATTGTGTTGCAAAAGAGACTTAGATAAATGGGGGAGAGGTAAAGATAATGGAGGTAGAGGGCACCGAGTGGAGGGGGACGGGGACAGCTCGACATGCGCACATACAAGACAACACTAGCCATTGCGATCAAATTCAATCAAAGTGGAAGGACCAACCCTACGCAGATACGCAAAATCTCTACTCATCCATGGCCATTCTATGTGCTGCTCGTCTGCTTTAGGACCATAGGGAGCAATCCATTGAATCATCTCCATGGCTTATGGAATCTCAACCAGTTGTCTTCCACATGACCTAAGGAAATTAATTGATAAAAATGGCCTTCTCTTCTGGGCCTGTGTTCGCCTCATCCTATACTGCTAGGCCTCAAATGCGTTACGACTTACGAGGCAAAGGGTCTTCGGTTTCTATAAGATTGGAATTTTGATAATATCAACTTGATGACTCGGCAAGAACTGGAGAAAGCTTCAGCTTCTTCTCAGATACTGCAATGATTGGATTGGAAAGTAAATCTTTGACCAAATCGGAACAGTATCAAAGGCATCTCTGATAATTTTAACTAAGTTCTTTTTTATTGCATGACGACGGCAAATGGAGAGATGGACGGTGGCCTATGTAGCACACCGGGAATAGAACAACTAGAGGGCAAAACGATACAGGTTATAGCATCAGGGAATCTTATTGCACGATAAACATAATTGAATTTTTTAGGATAATAAAAAAAGAAAACAAACTAAAACACATAAACTTTAAAATAATTCATGATAAGATAAAAAGAGATAAAATAGTCAGTTGATTGTTTCTTTATCTCTTAATTAAGTCCAGTTATTATTATTAATTATCTTACGGATTGTGCTTATAAATAGCATGGGACTCCAATGACTTCCCCACACATTGCTCTTTGTGAGAGAGAATTTTAGAGAGAGAGAGAAGCCGACGACGATATTCTTTTGTCATGTCGTTTCTGAATTCAACATCGACAACCTTCTCCGTCAACGTTGGAGTTTTGATTCGACGAATTGGAGGAACAAGGACGTGATGGTGGAATCTTGGTCTATAAATTTCTTGCGTCGGTGAGGTATGTGTCGCACACATAGGATCGTTAAGCGATGTTTTATATTAATCCTTATTTTAGAATGATGATAATAGACATATGTGTCGAACCTATAGGAATAATATACGATGAATCGATTTATTTGTGCTTTCCGAACATAATTACTAAAAGTGCTCATACACGACATTAACATGTATGCGCATGTATTGTTGGAAAATAAGAGAGAGAAAACATGCATCTCCACCGCATCCAGAAATGCATCCAGAAATGCTCTCATGCTGAGCAATAGAAATAAAATATATTACAAGGGTAAAATGGGGCTGCCCCCATGGGGGAAGCTAACTTAGCTCCCCCGCCTCTTTTTGCTCAATTTTTTTATTTTTTTTGAAAATTTCTTTCGTGGATTTTTATCAATATATCCCTATATTATGTTATTGAATTTCATGCGAAACAGAGACTCCTACGGCCTCCATCTAGAAGGGCCGTTTTTAGTAATTCTGTTACCGTTAAAAAATGATTGTCTGGATGGATGTCGTAGGAGTCTCTGTTTCGCACGAAATTTTAATGACATGTAGGGATATAATGATGATATTCCACGGAAGAAAATTTCAAAAAAAATAAAAAAACCAAGCGTAATGGAGCGGAGGAGCAAAGTTAGCTGCCGCAGGGGGCAGCCTTATTTAACCCATATTACAATCATCCTCTGCGAACAACCAGGTCCATAATGATAGATAAACGAGAATGCACGTTCACAGATCATGTGCTTCATGTCAATATTTTTTTAATGTGTGTTTGATAGTTCTGTTTTTTCGGATAGTAATCACTCACAGTATAACAAAAAAATACAAATACGAACTTTATTTGTATGGAATACCTGACAAGATACCTTGCCATTCGTGCGTGCTTTCAGTGTATGTATTTTGCACTAATCATCGTAGAAAAAAATGACAATAATACTGTGAATTCATTGATCTTGTTTCTGATTGATATAGGTCAACTTCTATCTTTTATTTCCTTTGTCGTTGGAATTGTATGCATATTCAATCTCATATATATACATTAAGTTACGGATAAAGATTATTGATTTTCACATTATTGTATCACGTATTGACACCTCAAAACAAGTCTGTATAGTCGTCGTTGACGGGCATCTTATGAAACTATTCGTTGTATAAATATCTGAGGTGATAGACTTTATGCAACAATACATGGATAATATTTTTGTGTGTTAAGTATTTAACCTCATGCTATGTACTTCTTAAAAATGTTTAGCATTTACAGCATAGGTAAATTATGTAAGTTGTTTTGACACATATATCAAGATGTTCTTCATTGTTAAAGTAATGTTTAATTTCATATTAGGCAACATTATTATGCAGGGTTATGAAATTATTAAAGTCAACATTGACATATTAGCACTGACTCGAACTAAGGGGTCGTAAGGGCCTAAAGGGTCAACACTTCCCGGAGTCGTGAGGGAAAAGATAAGTCCTCTACAGTTGTAGCTACACTGTCATATTATGTATTGTTCATGGACCGCTTGTGCCTGCGGTAAACCATGAAAGCCGCCTAAGAAATAACAATCAAGACCACTCTAAACATGAAAAATGTCATGGGTATATGTGCAATATATGTTAATATTATGTGCATATATACAATTATGTTATTGTTATGGACATATGTGTAACTTCTGTTAATGTTAAGTGCACGCGTGCAATTTATACTAATGTTATGGTCATATATGCAATTATGTTAATGGTATGTGCATATGTGTCATTTATAATAATTTTAAGGGTACATGTGTAATTATATTATTGTTAAATGCATATGTGCAATTTATGTGAATATTATGGACATACATGCAAATATGGTAAAACTTACGAGTATTTGCGCTAATATGTTATGTGATTCATGGTTATGAAGGGAATTTAGTTATATGAATTAAATAAGTTGATTTATGATTCATATGATAATGACTTTTGTGACTTGTTTCTACGCTAGCCGGCTTGATCCCAACTCGGCATAGACTGAGCGTTATGCTCATAACATGTATTGTTAATCTTTTTCAAAAGAACGTGAGGATTAGATCATTAACGGATTAAAGGAGACGACATAGTCTTCAAGAAGTAGGATCGGTATGGATCTACTACGGATTTGTTTTGGAAGGATGTCTTTTATGCCCACTGGAATAAAAAAATCGTGGATACGATTTCATGTAGTTTATTTATCATTTCTTTTAATTAAAGAACTCTTGGAATTGTGACTTTATTATGATTCTGGAAAAGTTTTTTTAGTTAGTTCTTTACTGCTCTTTCATGCTATGATTGCTATAAGTAACGATCTTGAGATTGTCCATTTTATTCTCGCTTCTGCATCATTCTCGAACGATCGGTTTCGTTACAAGTGGTATCAGAGCAGGAGTTCATCTAGACATAGGACATCCTACCAAATCAAACTTAGATCCACTAGTATTAGGAAATATTGGTATTTAACCGTAAAGTTCACATTTGGTCATTGCAGATGGCCCCTCGTCGTGGGAATGAGGCAAATGGAGATCGTGACTCTTCGTCATGACATGTCTATGGACATGCAACGACAAATGCTAGAATTGATAACCATGATGACGCAACAACAAAAGCATCAATGACATAGCTCTGGTGGATTGGCCCTAAAAATTTTCATACAGCATGACCCTCCTATCTTTAAAGGAGAACCTGAACCAGATAAAGCTAAGCATTGGTTGGAGGAAACGGAACTTGCTTTTGAGGCAATCGATTGTTTTGAGTAGAAGAAGGTGATATTTGGCACTTATCATCTACATGACAATGCGAAAGAATGGTAGGCTTCTTGTAAAAGCACACACTTTGCTGATCAAACCACCATTGAATGGAAGTACTTTAAGGAATGTTTCACCGAACATTACATTCCGCAGCATGTTCGAGATGCAAAAAGATTGGAATTTATTGAGCTTCGACAAGGTATTTTGTCAGTTGAACAATATGCTTTCAAATTCCAAGAGCTGGAAAAGTACGAAAATGGATATGTGAAAATGAAAGACAACGTGCTAGGAAATTTGTTGAAGGCTTGAATTCCTTATTGGGCATAAAGGTGCTCAATAGAGGTCCTCAGACTTTTTCTAATGTAGTTTCAGCGGCTGTGGAGATTGACTCGATATATAAAAGGATCCAACAACAAGTGGTGGAAAACGTTCCCATTCTACCGACAATAAGAAGGGTAAGTATGATAAGGATGAAGGAAAGAAGTCCCGAATTAAGAATGCCACAAAACATAAGCCAATATATCCTCTATGTCCTCATTATGATAGAAGGCACAATGGAGAGTGTTATATGCTTATAGGAGCTTGCCTGACTTGCAGACAGAAAGGTCACTTTATTAGAGACTATCCCAAGAAGAAGAAACAGAACTCAGGAGATCAAAAAAATATGTCAAGGGAAGGGTTTTCACTTTGCCTACTGGAGAGGAGGAAGATATACACGCTACAGTAGAAGGTACTCTTTATATTGTAGACCATTTGAGCTATATTTTATTTGATTCTGATGCATCGCATTCTTTTATCTCTCATAGATTCGCCAATAAGTTGAATTTTGAGGTTATTGAACTTCCATATACACTTAGTGTGACTTCACGAAAGGGTAAACACTCTACTTTGGGAACCTACATGGCCGATGTACCTGTCCTTTTTGAAGGATACAATCTACCAGCTAACTTGATATTGCTAGAGATGAAAAATTTTGATATTATTTTGGATATGGACCGGCTTTGGGAGCACTATGCAACCATATATTGCAGCCAAAAGAAGATGGTTTTTAATAACCCACATATGACAAAATTTGTCATTCGCAGAGACAAAAAGAGAAGTCAGATGATTATGTCAGCTCTAAGAGCATACCAATTGATAGGTACCAGGTGCACGACTTATTTGGCTAGTATAATAAGTACGAAACCCTCTATGGTGCAACTTGAGGATTTGGATGCCGTGCAAGATTTTTCGGATGTTTTTCCAGATGACCTCCCGGGTCTTCCGCCTAGAAGGGAGATTGACTTCACTATTGATGTATTACCGGGTACTATACCCATCTCTAAGGTACATTATAGAATGGCTCCTGCTGAGTTGGATGAGCTGAAAAAGCAATTGCAAGAACAATTAGATAAAGGGTTCTTGAGACCAAGTATTTTTCCTTGGGGCGCTCCTATCTTAATCGTGAAAATGAAGGATGGGTCCCTTACGATCTGCATTGATTACAGAGCACTGAATAAAGTCACCATAAAAAATAAGTACCCTCTACCTCGCATTGATAATTTATTTGATCAATTGCAGCAAGCAACGGTCTTCTCCAAGATTGATCTTCGGTCTGGTTACCATCAACTCAGGATAAGGAATGAAGACAAATCAAAGATAGCATTCGGGACAAGATATAGGCACTATGAATTCTTAGTGATGTCTTTCGGCCTCACAAATGCGCCAGCTGTATTTTATGGAGTTAATGAATAGGACATTCTGAGAATACCTGGACAAGTTTGTGATTGTCTTTGTTGATGATATTTTGGTTTATTCACTAGATATGGAATAACATTAAGTGCATCTTCGATTATTTCTTGAGATATTACAGCAACACCAGCTTTATGCTAAATTATCCAAATACGACTTTTGGCTTCATGAAGTTGCATTCTTTGGTTATGTTGTATCCAAGAAGGGTATTTCTGTAGATCTTACGAAGGTGAATGCTGTTTTAAATTGGAGTTTGCCCAAGTATGTCTCTGAAATCCGCAATACGATATTACAGGAGATTCATCCAGAATTTTTGTAGGATCTCCCTACCTCTGATCTGATTGTTGAGAAAGGACATAAAGTTTGAATGGTCTCAAAAGTGCGAACAAAGCTTTCAAGAGTTAAAGAAAAGATTAATGACTACTCCTATTCTCACACTACCATCGGGTAGTGGTGGATTTGTGGGTTACACAGATGCATCAGGCTTCAGTTCGGGATGTGTCCTCATGCAGCATGAGAAAGTTGTGGCATACGCTTCCCGGCAGTTGAAGGAAGCTGAAAGAAATTACCCGACACATGATTTAGAGCTTGCAGCGGTAGTTTTTGCACTAAAGATTTGGCGTCATTATTTATATGGACAGAATTTGAGGTTTTATTGATCACAAAAGTCTCAAGTATATCTTCTCGCAGAAGGAACTGAATATGAAACAAAGACGATGGTTGGAGTTTCTATCAGACTATGATCTTTCCATTGAACTACCATCCAGGAAAGGAAAATGCAGTTGCTGATGCTCTAAGCAGGAAATATGAAGGTGAGCTCACAAGTATGAAATTACAATGATAACTAATAAAAGATTTAGAGGAATGGAACCCTTTTATTGAAAGAAAGATTAGAGTTCTTATGGCTGGAATGAAGATCCACTCATCATTAATAGAGAAGGTTATCTTGGCTCAGAAGGATGATAATGAACTTCAAAAATTGATAACCGCTTCTCAAAAAGAAGGATTAGATTTCTCAATTGGGGTAGATGGAGCATTGAGGTTGTGTAATAGACTGTGGGTTCCTAATAATAGTGAACTAAAGCAAGAAATTCTTGAATAGGCTCACAGGTCCATGTATACCATTCACCCCAGTACAACAAAGATGAATAAAGACTTACAACGGAAATTTTGGTGGTCGAAGTTGAAAAGGGATATTGTAAAATCTGTATATGTGTGTCTTATTTGTCAACAAGTGAAGATTGAGCACCAGAAGCCTGCAGGTCCTTTGCAATCACTAGAGATCTCCGAATGAAAATGGGAGCATATCACTACGGATTTTGTTAGCAGATTACCAAAGACAAAGAATGGTCGCTTTGACACTATTTGGGTGATTGTTGATTGCTTAACGAAGTCAGCACATTTCTTACCCATCATATTAGATCAATCTACAGAGAGCCTTGCTGAATTGTATGTGAACAAGATAGTGAAATTGCATGGTGTTCCGGTATCGATCGTTCCAGACAGAGACACGAGATATACCTCTCGGTTATGGAAAAGTGTGTAGGAGTTTTGGGTACAAATTTGAAGTTCAGCACATCATTTTATCCTCAAATCGATGGACAATCTAAAAGAACAATCCATACATTGGAGGACATGTTGAGAGCTTGTGCCGTAGACTTTGGTGGAAATTAGGATAGACATTTACCTTTGATCGAATTCGCATATAATAATAGCTATCATGTAAGCATTAAGATGACCCCTTTTGAAGCATTATACGGTCGACCTTGTAGATCCCCATTGTGTTGGAGCGATGTTGGAGTTTACATATTGGGACCTGAATTAGTCCAAGCTTGTACAAAGGGTGTGGGGGTAATTCAGAAGAGACTTTTAGCTGCTCAGAGTAGACAAAAGTCTTATGCTGATCGTCGAAGGCATGAATTAAATTTTGAGGTAGATGACCATGTGTTCTTAAAGATTTCTCCTACCAAGGGAGTAGTGCGATTTGACAAAAAAGGAAAATTCCTTTCGAGATAATAAATAAAGTGGGAGAAGTAGCATATCAAGTTGCTCTTCCACCTTATTATTCCAAGTTACATGATGTTTTCATGTATCAATATTAAGGAAGTACAATCCCGATCCGTCGTACGTGATCGAGCATGAAGTTCCGGACATTCAGCTGAATCTGACATATGAAGAAAGATCAGTTCGTATCGTAGACCGTAAGGAGCATCAATTGCATCGTCACATAGTTCCGATGGTCAAAGTACTTTGGCAGCACCATCAGAGGAAGATGCGACTTGGGATAGGAGGACGACATGCATCAACATTATCCGCATCTCTTTGGTAAGTGACTTTTTACAGTATAAATTTCGAGGACGAAATTTCTTTAAGGAGGGTAGATTGTAATGGATGAACTTCTTTTTAGGATAATAAAAAAGGAAAAAAAACTAAAGCACATCACCCTTAAAGATAATTCATGATAAGATATAAAGATATAAAATAGCCAACAACTCAAGTTGGTTGTTTCTTTATCTCTTAATTAAGTCCAGTTTATTATTATTAATTATCTCACAGATTGTGCCTATAAATACCATGGGACTTCAACGACTTCCCCACACATTGCTCTTTGTGAGAGATAGTTTTAGGAAGAGAGAGAGAGAGAGAAGCCGACGACGACATTCTATCGTCGTATCGTTTCCGAATTCAGCATCGACAACCCTCTCCGTCAAAGTTGGAGTTTTTATCCGACGAATTGGAGGAACAAGGACGTGGTCGACAACATCCGGATTGGTGGAATCTTGGTCGATAAATTTCTTACGTCGATGAGGTATGTGTCGAACACATAAGATCGTTAAGTGACGTTTTGTGTTGATATTTATTTTAGAATGATGATATATGTGTCGAACTTATAAGAATAATATACGATGAATCGATTTACTTGTGCTTTCTGAAGATAATTACGAAAAGTACTCATACACAACATTAACATGTATGCGCATGTATTATATGAAGAGAGAGAGAACATGCATCTCCACCGCATCTAGAAATGCTCTCACCCTCTATGAACAACCAGGTCCACGATCATAGATATACGGAAATGAACGTTCGGGATCTTGTGCTTCATGTCAAAATCTTTTTCTAATATATATATATATATATATATATATGGGTTATATGTGGCTGCCCCCTAGGGGCAGCCAACATGGCTGCCCCTGCCTTATTTGGGCAAATTTTTTTATTTTTTTGAAAATAACACCATGTACATTCATCCCTATATCCCTCCTATATACCATTCGAATTTTGTCGGAAACAGAGACTCCTACGGCCTCCATCCGGACAGTAATTTTTAACGGTAACAAGATTTTTTTAAATCGATACCATCGAGATGGAGGCCGTAGGAGTCTCTGTTTCTGACGAAATTCGAATGACATATAGGAGGGATATATGGATGAATATACATGGTTTTATTTTTCAAAAAAAAATAAAAAAATGCCGAAAAATGGGGCGGGGGCAGCCATGTTGGCTGCCCCCAGGGGGCAGCCCCATTTTTTCCTATATATATATATATATATATATATATATATATATATATATATGAGGTAAATGGGGCTGCCCTCAGGGAGTAGCCAACTTGGCTACTCCCACCCCTATTTTTCCCTCATTTTTTATTTTTTTATAAAATAAAAATTTGTATATTCATCATTATATCCCTCTCACATTCTATTAAAATTTCATCAGAAACAGAGACTCCTACGGCCTCCATCCAAACATGGTCGATTTAAAAAATCCTGCGACCGTTAAAAAATGACGTCTGGATGGAGGGCTTAGGAGTCTCTGTTTCTGACGAAATTTTAATAAAATGTGAGAGAGATATAATGATGAATATATAAATTTTTATTTTCCAAAAAACTAAAAAAATGAGGAAAAAATATGGGTGGGAGTAGCCAAGTTGGCTACTCCCTGGGGGCAGCCCCATTTTACCCTATATATATACATACATACATACATACATATATATATATATATATATATATATATATATATATATATATACACACACACATATATATACACATATATATATGTGTGTGTGTTTGATAATACTGTTTTCTCGGATAGTAATTACTCACAGTATAACAATAAAATACAAATACGAACTTTATTTGTAACGAATACCTTACAAGATACCTGGCCTTTCATGCGTGCTTTCAATGTATGTATTTTGCATTAATCATCCTAGAAAAAATGATAGTAATACCATGAATTTGTTGATCTTGTTTCTGATTGATATTCTTAAACAACAAAATTCCTTAGGTCAACTTCTATATTTGATTTCTTTTGTCGTTGGAATTGTATGCATATTCAATCCCATATATATACATTAAGTTACAGATAACGATTATCAATTTTCACATTATTGTATCACGTATTAGCACCTCTAAACAAATTTGTATAGTCGTTGTTTACGGGCATCTTATGAAACTATACAATGTATAAATATCTGAGGTGATAGACTTGTACACAACAATACATGGCTAATATTTGTTTGTGTTAAGTATTTTACCTTATGCTACGTACTTTTTAGAAATATTTAGCATTTACGACATTGGTAAATTATGTAAGTTGTTTTGACACGTATATCAGGATGTTCTCCATCATTAAAGTAATGTTTAATTTCATATTAGGCAACATTACTGAGCAGAGTATGAAATTATTAAAGTCAAAATTGATGTATTGGGACGGACTCGAACTAAGGGGTCGTAAGGGCCTAAAGGGCCAATGCCTTCTGCGGACATGAGGCAAAACATAAGTCCTCTACAGTTGTAGCTATACTGTCATGTTATGTATTGTTTATGGACCACTTGTGGCGACGGTAAGCCATCAAAGCCAACTAGAATTAACAATCAAGACCGCTTTAAACATGAAAAATGTCACATGTATATGTGCAATAGATGTTAATATTATGTGCATATATACACTTATGTTATTGTTATGGACATATGTTTAACTTCTGTTGATGTTAAGTGCATTTGTGCAGTTTATATTAATGTTATGAGCATATATGCAATTATATTAATGGTATGTGCATATGTGTCATTTATGGTAATTTTAAAAGGTACATGTGCAATTATGTTATTGTTAAGTGCATATGTGCAATTTATGTGAATATTATGGGCATACATGCAAATATGGTAGAACTTACGGGTATATGCGCAAATATGTTATGTGATTCGTGGTTATGAAGGGAATTTAGTTATATGAAATAAATAAGTTGATTTATTATTCATATGATAATGGCTTTTGTGACTTATTTTCTACGCTAGCCAGCTTGACCCCAACTCGGCATATAGTGAGCGTTATGCTCATAACACGTATTGTTAATCTTTTTCAGGAGAACGTGAGGATTGGATCGTTAACAGTTTAAGGGAGACTACACAATCTTCAAGAAGTAGGATCGGTATGGATCTACTGCGAGTTTGTTTTAGAAGGACATCTTTTATACCCACTGGAATAAGGAAATTGTGGATACGATTTCATCTAGTTTATTTATCTTTTCTTTTAATTAAGGAAGTCTTTGAATTGTGACCTTATTATGATTATGCAAAAATTGTTTTAGTTGGTTATTTACTGTTCTTTTATTTTATGATTGATGCTATGAGTAACGACCCCGAGATTGTTCATTTTATTCTCGCTTCCACATTATTCTTGGACGATGGATTTCGTTACACATAAATATGTTTATCGTTAAAGTTACACGAATCAATGACAGATCAAAACATGGACTTCTAAATGGAACGAATTATTGCAGCTGGAGATACGATGGCATGCAGACGACAAATGCGGAGCCATTAATTTATGAACAGATGATAAGAGTATTAATACATCAACAAAGGAAAAGATTCCAGGTCATTTATATTCTCCCATTAGAATTATCTAGCATTTGCTAGTCAAGACCAGAAAAGATTGATGCACGACAGTGGTGTGTCCATGATGTACGTGTGATTAAATATAAACAAGTAGATGTATCAATCATTGGCATATATATGATGGAGTCTTGTCATTATAATACTCAATCATTACGATGGAGATAATTAAAACAAGCACTTGAATGCGTTGTTACCTGTTGTTACAAAAGATTCTCTTGACCTATCGTGGATGGAGGGAACGCTAATAATATGATTATACGGAGGAACTTTTCATTCTGAAATAAATAGTCTAAACTGTACAAAAGCTAGGAATAATGTTACTGTTGACACGCATAAGTTGTTTGTTGATTTTAATTTTTTTAACGAGCGGAAATACCTAGAATATATTATATAAAATATGTACATATATTAATAAAATTTAAAAATACAAAATAAAAATAAAATACATAAAATACATGTAAATATGCATATGTATATACTAGTAAAAATTAACACCTAATAAATCAGGTTGTAAAAACAAATAAAATGCCCATAAAATAAATGTTTAAGTTTTATTTAAATAAATTGTTTCTTAGTTTATTTTATATTGTCCTTCTTTTTCTTTCGGTTTTGTCGTTTTGTGGGGGTGAGTTGGATTAATGGGGGCCTCCTTTGGTTGACTTTAGGTCAACAATACAACCCTTCTTTGACTTATGTTAGAACATCGTGAGGGAGCCCCCCTCTCCAAATTTCCACTCTTATTTAATTCTTCTCTTCTCCCTCGAGCTCCCCCTATCCAGCAACCACCATGTCCATGTATCTTGCTAGCTCCGTAGGATTCACCAAACTCTTCTGATCTTCATGCATATCCCTCCAAAGCTTACCGGATCCCATGTTTATAAATAAGGTCTCCCATCTTCATTTTGCTTTTTTATCCCTCTCATGCCTTTGTAAACCCACATGATTCATCTGGAGTGCATTCTTGATGACAACAAGCTACACCAAAACCTGTTGGCAAGGATAAAGAGGAGACTGAGATCCATGCCTTATCGGAGTACCTTTGACGAAGATTACTTCTACTCTAGGTACGCCCTGTTGAGTTGTTAGATTAGCATTTCTTTTCCTTAGTACAAAATTAGCGTTAGTTTTGCTTTATTCCTTGTAGCTAGTGTAATTTAATTATTTTGTGGTTCGTCGGACCTCTGAGCACATGCCACTATCTCCTCGTGAAAAACCATTGTTTTGACCACCGCCTCTACCCTCATCTCATTCATCCCCATGTTCTTCACATCTCAAGCCATCTCTCCCCTTTGATCTCGCAAACATCATCCCAACTGAAGCCCCTCCTTCGCCTTCCAGCGGAGCTTCATTGCCCATTCCATTCCCTATGCTTTAAGTTTTGACTTTTGATTGAGATTGTTCACCTTGAGCCCTTGAGACTTTTTGTGTAGGAAGGAGAACTTGAAGGAGTCCTACGACCCAAATTGAAGTAGGTTCTCCGCTCCAGTTTGTGGAAGATGAAGGAAACATATAGAATCCTGATGAATCCACGATTCATCATCTCAATATCTTGATCTTAGCAAAATCCACGAGTAAATTCCCTAATAAATGTATATAAAATCTATAAATTAACAAAATGACTCTTGTAAATAAAATACATTAATTAATATATACTAGATTCTACAAAATAATTACAATAAAAAGCCGCAAAATCAAGGGAGTTTTTCACATGTAAATAGCCCAAAACTTCATGTATTTTTAATAATTTCATTTCAACTCCTTTTTGGCTAATTCTTTCTCCAACATGTTCATATCAATGTATATAAAAATACAAAAAAAATATAAAACAAAATTTACCTCAAACAAATGCTCCTAGATCCCAAAAGGAAAAAGCCGTAAAGACCAACTTCCAAGCCAAATTCCCGCTCCGTATGAACTCCAAATTCACCAAACTCACTTTTAAAGTTCAAGTTAGAAAATTATCTATCCAACGGAAGTGGTTTCATTAAAATCGGAGCTCATTTGTAAAAGTTGGGTTTTGGGACCTAGATGTACATTATATATTATGTAAATATTCATTCCTTCTTCATTTTTATTTTATCTTAATTAGTAAAAATACAAAAAAAATCATACTTGTGTTATATTTTGATTATACTATTTTATTGTATTTTTTCCATTGTAAATATCTCTTATTAAAAAAAATACATATTAGAAAAGCAAACAAAAAAATTGTACATGTTGTATGTATTCACTTGTAAATTCACCATTTTTTCCCTCTTTAATTTTGTTGTATTTAAAGTAGCATACTTTATATCATTATTTATTTATTTTCTCATTCTCTACAATAACTTCTATTTTCCTCCATTAACCTCCAAGTCTTCATTCAACTCCCATTCCACCCCACATTCTTCAACTAACCTCCATTCAACTCCACCATTAATCTAACCTCCCCTTTCAACACCACCTCCATTCTAACCTCCCTTTCTCTTCACTTTATATTCCTCCTTACATCCACAATTTTCCCCATCCACCATTCTTATAGAATAAGGAGAGAGCTTGGAGTGTTTTGCTGGTGACAGCTGCGAAGCATCGTCCTCAAGCGACGACCTCCTTCAGGTGAGATCCGCGGAGCTCCGCTTCACGTCACGAGTTCCCAGTCGAGCTCGCGTAGCTTCTCCGATTTTTATCTTGCCAATCGGGTCGAGGCGACAACAGGAGTTTAGCGTAGCTACTCCGCCAATCCGGCGAAGAATCAGGTAAGTATTCCTTCGTATTTCTCTTGTTATTCTCGTTTATCTCACACTTTTGTTTTTCTTTTTTTTTTTACCACCAACTCATCATCTTCCCCTTTTGTATATAACCACATTTATTTCCTGTTTAACAAAACAAAAAAATATAAAAATTAAAACAAAAAAGGGATTTCTTTTATTACAGCAACAAAAAAAACAATAAAAAAATCAAAAAAAATAAAAAAAGAGACAGAAGCAGCAATGGTGGGTGGGAGCACCCCACCGCCGCTGCTATCCACCACTACCAGCCGGCGGGTCCGCCCTCTCTCGCGGCCTCCCCGCCGCCATCGCCGCCGCCCCGCTGCGGCCCTCCGCCCTCGCCACCACCCACGCGCTGCGCGCACCGCCGTGCGCGGCCGCCCACCGGCCGCCGACCCCCGCCGTCGTGTTGGGTTCTTCTCCTGCGCCCTAGCCAAGGAAGAAGAAAGGTTTTATGCATTTTTTTATTGTTTTGTGAAAATTGCATTATGTTCTTTTGAAGTTTTTGTAAATACAAATATGTCTCTGTATATAAATGTTTGTTTATTTTGTTTTCTGAGTTTGCACAAAGACCCCTGTGTTCTTGCATTAATTTGGATCTTATTTTGGCATCTGTTTATTTAAAGAAAAATAGCATTGTGTTGAGCAACTTATCCTCTATCATGTGATTATTTAATTGTATTTTTATGGTAGTTGGGTAATTAATTAAAATTGTTTAACTGAAATTTTGCATAGTTTACCCATTCTGTGCCATTAAATTAATATCTCATACATAGTTGCTCCAAAAATTTCAAAAAAAATATATTTGATGCCTTGAATATTGTTTAATGTACTGTCCAAATTTCATTTAAAATGGAGTTGTCTTGTGCCTGAAATAAATCATAGAGTGAAATTAATATTTGATTTTTAATTAAATCCTCGTATATTCTTTTTGCGAAATTTCAAATCTCTTGGATTCTTCATGAAAATATCTACTTGAGATAATTTGCAAGTTGATTAATTTGATAACGTGGATTTAATAGGAATTAATTACTCATTTCCACTCTGTTTTCACTAAAAAATCCATAAAAAATTCATAGTTTGTCAAAAAATTCCAAAAATATTACTGTAGTCTCATTGCATCATGTTGTAGTTCCAGTAATTTTTTCAAGATTTTTGCTTAGTGTTTGCGTGAGAAATTGCGAAAATACTCATAAAAAGTGTGCATTTTTCCTTGTTGCATTTTAACCCCTAAAATTCTAAAAAAATGTGTTTTGTGTTCATCACTGGATTAGGATGCTAGGAAAAATATAATTTGGCTGAATTGGATTAGTTTAACATTAAGATTAATTTGGCCTTGTTGTGTGTTTTCTTAGTGTTGTAATTCAACCGCATTTTGTTTTTGGCATTCTACTTGCATAAAAAAATTATAAAAAAAACCGCACTGGAAATCTAAAACCTAATTTTCAAATTAACCCAAAGTTGTTCCTTTGCCTCCCTGTGTTCGACCCCGGACTTGCCCGGGATATAAATCAAAGCCGAGACACTCTTCACGGAGATCTTCTCTCGGTTCTGACCGAATCGATAAGTACACGTATTACAACGTGACCTAATTAAATCATCGTATCTAGCGACTCGTCAGATGGCTCCGTTGTCGGGGAGGCAAACGGCTTAGGGATTAATTTAAAAATTTGGATTTAGATTTCACTTACTCGGGTAGTCTGATCCCCGAGCCACTTATAATTAATCCATTTTCTCTCTCAATTTTTTGTCTTCATATTATTGTATATATTTGTTTTTATCTCTCTAATATAAATTTCATTTTCCTTGCGAGGGCCCGGTGGACTTGGAGTGCATCGGAGGTCGACGGACGCGACGCGTGCCGACTGCTGAAGAGCTAGGAGAATCTATTCATTCTGAGAGAAATTTTTGTAAATTGTTGTAATAACTTAGGTAATTTGCTCTTTCCAGCGGCTCTTGTTTGAGAGCTCGCGTTTGTATTCGGACTGGACTTTGGACCCGCTCGTGGTCGTGTGGTTGATTGACGTAGAATAGGACTTGCACTCGCGGCTCTTAGAGCATTTTTATCAGATTATCTTGATTGCTTGTGCTCGTAATATTTAGGACCACACATTACATTTAACAAGACGCAATTAGACCGTTGGGCTACTAGTCAAATTTAACTTGTTCATCACTCGCTAATAGAACTGCCTGTCTAGGAACGGTTTTCTCGTTTGCATTCATATAGTATAAAATTTCAATTCTGCCTTGCATCCCGCATGTAGAGCGCGAGGATCACTGTAAGTCTTCTGAATTGGGCATGCATCATTGATTTCATTATTTGCATCGGTTTTTCTCGACTCCCTCCCCTTGATTTTTAAAACTTAGGTTAAAAGGAAATCGGGACTGATCGTTAGGCGTGCTTTGTTTGGTGGACTAATCAAGTGATAACCAAATTAAAATCGGGACTGCTAATCAGAGTTGACCAAAAAAAATTGATTAAAACTAACACTTGTTTTGGGAGAGTAAAACCTTCATTGTATGCTTGGCTACTGTGATTGTTGAGAGGTGAGGACGCATCCCTAGGATAGTGCCCAAAAACCTACTTTTGAGCCTTGCGTAATTGGATTGATATCTTGATTTATCATCTAATTAAAACTGAAAAGATAAACGGTCGGACTTTTGCGACCATCACTGTGTTGAGTAGGTGAACTCAGGGTTTACTCTTGTGTTTGTTTGTTTGTGTGTTATTCGGTGCACTTGCACGCTTTCTTCCTCGATCCGCTTCATTCTCCCATCTCCCTTCCAAGATGTCAGAATTTTGGTCATCATATCCACGTCATTCTTCTTCGACCATATTTCGATCATCTCCATCCTCTCATTCCTCTTCATACCCACATCCCAACCGCGAAGTCAGAACTCCGACTGACTTCCGCACTTCTTCGTCTTTCTCACCTACCCCACATTCTTACACCCATGACCCACAACCACTCTGTATTGACTCACCATATTCTTGTTTGCTTGCTGGAATGAAGGAACCAATCAAAGAGCAAGCCACTGCTGAGATGAATGATTGGCATAATCAGTTGACCCCACATACCTCACTTTCACCTCGAGTTGGGACAGAAAAACAATTGCCATATACACATCCCGACTTAACCTTAGGGTACAACATGGTCGACCAGACAAACCGAATGGAGAGGCCTGCACTGTACGATCTTCCTGACTTGATTGACCTGAGTGATAGAGACCACATTGACCAACCTTCATATCATCCATTCGGAGAGCCGACATATACATGGGATTGGACTTATGAGACCGATCTACAGACCTCCTGTTTACTGACTCCACCTTATGAGGCTCCGACCAACATTTGCCACACAGATGGGTCATACTCAACCCGGCAGTACACGCCTGAGTCAAGATGTGTTGAGTATAAGATCCCAAGTTCTCAGCAGTATCCTCCAACTGAGCAGACTTCTCTCATGATGTGTCATGAGAACTTATTGGAGGATGATATTGGTAGACTGATTAAGAGTCCAGGTAGGAATGTGGATCATGGATCTTGCGGATTGAATCTTGAAAACCAGGAAGACATCGGATTGACCACACATCATGTAGAGCTGGAGTCCTTTCTACCTTCCTCTTCTACTCACCACTTTCCCTCCAAACCAGAGTCTGTACATTCTCCTAGTCCTCCTTCACCTACCAAAAAGACCAAAAAAATTGAAAATTCAGAAAATACCATAAAAATTGAAAAAGGAAAAGATCTAAAAAATTTGGATCATATGGTTAGGGAAGCATTGGATAGAAAGTTGATTTTTGAGCTTCCCTTAATAATGGCCATTGAGCACTTTCCCGACCTTAAAAGATTTATGAGAAGTAAATTGATGCCTAAAAGGTCGGGCAATAAGAGAACAAGGACTGAGATACATATAGTGTCTATGGCCACATCTTTGATGATAGGGAGAAAAACCAAGAGCCGCAGAGTAAAGCGGTTACCTAGATTTGATTGTGAAATCAAAGATACCACATTCACCCATGCAAGAATCGATGATGACTTACCGATTAATATCCTCCCTACCTCCGTGTTTTCCAAGCTCAAACTCGGATCTGCCAAGAAGTCCAGAGATATCATTCAGTTGGCAGATCGGACCATTAAACGGTCGAGAGGAACCATTTCAATCATTGTCACTTTTCAAGGTGCTCTACTGGAGATAGACTTCACGATCATTGACATTGAGCACCGAGGAGAGTTCACCCAGTCTCCGATCATTCTTGGGAAGCCGTTCTTAGCCTTGGCTAAGGCAACTATAGATTGTGAGACTCGGGAGATCGATTTCTCTGCATTGGGAGCACTCCGACCTCACCCGATCTTTGAGGACACACGATATTCCAAGGTAACCCGTAAAGTTGCAGACAGTCGTGACCTTCGAGAGGCAGTTGAGTCCCATCTCTCTACTACACCTGAGATACCGACTGTCCAGACAACCATTGGTTTAGACACTTCCTACAACCACACACCGCCTACTGCTTGCACCACCACCACGACAACTTCTAGAGAGGACTCAAGACCAGAAGCTATCAGTGAGTCGGACATGACCTTTGTGGATTGCCTTGATCATTTCGATGATCCGACACAAGAACCCAACAATGTCAAGCCAACTGAGAACACTGTGCCTTATCAGAGACGTGTGCTGACCTTGCTGGAGTATTACAATGCATATGGAGACTCATCTGATGATGAACCTCTGGTCAGAACCTCACACACACCACATTCATGACATACACCAAAGGAGACAACTGGGACCAAATTGACAAATCTTGATAAATCGATTGCTCCATCCTCTAGTCGGTCATCTGGTAAGAAGAAGAAGAATATTGATTCCTCGAGGTGTTCCCCCGAACCCCTCAAGACTTGTCACTCTCCTCTTCCTCTTCATGCTTCAGGTTCTAGAAAACCGATTAAGAAAGTTGCCTTCGACTTACCAGAGAAGGAACTTTCTCAGGAGTCCTCATCAGGTCCGGATGAGGTGATCTATATGAGTGAGCTCAGTTCAGCTGTTCTGAAGCCATATTTGAGCAAGCAGCCATGTGTCGACCCTCGTTGGACGTTCCCCACACCTCACTATTATTCCTCTACGAACGATTCTGACAGCGACACATATGTATACTACCCACTCCCTCGCTCCCGCAAGAAGGTCCGTCACAAACCTTCTTGATCCCTGTACAGATTCACTCCTCTTGAACATTCTCCCTTCTTTGTATATTCTCCAGATCACATCGGTTCTCACACTTACTCTTGTCCTATACTTAGGCTTACCAAGAGCCTAAGTATAGGGGGAGCCGATGCCCGCCATGTGTACATGCTCATCCATTTCTCCTCTTGACCTCGTCCGCCCCATTTTTGCTCTTCTTGTACACTTAGGCTGTCCAGAGCCTAAGTATAGGGGGTGCGGATCGACTTCTATATTGTTTATTATTTTAGCCATCCTACGCTTAGCACGAGCTATATCTTTTTCTCGCTTCTTGTGCCATGAGGACATAACACATGCTAAGTATAGGGGGGCGTGTATATATTACATATATACTTTACCCATAGCTCGTACTTTCACGTATTTTTGTATATATTATACAATAATTATGGGGTGGGTAAAAAAATCTCTTAAAAAAACTTTGCAAAAAAATGTTTTTTTTGTTGTTCTCTTTTCTTATTTGCTCTAAAAAAATCTTTTAAAAAAAGGTTTTTTTGTTCTGTTTTCTTATTTGCTCTAAAAAAATCTTTTCAAAAAAAATGTGTCCTTTCTTATTTATCTATATTTTTTAAAAAAAAAAGATAAAAAAAAACCTTTTAAAAAAAAAACTTTTCAAAAAAAAAAATCCTCTTTAAAAAAAGTCCTTTCTTATCTACCTATCTTTCAAAAAAAACTCTTGATAAAAAAGAGAGCAAAACTTTTCTAATAAAAAAAAACTTCTTTACCTTTGTTTGTCAAAAAAAAAACTTTTTGAAAAATTTTTTTTTGTAAAACTTAAAAAAATCATAAAAAAACTAAAAAAACTAAGTAATAAGTTGGTTTAACCCCTGACACATTCACTTTCACACAAGACTAGTGATGTTCAAGAACACTTGGTTTATGGGCTCTTGAGATTTTGAGTTAACCGGCCTTAGTCGTTAGGGTCTTTGACTTAATTATTCACATTTCCCTAGTTTAAAAGATTTGTGTGCTATATTGCATGCTTAATCTCTACCTTAAGAATATGATCAGCACCTCACATACACGACTGCAGTTATGATGAGATGAGTTGAAATTTCACTTGAGGATCTGGGATGAGGGATTTGAGTTTGGACTTGATTTAATGATGCTCGAGGATGGGATAAAATCAATGAAGGCTTCATGAAACCTGAGTGTCAACCTCTTTAGCCAGTATGAGAACATGGTTCTTGTACTATCTCTTGACATCTACCTATGTGCCAGGGTGTGATAAAATAAAAAATGTGTTGATCAGTGTGCGCCAACTCTTGGTAAAAGCAGTGGAGCTAGCCAAAAATATTACAAAGCAATGAAATGTCAAAGAAAAGCTCTCATTCCACAAAGTCAATTATCAAAAGAGCTTCCACCAAAGGCGAGCGCTCCCAGCCATTTCAAAAGTGTCCACTTGGACCACCGCTATTAGGACCAGGAGTCGGGCTTGCACCAAAAAAGGGCTCTGCATCGTAAATGCTACAAGTCTGGGTGTAGAAGGTATAATAGATACTCAAAAAAAGACACACCCCGGTGTACTCCCAGGAAAACAAGTGCAGACGGCTCCAACTTCTCTTGACGGACGCACTGATCAACACCAAAAAAATGTGTTGCGTAATAAGGCACTCAAGAGGATCCTTGTTCCAATGAGAGGGAGAGAAGAAATGACACAATCCTATGCCCTCCATCAACTGGCCTTCCATCTACACTTTCAAGTCTGACAACTAAAGAGACGGTGGATTGGATGCAAGAAATTATTTATTCCCTAGTGTTGAGGATCGGGTCCTTAGGAGAGTCTCTTGGACTGGAACCTTGGGTGACATTGTGACTCTACTCTTGTAACTGCGGTCAACACTTAAAGTCATATCCCTACTATATATGTATACAAAGAGAGTCTGATGATTAGGGAAATTGGATACCTTTTGACTAGAGCTTGGTTCAGCTTAAAATTTTAGGATCTCTAAAACCAAGAGTTCTTGAACGGATCAAGTCTTGTATTCACATGCACAGTCAGGGGTTAACCTAACTTATTCATTCTTTATTTGCTCGAGGACTAGCAAAGTTTAAGTATAGGGGGGTGATGAATCCACGATTCATCATCTCAATATCTTGATCTTAGCAAAATCCACGAGTAAATTCCCTAATAAATGTATATAAAATCTATAAATTAACAAAATGACTCTTGTAAATAAAATACATTAATTAATATATACTAGATTCTACAAAATAATTACAATAAAAATCCGCAAAATCAAGGGAGTTTTTCACATGTAAATAGCCCAAAACTTCATGTATTTTTAATAATTTCATTTCAACTCCTTTTTGGCTAATTCTTTCTCCAACATGTTCATATCAATGTATATAAAAATACAAAAAAATATAAAACAAAATTTACCTCAAACAAATGCTCCTAGATCCCAAAAGGAAAAAGCCGTAAAGACCAACTTCCAAGCCAAATTCCCGCTCTGTATGAACTCCAAATTCACCAAACTCACTTTTAAAGTTCAAGTTAGAAAATTATCTATCCAACGGAAGTGGTTTCATTAAAATCGGAGCTCATTTGTAAAAGTTGGGTTTTGGGACTTAGATGTACATTGTATATTATGTAAATATTCATTCCTTCTTCATTTTTATTTTATCTTAATTAGTAAAAATACAAAAAAATCATACTTGTGTTATATTTTGATTATACTATTTTATTGTATTTTTTCCATTATAAATATCTCTTATTAAAAAGAAAAAAATACATATTAGAAAAGCAAACAAAAAAATTGTACATGTTGTATGTATTCACTTGTAAATTCACCATTTTTTCCCTCTTTAATTTTGTTGTATTTAAAGTAGCATACTTTATATCATTATTTATTTATTTTCTCATTCTCTACAATAACTTCTATTTTCCTCCATTAACCTCCAAGTCTTCTTTCAACTCCCATTCCACCCCACATTCTTCATCTAACCTCCATTCAACTCCACCATTAATCTAACCTCCCCTTTCAACACCACCTCCATTCTAACCTCCCTTTCTCTTCACTTTATATTCCTCCTTACATCCACAATTTTCCCCATCCACCATTCTTATAGAATAAGGAGAGAGCTTGGAGTGTTTCGTTGGTGACAGCTGCGAAGCATCGTCCTCAAGCGACGACCTCCTTCAGGTGAGATCCGCGGAGCTCCGCTTCGCGTCACGAGTTCCCAGTCGAGCTCGCGTAGCTTCTCCGATTTTTATCTCGCCAATCGGGTCGAGGCGACAACAGGAGTTTAGCGTAGCTACTCCGTCAATCCGGCGAAGAATCAGGTAAGTATTCCTTCGTATTTCTCTTGTTATTTTCGTTTATCTCACACTTTTGTTTTTCTTTTTTTTTACTACCAACTCATCATCTTCCCCTTTTGTATATAACCACATTTATTTCCTGTTTAACAAAACAAAAAAAAATATAAAAATTAAAACAAAAAAGGGATTTCTTTTATTACAGCAACAAAAAAACAATAAAAAAATCAAAAAAAAATAAAAAAGAGACAGAAGCAGCAACGGTGGGTGGGAGCACCCCACCGCCGCTGCTATCCACCACTACCAGCCGGCGGGTCCGCCCTCTCTCGCGGCCTCCCCGCCGCCATCGCCGCCGCCCCGCTGCGGCCCTCCGCCCTCGCCACCACCCACGCACTGCGCGCACCGCCGCGCGCGGCCGCCCACCGGCCGCCGACCCCCGCCGTCGTGTTGGGTTCTTCTCCTGCGCCCTAGCCAAGGAAGAAGAAAGGTTTTGTGCATTTTTTTATTGTTTTGTGAAAATTGCATTATGTTCTTTTGAAGTTTTTGTAAATACAAATAGGTCTCTGTATATAAATGTTTGTTTATTTTGTTTTCTGAGTTTGCACAAAGACCCCGGTGTTCTTGCATTAATTTGGATCTTATTTTGGCATCTGTTTATTTAAAGAAAAATAGCATTGTGTTGAGCAACTTATCCTCTATCATGTGATTATTTAATTGTATTTTTATGGTAGTTGGGTAATTAATTAAAATTGTTTAACTGGAATTTTGCATAGTTTACCCATTCTGGGCCATTAAATTAATATCTCATACATAGTTGCTCCAAAAATTTCAAAAAAAATATATTTGATGCCTTGAATAGTGTTTAATGTACTATCTAAATTTCATTTAAAATGGAGTTGTCTTGTGCCTGAAATAAATCATAGAGTGAAATTAGTATTTGATTTTTAATTAAATCCTCGTATATTCTTTTTGCGAAATTTTAAATCTCCTGGATTCTTCATGAAAATATCTACTTGAGATAATTTGCAAGCTGATTAATTTGATAACGTGGATTTAATAGGAATTAATTACTCATTTCCACTCCGTTTTCACTAAAAAATCCATAAAAAATTCATATTTTGTCAAAAAATTCCAAAAATATTACTGTAGTCTCATTGCATCATGTTTTAGTTCCAGTAATATTTTCAAGATTGTTGCTTACTGTTTGCGTGAGAAATTGCGAAAATACCCATAAAAAGTGTGCATTTTTCCTTGTTGCATTTTAACCCCTAAAATTCTAAAAAAATGTGTTTTGTATTCATCACTGGATTAGGATGTTAGGAAAAATATAATTTGGCTGAATTGGATTAATTTAACATTAAGATTAATTTGGCCTTGTTGTGTGTTTTCTTAGTGTTGTAATTCAACCGCATTTTGTTTTTGGCATTCTACTTGCATAAAAAATTTATAAAAAAAACCGCACTGGAAATCTAAAACCTAATTTTCAAATTAACCCAAAGTTGTTCCTTTGCCTCCCTGTGTTCGACCCCGGACTTGTCCGGGATATAAATCAAAGCCGAGACACTCTTCACGGAGATCTTCTCTCGGTTCTGACCGAATCGCTAAGTACACGTATTACAACGTGACCTAATTAAATCATCATATCTAGCGACTCGTCAGTTCCCATCGCTAGGGCCTGGACACCATTGAAGCCCCCTATAGGTGTGACTGGTTCCCAGAAAGGTGCTGTGTTTATTAGAATCGAGAGACACCATCGGAGGAGGATGAATCAAGGATTGAAGTTCATAGAAGAACCTGTTCTTCCTCCTTGCCTTAGAAACATCAGATCATCTACATGACCTAGATCTAATCTGCGCCCTCCAATTGAATCAAAACGACGTCACATCTCAGCCGTCGGATTTAAGTGATGACACATGGGTGAGCCAAAGCTGTTGTATTAGATTGCACACATGATGTGTGAACACCACTTTGGGTATATTTCACCAATGCCTCACACATTTTGTATTTCATATTAGCCTTGTAAATATTTAAACCAATGTTATATTTTTAGTAAATATTACTAGTAGGACCGGACGCATTCTATTTATTGCATTTAGGTCATCTCGCCTAACATGTTGGACCACGTGAGGTGTGGTAAAAAAATGAATTCTATATCCTATATTAGCTGGACATATTTCTAAATACATTTAATGCTTATATAATGTAAAAATAGGTCTGTGCTACTTCAGTGTTTTATTTTTGTGAAAATTCATCTTCAAATATATTTTTATTGCTCTAAACATTATAGGAAATTTTATTTAAAGTCACGTAATATTGCTTGATGACATACAATTTTTGCACGACATTTTATAAAGTTTCCTTATTTATTAAAAACACAAAACATGATTTTTTTTCCATTTTAATTACTATAGAAATTAGAAGAAAAAACATCTCTAAAATTTCTCAAAAATATATTATCGATATTATTGTGTTATCTATCACATGTCCAAAAATCACTAAAATTACAAAATATAAAACCTAAAAATCACAAAACCCTAACACTCTTATAAAAATTAGTAATAATTATTGAGAAATCCAATATATATATGATTGTGAAGTTTCTATATATTATATACTAAATATTAAAAATTATTTTAAGTTAATTTTGGACTTATTTATATTTATTAAACATAAAATAAAAATAAGAATAATTATTATAATTAGCAATAAATATTAATATAAGGTATCTGTCGTTTGCTCTCTGTGGTTCGACACTCTACTACTTGCATCTATACACATTTTGTAGAATTAAATAAATAAAATTTTGACTCACATTTTACATGTATTGCATATATATTATTGTGGGTTGATTATTTATTGAGAATATTTGTTCACGTGCTACACATCCCAAGAGCAATTGAACGATTGTCGGATCTGACTTGTTGGACTATGTAGGCCCTCCAAAACAACACTTGTACCTCAAGCTAGATCTATCTCATCAAATGGCGACATTGCTGGAGCAATGCGTAGGATAGTTTGTACATATTAGTTATCTCATTTTCTTTATTTATTTCTTTTTATTTCAATAATTGTTTATTTGTTCTCATCCATTCTCTTATTTGACTTCTCTACGAGCACCCTTTAATTGTGGATAATTTTTAGGGCCTGTACAACCCTACGAAGTGGAGATCGATTTTTTTGATCAAGTTGCTAGGAGAGAACAAGAAGAAGATTGGGAGAGGGGGAGGAGTGTATTAATAGTATATATTTGTATTTTCTATGAGAGAGAGACATTTTTATAATTTGTAATAATACAAGGAAAAACTCTAGGACACAGAGACTTCTTCAGGCGTATTTTACCAAGTATCTATTCACTTGGAGGCTAGCTCAATTTTCTTGTGTTTTCACCACGTTATCCTATTTGTTCTTCCTATTTTCCTCTTTGTTTCTACATGTTTCTCATGATTTGTATTTTCTGACTTTTTTTTATTTATATCTTCGTTGATTAGTCCCATAGTTTTAGGATTTCTTAACTCGGTAACTAGGTCACAAGCATAATAATCTGCATGTACCTATAGTTTGATATGAGTAGACTTGGTTCTTCACGCTAATAACAATTCTTGCTTAGGACGATTTCAAGTGACTTGCATTTCATGTAGTGTAATTTTAAACTTATGTCTAGACTCCTGCATGGAGAGAGTTTGGAAGCACCCTAAGTAATTTTGAATGGGCATTCCTCATTCAAACACAATGGTGAGCATTCCATCATCGTGTTGACTTGCATTGTTTTTCCACCTTCTCCCTCTGTTTTTGCTTATTTAGGTTTAAGAAAAATTGATATGCAATGATTATTGAAAATGCTCAAAAAATTGAAAATCCAAAAATTAAAACAAGAGGACTGATAAATAAACATTGACTTCAATTAGTATTTTTAATGGACTTCATTGTGTTGGGTTCATAAAGTCCACATTATTTTCAGGTACATTCCAGAAAGAGTGAGGTATGACCCTAGGAATTAGAGACAAAATCCCAGCCTAGGTGTTGACTTGTTGTTGACTGGATTCATGAAGTATTGGTGCTTCTATCATTACGTGGACGAGTAGAGTTGAGTTTGTATGCAGGCTTAGACTGAAGTATTGAGCACAAGGGAACTACAACAGCGGGTGTCTCACTGTACCATGATCGAGTACCCTGCATGGGTGAAGTCATGGTTTCTCCCATTGGCTTCCTCCTCTTTTATTCAACTAAGTAGCGAATCCAGACGAAATAGCAACGGTTCATTAAAAAAGTTCAGGCTACATGTTACAAAAGAAGTGGGAAGTACAGTACACTTGTCTAGAATTACCCACTCTCCTATAGGGTTAGCCGATAAGGACTTGCTATAAGATTGCCTGAAAAACAACCAAAAACATTACAAAGATAATAAATGAACTCTGATGGCTTCATTTGTGTTGTGTTGATGAATCCAATTTCTTTGGTGTTGTTTGGATCTAGATTTAAGTCAAAGAACACATTCCCACACACTTGTGCCTTTTCTTTTCACTTCTCATATCATTCCCTTTTGCTTTGCTCACTATGGTTTTTTTTTTCATTTTCCCAATTTTTATTTTATTTATCTCCATGTTTATTATTCTTCATCTCTACCCTTCTTGTCTCTCAAGATGTTTGGTCTTGAATGGCTTAGACTGGACTCCACAGACGACTACATTGATTCCATTGACCATGACATCACCAATAATTTGGGGTGATTCTAGAGAGACCAGTTTGGACTTTGTGAACCATTATCAAGACTCTCAGTCTTCTTCATCTTAAATAAATCAAGATTACTCTTGTCTCTATATTCCTCCCTTGTGGATGGAGATAGACTTGTCTCCATAGACATTGCCGAGTTCAATAATGTTCGGAATTGAACTTAATTCCGAACCCATATCTACATTTGTTGCACCATTCCAGACTGATCGTGATACTTTTCATCATGTAGATCTGTAGTCTGATCAAGATTCAATGAATCTGAGTCTCACTTAGAGATGGCTCCACCAAAAGAGAAGGCAGCACAAGTTGCGCAAAATTAAGTAAACGCTTAGATGCTTACCTCTATAAATACGATTCAAGAATAACTGACCACATAGACCGACACTCAGGCTGCCTTCCAGGTTATATCATTGGAATTAAGGAGAGTTAGAGAGAACAAATTAGGAGGAGGAGAAGCACAGGAAGATGGAACATGTCGAGGGAAAGAGGAGGAAAAAAGAGATGCTCCCAAGCCTACCGAAACTTAAAATCCTAGTGTTGGCCAGATGACATAGTGG
This sequence comes from Ottelia alismoides, assembly GCA_037367405.1. NCBI lineage: Eukaryota > Viridiplantae > Streptophyta > Magnoliopsida > Alismatales > Hydrocharitaceae > Ottelia > Ottelia alismoides. The sequence continues at coordinate 450,623 of JAZKJV010005562.1, read as the reverse complement.
ATCCAGATTCCATCGGTCCACAGACATTTTGAGCTGAAACTTTAACTCTTATATCTTCTTCTCTCATTCCATGAGAATACAAAAGAGGAACCTTATATTCATCTTTATCAGTTTGGCCGCATCTGCAACATCATTCACTACACTAACATTCCGTTAGGCGTAGTAAAGATGAATGCCTTTCCCTTCAGCCATCAGTTGCTCCAAAAGTTCTACTTTCTTAGTCATCTAAATCAAATACATGCATGCATCTTGAACTTCACGCAAGGACTGCCTGAGTCTACTCATGAAGCCTAGGATGGGTTTAAAATTTTACAAGAAAAGTGCCCCCACTACGACATCTCGAGGACCATCCTAGTCCACCATTTCTTCAAGGAGATGTATCAGAAATGCCAAAGGCTGATAGATACCGCATGTGTAGAAATGCAAACGGATGGATATGGATATATATTACATTATCCTTATCCATTTTTTAATATAGATACAGATATAAATACTAATGGATATTAAAACTATCTTACCATATCCTTAAAAAAATGCAGATGTAAAACAGATACTAATTACATATGAGTAATGTTACAAATACTCTATAGAATCGACTTAAATAAATACGGATGTAATGAAAAACATATTACATACATTTACTAGATTGTTTGTATCATAAAAATTATACAAATACAGTAAAAGAAGGTATAAAATTATGTTATGTAGGGTTAAAAGTTAATCTATGACTATATTTATATATGAAAATCGATATACGTATATAGATACGAATGTTTGCGGATATCAAAATGATGTTTATATTTATATCCATTCAAAAGGATACGTATACAGATATCAAAATCTTTATAAAACAGATATGATGAAGAATCAGATATGGATATATCTATAATCATTTGTGTCCATATGCATGTGGTAGATCTCATTTTAACAAAGATGAAGACATTCTTTGGTATATCTTTGAAGAAATGGTCGAAGGAAAGTCCACTGTGTCTTCATCTCGTGCATATCAGAAACAATTGCAAATCCGTCACAAGCCCATGAACATGATGACAATTTCATGATGAGGACATGGATGAGAGCTCTAACCTCTGCATTATTGGGAGCTACATATACAAAGTAGACATTATCGAGAAGAGATCACATGACCTTGAGAAATTATCTGTGATAGAACAAAGAATACAAAACCTTGACAAATTGGACCAGATCACCAAGCACCCGGAGCTCTTGCTGAGCACCATCAACTCATGCTAGTTTGCAAGAGCATATGGCATGATCTATACCAAGCCGAAAGAACCATCATCTTCGTAGAGTCCTGGGCTGTTGTCATATGTCCAACATGTGTACTACATACAGGCACTTGATCAGGTACCACCATCACTATAGTCGCATCAGTAGATGATTGTGTATCATACAGAGTCCTGGTTCCTTATAGAGCCATTGTTCCCACCACTACCCCAAAACCAGGAGGTGAAAGGTGTTTGGAATAATGAACCATAACTGACCCATCCTGACAGACATAAAAAGGTTAGTCAAATGCCATTCAATCGTACCACCAATCTCATAGGTGGGAAATGTATCCAAATCAACCTCAACAACACCAGTCTCCACCTCAAGCAAACACGTGGGGGCAATCTTACCCGCAGTCGACATACTGCCATTAGCAACCATATCATCATTATAAGGCAGCTCAGTACAATCAGTATCATCCTCCTCCTTGATATTATCAACAACAGTATATACCTCAGTATCATTCACAGAATAACCCATTGCAACCAGTCTCATCGTGGTCAACATGCTGAATCATTAGAGCATGCATCCGTGAATCCCGCCTTAGATTGTTTGGCTGAGTTGGTGAAGAGCCTAGCATATGTGAGATAGAAATTTGATGACCTCACATCCACCAAAACCATAATACTAGCGCATGTTTAGGCCGACCCCAATAATTTTAAATGCAAAGAGTTGGTAGTCAACAATGTATGCTCCAAACACACAGAGTCAAGTATACATGATTTTATATCATCTAATGTTGTGAATCTAATGAGTGATAGGACCTTTCTACCGTCTACAGCCACCAAGGGTAAGTCTTAAGCATCATCCGACGAGTCATCTTCTTCTGCATCAGCTGATCCAACAGCAAGGTTGGGTGACAAGGAAGAGAAAGGAGGAGCTACACCAGATTATTGCAAATTCTAAACAAATGATATAAAATAAAAGGAATAAAAATAGAATAAGAGCCCATGTAGAAGCAATCTAGCCAAGGAGAAAGCTACATCCGATCCCGTACATATTGAAGAAGTTGAAGATCTTGTCTTTACTTGTTCTCCTATTTTGAATGATGGTGCGCCTTCTTGCCAATAATTTGGAACTAATGATGTAAATAAGAACGATGAATTTTAGTCTGTAAATATTCCTTTTTTAGATGCAATGAAACACTCCAAAAAATAGAAAAATAAAAAACTGCATTTATCTGATCCTAGTGTTGTTGAGATTCTTTAGAACATCTTTTGTGAAATGCTATCGTTAAAAGCAATGGAATGCTTGCCTTCTGTAAAGAAAGGATTGAAAGGTATGTGTACATCAAAGCATCAACCCTGCAGAACTCAATGTAGCAAAGCATATAATCATATTCTTATCATGACTACAATCAACGCGATCAATGATCTCCCAGCCAAGAAGAAAGACAATGGAACCCTTTTAATCAGTGTGAAATTTTTGATCAGATTTTTTAGTGAACTGTGCTTGATACCGATTCTTGTATAAACCTGCTACCCTCCTTATTGCTTCAAGAATTTGGATTGGGTCATCTTAATCTCATACGCAGGATCCTTCAGTTTGCTGATCGATTCATTAAGCAACCCAGAGGTTTATTGGAGGACATTATCGTAACAGTGCATGGCATGAAATTTCGTTGTCCTGGACATAGATTCTTTTAAACAATTACACCAGACCCTAGTTATTCTTGGTCAGTTGTTCCTTTGAATTATCAAAGTGGTAGTTGATTATAGGTCTGAGAAGACCATGTTCTGCTCCTACAGTGATAACGTTACCATGGACATGATCACCTAGTCGAAAGCCGCAAAGAGCACATTTGAGAGAAAAGAGCCATCACCGCTTGTAGAAGATTGTAATGTTATTGAGCAGATCAGAGAACTATGCTTGTCTATGAATGATATCTTGACAGAGGTTCTTCATTCTAGAGGAGGATCTGAACAACACAGTCTACTCCTACTCCTTTACCGATAGGGAGGATAACTCCGAAGCACCGATCGAGCTATTCGAAGAATATTCATATCAAATTGAACATAATAAATCATTGCAGATATGTTCAGAACATTATTGTCAGAGCCAAGAGTGAAAAAGATGAACAATAGTGTTCACATACTAGTTTAGTTTCATAAGTAGTCGAGAAGCCGACTCAGTAATTACCCGAATTAAAGCTGCTTTAGGAAGATGTTAAGTATGTGTTCCTTGTGGGTAAACCAAATATGTATTCGATCATCATCAATAGTAGATTGACCTTGGATGAAGAATCTCGCTTGCTAGAGATTCTAGGGAAAAATGAAAAGGCGTTTAATTGGAATATTTCAGATCTCCGAGGGATAAATCAGGCCTTGTGTTTACACCATATCTAATGGCTGTAGATCATCTTGTGAATTCCAGAGAGGGTTAAACCTAATATTCAAGACGTCATCACAAAAGAGACCAGGAAGTGGTGTGGGGATGGCTTCATTTATGCTATCTTCGACTCGAAATGTGTTATCTCATTGCACGTAGTTCCGAAGAAATCCACAATTGTGGTGATCACAAATTATCAAGGAGAGGAGATTTCTACCCAATTACCCACTTCATGGTACATTTGTATTGATTATAAATGCCTAAATTCAACAATCAAGAAAGATCACGTTCCTCTAACATCAATTGATCAAGTACTTGAGAGGTTAGTAGGGATGCAAACAGTCGGATATGGATACGAATATAGGTATTACCATATCCTTATCCTTTTTTAATTCCAATACGGATGCGTATATGGATATTGATGGATATTAAAACTATCTTACCATATCCTTAAAAAACGGATACGGATGTAAAATAGATACTTATCGCACGCGAGAAATGTTAGAAATACTCTATAGAATCGACTTAAATATATAATAATTAGATGGAAAACACATGATATTAATTTACTAAATGTGTTTGTATCATAAAAAGTATATAAATATGGTAAAAGGAGGTAGAGAATTATGTTATATATGTTTAAAAATAAATCTACGACTATATTTACATACTAAAACAGATATACGGATATGGATGTTTGCAGATATCAAAATGATATCCATATCCGTATCCCTTTTGAAACGGATATGGATATAGATGTCAAAATCTATATAGAACGGATACAGTGACGAATTGAATACAGATATATCCGTATCCATTTGCATCCCTAGAGGTTAGTATGGAAAGAGTTATTTTGTTTCTTGGTTGGGTACTCTGAGTATAACCAAGTTGCAATCACTCTTTAAGATCAAGAGAATACTGCGTCCGTCTATTCGTTCAGTAACTATGCTTTCAAGTGGATATCCTTCATGGATAATTTCTCAGTCTATTGTGATATTTTTGATGCTCATCTTGTGTACTGATTATGCCGAAATTCACGGAGTCTAAAATGGTATCTCACACAAGGTGGGGACAACCGTCGCTGTGACGACTCACGATAAATTCTGGACTAAAATCAACAATTAACCCATACTATAGATCAAGGAAATAGAAATAAATGTGGAGTTAAAATTTATTTTTAACTCTGTACAAATGATGTAAAGGGCAAGTATGCAGAGAGTTCGAACACAGGGAGCAAGCAGGGTAATTCAAATAATTGTGCACAAGTGAATGTGTGTGTGTGAATGTGTGGTGTCCACACTAAGCAAGCAAGCAAAGAAATTTTTGTGGGTTTTTAATTTTTGAATTTTTTTATTTTAATTTAATTTTTAATTTTGTATTTTGATTTTTAATTTTCTGATTTTATAATTTTATATTTTATATTTTTTGTTTCTTTTTCAATATTGGAAAATATAAGCAAAGTAATAAAAGACAAGATAAAGTATTTATAAAAATGTGAAAAATGACCAAAAATTCAGAAATAAAATGTTTTTGATATTTTTAGGATTTTTTACTGTTTTTGTGGTTTATGGATATTTTTCAAAGTGTTTTTGGTATTTTTAAATACTGAAATAAGGGAAAACAGTGAAATCCGTGCTGGCTGTGAGTAAAATAGGAATTAAAGTTAGCAAACAACAACCAAAATTTTTCACACTAATTTTCAAATAAAGAGAATGAAATATAGAGTAAACAGGAACTGAGTTTGTAATTTTTGGAGTTTTCTTTGATTTTATATATTTTTTGAAGTTTTTGAGTATTTTTAAATTTTTAGTGTTTTTCTTTTGAGATTTTTAGTGATTTTTTTGGACTGACACTAATATATGATGAAAGAAACAAGATATAATTTTTATGGATTTTTCAAAACATTTATATAATTTTTATGTATTTTCTAATGCAAACAGGGAAATAAATGCATGTTTTTGATTTTTAATAAATATGAAAATGCAATAAAAATGCAATGCAAAAATATGGCGTGTAAGTGCAAGTAAGCAGGAGCTTAAGTTAATTTTTGTGGAATTTTTGGAGACAAAATGATAATTTACATAATTAGAACAGGCATCCAAACATTAATGAGGCCTCGTAGGGGTATAAGTGCAAATATCCAAAAGTCCAGGGGCATACATGCAATTTTCCTCAAAAATTAACAGGTAAAATTTGATTTTCAGTACCTAACACCAATTACAAAACCCGCAGGGGTTTCCTACCAATTTTCCCACCAGGGTGCGTGACTTGCACGCGCCTGGCGAGGACCAAAAAGTAATTATTAAAAACCAGGGGCCAACTTGCAAAATTTCCAAAAATGTAACACTTAATATCCAAGTTTTGGTACTGAAACAAAATAAAACAAAGACCGAGGGCCTCTATGCAAAATGCCCTCACCTCACGTGTACAGGTCACGTGAGGTGACGTGGCAGAGGACCTGTTTGTAAATAAAGTAAGTGCGAGGGTCTACTTGCAAATATTACACAAATTTTATACTACATGCAGAAGTTTAAGGACTAAACAAAAATACAAAATATGCAGGGGGTCAAGGTGCAAAATACCCCTTTTCGCATGATCCAACGACGATGAAGAAGCCACTTGACACGTGGCGCAATCTAGATGGCCGATGACGCTTCGCTTCGACGTCTGAGATTAGATGTCAGAATGAGATCCAACGGTAGGTGGGCTCGGATGATCTGATGGTCGACGTGCGATCTGACGCTCCTCCTCGATCCAACGGTGGCGAAGGCCGGAGCAAGAACTGCGGAGAACTCCGGCGAGCCGTGGTTCTCCGAGGTGCTGCTCCATCTCCGGACGGCTTCTGAGCTCCAAACTGGATCTGGGAGTTCCTCTGGTCCTTCTCTATCTCCTGGGGGCGGCAAAAGATCTCGGCGACGGCCGAGGTGCTCGCGAGAGGGTGGCGGAGCTATAGAACTCCGTTAGCTCCGACGAGACTCCAAAATGTCCTCCAGGCACGAGTCAACGTGCTTTGACCTGCAAAATCGAGTGAGAGGGTCCAGGGCAAGTTGCCTGGACCCCGCGGAGGTGGAATAGTGGCGCGGAACGAAAGGGGGTGACTCGGCTGGAGTTGCGCTCCGGCGAGAGGGTTCGATAGGTTGATTCGATCAATGGGGACTTCAAGATTTGATAGGCCTTTTAATCCTTAAGCTAAGGCGAGTTAAATGCTGAAGAAAATGGGGGAGATGGGGCTGCCTCGATGGCCGGAGCCAAAGGGAGAAGATACCTCAACCACCGGAGTTGCGGGAGATGGTGGAGACGCCTCCGACCTCGGTCGCCTTTGCTGAGGGCACTGCGGTGGAGCTGTCACCTCCAGGAGTGTCCTGAGCACGAAAAAGATGAAGAGGGGTGGACCGAAGGTGTTCAAACCGGGGATGGAAGTGGTGGGTTCGTATTTGAAGAATGGTGGATGCGTGACTTCGAGGCAAAGTCACGGGCGCGGGAAGGAGATCTAGGGAGATCTGGTAGGTCGTCGATGGAGATGGATCTACAGGGAACAAGTCCCATGAAGGAAGCGGCAGCAGAGAGTGAACGACGCAGCCTCGAAAAATCCGCCAAGGCGGGGGAAAAACGAGGCGCGCCGAGCTACAAGGGGGGTAGGTCAGACTGTTGACCCGTCGGTCAACAATCGGAGACACCTGGTTGGTCCACGTGGACCAACCGGGAAAAAGATTTCAAAAAAAGTTTTATTAAATCGTTTAAAATAGAAAATGGCCGAATTAATTTTTGGTTATTAAATGAAAAATGCTTGAAATTTTATGTAGTATTTTATTATGATTTTTAATTAATTTTATGAGGTATATTTTGATAAGTTTACTTTTACACCCCTTGTAGGTATAATACCTATATCTTTTATTCTTTTATTTTTATTTTGTGATTTTAATTTCTTTAGATTTTATAAAATATAACATACTTTTATACACATAAATATATTTTTATTTTATTTTTCTGATGTATTCTGTATATTAAATAAAATATAAAGGTATAACGTATAGGTATACATATAGGTATAATACCTGTATACTCTATATATGTTTATTTTTATTTTGAGTTTTCTTTAGGTTTTTATTCCAATTTTAATGTACGTAATTATTATAAGTAATATTTACATAATTATAAAAATATAAAAATATAAAAATAATGAATAAATAATAAGTTGAATATTTTAATCTGTACAAGTATATAATGAGGGTCCAAAACTCAACTTTCAAACCGTGGCTCCGCCAAATGCGAAACCACCGCCATTAAATAGCTTATTTTATTCTGTATACAATTAAAGGTGAGTATGCTGCATTTGGAGTTGTCAGTTGTGAGATACGGGTCTGGGAAGTTGGGATTCTGGGTTCTTATTCAGACTATAACTTTTTATCTGTACATTCTTTTTCTGTGAAATCAATTTCGTATTTTTCCTTGTAATATTATCTACAACTTTCATGTACAAAGTTTCATTATTTGATAAAAAGTGGAACCAAAAATAGGTCCCAAAATGGATAAAGAATGAATAGAATAATATAGGTATTTGGCCCTTATCTCCCCATACTTTATTCCTTGTCGACCTATTTATCAAGATGCCTAGGTCTCGGGGTTTCGGGTCATAAAATATTTACAATATTTTATTCTTTTTCTTTTCTTTTCTTTATTCTATAATTTTGGCTTTAATTACAGTATTTTATACACTAAATAGATGCACATGCATGAATGCTAAGATGATGATATAAAGGGTATTTACAGGCATTTGCTAGGGTTTTTGGTGCCAAAATGATAGAATAAAGATGATGAAATGTGGATTCATCATCCTCCTATACTTTACCTTTGCTAGTCCCTAGCAAACACTTATGCAATAAGTGCAAAAGAAAAAGAAAGAAAAGAAAAAGAAGAAGAACTTGGATTTAATTTGATTATCAAACTTGTCTTCACAAAATCAAAGTTTGGAGCTTAAGTCGGACCTTTGGAATTTTCGTGCGGGCGGAACCTTAGTGAGAACCGAATTTGAAATCCAACAGTCCTTGAGAATCTCAAAACTCAGTCCAAGTCTCCTCATTAGCCAGGTCAGAAATATCTCAACTCATACGCAAACTCTTATGACTATGAGTCTGACTCGTACAGTGTAAGTGATATGTAGCTCCCCACCTCCGAAGTAATAAAGAAACAACCTCCCCCACCCTGGTAACTCTAATGCCTCGGTCTAGCAACTCTTTCCTCGATAAGAGGGGTATTCCCTTCTAAGTTCAAGTGCAACCGGTTCAAGAAGAGGTGGAATAAGAGGTATAGAATTTTTGGGAGCTCAACCAGTGTAGCTAAGTCTCCCGCTGCAAGCTTCATGAGATGTGGCATGGATACCATAAGCATTTGCTTTATTGGACTATATACACTCCGGTGGGGTTATTAAATTTTCAATCCGACCCACCACTTTTTTGGAGTTCTTTTTGCATTTTTTTAATTGCATCTGTACAACATATCTACATGGTGCATCATATATGCAAGAAATTTTCTTCTTGAGCCAGTAGACTATCCCTCTTTTGAAGCTTTATTGCAACCCACGACTTCTGTCTTTAGCCTTCATCACCACTAGACCAAGTTGAGGCGCACTTCCTTCACTAGAAGAAGAAGAGAGGTTCCGCCTAGAAGTACTACCCTCATATGCTACCCCAAGCCAAAGGAAACTGCCTCCTCTCCACCTCATCCGTGGAGAGCTATGTGAAAGGTGCAGGTGTCCAAGTTAGGTCATTATCAACAAGAGTCGTGCGTGTGCTCCGAAATACTCTACTTAGGCAGTCAAGAATCCATTGAACCAAGTCCCGTGATCCTCAAAGAATTAAGTCAACTAGACTTGAAGTACCTCAAACCCAGTTCCTATAAGGTTCCTGTTATTAGGTAGATTTTAAGGTCCAATCAAGCACCAATCTCCGGATTTTACTTAGACGTGTTCAACTATCAAACTCAATCCGAAAAATGCGAATACTATGCAATGTAGAAAATATTTTTGTGATGCAATTTTCAAGGATTTTGAAATTTTTTATGGATTTTTGAAAAGATGATGCATGCATATGCAGATGCATTTTTTTTGTATTTTTCAAAGAAATTTTTCAAATGTTTTTGGTTTTTTGAAAACAAAAAGGTTTTGGCTGAAAACTAGGTGAAAACTATGTACACGGGGATGCTTCTTATATTTACAACAAGTGGATTTTAAGAATTTACAAGGGTAAGTGATCAGTTTTATACATAAATATATATAGTGAATTTTGGTGAGATGTAAGTATTCCTCGAACTTATTTGACACAAACTTTTCACACAATTTTTGAAAACTATAGTCCAAAAGAATTTTTACAGACATTTTACAAACATGTACACACATTTGAAAATCATTTTGCAATCGATTTTCCAAACAGTATATATACATTTTTCGCATATTTTTGCAACCATTTTTCAAACCATTTGCAAATCATTTTTCAAACATTTTATTTCACACAAAGAAAAGAAGTTTTACAAACCACGCATTTTTACAAATGTTGAAAACATGTAACAAAATGTTTTCAAAATAGTTTTCAATAGATGTTCACAAAGATTTTCAAACTATTTTTCAAACATTTTGCAAAAAAACATTTTCACCTGATTTATTAATCAGTAAATACACAAAAGAATTTGAGGAACAGAACACCTTTTTATTAAAGATTTTAATGAATTTTAATGAATTATTATCCATATTATTAAGAAAATACGAAAGTACGAGTTATGGCTAAAGTATATATGCAGTATATACGACCCCTTATACTTAGCTTGAGCTATGTCCTCATAGATCGGAGAGAAAAGAGAAGACATAACTCGTACTAAGTATAGGCAAGTCTAAAGAACCAAGGAATGAACCAATGAGAAGTTGACCATCCCCCCTATACTTAGGATCAAATAATCCTAAGTATAGCAGACTGTACATAAAGATGGGAGGGTCAAGGGTGGGAATGAACAGATCGTACTCAGATTGTCTCCCCCTATACTTAGGGTAAGATATCCCTAAGTATAGACAAGAAGAGGAGACAATGGAGAGGATCAAAGAATGGAAATACTCGAGGTACACGCCCCCCTATACTTAGGACAAAGTGCGTCCTAAGTATGGAAGACTGTCTACAAGGGCGACACCTTTTTGATAGATAAAGAAGATAGAAAAGGAAAAGAAGAAAAGAAGAAAAGAAGAAAATAAATCAACAGATGAAAGAGTGACATGGACAGATGATCTGTACAGCGGAAGATAGAAGTGATCACCATGTATGAGATGCAGATGATGGGAGTCAAGGAACACATCTCATACCAGAAGAATGGGGGCAACGTCAATGGTCGGCGGATCATGATCTAGATATAGTTTCAGGTGTTGACCATTGACACGGAAGGTAGAAGAAGATGATGGTTCGGATATGTCGATGCTGCCATTGTCGTGTACCTTCCTTACCACATATGGACCTTTCCACTTGCTCTGTAATTTCCCTGGAAATAATTTCAGCCTGGAATCAAACAACCATACTCTCTGATCTGGCTCAAACTGTTTATGGCTGATGTGGGAGTCGTGCCATGTTTTCACTTTCTCTTTGTACTGTAGGCTGTTGGAAAAGGCTGTATCTCTTAGTTCTTCCAGGGCTGCCAATTCTGCTCTTCTCTGTTCTCCTATGCTCTCGGGATCTAACAGTAACTCAATGACTGCCCAAAAAGATTTGTGCTTGATCTCCACTGGCAGATGGCACGGCTTGCCATAGACGAGTCGAAAGGGAGATGTCCCCAATGGGTTCTTGAAAGAAGTCCGATAAGCCCACAAGACCGAGTCCAAAAGCTGTGACCAATCCTTTCGGTCTGGGCGGACAACTTTCTGCAAGATAGTTTTTATCTTCCGGTTCGAGACTTCGGCAAGACCATTAGTCTGAGGGTGATACGGTGTAGCAACTCGATGGTCAATGCCGAACTCGTCTGCAAGGGCCCTAACCTTGTCATTGATGAAATGAGACCCCCCGTCTGAAATCAAGACTCTAGGTATCCCGAACCGTGAAATGATATTTTTTCCTCAAAAATTTATACATGGTTTTTGCATCTGCGGCTCGGGCGGGGATGGCCTCAACCCATCGACTGACGTAATCCGAGCAAAATATGCTCGAATCCCTGACTCTTAGGAAATGGGCCCATGAAATCAATCCCCCATGCATCAAAAACCTCACAGAAGTGAATGGGTTGCATGGGCATCATGTCTCTCTGTCCGTAGGTTCCCATTTTCTGACAGTCAGTACATCTCTTCACGAACTCATCAGAATCCTTGTAGAGAGTAGGCCACCATAGGCCGGATTCAAGCACCTTCTGTGCTGTCATTTTTCCAGAATGATGTCCTCCTGCCTCAAGCTTGTGGCAGTATGTGAGGATGCTATGCTGCTCTTCTTGAGGAATGCACCTCCTCCAGATACTGTCCCTTCCTTCATGATAAAGGACGGGATCCTCCCAATGGTAAAACTTGGCCTTAGCTAGGAAGGTCTCAAGTTTCTGCCTGGGCTAACCCTGAGGGACTATCTTGGCGACAAGATAGTTTACAAAGTCAGCATACCATGGGAGTGAGGTGACCGTCAAGATCGCCTCGTCTGGAAATGTTTCTGTGATAGGTGCACTGGGCTCAGATTCCTCAAGATTCTCCAATCTGGAGAGATGATCCACCACCACATTCTTGACTCCAGGCTTGTCCTTAATCTCAATATCAAATTCCTGGGGTAGAAGGATCCATATGGTAAGACGTGCTTTGGCATCCTTCTTAGCCATTAAGTATCGGATGGCGGTGTGATCAATGTAGATTGTCACTCTAGATCCGAGAATATACGATCGATATTTATCAAGAGCAAAGACTACGACCAGCATCTCTTTCTCAGTCACAGTGTAATTCCGCTGAGCGGCATCCAAAGTCCGGCTGGCGTAGTGAATGGCAAAAGGGAATCCATCCCTCCACTGTCCAAGCACAGCCCCAACGGCAAAATCTGAAGCATCCGTCATGATCTCGAATGGGAGAGACCAATCAGGTGGCTGAAGGACATGAGCTGAAACAACCATCTCTTTGAGAGTCTCGAAAGACGCAAGACACTTATCATTGACAATAAACTCGGTGTCTTTTGTCAGCAAGTCAGTAAGCGGTCGAGCAATACGACTGAAGTCCTGAATGAACCGTCGGTAGAAACCGACATGCCCCAGAAAAGACCGTAACTGACGCAAGTTGGACGGCGGATTGAGTTTTCTGATGATATCCACCTTGGAAGGGTCGACCTCCATGCCCCTGTTGGAGACGATATGACCAAGGACCGTCCCTTGAGTCATCATAAAGTGACTCTTCTCCCAAGATAAAACAAGATTGACCTCTATGCAACACTGAAGCACACGGTCTAGGCAGTCAAGACAAGCATCGAAACCGTCGCCATAGACCAAGAAGTCATCCATGAAGACCTCTAAACAGTCACCCACCATGTCTGAGAATATGGACAACATGCACCTCTGGAATGTCGCCGGAGCGTTACATAGACCAAAGGGCATCCGTCTAAAAGCATAAGTCCCAAACGGACAGGTGAATGTCGTTTTCTCCTGGTCTTCGGGCACAATGGCCACTTGATTGTATCCAGAGCACCCATCAAGAAAGCAGTAATGACTCTTCCCAGCTAGCCGCTCGATAATCTAATCAATGAAGGGTAGCGGGAAGTGATCCTTCTTGGTGGCCTCATTCAATCGTCTGTAGTCCACACAGACCCTCCAAGAAGTGGGTACTCTGGTAGCGATCTCCTCTCCAGACTCGTTGACAACTGTAGTGATACCCGTCTTCTTGGGTACCACATGTAGCGGACTGACCCATTTAGAGTCGGAGATGGGGTAGATAAAATCGGCGCTCCACCACTTTGAAATTTCTTTCATGACTACGTCTCGAAGATTCGGGTTCAGCCGTCACTGGAACTCACGCGACGGCCTAGCGCCCTCCTCAAGATAAATGTGGTGGGAGCACAGAGCCGGACTAATCCCCTGGAGATCAGCTATACTCCATCCTATTGCCTTGCGGTTTCTTTTAAGAACCTCCATCAGACGAGATTCTTATTCTCCAGTCAAATCTGCTGAGATAATAACTGGGTACATGTCTGGCTCACCAGCAAGGAATCTGTACCTCATCGACTGCGGCAGAGGTTTCCGTTCTGGACAACTGGGAGGTGGCAGATCTGGCTTCTGATATGTCTGTGTGAAGGTGACCAGGTCTGCGTGGGAGAACTCTCGCTCTGCATGAATCTCTGACGAAGGGCGGCCGACTGAATCATCAATGAACTGCACTGGCTCGCACTCTGTCATGGTTGTTGGCTCAGAAGGAATCAGACAAGGTAAATATTCATCAAAATCATCCCAATCAATGTCTGAATCCGAGGGATCAGAAGAAGATGAGCACGAATGAAAATCATCGGCACCACTCATCACAGCATGGTCAGCTTCAGATGTATCCTCATCCAGGGATGTGCTCTCCCGGCTCTCGGCCATGAGCTTGAGATATAGTGAATCTGTAGGCAAGGTAAGAGTCAGTGCTACAAGATCTATCCAGTTGGACTCATCATCAGTCATATCAAAATCACAAACCCGGTGGATGTCTAGCTCTTCCTCTGTCATCTGCGCTGCTTCACTGGACTGCTCTGAGCATTCTAACTCTCTAGCTCCGGTCTCCTCGATCGTCTCTATTTGTATGGTTTCACCCTCTACGCGAAAGCACACCTTCCCGCTATCATGGTCGGTCACCGCCTTGGCTGTGGCCAGGAATGGATGTCCGAGTATGATGGGGGCATCAGTTACCGACTCATGGATCTCCATGTCCAACACAACGAAGTCCACGGGGAATTTCAGACCCTGAATGGTAACAACCACGTCTTTCAATAACCCCTTCGGCCTCTTAGTCGACCTGTCAGCAAACTGAAGGATTGTCCTGCTCCTAAGAAGAGGACCAAACTCGAATCGGTCGAGCAAGGCTGCCGGAAGAGGTTAATTGAAGAGCCGCTGTCTAATAGAGTGCGATCAAACTGTTGCTCCTGAATCTCCCATCTAACATATGGAGCTCCTGCATCTGGTCGCTTGGCTGGCAACTTGTTCTGGATGGTGCAGCAAGTGGAGTGAGTGAGCACATGGATTTGATCTCTGTGGTTCCTCCTCTTCCTGCGGACGATAGTCTTCTCTTTCAGGTTCTTCTTGAAGAGGGGAATGTGCTCAAGTGCTTCTTGTAGAGTCAGCTGAATATGGAATCTGTCAATCATTTGGTTGCCGAACTCTACCTGCTGGTTCTTTTTTGGGTTTTCTTTTTTGTTCCCCTTTGCCCGGCGGAGTGCCTCAGGGAAGGGATGGTAAGGGCCTCCTTAGATGGAGGACTAGGAACAGGTCCCTGTGCCTGTGAGGAATGAGGATCCATACAATCATCATCATGCAACACATAAGGATCCGCAATGTGAACAGAAACCTTTCCTTTATTCATATTTTTGTTCTTTTTGTTGTTACCACAGTTCATAGATACAAAAGGTGGTAACATCACAGAGGGAGGCTCAACAAAGGTAGATGTGGTGGCCTCAGTACCACCACCAGCACCTGTCTTCGCGGCATCAGCACCGCTACTCTGCTCGGCATCCAAAATGGTGGCATCAGCACCACCGTCTGCATCTGGTATCACAACAGCTTCAGTACCGTCGTCTGGAACTCCATCATGGGTGGCATCAGCACCGCTACTCTGCTGCTCTGGCGCTCCTGATTCAGCTGGTGGTTGTCGCTCAGAAGAGTCGCCGCCGACGGGCATCCTACCGCTCCTAGTAGTCACAAAATCAGCATCATAGAAAGAATACGACATATCGCTCAAATAGTCACTAGGAGAGGTATCCTCTGTAAACTCTACCTGCTCAGACTTCCTTTTCAGATTGTTCAGGTTAGGTTCAATCTGAGCGGGTATGGCGGCCTTCCCTTTGATAATCTCCCTCATCTCTTGCCGGAATTCATCCATTTCTTGCCTGAAGGATGCTTGCTGTTCGGAGAGCAAGCGGGCAAGATCATCGAGAGCTGGGTTCTCAAAGGCGGGACCCTGGGAACCGGATGGTTGTCTCTGCTAGAAATGGAGCTGCTGCTGCTGCTGTGGTTGATACTGGGGGTGATGGGAATAAGACTGCTGAGGCTGCTGACGCTGCTTCCACTGTTGTCCCTGATAGGCAGGACGAGGACCACTCTGATATTGCTGCTGCTGGGCATACTGGGGCTGCGGCTGCTGTGGTTGCTGGCTGTTCTGTTGTCCTTGAGCAGGGTTTTGCTGTTGGGATGAGGAGCCACCGTTGCCCTAACGGAATCCGGGGTGATCCCGACGAATCCCGGGCTGAGGGTACCGGTCGTACCATATCCCATTGACTTCCATCAATGGGTCTTGCTCAAAGGAAGGTGGGGGAAGAACTGCCAGTGGCTGCTCCGGCTGATAGAACACCATCTGCGTGTCCAAAGATGGCGGCTGCACTGGGTAGTACTGTAGCAGTGGAACCGTCTCTGCCTGGATATGATTCACCTGGCGGTATGAGGTAGAGGGTTGGTTGGAACTGCTATTGCTGGAGTCGGCTCATGACCTGGGAGGCTGATGGGAATGAGCTTGTGCTTCCTGAATGCATAGGATTTGAGTCTTCAGGTCACTCATGGTTTTGGTGAGAAGGTCCATCTGGGCAAGACCTTGGTTCTGCTTCTTCTCGAGGATCTCCATGCGGTCCAACTTTTCGCTGATGATTCCCATGTCGGCTGCGGCTGATTCGGCTTGGGCTACGGCTACTGACGATGTATTGGGACCGGCATCGATGCAGGCGATCCTCTGGAATGATCCTCCTCCCTGAGGTGGTTTTTGTTGTGTGTAGACTCTGGCTTGGGTCATCACAGTTGAATTTTCTGCCATGCCTTCATAGATGGCCCAGACATCGTCTTCACCTTTGGAGAAATATGATCGACCACAGGAGGCGTTGACAAGCCCCTGCAGCTCCGGTGTCAGCCCACAGAAGAAACTTTGAACCAGATTGGGCTTGGATATATCATGATGTGGACACCGGTCGATGAGCTCTCTGAATCGATCCCAGACTTCATGGAATTGTTCATTTGGGATCATAACAAAATTGTTGATCATTGCTTTAGCTGCATTGGTCCGGCCGAGAGGATAGTAATTCTTCAAATATACGGTCCGGAGATCTGCCCAAGTGTCTATGAATCGCCCGAGGTGTTTGAGCCAATATGCGACTCTGTCAACCAATGAGAACGGGAAAGCGATCATCTTGATCGTGTCCTCAGTCAGCAGCCTGTCATGGATGGTGCTGCATATCATCTCGAATTCTTGGAGGTGGAGGTATGGCTCTTCGGTCGGCAACCCATGAAATTTGGGTAGAAGCTGAATTGTGTGGGGCCGAAGCTCGAAATCTCCTTGGATCGGCGGGAGTCTGATCCAACGGTGAGTGAGGGACGCAGCTGGGTTGTGCAATTCCCTCATGATGGTCTGTGGTGGTCTCTCAGCGTCTGGATCACCTCCTCCTGCATCAGGTCCTCCTCCTCCTCCACCGCCACCGCCCCCAGGTCGGTTTTCTCTCATCTGAGCAATTTCTCTCATGAGATCACCCATGAAGGTACCCTGGTCACGAATCTGCCTCTGCATGGTCTCCAGGGATGCAAGAAGTGAATTGTTGATGGTCGCCTGATCAAATAAGAACGGAGGTTGATCATGGTCATTCGGGTGCTCGCCTCTGTCTGCCATCTCGGGATTCTCTGAAAAAGCAAAAGAGGCCATCTCAGGTGCTGTTGAATGATATGAACTCTGTGATGCACTGCATTCTGACACTCTTGGACTGATGGAAGGAGAATGAGAAGGGTGGTCGAGGGGGAACATGGTCGAGGTAAACTCAGGCTCGGTGAGTGGATTCTCCAAGGTATTCCTAGATGAATGAGGAGGAGTGCTGGATAGCGGTGCCGACAAGGTCAGCCTAAGAGATCTCCTTCCCATCATCTTGATTATTGGGAAGAGCAGAGGGAATGCAGAAGAAGAAGAAGGTTGAAGTGAGATGCAACAAAATTGCGCACAATTGTGCGGTGTTTTTGATCTTGACCTAAATAAATCTAGCAATCAAACACAAAGCAGGGGTGAGTTCACCAACTCAACACATGAAGCCGTGAAGGTTCGGCTTTTATCTTGTCAATTTTAGCTTGATTCAGGAATTTATCTTTTCACGAGTCCTTAGAGCGCTACGCCTAAAGGAGAGAGAGTACTGCCGGAAGAGTATCCCGTACTTGTCCTCCTCCTGTGTAACCTGTAGCTTGCACTTTTTGAGGTCCTTGTAACCCTTCCTGGATCCCTACTCAGCCAAAGAATAAGAGAGGAAGCCAATAGGCGAAACCGATACTTCGGAACTCGCTCGCAACGGAATCACCCGTGAGCATGCAAGAACCTACTCGGACGCCCCCGTGAAGGCGTGTCCTAGGCTCGATACTTTAGACAAGGTCGATGCTCTACACAATAGAGAGTCACCAATGTTGACCAAGCCCTACTCGTCCACGTACGATGGAAGCGCCAATACTTCGGAAATCCAGGCGATACACAAGGCAGCCACAAGCTGGGATTTTGGCTCTAATCCTTACGAAGCGCTCACCTCACTTGGAAGGAGACCTTCCCATGCAACCTGAAAACAAGTGAGGGTGTTACTCTCCCCAATCAATGAATCCAATTACCGATTTTATTTTTGGTCAAGGTTTTCTTAGCAGTCCCTTTTTTAATTTTTTTGGTGTTATCGCTTCTTTTGAGTAGATTCAAACAATCGCCTAACGATTTTTGTATTTTCTTAATCCTACTTTGTCCAAAAACAGAGGGAGAATAGAGTCGGAAAAAGCCGTGCAAGTCGACACAAAGATGGAAATCTCACCTTTGTGCCTAAATGATGGATGCAAAGTAAGAAGACTTACAACGAATCCCAGCTCTCTCCATGCGGGATGCAAAGCAGAAATTTATAAACCTAGTCTATATGCCGATATGCAATGCGGAAATCGTCCTAAGATAGGAAACTGCTAGCGTGAAGAACCACAAGTCAACCACCGATCGTCGATCCTAAGAGTCCGGTCTAGACCTTCCCCTCCTCTTATCGACACATCGAGTTCAGGAGTAGCGCTTGATGGGGAGGGCCGCGGCGAGGCGGATCTAAGAAAGGGAGCTAACTGTTTAATTAAACTAAGTCCAAGTACGAACTATAGGTACATGCAAATGTTATTAGTGTGTTTGGACCTAATTTAATCGATCAAGCAGGCCTAGAACTAAGGGCTCAATCCACAAAAGAAAGTGAAAATGAAATCAAAACCGGCAAATGACAGCGGTGAAAACTCGTCAAAAACCGCAGTGAGCCCCCGGGTGAACAAACACCCGGAAATTAGGCCCGGAGTGTCTCAAGAGTCCAAGTGTCCGAGTACCTGTATTATTACAACTTATAAAGCACTCTCTCACAAAAATAAAATGCAATCTAAACTAATCACTCTCTCTCTCACTCCTCCTGCTCTCTCCTGCTGGCTTGGCTAAAGAATAGCCGGCTCCGCTTCCCAAGGATGCGCTGGGTCACCTAAGCGATCCGCCTTGCTCCGCGGTCCCTCGCAAGAAGACAAGAGAAAAGTGGTCAGAACAGCTCAACAAGATATATCAAAAATGCAAGAGATAGAAAATAAAGCAATTGTGGACAAACAGACACAAGCAAACAAAATATGAACTACTCGCTGTTGCTCCCCGGCAACGGCGCCATTTGATTATGCCGAAATTCGTGGAGTCTAAAATGGTATCTCACACAAGGCGGAGACAACCGTCGTTGTGACGACTCACGATAAATTCTGGACTAAAATCAACAATTAACCCACACTATAGATCAAGGAAATAGAAATAAATGTGGAGTTAAAATTTATTTTTAACTCTGCACAAATGACGTAAAGGGCAAGTATGTAGAGAGTTCGAACACATGGAGCAAGTAGGGTAATTCAAATAATTGTGCACAAGTGAATGTGTGTGTGTGAATGTGTGGTGTCTACACTAAGCAAGCAAGCAAAGAAATTTTTGTGGGTTTTTAATTTTTGAAAATTTTTTTATTTTAATTTAATTTTTAATTTTGTATTTTGATTTTTAATTTTCTGATTTTTATAATTTTATATTTTATATTTTTTTGTTTCTTTTTCAATATTGGAAAATATAAGCAAAGTAATAAAAGACAAGATAAAGTATTTATAAAAATGTGCAAAAATGACCAAAAATTCAGAAATAAAATGTTTTTGATACTTTTAGGATTTTTTACTGTTTTTGTGGTTTTTGGATATTTTTCAAAGTGTTTTTGGTATTTTTAAATACTGAAATAAGGGAAAACAATGAAATCCGTGCTGGCTGAGTAAAATAGGAATTAAAATTAGCAAACAACAACCAAAACTTTTCACACTAATTTTCAAATAAAGAGAATGAAATATAGAGTAAACAGGAACTGAGTTTGTAATTGTTGGAGTTTTCTTTGATTTTATATATTTTTTTGAAGTTTTTGAGTATTTTTAAATTTTTAGTGTTTTTCTTTTGAGAGTTTTAGTGATTTTTTTGAACTGACACTAATATATGATGAAAGAAACAAGATATAATTTTTATGGAATTTTTCAAAACATTTTTATAATTTTTATGTATTTTCTAATGCAAACAGGGAAATAAATGCATGTTTTTGATTTTTACTAAATATGAAAATGCAATAAAAATTAATGCAAAAATATGGCGTATAAGTGAAAGTAAGCAGGAGCTTAAGTTAATTTTTGTGGAATTTTTGGAGACAAAATGGTAATTTAAATAATTAGAACAAGCATCCAAACATTAATCAGGCCTGGCAGGGGTATAAGTGCAAATATCCAAAAGTCCAGGGGCATACATGCAATTTTCCTCAAAAATTAACACGTAAAATTTGATTTTCAGTACCTAACACCAATTACAAAACCCATAGGGGTTTCCTAGCAATTTTCCCACTAGGGCGCGTGACTTGCACGCGCCTAGCGAGGACCAAAAAGTAATTATTAAAAAACCAGGGGCCAACTTGCAAAATTTCCAAAAACGTATCACTTAATATCCAAGTTTTTGTACTGAAATGAAATAAAACAATGACCGAGGGCCTCTATGCAAAATGCCCTCACCTCACGTGTACAGGTCACGTGAGGTGACGTGACAGAGGACCTATTTGTAAATAAAGTAAGTGCGAGGGTCTACTTGCAAATATTACACAAATTTTATACTACATGCGGAAGTTTAAGGACTAAACAAAAATACAAAATGCGCAGGGGGTCAAGGTGCAAAACACCCCTTTTCGCGCGATCCAACGGCGATGAAGAAGCCACTTGACACGTGGCGCAATCTAGACGGCCGATGACGCTTCGCTTCGACGTCTGAGATTAGATCTCAGAATGAGATCCAACGGTAGCTGGGCTCGGATGATTTGACGGTCGACGCGCGATCTGACGCTCCTCCTCGATCCAATGGTGGCAAGGCCGGAGCAAGAACTATGGAGAACTCCGGCGAGCCGAGGTTCTCCGAGGTGCTGCTCCGTCTCCGGAAGGCTTCTGAGCTCCAACTGGATCTAGGAGTTCCTCTGGTCCTTCTCTATCTCCTGGGGGTGGAAAAAGATCTCGACGACGACCGAGGTGCTCGCGAGAGGGTAGCGGAGCTATAGAACTCCGTTAGCTCCGGCGAGACTCCAAAATGTCCTCCAGGCACAAGTCAACGTGCTTTGACCTGCAAAATCAAGTGAGAGGGTCCAGGGCAAGTTGCCTGGACCCCACAGAGGTGGAATAGCGGTGCGGAACGAAAGGGGGTGACTCGGCCGGAGTTGCGCTCCGGCGAGAGGGTTCGATAGGTTGATTCGATCAATGGGACTTCAAGATTTGATAGGGCTTTTAATCCTTAAGCTAAGGCGAGTTAAATGCTGAAGAAAATGGGGGAGATGGGGCTGCCTCGATGGCCGGAGCCAGAGGGAGAAGATACCTCAACCACCGGAGTTGCGGGATATGGTGGAGATGCCTCCGACCTCGGTCGCCTTGGCTGAGGGCACTGCGGTGGAGCTGTCACCTCCAGGAGTGTCCTGAGCACGAAAAAGACGAAGAGGGGTGGACCGAAGGTGTTCAAACCGGGGATGGAAGTGGTGGGTTCGTATTTGAAGAATGGTGGATGCGTGACTTCGAGGCAAAGTCACGGGCGCGGGAAGGAGATCTAGGGAGATCTGGTAGGTCATCGATGGAGGTGGATCTACAGGGAACAAGTCCCATGAAGGAAGCGACAGCAGAGAGTGAACGACGCGGCCTCGAAAAATCCGCCAATTTGGGGAAAAAACGAGGCGCGCCGAGCTACAAGGGGGGTAGGTCAGACTGTTGACCCGCCGGTCAACAGTCGGAGACACCTGGTTGGTCCACGTGGACCAACCAGGAAAAAGATTTCAAAAAAAAGTTTTATTAAATCGTTTAAAAATAGAAAATGGCCGAATTAATTTTT
Organism: Ottelia alismoides; assembly: GCA_037367405.1. Lineage (NCBI taxonomy): Eukaryota > Viridiplantae > Streptophyta > Magnoliopsida > Alismatales > Hydrocharitaceae > Ottelia > Ottelia alismoides. Next base: position 428,422 of record JAZKJV010005562.1, on the reverse strand, counting down.
GGTCATTAAATGAAAAATGCTTGAAATTTTATGTAGTATATTATTATGATTTTTAATTAATTTTATGAGGTATATTTTGATAAGTTTACTTTTACACACCTTGTAGGTATAATACCTATATCTTTTATTCTTTTGTTTTTATTTTGTGATTTTAATTTCTCTAGATTTTATAAAATAAAACATACTTTTATACACATAAATATATTTTTATTTTATTTTTCTGATGTATTCTGTATATTAAATAAAATATAAAGGTATAATGTATAGGTATACATATAGGTATAATATATGTATACTCTATATATGTTTATTTTTATTTTGAGTTTTCTTTTGGTTTTTATTCCAATTTTAATGTACGTAATTATTATAAGTAATATTTACATAATTATAAAAATATAAAAATATAAAAATAATGAATAAATAATAAGTTGAATATTTTAATCTGTACAAGTATATAATGAGGGTCCAAAACTCAACTGTCAAACCGTGGCTCCGCCAAATGCGAAACACTGTCATTAAATAGCTTATTTTATTCTATATACAATTAAAGGTGAGTATGCTGCATTTGGAGTTGTCAGTTGTGAGATACAGGTCTGGGAAGTTGGGATTCTGGGTTCTTATTCAGACTATAACTTTTTATTGTACATTCTTTTTCTGTGAAATCAATTTTGTATTTTTCCTTGTAATATTATCTATAACTTTCATGTACAAAGTTTCCTTATTTGATAAAAAGTGGTACCAAAAATAGGTCCCAAAATGGATAAAGAATGAATAGAATAATATATGTATTTGGCCCTTATCTCCCCCTACATTATTCCTTGTCGACCTATTCATCAAGATGGCTAGGTCTCGGGGTTTCGGGTCATAAAATATTTACAATATTTTATTCTTTTTCTTTTCTTTTCTTTATTCTATAATTTTGGCTTTAATTACAGTATTTTATACACTAAATAGATGCACATGCATGAATGCTAAGATGATGATATAAAGGGTATTTACATGCATTTGCTAGGGTTTTTGGTGCCAAAATGATAGAATAAAGATGATGAAATGTGGATTCATCATGTACCTATACCGAGTACCTACGAGATGTCGATTTGATTCTATCGTGGGAAAAGAGTCACTTCATGGTTACTGAAGGGATTGTGTTTTCTCTAATAGAGGCATAGAGGTCGACCCACTGAAGGTGGATATTATTGCAAAACTTGAGCCACCTCGAACTATAAAGAATGTGAGGTGATTCCTGGGTCATGTAGGATTCTACAGAAGATTCATCAAGGATTTCAGCAAGATTGCCTTACCTCTCATAGAGCTTCTAGAAAAGGAGACTGACTTCATTGTTGATTAGAAGGTTCTCTAAGCCTTTACACAGTTAAAAGAGCTGATCATTCATGCACCTGTCCTACGGCCTCCCGATTGGTCTCTCCCATTCGAGAGCATGACAGATGCTTTTGGTTTTGCCATTGGTATTTTATTAGGACAAATAAGAGTCAATCTTTCCTAAACCATTTATTATGCCAGCAAAACACTTTATGATGTAAAGAAGAACTATACAAATATAGAGAAAGAGCTGGTGGTAGTTGTATTCACCCTTGAGAAGTTAAGGTCACATATTCTCAGTTCCAAATTCGTTGGCTATACCGACCATTATGCTATCTAGTACTTATAATAGAAGAAGGATGTAGAATCATGTCAACTGAGATGGATCCTTCGTCTTCAAGAATTTTATTTGGAAATAACCGATAAACCTGGAGTCAAGATTGTGGTACTGGACCATCTATCTAGAATTGAACTGTCAGATACTCAGTTGAATAGTGTCCTGATATCAGAAATCTTTTTCGATGAATCCATTCTACGTATTACTTCTCTCCCCTATTATGACGATATTGTGATCTATCTTGTTTCTAAGAAAGTTCCACAAGATTAAACAAGAGTAAAGAAGGACATTTTTTGTCCGATATTTATTTTTACCAGTGGGAAGAACCATACCTTTTCAGGGAAGGTGCAGATTGCATTTGACATTGGTGCATTCCTTAGGAGTAGTAAACTAGTGTCCTCGAGCACTATCACAAGATTTAATCGGTATGACAACATTCTTAAAGTAGAACGGTGGCGAAAGTATTACGGTATGTACTCTGGTGACCCACACTATTCAAGGATACGCCAACTTATGTGAAAATCTGCATTAATTGTCAGAAAATGGGAGGAACCCTCACTTCCAAATGATGCCATAAGTTTATTTAGATATCCAATATTTTTATTGCTTGGGGCATTGACTTTGTGGGCCCTTTTCTTAACAATCAAGGGTTTGAATACATCCTACTTGTCGTTGACTATGTGATTTGTTGGGTGGAGGCTATTCCGACCTGCTCCATCGATAGTCGTACTATTTGTTTCTTTCTCAAGGACAACATTTATTCATAGTTTAGGATTGCAAAAGTCTTTATTTCAGACAGGGGTAACCATTTTGTGTATAAAAAAGTCAGAAAGCTTGTGAAGGAGTACACTATTGATCATCGTGTCACATCTCCTTACCACCCACAATTGAATGGCTTGGTAGAGTTATCAAATAGGGAGATTAAGATAATCTTGTAGAAACTTGTTAGGTCGGATACAAAGAACTTGTCACAGTTACTTGACTCAGTTCTATGGGATTATCAGACCGTATACAAGTCTACATTAGGAATGTTTCCGTACCATTTGGTTTATGGAAATATATGCCACCTGTTAGTTGAATTAGTTCATATTGTTTATGGATAGCAATGAAGCGGAAAAGTCTTAAGCACATCACAGAAGCATGAAGATTATCCAATGTGATCGGGAGCGACTAGTCACAGTAGTTGCTTGGAGTAGCGGAATTTAAAAAAATTTAAAGAGATGAAACCACATGGTTCTAGAACGCTTGTCGAATCATTTCATCAAAACCACAAGATATATGAATACCTCTTGAAGCGTTGTTGTGATCAAAGTGTCTAAAGGAAGAGACCACCCGTCTCAAGTCTGAACTGACAGAGGAGACGCTTCCAAGGGCGTTTATGAGATGTAGGCTTCATGAAATGCAAGATGAAGATCCAAGTAACGAATCTTCTGATTTCATCTCAAAAATCAGAAATCTTCTTCACATGCAAGGAGCATCGAGGAAGATAGAGATCTAAGAGCAGTTGAAGCGGCAACATGACAATGTAACGACGATGGTGACTCTCTCTAGTACAATGGGTGGAGGACCACACTTGAGAGAAATAGAGAGAGAGAGAAAGAGGGGGCATGACAGTGAGAGAGAGAGAGAGGCTTGCAATGTGTTTTGTGCAAAAGATGAGCAAAGGTTGCCTGTTCTTTTATAGTATTTTGGAAGTCCATGAATCACCATCCATGTATAACACAAAATCAATGGTTGAGATTGAATTATATTTTTATATAGTGGACATGATTTTATTACATAAACATACAATACAAATTAATTTAAGTCAAATAATATATATATATATATATCATCAATATAATTTAATTTGACTAAATCAACCAACAAAAAAGGATTTGGAATAGGCTAGATACCTTCAATATATGGAGGGGATGACCACCTTGAAACCGTCAAGGGTGGTTGTTGTCACAGGGTCAAAATCCCTCTATTGATTTCAACCGATCTTGTGCGGCGTTAGCTAACCCGTAGCTAACCAGCCTTCCCGAGTAGAACGGTCACGGACGCGCTCCAACTCTTCTCGATACTCCTGCTTGCTAACTCACTGACACTCAGACACAAGCAGAAGCTCGACTCTATGGATCGTTCAGGAACAATCTCAAGAACTCGCTCAAGAACGCTCAAGAACACAACCACACGATCACAAAAGCATGGGCACAAAGCTCTTCTCTTATTAGAAGGGGAACTATCTCTAAAGTGGGTGGACACACTACACTTCTCTCGTGTACTCTGTGTGATCGTGTGGTTGCGTTCTTGAGCGTTCTTGAGCGAGTTCTTGAGAGTGTTCCTGAACGATCCATAGAGTCGAGCTTCTGCTTGTGTCTGAGCGTCGATGCGTTAGCAAGCAGCGATATCGAGAAGAGTTGGAGCGCGTTCGTGACCGTTCTACTCGGGAAGGTTGGTTATCTACGGGTTAGCTAATGCCGCACAGGATCGGTCGAAATCGATTGCAGGATTTTGATCCTGCGACAGTTGCCCACCCTCCATTTAGGAAGGTAACTCCCCATGCAATTGTGTAAGATTTAATATCTCACAAAATCCATCATTTATTTACAACAACATTTATTGTAGATTAATTCACAAAAATTAATTCTAAATTAATTTTATGAATATTGCGATCATGTCATTAAATAATGTGAATCATATTCACAAATCCAAAATAAAGTTTTAATTGTATTTTCAATTAATTGTCAAATGTGAATTCAATTCACATCAACAATTAATTCACAAATACTATTTACAATAATGTGTCTCTAATATATTATAAATCATATTTATTATATATGTGTAATTAATATGGATAATGCTATCCACATTATTCATATCATTGATAATTAAATCATATTTAATTATCTTGTATCTCCATTTGCATATATGAATCATATTAATAAAATTCATGATAATTAAATCACATTTATTTATCAATTTCCCAATGCTCGGATACATTATTCAACAATGGAATTATTCTTGAACTCTTTCAAGAATAATTCACTTTCTCCGCGGATACTTGGAGATAAGGACTGGGTGAGTGTACATTCCACGTCGTGACTTGGATGTTGATATCATATCTCAAATCTCTAGGGACCTCTCAATGATGCTTGATTAAATCAAAGATGCAAATCTAATCTTCTCATTGCATCTAAATCGTAATCATATCAATGTCCAACATTTAGACTGAGATTATATTACTTCTATATTGATAGTTGTCACTAGAATCCAAACTTGTTTCATCACTCCCTCAAATGGAAGCGTCATGGTTATACAATCATTTATGATCACATCACTCTCGAGTATTCCTAATACACGTACATCATGAATATTGGAAGACCTAGAATAAGCTCGAAGTTTTAGATCCTTTTAGACTGTCTTGTTTAGGGTTTTATCATTAAGTTTCTCATTCGGTAATTGGGAGTTGGTATCAATCATATACTTTCCAAAAGCATATATCGTACCTATAGATTCTTGTCATGCTTCTAAAGCAAGACGACCATGCATGGAATTTGATTGGTCCCAATACCTCATGAGTAAGCTCATGTCTTCCGATTTAGTACTGAACCTGTATGATCCCTTTGAGAGATCTTATTGCTCATATGCCCATATGCAGCACATCAGTGTAGAGACCTTTAATAGGTAATCAACCTATCGATCTGCAAAATGTACAAACTCAGATGTATGGTAATGCATATGTCTTCGGGTAGAGGATGTATGCCTATATCATGACAACGTACAACATAGGTCTTGGTTATCTCGATCTCGTTATGTCAGCTCTTTAATCTAACTTATCTAACACCTATGAATCTATGTTCCTATGCAGAGGACATGCATAAAGAGGCCAGTCAGATATTATCCTTTAGAGAAGGATTTTCATCTCCTTCTCATGATGGAAATCATCTCTTAATGATCATTTGATGGTGCTTGGTGAGTCCTCATTCTAACTCTTTATATATTATTTGAGCGTCAGTCTCTATGATTCAACCATTAAATCAACAGCTATATAATTATTAAGATGTCGACGGTACATATCCCTAATTGTACTAAGGGACCTATTATGCAAATTAGTTATTTTTCATTTCAGAGTAAGGAGTGAATTGCAATAATATTATTACATAATGACTCACAGTGGGCTCACATGTCCAACAATCTCCCACTAGGCAAAAGAGCCATTAGTTGGCTAATCTTTAATCCCACACTCATTTGCCAATCATAGGTTATTGAGAAAAATAGCTTTGTAGGTTGATTAGTAACTTTGATCCCAAGAGACTATGTCAAGTCCTCTTACAGACTTGCATATATCCAAGTAACATTGCTCGCAATTAATGCGAACATTGTATATTATGCAACCAATACTCAATCTTGGTAAAGTATTTATTGTACTTTTATTACCATAACTCGATAGTTATTATAACCGGGAAGTTATACCTTAATGCCTGGAGATCTCTATCTCCTTAGACTAAGACAAAGTGTTAAGTCTAGTAAGGTATCTGCAGATAAGACATTGTAGATTACTATCTATAAAGTCTTAAATTATTAATGAAAGACTTTGAGATTACTATCTCACAAATCTTGAGCCTTTGAAGATGTTTATTATTACTACAATTTAGTGTTTTATCTCCATAATAGGAATGGTAGCATTTTACTACTCCCACTACAGGACAGACATCTCGCCTTTTCTACACATTTAGCATACATCGAGCTTCCCATAGCTGTTGCACTATTGCATGTAGCTTCGGTATTCACATCATCAACTCTTTGAGATGCTATCCAACTAGATAGGTCAGTACCACATCTTAAGAGAAAGAATCTTTCCTTAGAGTTTTTTTAAAAAATGAAATATGTCCAAGGTGTATTGCTAATGTGATGGTCATAATATCCTCTTCTCTTTGCTTTTGAACACCCTCGAAACTAAGATATTAGAGGCATCCTCGAGATCATATCTCAAGGTATAAAACAGCTAGATCATAAAACACTTATTACCGTCCTTATATCATTCTAAATGATTAGGATTTTATATACATTTAGCATAATAAACACATTGGCACTCCTACTAAGATTCACATGGTTCATCAAGATTTTATCTGAAATCATAACCTTTATAATTTCATCAAATCTGATGTTCCAACTACAAGAAGCTTATTTGAGTCCATAGATGGAATTCTACACCTTGTATTCTCCAATAATGAAGCCATGGGGCTGCTTCATATGAATATCCTCATTGAGGTATTAATTGAGGAATGCAATCTTGATTTCCATCTTTCAGATGTCATAGTCAAGTTGTTTGAATACTAGAAATATTCTGATGGGTTTAAGTGTGATTACTAGAAACAAGTATCATCGCAAATGATATCTTCTTTCTATGTGCAACTCATGGCTACGAACCATGCTTTGAAGGTCTCTACCTTCTCATCAGGTTCCCTCTTTCTCTTTATTATACATTAATACTAATGGGTTTTTCCCCATAGGTGGATCCTCGAGAGTCCATACACAACACTTGTGTATGAAGCCTACTTTAGACTTTACTACTAGCATCCATCCTTCCATGTCATGATCTACAGAAGCTTCATCATATGAAATTCTATTATTGTCAGATTTTCTCTAATACATGGAATTCATACCTAATAGGAGGTCTTTCCACCCTCAAACTGATCTGAAGAGGTATGAGTTTTTCATCTTTTAATTGTCCTTTTAGTTTCCAATTCTAGGAGCCACATTATCCTCTAAGGATTCGGTGAGTCCCTTTACTTCATTCTTATCTTGATTCTCATGAAAAGTCATCCTCTCAGACTCCTATTCTTAGAGATGAAATATTTTAGGAATCTCCTGGTCATAATGTAGGTATCCAATACCATCCTTTATTTTCCTATGAAGCAGTACTCTCAAGAGCAAGATTCCAGCTTTCTTGCATCCATGTTATAGCATGGACCAAGAAACCCTTAAATCCTCTTGTGTCTGACACTAAGCTTGATTGCAAACTATATCTCACGAGGAGTTTTGGGTTCATATTTGCATGGAATCTTATTAAAGATGTATATTGTAGTATCTACTACATATATACAGGGAAACTAAGAGTTGATTATGCTAAGTGTCATCAATGACCAGATCATGTCTAACATGATCCAATTGCATCTCTTTAAAACTCCATTGAGCTGAGATGTATTAGGAGGAGTGAGATAGCAATGGCATTCCTTTCTCTATAAGGTATTCCTTGAATTCATCTAATAGGTACTGGCTACCTAGATTAGATCAAATTCTTCCTTATAACTTTGGTTCTCAACCAAAATCATGAAATATTTGAACATTTCAAAGGATTTTAATTGGTAATGGAAGAAATCTCATGCCATGAACAATCATTAATGGATATCACATATCATTTATGTTCATTATGGTATATAGGTTCAACATACATCAATATGTATGAGGTATTAAATACCTCATCATCTTATACCATTCCCATAAAAGGGTGCATTAGACATTTTAACTTTGAATACAACAGTCACAAGTATATAAGATTTAAACTTTTTGACATTCTAAAGTTCTGTCTCTTACTATTCTATTGATCTTATCAATAGACATATGTGTAAAGCTTGATAGAGTCGAAATTTCCAGTACTAGAAATGATAATGAACCATGCATTAATGTTCAAACTTAGTATAGTCCTCTAGATGTTAGAATACTATCTAAAATATATCCACCATAACTCTTTATGATAGGTCTATTCCAGAGTGTATGTCCATTTCTAACAAGTTTAGAAATAAATAGTTAATCTATTCTAATATCTAGGTCATAGAGACATTCTTTAAGATCGAGGGCTCTCCCACTGAAAATATGTAGTCTTTCTATCCAATGAATATTGTTGCAATAATTGCATCAACTCCTATATGGATGACTATTAAACTTTAAGATCAAATTTTCCAGTCTTCAAAAATATATGCTACCAATTGCAAGTACTAAGAAGGAGGTAGAATTATCAGAGTTTTAATCTTATCAATTAAGTAAGTCAATTTCAATTATGATATGTAGATGTAGAATATCCTGATGCACTATATGGGTCCTTCTCTAAGGATCTTAGATAGTCTAAATAGTCATACTATAAATACATCGGCTTGTTGAGTACTGGCATTCATCCAACTCTTTGTATGTCATATGTATAGGTCACAGAAGTACATTCAATGCTTTCTCTTATTCTTACATGGGTCAGGCCCATGCTTCCACTACACTTCCCTTACACTTAAACAACCATTACTTAAGATGAAAGATCTCTTAATTGAACATGTCCTTAACAAACTTCAATATAAGAGTATTTCAACATTTATACCTTCTCCATCCTATTCATGAAATATGAATAATATGATGCATCATGAAAGACTTGAGTAGAGATATCAGAATGATGGTAGTCATCATATCTACACTCAACTTAACTCAAGAAGAATTGGGTTCAGGCATGCACTCAAACATTTTGATCACATAATATCTTATCAAGACACCATTCTATGTAATGCGGTGAACCATGTCATTCGTGATTAAATGTTGAGAGCACATATGTTTGCCAAAACATCTTCTTCGACTTTTATTTTAAGAATGATCTTGACAATTGCGATCATCACCAACATGTTACTTCCAAAGTACACTCGATGAGAGATCAAGACTTTAGATGCACACAAACTATAGCTTTTTGTCCTCTTGTCTATTTAATTATCAACCCTCGTAATCATGAGGAAACTTGCACATTTCAACCACATACATTACTCCTCCAACGACAAGTACTACATCTTGATTATGGATCAAATCCATGACATTATACTATTCATGATTGAGTATAGATTCTATTGGATTTAGTGAATTGTATATGAAATAAGATAATTTGCATAAATATATTTTACTTTGACTAAGGATATTAATGTTTTAAATCAAAGTTGTCTTACCTTTCAAACTATGAAGGTTCATTCTCTTATTCACTTTTAGAGAAAGAGATATATTTACTGATATATCGCTAGCAAGATCTAGGATATCCTTTTTACCTTTGTTACATCCCAATAATATGAGAAACTATAATTCGGATACAAAAAGAAGCGGAAACTCACTCTTCCTGGCAAGTCCAACTTGTATTTCCCAATTCGATCTTTAACACCTGGCCTACCACCCCAAAGGTGTTGTTGCCCCGTTGTTAATTGAATCTACTGTCAACAGGAATACAACTCCATATGTGTAATTCAATATCACCATATAATATGAGGAACTGATATTGGGTTACTCTTTCGAGAAGAAAAGAGCCCAATCCATGTACATCAGTTTGTAGGAGCCATCACTTCGAACATACATCTCCAGTATACATCCATGACGGTGGAATCCTTCTCCTTGATGAGAGACCATGGATGCCATTTATATGATCTTCTATATCCCATTCAAATTTTAATTAATCATTATGAATCGTATTCATTATAATTAATTCTTCCAAGATAACTATAACTCTATTCATAATAGAGTATTTATTTTAATCGGATCTAATTAATTCAATCATGTTTCAATCTCAACCAATAAACAATTATGATTTCCTTAATACTGCTATATAATATACACTCTCACAAGTACATATTATTTTGTATTTTAATAATTAGAGTACAAATTGACTTACTCATATTATTCTTTCCTCGAAAATGGATCCGGGCAGTACACTCAAGTTATGCTGGGAGGGAGCATTTCCTTGACAAGCAAGGCTGTAATTAAGAAACCAACCAACTATCTAGACTAGACACATTCACCATTCCGTTTGAGAACAACATAAAATAATGCTAATGTACTTGCAATTTTATCGATCAACTTTGACGACCGACATTACAATATATAATCTTAAGCATCTTACAATATTTTGAGATCCTAAATTTCAAAGCATATCAAGCAACCATGTTTTGCATGTAAAAGTTGTCCTACAATAATTGTAGGATCAACTATGGTTTTCACGAAACATACATTCAATGACCGTTTATGTTTAATCATTTATTTTCATAAATATTAACCATCAATTTTAATCATGGAAAACTCATAATTTCCATTATTTCATTAAATGATAAATACATTAAGCAGGAAGATTTGATCATCCAATCATCATCTGACCCATCTCCACTAAATATGGAATTGTTAGGGCAAATAAAGTCAGAATCACACAAAATAAAATCGAGAAGTTTACTGGTCTGATTATCTATATAATCCAAATTTATTTCATGTTTAATGATGAGAAAATAATTAGAAAAAACTAATTTCTTACAGATCTGTGAATACCTTCCTAAACAATTTCGTAGGCAACTCTTCAAATTTTTTTCCATGCACTTTTCGATACTAATATTTTTGAAACATATTTAGACATTAAAAAAATACATTTTAGTAACCAAAAAACATACGCAAACAATGCATAAACAAGGGATTTTCATCTTAATGAAAATAATTCGAAACTTGCATCTCATGCAAAACAACGAGTCCCCACATATCTGAAATACAAAATATTGTTCATAAGTAGTTTTGGATCACATTCAAGACCTGAAACCATGGCTATGATACCACTTGAAGACCATGAGAAAATCCTTAAGTGCATCACAGAAGCGTGAAGATCGCATCCAATGCGATTGGGAGCGAATTGTCATACTAGTTGCTTGGAGAAGCATAATTTTAAAAATTTTAAAGAGATGAAACCACATGATTTAAGAACACTTATAGAATAATTCATCATAACCACAAGATATATTAATACCTCTTGAAGCATGGTTGCGATCGAAGTCTCTAAAGAAAGATACCACCCGTCTCAAGTCCGACACGATGGAGGAGACACTTGCAAGCACGTTTATGAGATGTGACCTTCTCGCAATCCAAGATGAAGATCCAAGCCAAGAATCTCCTTATTTAGTCTCACAAAATCCTAAGTCTTCTTCACATGAAAGGAGCACCGAGGAAGTCAGAGATCCACGAGCGATCGAAGCGATGACATGACACATAGCGATGATTGGTGAGTCTCTCCAGTACAAGGGGTGGACAGCCAAACTTGAGAGAGAGAGAGAGGGGTTGTGAGAATGAGAGAGGGGTCTTGCAATGTGTTGTATGTAAAGAAGAGCAAAGGGTTGCCTCTTCTTTTTTAATATTATGGAAGTTTACAGATCTCAATCCTCATATAAGAGAAAACCAATGGTTGAGTTTGATTCGTGTTTTTATTCAGTGAACATAATTTTGTTACAACAAAAATGCCAAAAAAATTAATTTAAATCAAATTAAATATAAAGATTTTCATCAATATAATTTAATTTGACTAAATCAACCAAACATAGAAGGATTTGAAGAGGAAAGACCACCTTCCATATATATAAGGGACGATCACCTTGAAATAGTCAGGGGCGGTCGTCCACCCTCCATTTTAGGAAAGTGCCTCCCTTTTCAATTATGTGAGATTTAATATCTCACATAATTCTTCTTTTATTTGCAACAAATTTTGTGACAAATTAATTACAAAAAATTATAAATAATTTTATAAATGTTGAAATCATGCCATTAAATAATGTGAATCATATTCACACAACCAATATAAAATGTCAATTGTATTTTTACTTAAGTATCCAATGTGAATCCAATTTACATCAATAATTAATTCACAAATACTATTTACAATAAGCTCTCTGTATTATATTATAACTCATATTTGTAACATATATGATTAATATGGATAGTGTTATCCACATTATTCATATCCTTGATAATTAAATCGTATTTTATTATCTTGGATCTCCATTCTCATATATGAATCATATAATTCATGACAATTAAATCATATTTAATTATCAGTTTCCCCAATGCTCATATAGATTATTCAACATTGGAATTATTCTTGAACTCTTTCAAGAATAATAACTTTCTCCCGCGGATACTTGGAGATAAGGATAGGGTGATTGTACGTTCCACATATAGTAGCATGTATGGAGATCATATCTCAAATCCAGATCTTGGGGATCTCTCAAAGATTCTTGATTAAATCAAAGTTGTAAATTTAATATTCTCATTGCATCCTGAATCATATTCAGATCAATGTCCAATAATTGGACCAAGATTAGATTACTTATCTTCTAAGAGGAGTCACTAAAATCCAAATCTATTTCTTCACTCCCTCGAAATTGAAGCGTCAAGGTTATACAATCATTTATGATCACATTCCCCTTGAATATTCCTAATACTTGTACATCCTACACACTGGAAGACCTAGAATATCCCAAAGTTTTAGATCACTTTTAAATTGTCTTCTTCATGGGTTTTATCATTAAGTTTCTCATCTGATCATAGGGAGTATCTATTGATCATATTCTTTTGAAAAGCATATAACATACCTACAATTTCTTATCATGATTTCAAGCAAGACAACCAAGCATGGAATTTGATTGATCTAATACCTCATGAGTGAGATCATGTCTTCGATTCAGTATTGAACCTGTATGTCCCTTTGAGAGATTATATTACGCAAATTCCCTTATATGCACACCAACTCTCCGGTGTATAGACCTTGAATAAGTCATCAACCCATCGATCTGCCAAATGTACATACTGAGACGTATGAGATTGTATGCCTGTATTGTGACATCATACGGTATAGGTCTTTGTTATCTCAATCTTATTATGTCAACTCTTTGATCTAACTTATCAGACACCTCTGAATCTCTATTCCTATGTAGAGGACCTGCATCAATAGGTCAGTCAGATATCAACCTTTAGAGAAGGATTGCCATCTCCTTTGTAGGATGGAGATAATCTTTTAACAATCATTTGACAGTGCTTGATGATTTCTCAATCTAACTCTTTAGATATCATCCAAGCATCTGTCTCTATGATTCAACCATTGAATCAACAAATGTATGATTATTAAGATGGCCATGGTACATATCCTTAATTGTACTAAGAGACTTATTATGCAAATTAGTTATTCTTCATTTCAGATTAAGGAGTAAATTGTAATAATATTTATTACATAAGGGCTCGTCATGGGCTCATATGTCGAACAAGTAAACACATGCAACTTTGACTCATAAATGGTGGTCATAATTGAAAGATAGATCTGAATAGACTCCTGGAATTCAAAGTTTACCGATATGATAACAACCTTGTTGATAAGGAGAAAGTCAAATATTGTCATGACAAGTACATCCGACGAAAGACTTTTGAGCTTGGACAAAGATGTGGTTATTCGATGCGAAGTTGAATATTTACTTGGGTAAACTCAAAAGTAAATGGACAAGGCCATTCATTGTGAAAACTTTATGTGACAATGATAGCGTTCTCATAACAGAAATTTCATCTGATGCATAATCATTTGTTGTCAATGGATAGTTCTTAAGACGTACTTATAGCATGATACATTCATATCCATTTCAATCAATGGAATTTTTGATGAATATCTCACAACAACATCATCAGAAGAATAAGATGATTCATCCAAGATTATTTTTTATTAATTCTTTTCTTCTATTTCATTCTTCTGTTCATTCATCCCATTCATCTGTGATATACTTAGGATATACTTCATCCTATGTATGGGGGACAAATGTATTAAAGTTGTTCTTCATTTACTTTATCACTTCTCTTAACTTGTTGATAATTTGTTTATACATAGGTTTATTTCGCCCAATGAGACATGCTGAGTAGTTGATTATTTCGTACATTCTAACCCTCGATCATCCGAATTTGTGAAAAATTTGTTATTCTTAGGATTAGTTGATCATAAGTATAGCGGAACGATCGACTTCTTATTCTTTTATTCAATCGTTATAGTATATGCTTTCTATACTTAGCATGAGTTATGTCTTCCTTTATTTCTCTTTGATCACTATGAGGACATACTTCAAACTAATTATAAGGGGTTATATATATGTGTATATATATACACACATCTGACATAATTCATACTTTGTATTTTCAATAATATGAATAATATACTACATTAAGAAAATGTATATAATGAACCAACATTAAAAAATACACAAGATTAAATACGTATAGAACTTTTTAACAATTATTTGTAAATTGGTTTAAGGTTATTTTTACAAAATGATTTGGAAAATGGTTGTAAAATATTTTTAAAAACTTTTGGAAAATCTTTGAAATATTCAGACCATTTGAAAAATATTCTCTTTATAAATGTTTGTAAAAAAGATTTTAAAAGTTATTTGTTATTTTTTTTGAAAAAATCTTTGTAAAATTATTTGCAAAATAAGTTTTCAAAATGTTTGAAAAATATTTGCAATAATATTTCAAATTAGTTTGAAAACCCTGTAAATAATATCCTCATAAAATTCTTCAAATAAATCATGTACACATCTGTATAAAATAATGTATAAAACCTGCATATAGAATCCTTTGTGAATACATTAAAGTTCACTAACTCTTCTATTTTTCAAAATCACATAAAAAATTACAAAATTCCAAAAATCATAAAATTTTTAAAAATGTTTTCAAAAATTCATAAAAATTTGCAAAAATTTTGAAAATACATAAAATGTAAAAAATCGGAAAATTGTTTCACAAAAAAGATTTTCTTGCATTGCATTGCATAATCGTTTTTTGAGAGTGATTTTGACAACTGAACAAGTCTAAATAAAATCTGAAGATTAGATGTTGGTCTAGATCTTAATCTACTTAATTTCATAGGAATCATATAGGAAATGGAAATAAGTTTTTTCAAGTCACCACACTTAATTCTTTGAGTCCACAAGACTATGTTCACATGTCATCTTGATTAGGCTATGTAGGGTATTTTGAAGCGCATGCACGACTCTTGCTGATAATGTCCTAATTTGAACACCACACTCACACTTACCTCAACTCTAAGGAGGTGGTGAGGGCATGATTCTTTAGCTTGAGGAAGCACATGTGTGGAAACATATGTAGTCACCATAGGTGGCTAGCACCCCCAACCTGGTCTAGTGGCATGGACGTCTAAAGCAGGGTATTATGGGTTGCGATAAAGATTCAAAAGAGGGATAGTTTATTGTCTCAAGAGAAAATATTCCTATGCAAATGGTGTTGTATATAATAACAAAAAATTCAAAAAAAACTCTAAAAATAATCGACAGGAAAAGGTCAATGAAAAATTCAAATCTCATCAGAGTATAATAAGCAAGGTGTTGTGTTTCAAAGTCAAATTTCAAGGTTGCCTATAACATGAGATTTGGATACACTAGTCAAGCTTCATAACATATTCATACATTGGTTACAATCCATTCTTCTGTCTACCCCCTCTTCTTGAGCTGGTTATACTTGTATTTAGAAGTGAATAACTCGATCCTCGAGGAAAGAGTAGATAAAATGGATAATTGGGGTTATCTTGTTAAGGAAGATTGTCTGATGAGGGGAGATGCACAATTAAGACTCATAGTCATAGGGGTTTGTGTATGAATAGACTTATTCTACCTGGCTAATGAGGGGACATGAACAAAGACTTGTGGAACTTGATGGCTGTTAAGTTTTATTTCCTATTCCCAACAAGTTTTCGACCAAACCAATAATTCAAAGATGATAAACGAGGTTTGTGAAGAAAAGTTTAAAAATCATGATCATTCTACCTTTCTTTATTGCCAATTTCTTTATTTTTCTCTTTTGCATCACTTATTCTTCTCATAATTGTTTGATAGGGATCAACAAAGGTAAGTATATCGTTATTCTCTATTTTATAAGTAAATCCTTGTCAAAATATATGTGAATGCAGATAAATTGTACAAATTACTATTCATTATTTGTCTAAAAATATTGTATAAATACTTGTATTTAAATACAAATAAAAAAATAAATAAAAGGAAAAAAAATTAAATGAAGTATCAAAGATACTGAATGACCCGAAATCCTGAGACTAGGACAATATTGACTTGATTGGCAAGAAATAATGTAGGAATACATAAGGGTTAAAACTGCATATAGAAAACCTAATTATCATTCTTCAAAATACATAAATTACTCTGATTTATCCTGCATTTTATACATCTCAAATAATATAGTAATCAACATGAAACTTGTACATAAAAATACATAAAAAATACAAAAATAATTGCATATTAAAAAAACTACTGTAAACTGGAACACCGATGAAAAAGCTGTAAAATGACCTTCATAGACCAATATCATCTCAATACAAGCTCAAAATTCATCAAACTCATCTACATTGTATTATAAATTAAATTATTCATGGTTTCATTTAAAATGGAGTTAAGACACAAAAGCCAGCTTTTTGTTGTCCCAACGTACTACATACCTACATATTTTATTCATATAATTTATTCTTTACATTTTTAATTTTCTTATATTTTTAAATACTTTTGACTATTATTTAAAACATAAAAAATATAAACATAAAATAAGATCATTAAAATATATTAAAATAAATAATAAAATAAAACATATTTGTATACTATCCATATAATGCATATACCTTTATTTATTTATTTATTTAAATAAAATAATAAAAATATGTAAATATACAACTAAATATATATCATACATATATAAAATATGGACATATAATAAATATATTTACAAATATAAAATAAAAAACCTAAAATATAGGTAAATATACATATGCATATACTGGTAAAAATAAACACATAATAAATAGTGTTATAAATATTAATAAATTCCCATAAATTGGTTATTAAATTATAAACATTTTTTATGCTTGATTTTTATATAAATAATTCATTAATTATTTTATTTTCTATTTTCTTTAGGGTACGTTTGGTACGCGGGTTAGAGTGGGTTAAACTGGTAGAGGGTAACCCTTTTTTGTGTTTTGGTGTTTGGATAGAGGGTTAACTAAGGGTGGTTTTGTTATGATATGATTGTCTTAAAGTTTGGAAAAGTGAATAGTTATTGTGATGTGGTTGTATTGAAGTTTGGAAAAGTGAGTAGAAGTTGAGTAATTTATAACTTTTATATGATATGATGGTACAATATATTATTTTTTGATGGAGTGGATAAAAAAATTAATTTATTTAATGTATTAAAAAAGAGAAGATGTTTGACCCACATTGGATAGAGAAAGGGTGGCTTAAGGGGGGTAAACCCCACAACGGAACATGACCTTATGTTTTGTCATTTTGTGGGATGAGCTGGACCAACAGGGGGCTCCCTTTGTTGAATCCATGACAACTATACAACCCTCCCATGACTTACGCCAGAACATCATGAGGGAGTCCCTTATCCGAATTTCCACTCCACCATTCCTCTCTTCTCCCTCGTGCTCCCCCCATCCTGCTGCCACCATATCCCTCCATCTCACTAGCCCCCTGGTATTCACCAACCTATTCTGATCTTCACGCCATATCCCTCCAATGTTGTCTTGGATACCATGTTTATAAATAAGGTCTACCATCTTAAATTTTCTTTTTGATCCCTACTCTACCTTTATAACTCCAAAGTATTCGGCTGGAATGTGTTCTTGGTGACAACAAGCTATATCCAGCTCTAGATGCGTCCTGTTGAGCTGTTAGATTAGTTTTTTTAGTTAGCATTTCTTTTCCTTAGTATAGAATTAGTATTAGTTTAGCACTATTCCAAGCCAGCTAGTAATTTAATTCCTTTGTAGTTCTCCAAAGCCTCAAGATTTTACCATTGTCTCCTAGTGAAAATACCATGTTCCAACCACTGCATGCACCCTCATCTTTCATGTTATCCACATATCGAGCCATATCTTATCTCTAATCTCGCAAAGATCATCCCAACTGAAGATCATCCGACTCCTTCCGCCAGAGCTTTGTCATTCCATCAATTTCCTATGCTATAAGCTTCGACTTTGGGTTGAGTTGTTTGCCTTGAGCCCTTGAGACTTTTTATGCATGAAGGAGGACTTGAAGGAGTTCTTGGGGGCCCGAATCGAAGCTGGTTCTCAGCTCTAGGTTGTGGAAGATGAGGGAGACCTCTAGGTCCCCATCGTTAGGACCGGGATGTAATTGAAGCCTCCATGTAGGTGTGATTAGTTCCCAGGAAGGTGCTATGTTGATTACAATCGAGAGAGATTGTTGGAGGAAGAAATCAAGGATTAAAGTTCTGGGAAGAACTCATTCTTCCCTATTATTCCTCCTTGCCATAAGACCATCAAATTATATACACGACCCAAATGTAATATGGGCATCCAATTTAATGGAAATAGTGTCGCACCTCAGCCATGTATTTAATTGGAGACACGTGGGCATGCTAGAGCCGCAAGATCACATTCCACTTATGTCGCATGATCGCCTCTTTAGGTATATCACCAATGCCCTGCACATTTTATATCCTTACCAGCCTTTTAAATATTTAAAACTAATGTTATATTTTTAGTAAATATTATAAGTGGGATCGTAAAATTTTGTTTATTGCATTTACATCCTCCCACCTTACGTGTTGTTCTAGTGATGTGCGGTAAAAATTGCATTTGTTCTCAGTATTATCTAGACCTATTTTTAAATGCATTTAATGTATATATAATTTTCAAATAGCCATTACTAGTTAAGCATTTTATTTTTGTCAATATTTATCTTTACAAATATTTTTATTGCTCCAAATATTATAGGAAAATTTATTTAAGTATATGTAATATTTCTTGATGACAAATAATTTTTGCGTGGAATTTAAGATATTTCCTTATCTATTGAAAATACAAAAACATGCGGTTTGTTGGTTAATTTATTAACTATTATAAAAATTAGCAAAAAATCTCTGAAAACTACCAAAAATATAAAAACTATATTATTGTATTATTTATTATATACCCAAAATCACTTAAATTTACAAGTGATAAAACATAAAATATACAAAACCCTACAAACCTTTTAAAAATTGAAAAACTTATTGAAACATATCAAAATATATCTTTCTAATTGTGAATTTTCTATATCTTATATACTAATTATTAAAATAGTTTTAAGTTAATTTTGGAATTATTAATATATGTTAAATATAAAACAATTTCGAGAAATTATTCTGTACATTGTTTTGTACATTTTAATAATTAAAAAATACATAAAATTAGCAAAAACTCAATAAAAATACCAAAAAATAGAGAAAATCGAAAAACATAAAAATAATTTATATGTTTTTGAATTTATTTAAGTATATTTAAAAATATAAACTCACATATACTATATAATCTTGTATAATACTTATAAAATATAATGTTATTGTTATTATACATACTTATAATTCTTAAAATGAAAATAAATTATAATTTTTCCATATTTAAAGAAAATAATTATTAAAAATATAAAATACACAAATATAAAATCATCAAAAATTGATAAAAACTAAATATGATTAAAAACCCTCATAAAAAGAAAAGGGCTAAAAAATACAAAATAATTATTAATTAGCATTAATTGTTAATAATTAGCAGTAATTTTTAATATTTAAGTTATACATCGTTTGCTCTTGATGGTTTGACACTCTACTACTTGCACATGTACACATTTTGTAGAGTTAAATAAATTTAATTTTGACTCACTTTTTACATTTATCACATATATTATTGTGGGTTGATTGTTGATTGAGAAGATACGTTCGGGCATCACGTGCTGCTAGAGTGGTCGATACAACAATTACTGAATCCAACTTGTAGGACACTGCAGGTTCTCCAAGACCGGACAGTGGTACCTCATGCTAAATCTCTCTTATTAGTTTCCAAAATTATCTCTTCATATTTTTCTTTTGTGGTTTTTGTGAACTAAAAAGAAACACAAGTCAATCAAAACCATTTATTATTGAAATCACATGGATTGGGATACATTGACTTCCAAAATATTATAAAAGAGAGGCCAATCTTTGCATTCTTACACACATAAGTTTGATGTACTTGTTGCATAAATTAATTCTCTTTCTCTCCACAAGCCCAATGTCTCTCTCTCTCTCCACAACCTTTGATCATCCACCTGCCCAAGGTTAGTGAAAATTGCAATCATTGTTGTGCAGCCATCGTGCTATCGAACAAGTTGCTCGAGGAACGTTGCTCTCTTCTGTACATCATGCTCGTGAAGAAGACATGTTATTTCATGAGACAAAATTAGGAGGTTTCCTGCTTTCATTGTATTTCAGGATTACGAGAAGCACATGACTCATCATCATGCCCGCAAGTGCATTCTCATCGGATTGGACTTGAGTCAGGAGGCTTCTTTATTTAGAATCTTTGACTATTACAACCATGCTTCAAGAGGTAAGCTTAAACTTGTGCTGTCTTGTGCTGTGTGGTTTCGGAAAGGTTCTTGTGCTGTGTGGTTTCTTCTAAAAAAATTATTTTCCACATCCATGACTTGTATGACTAGTTGACCTAGATCTCATATGATGTGATTCTTCAGGTTTCTGTGATGCGGTAGGCCTAAAATCATGACTTAAAGTGGTGTTAGAGACATTGTTTAAGATCTTGGATATGATCCAAAATCAAGGGAACAAAGTTTTGGACATTGAATGTGTGGGGACATGTTTATTTCACATAGGATGCAATTTTTCGAATCATTTTTTGTGAATATGAAAATCTATTGTTATTGCCTTGTTTGAATAAATTTTTGATATTTAAATCATGTCTAGATTGTTTGGACTATATCGAAAAGTTGGCAAAGAACAAGTATTATTTTATATTTGAAAAGTCCACTCAGTGATATTGTTTTTACAGGTAAACTCGGATCTGTAACAAATTATTTTTTATTACTAATTTTCTGTTACGAACCTGATAGTAACACATTATTTATGTCACAAATCAATCTAGCAAACCACTATAATTATTTCATGTGATTTCGACATTATATTCTCTAGATATGTGATATTCATTGCATATGGGTTGGAAGATGATTGATCATCAAAGTATATGTCTTTAATTGTGTTAGTCATTCAAATATAATGAAGGAAATTTTGAATTTTCCCTTATTAATTGTTGTATCATTTATTTTGAGAAATGCATGACAAACGACAACCTTAATGATTGCTTCATGACATGAAAACTCTACTTTATCCTACAATGTTTTAAAACAACTTTTACATGCAAATCCAAACTTGTTTGGTTGATATGACTAGAAATTTAGGGTCATTAAAAGTGTTTTAAGATGCTTAAAATTTTAAGTCTATACTATATATTATCATTCCATCCATCAAAGATATGATTAATAACATTACAAGTACATTGATCCAATTGTATTTTTCTAAATCAGGATGGTGAAGGTGTCTAGACGGGGTATACTAGTCTGGTTCCTTAATTAGCACATTCTATTTCAAGGAAATGTACCCTCTCTTAGAATAACTCGACTGTCTCACTGGATCCAATTTATAGAACACGTAATATGAGTAAGTCAAGTTGTGCTCTAATTACTAAAATCAGAATAATACATACTTGTGAGAGCTAATACTACAAACCTAATTGGTTGTTGTTGCATTGGATTGTTAAATTTATTTAATGTGACCAAATTGATTTTGATGCATTTAAAATAAACCATCTATTATTAGTAAGACTGTAATATCCTTGGAAGAATTAATTATAAGAATTTAATTCATATTGATTAAATAAATTTTGAACAATATATGGAGGATCATGATGACATCCACGGTCTCCTGTCAATGCAAATGATTCTGCTACCATGGAATGTATATTGGAGACATCTATGTGGTCATATCTCTAGTGTACAAGCACACATGGATCGAGGCTCTTTGCTTCTCATAAGAGACATGCCATTTGCGTAGTGATCCCAATATCGTTCTTCATATAATTAAGGCAATATTGGATTGCGTATGGCGTGAGATAATCATGTTCATAGTTGGTTCAGTTAACAACAAGTCAACATCACCTTAGGGGTGGTGGGATCGGGTGTTAAAGAACAAATTGGGAAATGTAAGGCAGAAAGAGTTCCTGCATCCTTCACTTGAATTGCATTTTTCTCATATTATTGGGGTATGGCAAAAGGTGGAAGAGAGATCCCAGATCTTTCTAGAAATATAAAGATAAGCATATCTCTTTCTTTGAAATTGGATAAGGGATTCAACTTTCAAAGTATTAAAAAGCAAGACAACTTTGATTTAAAATTTCATAATAAAAGAAGCTTATATATATAAATAATTTTATTGTATATATATTCTAACAAGTGCATCTTTAATCTGCATGAACCCTCTTAGCATGCTTCTAGATGCCAACCAGCTGATCAGGTTGAACTATTCATACTATCTAAGAAACTTGGAGCATGTTCTCTCTATGGAGTGGATCGGTTATGTGCTCAACAAGAACAAACATGAGAACCCTTTATCATTAGAATTAAAATTAATGAATTTTTTTAATAAGGAACACTTGTTGGTTCGATATTATATTCTAGGGTCTTTGTATAATGTGGAAGCAACATATGGACATTGAGAATACCCATGATATAATGATCAATCTAAAAGAGATGTTTGATGATCTGAACTACATAAAGTGCAGTTAGAAGAATGGATTTCATAAGATTCCGAGACAATAGGTGAAGAAGAAGAGTCAAAGTGTTGACTCATCCTCTCAAGCTTCCACACATATGACATCCAATAAAACAAATATCTATCATCACTGCAAGAAGCCAAGTCATTGTAAGAGGAACTATCCAGGCTACCTAACGACCATGGAAATGGTAAAGGTATTGCCCCAACATGTATGAAATCTACTTATGTCATTGAAACTAATATTCGCATAGAATGAGAAGATAGTTGGGTTATTGATTTTGGTTCTTATGTTCATGTATGTAATGTGTTGCATCTATTTCAAGAAACTAGAAAGCTTGAGAGTGGAAAGATAGTCATCCAAATTGGATCCAATGCAACTGTTGCAGCAATCACCATCGGGTCTTGTAGTCTATATTTAGCTAGTGCGAGAGTATTATTACTTAGATAGTGTCTCTATGTACCGAAAGTTAGAAGGAACTTGTTATGTGTATCTAAAGCATTTTCAATAAATTGATCACAATTTTGCAATAAAGTTATCATAATTATTTATGGTAAACATATTGTAGATGGTTTTCTAACTTCTGGTGGAGTGTTTCAATTGTGCATTGATGAATGTGTCATGAATGTTACATCCACTAGTAATTATAACATTAATAACCTCAAGTGATCACAAGAGGATAATAACCGTTTAACCTTGATTGGGCATCAAAGGCTTATTCATATATCTATTGATAGGATCAATAGATTGGTAAAAGATGGACCTTTAGATTTTCTTAAAGTCTAAATTATACCAACATGTGAACACTATATTCGAGATAAAATAACCAAAGTACCCTTTTTAAATAAGGGTACTAGATGCGAAGGTATACTTAAACTGATACATACAGAGGTATGTGGTCCCTTCAGTACAACAAATCAATATGAACATCGATATTTCATGACTTTTATTGATGACCATTCATGATGCATGTTTATCTTCCAATTACGTCACAAATCAAACCATTGTAAAGTACAAAGAGTTCATCATTTTGGGTGACAACCAAACTGATAGGACGATTAAACATATCTGATGTGACTGAGGTGGCGAGTACCTGTCAGATGAATTAAAGGAATCCTTAAAGAGTGAGTAATTATGTTCAATCTCACTCCTCTTAAAACTTCCCAAATAAATGGTGTTGTTGAAAGAAGCAACAGGACCACCATGGATATGGCCAGATCAATGATGAGTAAAGCACATTTACCTTTTTGTTTATGGGGATATGTAGTAGATATTACAATATAATATAATGTAGGAGGAAATAGTGGTTAAATACACTATATAGAAACCCTCATTTTTATTTTAAAATAACCATGTATAACTATTTTATTTTTTATTTTTCACACCTCAAATCATATAGTTTTCAATATGAAACTTGTAAAAATTAATATAGCGAAAACTATAAAAATAAGTGCCAATAAAAATAATTTGCAACTGAGACAATAGATGTAAAAGCCACAAACTGAACTTCACAGATCAATATCTCCTCCATATGAACTCAATTTGAACCAAACTCACCTCCATTTTTCCAAATTAAATTATTTATCTAATGAATTTAATTTCATTAAAAATGGAGTTAAGATACAAAAGCTGGCTTTCTACAGTACCATTGTACTATGTATCCGAACATAATATTCTTATATTTTATTCTTATATTTTTATTTTTATACAATTTTAAATAATTGTATATTTTATATAAAATATAGTAAAATATAAACATGATTTAAAACATTTAAAATAAATTCAAAATAAATAATGAAGTGTAATATATAAATACCATATACCTATAAAATGTAAACATATAATTAATTACATATATGAATAAATGATAAAAACAAAATAAAAATCTATAAATACATAATAAAAAATATGCTAAATATGTAAATAACGTAAATATGATAATAAATATTAAAAATACAAAATAAAAAATACATTATATACGTAAATACACATATGAATGTACTTATAAAAATTAACTCATAGTAAATTTATTTGTAAAAATAAATAGAAATCACGAAAAAATAGTTTATTAAATTATATGCATATTCTATGTTCTGAGTTTTATTTAATAAAATAATTAACCATCTATTATTTAACTAATAAATATTTTATTTCTTTTTTATCTTTATTCGGTCCACATGAGCCAATTAGAAGCAGCCTTTCATTGACCCTAGGACAATTGTACCTCCTTTGTAACCCTGCATCTACGAGAACATGTTTTAGATGACGTTCGCCATTTTGTGGAGCTTGATGCTTGTATATTTTGGGTAAGGTTTCTTTATGAAAAATCTTGTCAATTCAACTCTCTTTCAATCAACTCTTCACCTTGGGTTGATTCATCTTTATTTAATTAAAAACCCTAGATAAAAAAGGCCTTCCAATCTTCTTGTACATAATATATCCTCTTTACATTTTTGAATCTATATCTATCTTGAGCCCCCATTCCCCTCAGAATCTATGTCTTGAGGAATAAATGCGTGACAGGAACTTGATCTCGCTGATCTCGGCATGGAAAGGAAAGTACAACGTGGTCCACCTTCACCAGAGCTTAACTCCGACGTTGGAGATTACAGGCCATTGTGCCCCATTAGGGCATAGCTAGGATAGTTTTCTTGTCGCATTTCATTCCGTCTTTTATTTCTACATTTGATGTATTTTTATGCTTTGTTAGCTTAGTTTCTTATATTAAAGTTTGTCAAAGCACTAGCCTTCTGTCACTGTCTACTGTGTTACACCCCTTGTTCCGACCTAGCTACACCACCCTCTTCTTACCTTTTCATTTCTCCACATTTTGCACCACTCATCCACCTTGATTTGCTCAAGATCAAGCTGACCATGTCTCAACTCCATCACTCGTCCCACTCTTCTCCACCTCATCTTTTGCCATTCCCACCAAATAACATCCCAAGACCCTTCGCCTTTTTGTCCATGAGTTAACCATGCAGGTCCTTGGAGGTGAGAACCTCATATAATGTGAGTCGCATCCTGAACTAAGGTCGTCATGCCGTCGATCTTACACAAGACTCTAAGCCTCGAACAATGAGGCCCGGACACTTCTTAGTGCACTTATGGTTGCAGAACTCCTTCTGGATCTGATTGAGTATCCTAACTACGATAGAGGATCTTAGAGGCGGAAGAATTGAAGAGACTAAGCATAGACAATGAGTTGCTCTTCCCTTTTCATAGGGAAGAGCAGTTACCATTGGATCTGCCCTCCACTCCATGTCTAATTCAGGCATCCATCTGAGGGTACCCATTAGCCATTGATTCGAGTTGAAGATCTGATCGAGACCCCTCATATGAGAAGGGGTACCGAACAATCCGTGTCCTCCAGACATAAGTTAAGCCACATGGAGAGCTGGAACCGTTGGATTGTATACTAAGGGTATTTTGCATCTCTCACCCTACATATTTTTGTAATTTAGTTTTAATATTTAATCTTTTCATTGGTACCATAAAAATGTATGTAGAATTTTCATTTGGACCCTTAAAGTCTGATTAATTTGCATTTAAATCCATGCTAGGTCATCTCATGTGTCGATGCACATGAGGTGCCTGACATTTTGCAAGGAACCCCTTCTGAGGTTTTTTTTGATTTGGTCCTAATATTTTGACAATCATTGTAATGCTATTAGACAAATTATATAGGAGTTCATGGAACTTATTTTATTTTAAAAAATACTCCTTCTAGTGGGTATTAAATTGGATATATTTGAGCATTTTGTGTGATTAGCCCCTAGATTGTGTTTAGATGTTATGAAATGAATAAATAGTTCTTGGAAGTTGTATTTCAGTACTTATATTGCTGATTTAATTTTGTGTTGGTATTTTAATCATTAAAACTTACATTTTGCATCCTAAAATTATAGGAAAATTATATTAAGTGCAAGGGATCTTATTTTGTCACATATATATTCTACAAAGCATTTAAAAATATTTTTCTATTTATAAAAGTTAAAAAACATTTCATTTTTTTCATGTCCATCATTCAAAAATCCATAAAAATTACAAAATGTTTTAAAAAAATCCAAAAAATTTCATTTATGTGTATTTAGTTATACTTTATCTTCTGTCCTTGTGTTTTTGAAAAATATTAAATAAAACCCCCAAAAATAGAGAAAAATTTTAAAACACAACAACATTTTATTTTTTGCATTTTTAGCAGATTTATATTATCTTAAAATTCCAACAACATCTCTTCTCTATATATTATTTATGTAGGATATTTATTATCTATATTATCTTATATTTTAAAATAAAAAATTTTAAATTTAAAAAACAAAGATGTAATTAAATATAAAATTAAAATTCCCCCAAAATTTAAATATTCAAAGCTCATAAAATTTTGTAAAAAATAAAAAGATGAAAAATACATAGACATAAATTTTTAAAAAATATTATTTTTTCTTTCTACTCCATGTTATTTCTTTTGTTCGTCACTCTACCCACTTTGACCATACACATATTTTGTAGAGGGTGAGCAAATGGCGCCATTGCCAAGGACAACTATTGAGTAGAGTTTTTGTTATATTCCTCTGTCTTTTAATTCTTCTATTTTCTGCATTTATTTTGTCTATCCTTATTTCTCTGTCATTTTTTATTTATCATTTTTGAATTGTCTAAAACATGTTTATTTATTTTTCATGTGAGGGACCGTAGAGCTCAACGAGTCACGTAAGTGCTTCGATGCAACCAGGCAAGGCAGAGACCAAAAACTTTTTAGTGGTTTAGTATGAATGAGTCGAGAAAAGCGAAGCACCGCTTAGACAACAACTTTTCATTTTTAGTAGAGTAATTGTTTAGGTATTGTGTGTGTGTGTGAGAGAGAGAGATTAACATTTGTAAATTATTTTAATAACTAAGACTCTAGACACTTAGACTTTTAGGGCCCATTTCATTTAGTGTCTGTTCATGTGGGGGTTTAATCTTATCGTGTTTTCTTCACCTTCTCACTTTTTATCCTCCTTATGTTTCCACTTGTTTTCTTTTATTTTTTTTATTTTGTGTTCACCAACTTTCTTTTCTTTGTTTTGTATGCTTGTAGCCCCTAGCCCTAGGTTTCTGTTTGGTTGAGCCAGGTAGAACTAGGTCCAAACACTTAATAGAATTATGTACCCATGGTTTAATTGGACTTAATCAAACTAATAAATATGTGCTTCACAAGTAGAATTTCTTGCTTTCACCCATATAGGATAGATTTTATTTCATGCATGGATCTTCTTGCATGTAGACTTCTAGAATCAGGTAAGTTTCCTATTTTATGCATGCATCATGGATTTTTGTGCATCTATTTTTCCTATTTCTTTACTTGTATTTGGACTTAGGGTAACTAAAGGAATTGGAAATTTTGTTAGACTTTTTTTTGAAAATATAAAAAAGTTGTAACCTAAAAAAACAGGGATTGTTTAACCTAACAATAAACATAATATTATTTATTATTTTGGGAAGAGCAACTCCCACATTGAACACATGTACTCTCTAGACCAAGTGAGGCATACACACTTAAGGAATAGAGCCCCCAATATTGGACTTGTTCCCTAAGCGCTTGGGCCTATTCTTGGGCTTTGTTATTATTGCAAGCACTTGCATCATACCGTAGACTAAATCGTCTTATGTTACAGTAGTTGTGCTACACTGACTCGAACACGAACCATTATAGGAAGTTGCACCTGTGGGTCTAATAAATATAAGTGCTTCATATCACCTAACTCTAAAACTGAAAATATAACGGCTGTAATTTACAACCATTATTATGTTAAGTACGTGAATTGGGTATTGATTTGTGTTTGACTGTGATTTGGATCTATTGCGTTCACCCTTCTTTGAGTCTAGCAGTCTTAGAGTTTTCAAATCCTTTTGTCTTTTCTTTGTTTTTGTCATAGTCTATCTTGTAATTCTGGGTCATTCTACTCTTCAGCCGGATCTTGTGACTTATTTTTACCCATAACATCCTTGTATTTTTGGTTCGGTTTAGGATGATTCTCTTCTTGAATCACAATTTTGACTTGCTTGTTTTAACGTCAATCCACATATGATTAGCGGTATATTTGGTCTTCTGTTCTGTATGCCTACATCACCTTATTCGTTCTCATCCATATCACATCCTCTTTCTCCTCGACATGCAGTGTTATGTGATGAGGCCTATTTAGAGTATATTGATCATATGATTGATTCGAGCAATGATGATGCTGGAATAATTGTGCCTTCTTTGGTGGATATTATATCAAGTAGTGTGATGAATTTCTTGAGAATTTATAATCTTATACACCGGATTGAGGATGAAATCGTTGAGGCAGTACATATTATAGACGATGAGACAGATTCTGTGAGTTTCCTTTTCTAGA
Organism: Ottelia alismoides; assembly: GCA_037367405.1. NCBI lineage: Eukaryota > Viridiplantae > Streptophyta > Magnoliopsida > Alismatales > Hydrocharitaceae > Ottelia > Ottelia alismoides. The sequence goes on along the minus strand of JAZKJV010005562.1, from coordinate 398,922 downwards.
TATCAATCCGACAGTTAGCTTTACACGTCATGACCCATGATTTTGGGGTATGGTCTCTTTCGGTACTCTATGAGACGGAGAAGGATCCCACATTATTTCAGTCGTTCTATAAACCAATCCATTTTCCTTTTCATATTGTCCTATTTCCATTCTGATGAATACCATTCATTTACTATTATTCTTTTATTTTGTCTTTAGATCCTTATATAGATACATGTAAATATGTCTAACTTTTACAAATTAACACACTAACGGTTGTCGGTAAATAGTACATAAATACCTCTATTTAAATAGAAAATAAATTAATAAAGAAAAGAAAAGAAAAAAAATAAAGGAAGTATTGTAAATACTTACTGATATTAACCATCGAGACCAAGTAAATATTACCTTGGTCGATAAGGAATAAAATAAGGGAGATAAGGGCAAATTAATATAGACAAAATGACAGAGACACCTAGAAACCCTAGGTGCTCACAACACTACATATAGACAAACTTATACTAATTTATACACACTAATGCACAGTTCAAATATATAAATTTTCAACATAAAATATGTGAAATTAATGTAAAGGAAAATATAAAAATGATTGCAGAAAAAAATAATGCATTGTGCAACTAGTACACACAGATAAAATGTCGTAAACCAAATTTCACATACCAATATCTTCTCCATATAAAATCAAAATTGACCAAACTCACCTTCATTATATTCAAAATTAAATTATCTATCTAATGAAGGTGGTTCATTAAAATTGGAGTTAAGATACAAAATATGGCTTTCTGGGTCCCATTATAATAAGTATCTTTATATTTTATGTACTCCACTCTTTATATTTTACTCTTCTTATATTTCTAAATACTTGTATATAATATTGTAATTACAATGAATATATAAATACTAAAGAAAACATTGGAAATATATTTAAATAAATAAAGTATTGTAACACATAGGTATATTATACCTATAAAGGACATATATACAACTATTTATGTGTAAAAATAATGTCAGAAAAATATATTTAAAACTGTAAACATGTATTTAGTTATACAATAAATAAATAAAATACGATAATAAGTAATAAATAATAAAATATAAAATAAAAGTAAAATATATCAAACATAGGTATATGTACCTATAATTACACTTGTAAAAATTAACATATAATACATAAGTCAATAAAAGTAAATATAAATCACATGAAAATATTAATAAAATAAGAAATAACTTTCATATTTTGATATTTATTAATAAAATCATTTACTATTTTATTTTTAATTTCTTTCTATTTTCATCTTCGTTTTATCCTCTTGCGTCCTACATGAACCAATGAGGAGGAAATATCCGTGGACCCCAGTCAACTCTCCTCCGACACTTTAGGATCAGTCTGACCATTATGTTTTCCCCTTATTTGTCAAATTCGTTTGATCCATCCAGATCTTTTTTGCCTTCAACTCCTTTGTGATTCATTGATCGTCGGAGCACCTCTGGTGGTTCCTTTGCTCCCAAGTTTTTCGACCATGTGAGCTGTTTTATCTTTGCACTTTCAATTTCTAGGAGTATCATTATCTTAGTTCAACATTTCATTTTGCTTGATTTTATTCAGCATAGCTTCAAAATCAAAAATCAAAGTTAGTCAAAGCTCTAGGATCTGACTTTTGTTATACCTATTCCTGACCCTTGACCAACCTTTTGTCCACCCTCACACTTCACCACTTGATTGCCTGTCGTATCGACTCATCTGTCACCCTAGATCTTGCACATATTGGGAATCATGTGCTTGATCTATGTCATTTGTCAATGCTCCTCTTATAACCATCTCACATAATTTTTCACTTTAAAACAGTCGAGGAGCATTACCGTTGACCTGTGACCAATTTGTGTTGGTTCTAGAGCTATTATGACTCCACTAGGAACCCAGAATTAGACCTGCAGGTCAGATCTCTGGTGTGCCAACCCTCCAGGCCTCCATTGATGTGGTCTAGAGCTATTTGGAACATCCACTATGGAATGAAAGCTGGATTGTGAGAAGCATATTACAGCAACGGAGCACATCAGAGCTGTGTATGAGATAAGATCAAAGCTCAACAGTCTAGTGTTCTTGAGATGTTCTTCTAGAGTAGCTCAAAACTGTCGAATTGAGAACAAGGCCAAGGTTGAGCAACTACCATCTGGTTGAGTGACTCAAAGTTGTTAGATCTGGGCTGAGATGTCATCTCAGCCCCTCATCCACGAACCATCATCGACAGTTGAGTGTGGGTCGCATGGTTAAGTGATCCCATATACATTGTTCACCCACACTCCTTGGGGGTATTTTGCACACATAACACCCACCTTTTTATTTTTAATATTGATATTTAAACTTTCATTTGTAGTTGTAATAATTTTGTAATATTTACATTAAGGACCCCAAGCTTTCATATATTAGCACTTTAGTCCAGTGCAATGACCCACATCCACCCTAGATTAACTCACCATATTCTCATCCATTTGTTGGAATCAAGGAACAAATCAAAGAGCAAGCGACTATTGAGATGAATGACTGGTAGAACCAGTTTCCCCCACCGACCTCATTCTCACCTCGAGTTGGGACTAGAGAACAATTGACCTATACACATCCCAACTTGACCTTAGGGTACAACATGGTCAACCAAAAAGACTGAATGGAGAGGCCTTCACTACATGATCTTCCTGACTTGATCGACCTAATTGAACGATCCCACATTGACCAGCCTTCATACCACCCATTCGGAGAGTCGACATATACATGGGATTGGATTCATGCGGCCAATTTACAGATTACCTGTCTACTGACTCCACCTTACAAGGATCCAACCAACATCTTCCATACAGATGGGCTATACTCAACCCAGCATTACATGCTTGAGTCTAGGTGTGTTGAGTATAAGTCCCGAGTTCTCAGCAATATCCTCCAACTGAGCAGACTTCTCTCATGATTTGTCATGAGAATGTATTGGAGGAATACATTTCTAGACCGATCAAGAGCCCAAGTATGAAAGTGGATCATGGATTTCACGGATTAAATTTTGAAAACATGGAAGACACCGGATTGACCACACGCCATGTACAGCCGGAGTCCCTTCTACCTCCCTCTTCTACTAACCACTTTCCCTCCAAAGTAGAGTCTGTACATTCTACCAGTTTTTCTTAACCTATCAAAAATACCAAAAAATAGAAAAACCAGAAAACACCATAAAAATTGAAAAAGGCAAAGACCTAAAAAAATTGGACCCTATAGTTAGGGAAGCGATAGATAGAGAGTTGATTTTTGAGCTTCTCTTAATAATGGCTATTGAACACTTTCCCGACCTCAAATAATTTGTGAGAAGTAAACTGATTCCTAAAAGGTTGGGCAATAAGAGGACAAGGACCGAGAAACATATAGTGTCTATGACCACCTCTTTGGCAATAGGGAGAAAAACCAAGACTCGTAGAGTGAAGCAGTTGCCTAGGTTTGACTGTGAAATCAAAGGTACTACCTTCACCCATGCAAGAATCAATGATGACTCACTGATAAATATGCTCCAGACATCCGTGTTTGCGATGCTCAAACTCATATCAAGTAGGAAGATGAGAGAGATCGTTTAGTTGGCTGATCGGTCTATAAAACGTCGAGAGGAACCATTTCAGTCATCATTATTTTCTAAGGTGCTCTACTCCAGATAGACTTCACGATCATTAACATTGAGCATCGAGGAGAGTTCACCCAATCTCCGATAATTCTTGGGAAGCCACCTTGGCTAAGATAACTATATATGGTGAGACTCGGGAGATCGATTTCACTGGATTAGGAGCACTCCTACCCCATCCAATCTTTTAAAACACACGATATTCTAAGGTATCCCGTAAAGTTGTAGACAGTTGTAACCTCCGAGAGACAATTGAGTCCTGTCTCTCTACTACACCTGAATACTGACTATCCAGACGACCATTGGTTCAGAGACCCTACACCTCCACATCACCCACTGTTTGCATTACCACCACCATTATAGCTTCTAGAGAGGACTCACAACTACAAGTTGCTCCTGAGTCAGACACAATAATTTTTTATTTCCTTGACTATTTAGATGATCTAACGCATGAGACAGCCAATGCCAAGCCAAGTGAGAACACTATGCCATACTAGAGACATGTCTTGACCCTGTAGGAGTACTATAATGCATATGGTAACTCATTTGATGATGAACTTCTTGTTAGCATCTCACACACACTACATCCATGACCTACACCAAAAGAGACAACTGGGAACAAATTGACCAATCTTGATAATTGGTTGCCACATCCTTTATTCGGTCATCTGGTAAGAAGAAAAAGAGTATTGATTCCTTGAGGTGTTCCCTTGAAGTCGTCAAGGTGTATCACTCTCCTCTTCCTCTTGATGCTTCAGGTTCTATAAAACCGAATAAAAAAGTTTCCTTTGACATACTAGAAAAGGAATTTTCTTAGGAGTCCTCATCAGGTCCGGATGAGGTGATCTACATGAGTGAGCTCAGTTCAACAGTTACTAAGCCATGTTTGAGCTAGCAGTCGTGTGCCGACCCTCGTTGGATGTTCCCTACCCCACACTTTTATTCTTCTGGGATGATTCTAACAGTGACACACACATGTACACACGAACACACGCACACGCACACGCACACACACATACTACCCACCCCCTCGCTCCCGCAAGAAGGTATCTCATAAACCTTCTTGATGCTTGTTTATTTTTACTCTTCCTTGTATAGATTTTCCTTCCTTTATATCCCTCCCTCCCTCGTGATTCGCATCACTCGCCCCAGTTCTCTATCATTTTTATTTTGTGGCTATACTTAGGATGATTATATCCTAAGTATAGGGGCTGAGTGACCCAAGTTGTTCTGTCTCTTCTTTTATTTTCTTTTTGTATATTCTTTCCCATTCTCATCAGTCCCCAATCTTGAGTTTTCTCTAATACTTAGGCTAACCATAGGCTAAGTATAGGAGGCGATGCCCGTTGTGTGTTCTCCCATGCTCTTATATTCTTCCTCTCTTCTATTCTTTTTACACATTTATACTTAGTAAGAGCAATGGATTTTTGTCATCTAGTGCCATGAGGACATAATACATGCTAAGTATAGGGGGTTTGTGTGTATTACATATATACTTTACCTATAGCTCATTCTTTGACTTTTTTGTAATCAAAATAAGAGTTTATGGGTAAATTATTGTAAATAAAAGGTATAATAAAAAAACTTTTTTCATAAAACAAAACTTTTTCAAAAAACATAAAACTAAAAATTCTCCTTTTCAAAAAATATACATTTTTTAAAAAAAAATCAAAAATATTTTTCAAAAAATCTCTTTCAAAAACCTTTTAAAAAGAAATCCTTTTTTTGAAAACACAAAATTTAAAGAAGTTTGAGTGTCCTTTCTTATTCACTTTTTTAAAAAAACTCTTGAAAAAAAGCAAAAACCTTTTTTTAAAAACAACTTTTTTCTTCTTTTCCTTACTTTTTCAAAATAAACTTTTTTTCATTCTTATTTTCAAAAAAATATATAAAAAATCACAAAAAATAAGAATTACAAAAAACCTACCTAATGAGTTGGTTTAGTACATGACACATTCACATTCATACAAGACTAGTGAAGTTCAAGAACACTTGGTTTATGAGGTATTGAGATTTTGAGTTAACTAGACTTAACCATTAGTGTCTTTGACTTAATTATTCATATTTCCCAAGTTTAAATGATTTGTGTTCTATATGCATGCTTAGTTTCTACCTTAAGAATATGATCATCACCTCACATACACACTGCAGTTGTAATGAGATGAGTTGAAATTTCACTTGAGGAACTAGGATGAGGGATTTGAGTTTGGACTTGATTTGATGATGCTCAAGGATGGGATAAAATCAATGAAGGCTTCATGAAACCTGAGTGTCAACACCTTTATCCGGTATAAGAACATGATTCTTGTACTATCTCTTGACATTTACCTATGTGCCAGGGTATGATGAAGTCTAAAAATTGTTGATCTGTGTGCGCCAACTTTTGGTAAAAGTAGGGGAGCTAGCCCAAATTCAAAAGCAAAGAAAAGAAAGAAAGAAATGTTGAAAGAAAACCTCTAACCATACAAAGTCAAATATCAATTATCTTCCACCAAAGGAGAGCACTCCCAACCATTTCAAAATGTCCACTTGGACCACCACTATTGGGACCAAGGAGTCGGGATGGCACCCTAAAAGGGCTCTCCATCGTATAGTGATACAAGTCTAGGTGTCGAAGGTATCTTAGATACTAAAAAGGGACACACCCCGGTGTACTCATAGGAAAATAAGTGCAGGAGACTCCGATTTATCTTGACATACAAACTAAAAACAACCAAAAAATACATGTGTTGAGTTAATAAGGCACTCGAGAGGATCCTTGTTCCAATTAGAGGGAGACAAGAAATGACACAATCTTATACCCTCCATCAACTAGCTTTCCATCTACACTTTTGATTCTGACAACGTAAGAGACGGTGGATTAGATACATGAAATGGTTTATTCCCTAGTGTTGAGGATCATGTTTTTAGGAGAGTCTCTTGAACTGGAACCTTGGGTGAAGTTGTGACTCTACTCTTTTAACTGCAGTTCACACATAAAGTCATATCCCTATTATATATTTATACAAAGAGAGTATGATGATTAGGGAAATTATATACCTTTTGACTTGATCTTGGTTCGTCTTAGAATTTTAGGATAACTAAAAGCAAGATTTCTTGAATAGATCAAGTTATGTATTCACATGCACAGTCAACGGTTAATCCAACTTGTTCATTCTTTATTTGCTTAAGTACTAGCAAAGTTTAAATATAGAGAACTTTGGATCTTATACTCAACACGCCCAGACTCAGGCGTGTACTGTTGGGTTGAGTATAACCCATATGAATGATAGATGTTGACCGGATCCTCATAAGGTGGAGTCAGTAGATAGGGGGTCTGGAAATTCGTCGCATGAATCCAATTCCCTGGCTCTCCTAATGGGTGGTATGAAGGATGGTCAATGTGGGTGTGATCACTAAGGCCGATCAAGTCAGGAAGATCATGTAGTGCATGCCTCTCCATTCAGTATGTTTGATCGACAATGTTGTACCCTTAGATCAAGGTGGGATGTGTACAGGTCAATTGTTGTCCGGTCCCAGCTTGAGGTGAGAATGAGGTATGTGAGGGAAACTAATTCTGTCAACCATTCATGTCATCTGTCGCTTTCTCTTCAATTTGTTCCTTGATTCCAACAAGCGGATGAGAATATGGTGGGTCAATCAAAGGTATATGTGGGTCAGGGGTGTACGAATGTGGGGTAGGTGAGAAGGATGAAGAAGTGGAGAAGTCAATCGGAGTTCTGACTTCGCGGTCAGGGTTGGTTATGAGGAGGAATAAGAGGGTGGAGATGACCAGAATATGGTAGAGGAAGAGTGGCCTAGATATGATGACTAGTAATCTGACATCTTTGAAAAGAGATGGGAGAATGAAGTGGATCGAGGTAGAAAATGTGTAAGTGCATCAAATAACACACAAAACAGACAAACACAAGAACAAACCTTGGGTTCACCAACTCAACACTGTGATGGTCACAAGGGTCCGACCCTTTATCTTTTCAATTTTAATTAGGGGATAAGTCAACATATATGTCCAATTATGTAAGGCTTAAAAGTAGGTTTTGGGTACTATCCTAGCGATGTGTCCTCACCTCTCAACAAACGCAATAGCACATGTGTACAATGAGGGTTTTGCTCTCCCAAAAACAAGTGTTAATTTTAGTCATTTTTTCAACACTGATTAGCAATCCTGATTTTAAGTTCATTCACTTGATTAATCCACCAAACACCTCATGATCAGTCTCGATTTCCTTTTAATCTAAGTTTCAAAACCAAGGGGAAGGGAGTCAAGAAAAACAGATACAAATAGTGAAATCAATGATGCATGCCCAGTTCAAAATACTTACAGTGATCCTCACGCTATACATGTGGGATGCAACACATAATTGAAATTTTACACTATATGAGATGCAAACGAGAAAGTTGTTCCTAAACAGGCAGTTTTATTAGCGATTGATGAACAAATTAAATTAGACTAATAGCTCTGCATTCTAAGTGTGTCTCGCTAAATGTGATGTGTGGTCCTAAAAATTACGAGCACGAGAAATAAAAATATTTTGCTAAAAATGCTCTAAGAGCCATGAGTGCAAGTCCTATTCTACGCCGATCAACCACACGACCATGAACGGGTCAGATGTCCAGTCCTGAGACAAGTGTGAGCTCCCAAACAAGAGATGATGTAAAGAGCAAATTACATAAATTATTACAACATAATAATTAAAAAAAATAAAATAATGAAATTTCTCTCAATATAAATTAAATTTCTTTGATCTTCAACTGTGCGCACATCACGTCCATCGACCTCTGATGCACTCCAACTCCACCGGGCCCTTGAAAGCAAAAAGAAATTTACATTAGAGAGATAAATAACAAAATATATACAAAAATGAGCAGAGCTAAGAGGGAAAATGGAATAATTACAAGATGGCTCGGGGGTGGGTCTACCCGAGTGGGAGAAAACCTAAATCTAATTTTCTAAATTAAACCCAAAGATGTTAAACTCCCCAACAACAAAATACTTTGATTTAATTCAGAGAACATAGGTCTAGGTTTCCAATGCGGATTTTTTGTATTTTTTTAATGTAAAAAATAAATGCGAATGCAAAATACGGGTGAATTAAGTTAACAAGAAAACACACAAATTAGCCAAATTAATTTTAATAAGAAATTGATACAATGAAAACAAATTATATTTTTCCTAAAAAACTAATCCAGTGTTGAATGCAAAATATTTTTTAGAATTTTAGGGGTTAAAATGCAACAATGAAAAATACACACTTTTTTAGGTTTTTATGCAATTTTTCAAATAAATAGATTGTAAAAATTATGAAAATTCTACTCGATTTTTTTGGAATTTTTAGTGGATATATGATTTTTTTATAATTTTTTAATAAAAATAGAGTGACTTCAAGTATTTAAGGCCTAGTAAATCCATATTATCAATTTCGCTAGAGAGCGAATTATCTCAACAAGATATTCATATGAGAAATCCAAAAGAGTTGGAATTTCACAAAAAAAAGTGTATATTTAATAAAAAAATCAATTACAAAAATCACTCTACAAATCATTTAAAGAACATGACAACTCCAATTAAGATGAAATTCGGAAAGTTATTAAATCATTTTTTAAGGCATAATTTATGATTTTTGAGGAATTTTTGGAGAAACGGTAAGTTAAATATAAATTTAAGAGCCAAAATTAAGTAAAATAGGAACTTTTACATTGCATAATTTTTATGAGCGAGAGAGAGGGTGTCTGGGAGAGGCAACGACAATGCACCTTGGGTGCTCGTTCATTCGAAGCGACGACGATCAGAGAGGCTCCCAATGCCAGGATCAACGCCAGAGTCCTGGAGGAAACCGGGGAGGGGAGATCGTCTTGGTGACCAATGCCAGGATCATCGCAAGAATCGAAGGGACGCAACCTTTGGCAAGGGTTGCTTCCGATGCGGGTCGCATCAGCATTGGGCGGCATCCTGTCGTGAGCCCATGCGTTGCTTCTGATGTCTTGGTTTTGCGCACAGCGTGAGGAACTGCACTCGTGGGTACGTAAAGGACATGGAACGGCGGGGTGAGGTGCTTATCGACGAAGGAGGCGGGGCTCGGACCCTGTTTCTCGGTGTGTCGGATGTAGGTGTGGCGACAGGAGGTAAGGCTGTGGGGGATGTTGCGATGCTAGGTCCGTGGCGAGTACTGGCACGTGACCTATCAAAGCACGAGTCAGAGGCACTGATGCGCCTGAGCGAGAGCAAGCAGACCCTCATCCGATGGCGGCGCCTTGGTATTCTAGATGGGCGTTTGGATTTGCGGCAGATGAACTCGGTGCAAGTGCGGGGTATACCACTGGTATGGAGAGGCTTAGAGAACGTGCGGGAAATCCTTAAAGTAGTGATCCCAGTCTTCAGAATCGTGTTGGATGGCAGGGAGGCAGCGAAAGAGACGGATTTGGTGGTCCAAGTGCGGAAATTCATTCCATCGATGCTGTGGTGGAAAAGAATTCGATATCGCGGCGATGTTCTGGACATCGAGATGGCAACGACCGAGCCATGTGGCTTAGCTGGGAGGCTGTGATCCGTGAGGTCAACCTTCACAAAGAGTCGTCGGAAGCGATTAAGCATCGAGTGGCAGCGGTGCCGGCCGACGAAGGTTATTTAAGTGAAGCTGCAGCGTTTCATAGCAACACGAAACCAATGTCGGGATTCTCGTGCGGAAGGCAAGGCGGTTCACATTCAAGGAGAAAACCAAATTCAATGGGGGCGTTTCCTATTTCAGCGCAATGGAAAAGGCAAGTTGATTCAAATGCAATTGCAAAGCTTGGAGCCACGTGTCCTTTTCCTACGCAATGGAAATGGCAAGTTGTTTCAAATTTAAATGTGAAGCCAAGAATCATGTTTCCTATTCCCGTGGAGATTGCCAAAGGAAAAGCGCCAGCTGTGAATAATGTTGAGAACGACATTAATAACTCAGTGGCATGGGACCTGGCGGGTACTTGTTTCGAAGCTAGTCTGGGAGATATCGAGGGAGTTGGCCCGAGTTATAATGTTCGGGTAGTTACTCCAGAAGTGGAAGCTCAGTTTGAGATGCTGTGGGAGGGCACTAATGGAGTTTCTGACGCAGTTTATCCAGGGGACTGCTGCTCCTGTCCGAGTGCTGAACTGGATGCTGAGGCCTGTGGCGGGACCCAAGAGGCGATCCCAGAGGGTAGGGGGGGGGGGGGGTTGTGCCTTGCGGAGTTGGTGGCATGAGGAGTATGCATCGGGAAGGGGAGGGGGATTCCTCCGCCCTTGGGGCTGTGGTGGTTGTCCCCCAGAAGTGCGTTGAGATGGTCGGTCTGGCAGGGGACTCGGAGGGGCTGGAGGGGGAGAATGGTGGTGATTACGTGGGAGGGTCTAGCTCGGAGGGGTTTGAAGAGGGGAGACTGGAGTTGATTGTGGAGGGGTTGGTAGAGGAGTTGGTGGAAGTCGGTTCGGAAGGTCGGGGTGCAATGGATTTGTCTTTGAAGTTTGGGGGCCTTGGGGGCTCGGAAGATAGGAAGGCGCGGAGGCTCGGAGGAAGTGGGGGGTGGCGGAGCTTGGATCAGAAGCTCAGGAGGTCGGAGGAATTGGCGGAGGGGTTGGCGGAGGCATTGGTAGTTTCTGGCTCGGGGAGAATGGCGGCATCTATTACCAGGGGGCTGGAGGAAGAGGGGGTACAAAAGGCTATGCAATAAGGATTAAAGCAGGTAGTGGTGGTTGGGAGGGATGGGTATTTGGGGTTGCGGTCTGAAGGTGCGGCCTCTTTGGTGGCCTGCGGGAGTCCAAGGGTTGGTGTATGCATAGAAGAAAAGGATCCTTTGAAGCTAACTAGAAGGAGACGAAGGGCGGAGGTCTTGAGGGAAGCAGAGCAGCCAACGACTTCTTCTCAGCCGCAAGTAGTCGGAGGTTCGCCTTGGGGAAAGCCAAGCCGGTTTAGTCCGCTAGACCGGGGCTTTGCAGAATGCTTAGGGGTGGTGCAACCACACCCGCCTAAGAGGAATCCTTTGGTTACTCAATGAAGATACTTTCTTGGAATGTGAGGGGTCTGGGCCGACCTGAAAAGCACTTGGGGGTCGGTAAGGTGATCCATGATGGCAAGGCAGATATCTTCTTATTGCAGGAGACGAAGATGTCTCGCAGTTTCGTAGAAGTGGGTCGTGATCTAGAAATTGGCCGAGACTTTGAGGTCGCAGTGATGGAAGCACAAGGAGTGGCGGGAGGGTTGCTCACAGGATGGAGGAAGGATGACTTTGAGGCGGTTGCCGAGTGGAAGTCCTCTTTTTCAATCTCGGTTCGAGTCAAACGTCGAGTGGATGGATTCTTATTTACGGTGACAAATGTTTATGGGCCCAGTGGTAATGGGAGAGGTCTCTTAGCAGCGGACTTGGCACAGATGTACTCAGAACATGTTGATGGTGTGTGGCTTGTAGGAGGGGATTTCAACATTACGTTGCTACCAGATGATCACCCTCGGGGTGGAGGTGGGAGAGATGTTGGATCGGCAGAGTTGTTGGAGTTGGTGCATTCTTTGGGATTAACAATTTTGGATGCATCGGGGTGTACTTTTACATGGCGTAATACTAGGTCGAGGTCGAGATTGGACATGTTCCTTCTTTCCATGGAGGGGGTGGAAAAGTTCCCTCTTTCACGGGCGTGGGCACTTCCGCGTGCTCACTCTGATCACACACCCATTATCTGGTCCTCGGGTGAGGAAGTAAGAAGCAGGTTCTTCTTTTGGTTTGAGCGGTCTTGGTTGTTGGAAGATGGGTTCAAAGAGTTGGTGGCAGATCTATGGAAGGGATGGAATCCAGTGGGTTCGACGGTGAGTCGGGTAGCGTCAAAACTGGCACTGCTCAAGTCTTTCTTGATGGGGTTTGGGAGAGAGGTAAAAATGAAGAGAAGGGAGTTGAGAGGTGAGGCGCAAAAAGAGGTGGTTCGTCTGGATGGGTTGGATGATCTGAGAGGGTTGGATCAGGAGGAGATAGTGGAGAGATCCAAGCTTTTGGAAATCATTATGATGGAAGATAAGAAAGAAGAGACAGAATGGAGACAAAAGTCTAGGCAGAAGTGGTTGCGTGAAGGGGATGCTAATACAAGATTCTTTCACACTATGGCTTCTGGCAGAAGGAGAAGGAATCACATTCAAGAACTTCATGTGGGAGGGCTGAGGATCTCGGGGGAGGCGCAAATTGGTAGTGCTCTGAGAGATCACTTTGTGGAGATGATGCGGAGGAGGCGTGGGGATGGGTGGGGTTGGCTAGGGAGGGGGTGAAGTCTCTGGCGCCAGGGCAGGCAGAGGAGTTGGTGGCTCCTTTCTCAGAGGCCGAGGTTAAGAGGGCAGTCTGGGGTCTAAATGCGGAAGGAGCACCGGGGCCGGATGGATTCTCGGTACTTTTTTACAAAGAGTTTTGGGATCTTCTGAAGGCTGAGATCCTAGAGGAGATAGAAGAGTTTAGAGAAGGGAACAGGGGGTTTGAGAAGGTTAATAGGGCAATGTTATTTTTGTTGCCGAAGAAAGATCACCCATCAAGAGTTGATGATTTCAGACCAATTGAGTTATCGAACGGGATCTACCTCATTATGGCAAAAGTGTTGGCAAACAGGCTCAAGGGCGTCTTGGAATCGATTGTTCTGGAGAGCCAATCCGCGTTCATTCCTGGTCGGCAAATGGCAGATGGCTTGGTAGTGGCATCAGAGATTTGCTTACAGTGGAGACGCAGTGGAGCAAAGGGTGTATTGTGGAAGATTGACTTTGCAAAAGCTTATGACTGTGTGGACTAGTGCTTCTTATGGACGTCACTGAGGAGAAGAGGGTTCCCAGAAGTCTGGATTTCATGGATGAAGAGATGTATCACTACATCTTCCCTCTCGGTCTTAGTGAATGGGCGGCCAGAGGGGGGATTCTTCCAGCCACAGAGAGGCGTGCGGTGATGAATCCACATTTCATCATCTTTATTCTATCATTTTGGCATCAAAAACCCTAGCAAATACCAGTAAATACCCTTTATTTCATCATCTTAGCATTCATGCATGTGCATTCACATAGTGTATAAAATACTTTAATTAAAGCCAAAATTATAGAATAAATAAAAGAAAAGAAAAAGAATAAAATATTGTAAATATTTTATGACCCGAAACCCCGAGACCTAGGCATCTTGATGAATAGGTCGACAAGGAATAAAGTAGGGGGAGATAAGGTCAGAAATACAGATAAAATACCTATACATTCTATTCATTCTTTATTCATTTTGGGACCTATTTTTTATTTCACTTTTTATACATCACATTAAGAAACTTTTTACATGAAAGTTGTAGATAATTTTATAAAGAAAAATACAAAATTGATTTCACAGAAAAATAATATACAGATAAAAAGTTATGGTCTGAATAAAAATCCAGAATCCCAATTTCCCAGACCCGTATCTCATAAATGAAAACTCCAAATGCATCATACTCAGTTTAATTGTATATAGAAGAAAATAAGCTATTTAATGGCAGTGGTTTCGCATTTGGCGGAGCTACGGTTTGAAAGTTGAGTTTTGGACCCCTATTGTATAAGTGTACAAATTAAAATATTCAATTTATTATTCATTCATTTTTTTATATTTTTATAATTTCATAAATATTACTTATAACAATTATGTGCATTAAAATCAGAATAAAAGTACAAAGAAAACTCAAAATAAAAATCCACAAGTATAGATCATACAGGTATAATACCTATACTCACACCTATATAACATACCCTTATAATTAATTAAATATACAAATAAATCAGAAAAATAAAATAAAAATATATTTCTGTATATAAAAGTATTCTATAATTTTAGAAAATAATACATGAAAATAATAAAAATAAAATACACAAAACAAAAATAAAATACTAAAATACATAGGTAATATACCTATATAGGGCTAAAAAGTAAACTTATAAAAATATACCTCATAAAATAAATTAAAAATCATAATAAAATACTACATAAAATAACGAATATTTTTTATTTTATAATCATTAATTGATTCGGCCTTTTTCTATTTTTAATTGAATTTTTAAAATAATTATCAATGTTTTTCTTGGTTGGTCCACGTGGACCAACCAGGAGGCGTCAACAGTTGACTTCGGTCAACTGGACGCCCTACCCTCTGTACCCTGTCAGAAGTCGATTTTTGAGCCATTTTTTTGGCTTTTTCGCGGCTGATCCTTGCACTATTTCGTGATGGTTCCTTTTGCAAAACCAAACCTCGATCATTGGTCTACCTCGCCCTGTGATTACCTCGGGCCTTGGATCAACGTGATGCTCCAGGCGCCTTGATCTTTGGAGCACTTTGGTCAGGGGTCAAACCAAATATAACGACCCCCCATGTTTGATTTGAATTTCGAGTCCCTTCGGTCCACCCTTCTGCGCCACCTTCGTGCCCTTGAGCTTCCTGGAGGTGACAGCTCCATAGAAAGCCCTTCAGCCAAGGCGTTTGAAGTCGGAGGAGCCTCCGCCCCTCCCGCAACCTCAGCGGTCGAGGTACCTTCTTTCCTCTGGCTCCGGCCATCGAGGACCATCTCCCTTGCATTTCTTCACGTCTTTAGGTTCCTGTTAGTCTTAGGATTGAAAACCAACAAAAAAATCTAAGTTTCGTAGATCGTTTCGCCAAATCATACCCCCTCGTCGGAGCGCACCTCCGGCCACCCATCACCGATTCGCCTTCCGCCTCGATTCCGTCCACCTAAGGTCCAGGCAGTTTGCCCTGGACCTCTTAATCATTTTTGCAGGGACAAAGGTCGTTGACTCGCGCCTGGGCGCGATTTTATTGCTCGCTGGAGCTCAGCCGAGCCCTCCAGCTCCGCCGACCACCTGCGAGTGCCACGGCCGCCGTCGTGGTCTTTTGACGCCGCCAGGAGAAAGAGAAGACCCTCAGGAAGCTCCTTGTCCATTTTGAAGCCTCGACGCCACTGGAGCCGAACGGAGGAGCTCGAGGAACTTTGCCCTATCGGAGCTCGTCCGTGTTCTTCCCCCTGCCGCTCCAACCGTAGGATCTCGAAGCTCGCCCAGATTGCACGCTAGCCGTTGGATCTTCCCACGCATCAATCGTCGATCATCCTTGGAGATCTGATCTCAGCCGCACATCCGCGAAACGTCATCGGTCGTCCATCGTTCGCCACGTGTTTAAGTGGCCACCCATCAGCCGTTGGATCACGCGCCAAGGGTATTTTGCACATTAACCCCCGCACATTTTTTATTTACTCTTTAGTATTTAAACTTTTTTTGTAGTATAAATACTTTGGGTTATTTGCATGTAAACCCCTCGCTTTTAGTTTATTTACGTTCAGGTCTTGTGCCACGTCACCTCACGTGCCTGTGCGCGTGAGGGGGTGGGCTTTTTGCAAGGACCCCCCTGGGGTTTAGGTATTTTAGTTTAATCCCAAAATTTTGTCGTGCAGTGTAAAAAGTTTGGGATTTTTGCGTGTAAGACCCGGATTTTTTTGGATATTGCTCTTACGTCCCTGCCAGGCGCGTGTGTAGCACGTGCTTGGCTTGGACATTTTGCATTAAGGCCCTGCCGGGTTTTGTAATTTGTGTTTAGTCCAGTAACTTCAATATTCAGTTCAAAATTTTGTGGAAAATTGCATGTGAGCCCCTGGACATTTGAGAAATAGAATTTATACCCCTCCTAGGCCTGATTATTGATTGGATGCTTGTTCTAATTATTTACCTTATTATTTTAGCTCCAAAAATTCTTAAAATTTAGGGTTAAGCTCCTGTGTGCTTGCATCTCCATGCCATATTTTCACATTGCATTTTTATTGCATTTTCATATTTATTAAAAATCAAAAATATGCATTTATTTCACTATTTGCATTAGAAAACCCATAAAAATTATAAAGTCGTTTTGAAAAATTCCAAAAAAATTATATTTTGTGTGTTTTACCATTTTCTAGTGTCAATCCAAAAATCACTAAAAATCTCAAAAGAAAAACCTTAAAAATTCAAAAATACATAAAAACTTCAAAAAAATATATAAAATCAAAGAAAACCCAGAAAAATACAAACTCAGTTCCTGTTGTTCTATATTCCATTCTCTTTATTTGAAAATTAGTGTGAAAAATTTTGGTTGCTGTTTGCTAATCTTAATTCCTATTTTACTCGCAGCCAGCACCTTTTTCACTATTTTGTCTTATTTCAGTATTTAAAAATACCAAAAACACTTTGAAAAATACCTAAAAATCACAAAAACAGTAAAAAATCCTAAAATTATCAAAAACATTTTATTTCTGAATTTTTGGTGCTTTTTGCATATTTTTATAAATACTCTATCTTGTCTTTTATTACATTGTTTTAAATTCCAATATTCAAAAAGAAAAAAAAATATAAAATATAAAATTATAAAAATTAGAAACTTAAAAATCAAAATACAAAATTAAAAAATAAAATAAAAAATTTAAAAAAAGTAAAAACCCACAAAAATTCCTCTGCTTGCTTGCTTAGTGTAGACATCACACACACTCATTTGTGCACACTTGTTTGAATTACCCTGCTTGCTCCTTGTGTTCGAACTCTCAGCATACTTGCCCTTTACATCATTTGTGCAGAGTAAAAAATAAATTTTAATTTCACATTATTTCTAATTCATTGATCTTTAGTGTGGGTTAATTGTTGACTTTAATCGAGATTTGTGTGGTTGACACTTCGACTGAGTTCACACTTTGTGTTGAACTTAAGACCACCTAATTTCGGTTAAATCAAATGGCGTCGTTGCCGGGGAGCAACAGCAAGTAGTTTCTCATTTTGTTTGCTTGTGATTGTTGTCTACCATAGCTTCAGTTATCTCTCTTGCACTTTTGATACATATATTGATTGAGCTATTCTGACCATCCTTTCTTATCTTCTTGCGAGGGACCGCGGAGCAAGGCGGATCGCTTAGGTGACCCGGAGCATCCTTGGGAAGCGGAGCCGGCTTTTCTTTAGCCAAGCCGGCAGGAGAGAGCAGGAGGAGTGAGAGAGAGTGGTAGAGTAGTTGCAATTTATTTTTGTGAGAGAGTGATTTGATAATTTGTAATAATACAGGTACTTGGACTCTTAGACACTCCGGGCCTAATTTCCGGGTGTTGGTTCACCCGGGGGCTCACCGCGGTTTTTGCCGAGTTTTGACCGCTGTCATTTGCCGGTTTTGATTTCATTTTCACTTTCTTTTGTGGATTGAGCCCTTAGTTTTAGGCCTGCTTGATCGATTAAATTAGGTCCAAACACACTAATAACCTTTGCATGTACCTATAGCTCGTACTTGGACTTAGTTTAATTAAACAGTTAGCTCCCTTTCTTAGATCCGCCGCGCCGCGAGCCCTCCCCATCAAGCGCTACTCCTGAACTCGATGTGTCGAGAAGAGGAGGGGAGGGTCTAGACCGGACTCTTAGGATCGACGATTGGTAGTTGACTTGTGGTTCTTCACGCTAGCAGTTTCCTATATTAGGACGATTTCCGCATTGCATATCGGCATAGACTAGGTTTATAAATTTCTGCTTTGCGTCCCGCATGGAGAGAGCTGGGATTCGCTGTAAGTCTTCTTACTTTGCATCCATCATTTAGGCACAAAGGTGAGATCTCCATCTTTGTGTCGACTTGCATGGCTTTTCCGACTCTATTCTCCCTCTGTTTTTGGACAAAGTAGGAGCAAGAAAATACAAAAATCGTTAGGCGCTTGTTTGAATCTACTCAAAAGAAGCGATAACACAAAAAAATTAAAAAAGGGACTGCTAAGAAAACCTAGACCAAAAATAAAATTGGTAATTGGATTCATTGATTGGGGAGAGTAACACCCTCACTTGTTTTCAGGTTGCATGGGAAGGTCTCCTTCCAAGTGATGTGAGCGCTTCGTAAGGATTAGAGCCAAAATCCCAGCTTGTGACTGCCTTGTGTATCGCCTGGATTACCGAAGTATTGGCGCTTCTATCGTACGTGAATGAGTAGGGCTTGGTCAACATTGGTGACTCTCTATTGTGTAGAGCATCGACCTTGTCCAAAGTATCGAGCCTAGGCCACGCCTTCACGGGGGTGTCTGTCTCATCATCTCGCGTCCGAGTAGGTTCTTGCACGCTCAAGGGTGATTCCGTTGCGAGCGAGTTCCGAAGTATCGGTTTTGCCTATTGGCGTCCTCTCTTATTCTTTGGCTGAGTAGGGATCCAGGAAGGGTTACAAGGACCTCAAAAAGTGCAAGCTACAGGTTACACAGGAGGAGGACAAGTACGGGATACTCTTCCGGCAGTACTCTCTCTCCTTTAGGCGTAGCGCTCTAAGGACTCGTGAAAAGATTAATTCCTGAATTCAAGCTAAAACCGAAAAGATAAAAGCCGAACCTTCACGGCTTCATGTGTTGAGTTGGTGAATTCACCCCTGCCTTGTGTTTGATTGCTAGTTTTATCTAAGGTCAAGATCAAAAACACAGCACAATTGTGCGCAATTTTGCTTCTCACTTCTTTCCTCTTCTTCTGCATCCTTTCTGCTCTTCCCAATAATCAAGATGATGGGACGGAGATCTCTTAGGCCAACCTTGTCGGCACCGCTATCCAGCACTCCTCCTTATTCATCTAGGACTACCTCGGAGAGTCCGCTCTCCGAGCCTAAGTTTACATCCACCCTGTTCCCC
This sequence comes from Ottelia alismoides, assembly GCA_037367405.1. Lineage (NCBI taxonomy): Eukaryota > Viridiplantae > Streptophyta > Magnoliopsida > Alismatales > Hydrocharitaceae > Ottelia > Ottelia alismoides. The sequence goes on along the minus strand of JAZKJV010005562.1, from coordinate 379,649 downwards.
CTCGACCACCCTTCCCATTCTCCTTCTATCAGTCCAATTGTTTCAGAATTCAGTGCATCACAGAGTTCAGATCATTCGACAGCACCTGAGATGACCTCTTTTGCTTTTTCAGAGAATCCAGTGATGGCAGATAAAGGCGAGCACCCAGATGACCATGATCACCCTCCGTTCATAATCGATCAGGTGGCCATCAACAATTCCTTGTTAGCATCCCTGGAGACTATGTAGAGACAGATCCGTGACCAGGGTACCTTCATGGGTGATCTGATGAGAGAGATAGCTCAGATGCGAGAAAACCGACCTGGGGGCGGTGGCGGTGGAGGAGGAGGAGGACCTGATGCAGGAGGAGGCGATCTAGACGCTTAGAGACCGCCACAGACCATTATGAGGGAATTGCACAACCCAGCTGCATCCCTCACTCACCGCTGGATCAGACTCCCACCGATCCATGGAGATTTCGAGCTTCAGCCCCACACTATCCAACTTCTACCCAAGTTCCATGGGTTGCCGATCGAAGAGCCACACCTCCACCTCAAAGAATTCGAGATGATATGCAGCACCATCCATGATAGGTTGCTGACTGAGGACACGATCAAGATGATCGCTTTTCCATTTTCATTGGTTGACAGAGCCGCATATTGGCTCAAACACCTCGGGCGATTCATCGACACTTGGGCAGATCGCCGGACCGTATACCTGAAGAAGTACTATCCTCTCGGCCGGACCAATGCAGCTAGAGCCATGATCAGCAATTTTGTCATGATCCCAAATGAACAATTCCATGAAGCCTAGGATCGATTCAGAGAGCTCATCGACCGGTGTCCACATCATGATATATCCAAGCCCAACCTGGTTCAAAGTTTCTTCTGTGGGCTGACACCGGAGCTGCAGGGGCTTGTCAACGCCTCCTGTAGTGGATCATATTTCTCCAAGGGTGAAGACGACGTCTGGGCCATCTATTAAGGCATGGCAGAAAATTCAACTTTGATGACCCAAGCCAGAGTCTACACGCAACAAAAACCACCGCAGGGAGGAGGCTCTTTCCAGAGGATCGCCCGCATCGATGTCGGTCCCAATACATCGTCCGTAGCCGCAGCCCAAGCCGAATCAGCCGCAACCGACATGGGCATTATCAGTGAGAAATTGGACCGCATGGAGATCCTAGAGAAGAAGCAGAACCAAGGTCTTGCCCAGATGGACCTTCTCACCAAAACTATGAGTGACCTGAAAACTCAAATTCTATGCATTCAGGAGGCACAAGCTCAGTCCCAACAGCCTCCCAGGTCACGGGGCGACTCCAGCAGTAGCAGTTCCAACCAATCCTCTACCTCATACCTCCAGGTGAACCATATTCAGGCAGAGCCGTTTCCAATGCTACAGTACTACCCAGTGCAGCCGCCATCTTCGGACACGCAGATGGTGGTCTATCAGCTGGAGCAGCCACTGGCAGTTCTTCCTCCATCCTCCTTTGAGCAGGAACCATTGATGGAAGTCAATGGGATATGGTACGACCGATACCCTCAGCCCGGGATTCGTCGTGATCATCCCGGATTCCGTTGGGGCAACGGTGGCTCCTCCTCCCAGAGCAGAATCCTGCCCAAGGACAGCAGAACAGCCAGCAACCACAGCAGCCTTAGTATGCCCAGCAGCAGCAGTATCAGAGTGGTCCTTGTCCCGCCTATCAGGGACAACAGTGGAGGCAGAGTCAGCAGCCTCATCAGTCTTATTCCCATCAACCCAAGTATCAACCACAGCAGCAGCAACCCCATTTCCAGTAGGGACAACCATCCGGTTCTCAGGGTCCTACTTTTGAGAACCCAGCTCTCGATGATCTTGCCCGCTTGCTCTCCGAACAGCGAGCATCCTTCAGGCAAGAAATGGATGAATTCCGGTAGGAGATGAGGGAGATTATCAAAGGGAAGGATGCCATACCCGCTCAGATTGAACCTAACCCGAACAATCTTAAAAGAAAGTCTGAGCAGGTAGAGTTTACAGAGGATACCTCTCCTAGCGACTATTTGAGCGATATGTCATATTCTTTCTATGATGCTGATTTTGTGACTACTAGGAGCGGTAGGATGCCCGCCGGTGGTGCCTCTTCTGAGCAACAACAACCAGCTGAATCAGGAGCACTAGAGGAGCAGAGTAGCGGTGCTGATGCCGCTAATTATGATGTTGAAGACGGTGGTCCTGATGCCACCAATGATGGAGTTCCAGACGACGGCACTGAAGCCGTCGTGATACCAGATGCAGACGGTGGTGCTGAAGCCAACATTTTGGATGCTGAGCTAGAGAGCGGTGTTGATGCTGCAGAGACAGGTGCCGGTGGTAGTGCTGAGACCACCACTTCTACTTTTGTTGAGCCTCCCTCTGTGATGTTACCACCTTTTGTATCTATGGACTGTGGTAACAACAAAAAGAACAAAAATATGAATAAAGGAAAGGTTTCTGTTCACATTGCGGATCCCTATGTGTTGCATGATGATGATTGTGTGGATCCTTCTTCCTCACAGGTACAGGGACCTATTCCTAGTCCTCCAGCTGTGGAGGCCCCTACCATCCCCTTCCCTGAGGCACTCCGCCGAGCTAAGGGGAATAAACGAGAAAATCCCAAGAAAGAGCAACAGGTAGAGTTCGGCAATCAGATGATAGACAGATTCCATATTCAGCTGACTCTACAAGAAGCACTTGAGCACATCCCCCTCTTCAAGAAAAACCTGAAAGAGAAGACTACCATCCGCAGGAAGAGGAGGAACCACAGAGATCAGATCCATGTGCTCACTCATTCCACTTGTTGTACCATCCAGAACAAGCTGCCAGCCAAGCGACCAGACGCAGGAGCTCCCTATGTCAGATGCGAGATTCAGGAGCAGCAGTTTGATCGTACTCTATTAGACAGCGGCTCTTCAATCAACCTTCTTCCGGCAGCCTTACTCGACCGATTCGAGTTTGGTCCTCTTCTTAGGAGTAGGACAGTCCTTCAGTTTGCTGACAGGTCGACTAAGAGGCCGAAGGGGTTGTTGAAAGATGTGGTCGTTACCATTCAGGGCCTGAAATTCCCCGTGGACTTCGTTGTGTTGGACATGGAGATCCCTGAGTCGGTAACTGATGCCCCCATCATTCTCGGACGTCCATTCTTGGCCACAGCCAAGGCGGTGACTGACCATGATAGTGGGAAGGTATGCTTTCGCGTAGAGGGCGAAACCATACAAATAGAGACGATCGAGGAAACCAGAGATAGAGAGTTAGAATGCTCAGAGCAGTCCAGTGAAGGAGCGCAGATGACAGAGGAAGAGCTAGACATCAACCAGGTTTGTGATTTTGAGATGACTGATGATGAATCCAACTGGATAGATCCTGTGGCACCGACTCTCGCCTTGCCTACAGATTCACTATACCTCAAGCTCATGGCAGTCGAGGGCCGGGAGAGCACATCCCTGGATGAGGATACACCTGAGGCTGACAGTGTCGGGACGAGTGGTGCCGATGATTTTCATTCTTGCTCATCTTCTTCTGATCCCTCGGATTCAGACATTGACTGGGATGACTTTGATGAATATTTACCTTGCATGATTCCTTCTGAGCAAACAACCATGACAGAGTGTGAGCCAGTGCAGTTCATTGATGATTCAGTCGGCCGCCCTTCGTCAGATATTCATGCAGAGCGAGAGTTCTCCCACACAGACCTGGTCGCCTTTACTCAAACATATCAGAAGCCAGATCTGCCGCCTCCCAGTTGTCCAGAAATAAATCCTCTGCCGCAATCGTTGAAGTACATATTCCTTGCGGGTGAGCCAGATATGCACCCAGTCATTATCTCAGCAGGTTTGACTGGAGAGCAAGAATCTCGTCTGATGGAGGTTCTTGAAAGAAACCGCAAGGCAATAGGATGGAATATAGCTGATCTCCAGGGGATTAGTCCGGCTCTGTGCTCCCACCACATTTATCTTGAGGAGGGTGCTAGGCCGTCGCGTGAGTTCCAGCAACGGTTGAACCCGAATCTTCGAGACGTAGTCATGAAAGAAATTTCAAAGTGGTGGAGCGCTGATTTTATCTACCCCATCTCCGACTCTAAATGGGTTAGTCAGTTACATGTGGTACCCAAGAAGACGGGTATCACTACAGTTGTCAACGAGTTTGGGGAGGAGATCGCTACCAGAGTACCAACTTCTTGGAGGGTCTGTGTGGACTACAGACGATTGAATGAGGCCACCAAGAAGGATCACTTCCCGCTACCCTTCATTGATCAGATTATCGAGCGGCTAACCGGGAAGAGTCATTATTGTTTTCTTTATGGGTACTCTGGATACAATCAAGTGGCCATTGCGCCCGAAGACCGGGAGAAAACGGCATTCACCTGTCCGTTTGGGACTTATGCTTTCAGACGGATGCCCTTTGGTCTATGTAACGCTCCGGCGACATTTCAAAGGTGCATGTTGTCGATATTCTCGGACATGGTGGGTGACTGTTTAGAGGTCTTCATGGATGACTTCTCGGTCTATGGCGACGGGTTCGATGCTTGTCTTGACTGCCTAGACCGTGTGCTTCAGCGCTGCATAGAGGTCAACCTTGTTTTATCCTGGGAGAAGAGCCACTTTATGGTGACTCAAGGGACGGTCCTTGGTCATATCGTCTCCAACAAGGGCATGGAGGTCGATCCGGCTAAGGTGGATATCATCAGAAAACTCAATCCACCGTCCAACTTGCGTTAGTTGCGGTCTTTTCTGGGGCATGTCGGTTTCTACCGACGGTTCATTCAGGACTTCAGTCGTATTGCCCGACCGCTTACTGACTTGCTGACAAAAGACACCGAGTTTATTATCAATGATAAGTGTCTTGAATCGTTTGAGACTCTCAAAAATATGGTTGTTTCAGCTCCTGTCCTTCAGCCACCCGATTGGTCTCTCCCATTCGAGATCATGACGGATGCTTCAGATTTTGCCGTTGGGGCTGTGCTTGGACAGAGGAGGGATGGATTACCTTTTGCCATTCACTACGCCAGCCGTACTTTGGATGCCGCTCAGCGGAATTATACTGTGACTGAGAAAGAGATGCTGGCCGTAGTCTTCGCTCTTGATAAGTATCGATCATATATTCTCGGATCTAGAGTGACTATCTACACTGATAAATACCGCCATCCGGTACCTAATGTCTAAGAAGGATGCCAAAGCACGTCTCACCAGATGGATCCTTCTACTCCAGGAATTTGATATTGAGATTAAGGACAAGACTGGAGTCAAGAATGTGGTGGCGGATCATCTCTCTAGATTGGAGAATCTTGAGGAATCTGAGCCCAGTGCACCTATCACAGAAACATTTCCAGACGAGGCGATCTTGGCGGTCACCTCACTCCCATGGTATGCTGACTTTGTAAACTATCTTGTAGCCAAGACAGTCCCTCAGGGTTGGCCCAGGTAGAAACTTGAGACCTTCCTAGCTAAGGCCAAGTTTTACCATTGGGAGGATCCCGTCCTTTATCATGAAGGAGGGGATAGTATCTGGAGGAGGTGCATTCCTCAAGAAGAGCAGTATAGCGTCCTCACATACTGCCACAAGCTTGAGGCAGGAGGACACCATTCTGGAAAAAGGACAGCACAGAAGGTGCTTCAATCCGTCCTATGGTGGCCTACTCTCTTCAAGGATTCTGATGAGTTCGTGAAGATATGTACTGACTGTCAGAAAATGGGAACCTGCAGACAGAGAGACATGATGCCCATGCAACCCATTCACTTTTGTGAGGTCTTTGATGCATGGGGGATTGATTTCATGGGCCCATTTCCTAAAAGTCAGGGATTCGAGCATATTCTGCTCGTTGTGGATTATGTCAGCCGATGGGTTGAGGCTATCCCCACCCGAGCTGCAGATGCTAAAACCGTATGCAAATTTTTGAGGAAAAATATCATTTCACGGTTCGGGGTACCGAGAGTCTTGATTTCAGACAGGGGGTCTCATTTCATCAATGACAAGGTTAGGTCCCTTGCAGACGAGTTCGGTATTGACCATCAGGTTGCCACTCCATATCACCCTCAGACTAATGGTCTTGCCGAAGTATCGAACCGGGAGATAAAAACTATCTTGCAGAAGGTTGTCCGCCCAGATCGAAAGGATTGGTCACAGCTTTTGGACTCGGTCTTGTGGGCTTATCGGACTTCTTTCAAGAATCCATTGGGAACATCTTCCTTTCGACTCGTCTATGGCAAGCCGTGCCATTTGCTAGTGGAGATCAAGCACAAATCTTTTTGGGCAGTCACTGAGTTGTTGTTAGATCCCGAAAGTATAGGAGACCAGAGAGGAGCAGAATTGGCAGCCCTGGAAGAACTGAGAGACACAGCCTTTTCCAACAACCTACAGTACAAGGAGAAAGTGAAGACATGGCACGATTCGCATATAAGCCATAAACAGTTTGAGCCAGATCAGAGAGTATGGTTGTTTGATTCCAGGCTGAAATTATTCCCAGGGAAGTTGCAGAGCAAGTGGAAAGGTCCTTATGTGGTCAGGAAGGTACATGACAATGGCAGCATAGACATATCCGAACCGTCATCCTCTTCTACCTTCCGTGTCAATGGTCAATGCCTGAAACTATATCTAGATCATGATCTGCCGACCATTGACGTTGCCCCCATTCTTCTGGTATGAGATGTGTCCTTTGGCTCTCATCATCTACATCTCATACATGGTGATCAATTCCATCTTCCGCTGTATAGATCCATCTGTTCATATCACTATTTCATCTGTTGATTTATTTTCTTCTTTTCTTCTTTTCTTCTTTTCCATTTCTATCTTCTGTATCTATCAAAAAGGTGCCGCCCTTGTAGACAGTTTTCCATACTTAGGACGTACTTTGTCCTAAGTATAGGGGGGCGTGCACCTCGAGTCTCTCTATTCTTTGATCCTCTCCATTGTCTCCTCTTCTTGTCTATACTTAGGGATATCTTACCCTAAGTATAGGGGGAGACAATCTGAGTACGATCTGTTCATTCCCACCCTTGACCCTCCCTGCTTTATGTACAGTCTGCTATACTTAGGATTATTTGATCCTAGGTATAGGGGGGACGGTCAACTTCTTATTGGTTCATTCACTAGTTCTTTAGACTTGCCTATACTTAGTACGAGTTATGTCTTCTCTTTTCTCTCTGATCTATGAGGACATTGCTCAAGCTAAGTATAGGGGGGTCGTATATACTACGTATATACTTTAGCCATAACTCGTACTTTCGTATTTTCTTAATAATATGGCTAACAATTTTTTAAAAATTCATTAAAAACCCTTAATAAAAGGGTGTATCATTCCTCAAATTCTTTTTGTATATTTTGATTAATAAATCAGGTAAAAATGTTTTTTGCAAAATGTTTGAAAAATAGTTTGAAAATCTTTGTGAACATTTATTGAAAACTATTTGCAAAACATTTTGTTACATGTTTTCAACCTTTGTAAAAAGGTGTGTTTTGTAAAATTTATTTTCGTTGTGTGAAATAAAATGTTTGAAAAATGATTTGCAAATGGTTTGAAAAATGGTTGCAAAAATATGTGAAAAAAAAATCTATATATACTGTTTGAAAAACCGATTGCAAAATGATTTTCAAATGTGTGTACATGTTTGTAAAATGTCTGTAAAAATTATTCTGTACTATAGCTTTCAAAAATTATGTGAAAAGTTTGTGTCAAATAAGTTTGAGGAATACTTACATCTCACCAAAATTTACTATATATTTATGTATAAAACTGATCACTTGCCCTTGTAAATTCCAAAATCCACTTCTTGTAAATATAAGAAGCACTCCCGTGTACATATTTTTCACCTAGTTTTTAGCCAAAACTTTTTCTTTTCAAAAATCCCAAAAACATTTGTAAAATTAAAATTCAAGAAACATCTGAAAAATCTTTTTGAAAAATACAAAAAATGCATATGCATCATCATCATCTTTTCAAAAATCCATAAAAAGTTCAAAATCTTTAAAAATTGCATCACAAAAATATTTTCTTCATTGCATTGCATAGCATTCGCATTTTTCAGATTGAGTCTGATAGTTGAACAAGTCTAAGTAAAATCCAGAGATTGGAGCTTGATTGGACCTTAAAATCTACCTAATAACAGGAACCTTATAGGAACTGGGTTTGAGGTACTTCAGGTCTAGTTGACTTAATTCTTTGAGGATCACGGGACTTGGTTCAATGGATTCTTGACTGCCTAAGTAGAGTATTTCGGAGCACACGCATGACTCTTGTTGATAATGACCTAACTTGGACACCTGCACCTTTCACATAGCTCTCCACGGATGAGGTGGTGAGGAGGCAGTTTCCTTTGGCTTGGGGTAGCATATGAGGGTAGTACTTCTAGGTGGAACCTCTCTTCTTCTTCTAGTGAAGGAAGTGCGCCTCAACTTGGTCTAGTGGTGATGAAGGCTAAAGACAGAAGCTGTGGGTTGCAATAAAGCTTCAAAAGAGGGATAGTCTACTGGCTCAAGAGGAAAATTTCTTGTATATATGCTGCACCATGTAGATATGTTGTACAGATGCATTTGAAAAAAAAGAAGAGAAAAACTCCAAAAAAGTGGTGGGTCGGATTGAAAATTTAATAACCCCACCGGAGTGTATATAGTCCAATAAAGCAAAAGCTTATGGTATCCATGTTACATCTCATGAACTTGCAGCGGGAGACTTAGCTACACTGGTTGAGCTCCCAAAATTCTATACCTCTTATTCCCCCTCTTCTTGAGCCGGTTGCACTTGAACTTAGAAGGGAATACCCCGCTTCTCGAGGAAAGAGTTGCTAGACCGAGGCATTAGAGTTATCAGGTTGGGGGAGGTTGTTTCTTTGTTACTTTTGAGGTGGGGAGCTACATATCACTTACACTGTACGAGTCGGACTCATAGTCGTAAGAGTCTGCGTATGAGTTGAAGTATTTCTGACCTGGCTATTGAGGAGACTTGGACAGAGTTTTGGGATTCTCATGGACTGTTGGATTTCAAATTCGATTCTCACTAAGGTTCCGACCGCACTAAAATTCCCAAGGTCCGACTTAAGCTCCAAACTTTGATTTTGTGAAGACAAGTTTGATAATCAAATAAAATCCAAGTTCTTCTTTTTCTTTTCTTTCTTTTTCTTTTACACTTATTGCATAAGTGTTTGCTAGGGACTAGCAAAGGTAAAGTATAGAGGGATGATGAATCCACATTTCATCATCTTTATTCTATCATTTTGGCATCAAAAACCCTAGCAAATGCTTGTAAATACCCTTTATTTCATCATCTTAGCATTCATGCATGTGCATTAACATAGTGTATAAAATACTGTAATTAAAGCCAAAATTATAGAATGAATAAAAGAAAAGAAAAAGAATAAAATATTGTAAATATTTTATGACCCGAAACCCCGAGACCTCGGCATCTTGATGAATAGGTCGACAAGGAATAAAGTAGGGGGAGATAAGGTCAGAAATACAGATAAAATACCTATACATTCTATTCATTCTTTATTCATTTTGGGACCTATTTTTGATTCCACTTTTTATACATCAAATAAAGAAACTTTGTACATGAAAGTTGTAGATAATTTTATAAAGAAAAATACAAAATTGATTTCACAGAAAAATAATGTACAGATAAAAAGTTATGGTTTGAATAAAAAACCAGAATCCCAACTTCCCAAACCCGTATCTCATTAACGAAAACTCCAAATGCAGCATACTCACCTTTAATTGTATATAGAAGAAAATAAGCTATTTAATGGCGGTGGTTTCGCATTTGGCGGAGCTACAGTTTGAAAGTTGAGTTTTGGACCCCCTATTGTATAAGTGTACATATTAAAATATTCAATTTATTATTCATTCATTTTTTTATATTTTTATAATTTCATAAATATTACTTATAACAATTATGTGCATTAAAATCAGAATAAAAGTACAAAGAAAACTCAAAATAAAAATCCACAAGTATAGATCATACAGGTATAAAACCTATACTCACACATATATAACATAACCTTATAATTAATTAAATATACAAAATAAATCAGAAAAATAAAATAAAAATATATTTGTGTATATAAAAGTATTATATAATTTTAGAAAATAATACATGAAAATAATAAAAATAAAATACACAAAACAAAAATAAAATACTAAAATACATAGGTAATATACCTATATAGGGCTAAAAAGTAAACTTATAAAAATATACCTCATAAAATAAATTAAAAATCATAATAAAATACTACATAAAATAACGAATATTTTTTATTTTATAATCATTAATTGATTCGGCCTTTTTCTATTTTTAATTGAGTTTTTAAAATAATTATCAAGGTTTTTCCTGGTTGGTCCACGTGGACCAACCAGGAGGCGTCAGCAGTTGACTTCGGTCAACTGGACGCCCTACCCTCTGTACCCCTGTCAGAAGTCGATTTTTGAGCCATTTTTTTGGCTTTTTCGTGGCTGATACTTGCACTATTTCGTGATGGTTCCTTTTGTAAAACCAAACCTCGATCATTGGTCTACCTCGCCCTGTGATTACCTCGGGCCTTGGATCAACGTGATGCTCCAGGCGCCTTGATCATTGGAGCACTTTGGTCAGGGGTCAAACCAAATATAACGACCCCCCATGTTTGATTTGAATTTTGAGTCCCTTCGGTCCACCCTTCTGCGCCACCTTCGTGCCCTTGAGCTTCCTGGAGGTGACAACTCCATAGAAAACCCTTCAGCCAAGGCGTTTGAAGTCGGAGGAGCCTCCGCCACCTCCCGCAACCTCGGCGGTCGAGGTACCTTCTTTCCTCTGGCTCCGGCCATCGAGGACCATCTCTCTTGCATTTCTTTACGTCTTTAGGTTCCTGTTAGTCTTAGGATTGAAAACCAACAAAAAAAATCTAAGTTTCGTAGATCGTTTCGCCAAATCATACCCCCTCGTCGGAGCGCACCTCCGACCACCCATCGCCGATTCGCCTTCCGCCTCGATTCCGTCCACCTAAGGTCCAGGCAGTTTGCCCTGGACCTCTTAATCATTTTTGCAGGGTCAAAGGTCGTTGACTCGCGCCTGGGCGCGATTTTGTTGCTCGCCGGAGCTCAGCCGAGCCCTCCAGCTCCGCCGACCACCTGCGAGTGCCACGGCCGCCGCCGTGGTCTTTTGACGCCGCCAGGAGAAAGAGAAGACCCTCAGGAAGCTCCTTGTCCATTTTGAAGCCTCGACGCCACCGGAGCCGGACAGAGGAGCTTGAGGAACTTCGCCCTGTCGGAGCTCCTCCGTGTTCTTCCCCCTGCCGCTCCAACCGTAGGATCTCGGAGCTCGCCCAGATTGCACGCCAGCCGTTGGATCTTCCCACGCATCAACCGTCGATCATCCTTGGAGATCTGATCTCAGTCGCACATCCGCGAAACGTCATCGGCCGTCCATCGTTCGCCACGTGTTTAAGTGGCCACCCATCAGCCGTTGGATCACGCGCCAAGGGTATTTTGCACATTAACCCTCGCGCATTTTGTATTTACTCTTTAGTATTTAAACTTTTTTTGTAGTATAAATACTTTGGGTTATTTGCATGTAAACCCCTCGCTTTTAGTTTATTTACGTTCAGGTCCTGTGCCACGTCACCTCGCGTGCCTGTGCGCGTGAGGGGGTGGGCTTTTTGCAAGGACCCCCCTGGGGTTTAGGTATTTCAGTTTAATCCCAAAATTTTGTCGCGCATTGTAAAAAGTTTGGGATTTTTGCGTGTAAGACCCGGATTTTTTTGGATATTGCTCTTACGTCCCTGCCAGGCGCGTGTGTAGCATGTGCTTGGCTTGGACATTTTGCATTAAGGCCCTGCCGGGCTTTGTAATTTGTGTTTAGTCCAGTAACTTCAATATTCAGTTCAAAATTTTGTGGAAAATTGCATGTGAGCCCCTGGATGTTTGAGAAATTGAATTTATACCCCTGCCAGGCCTGATTATTGATTGGATGCTTGTTCTAATTATTTACCTTATTATTTTAGCTCCAAAAATTCTTAAAATTTAGGGTTAAGCTCCTGTGTGCTTGCATCTCCACGCCATATTTTCACATTGCATTTTTATTGCATTTACATATTTATTAAAAATCAAAAACATGCATTTAATTCACTGTTTGCATTAGAAAACCCATAAAAATTATAAAGACGTTTTGAAAAATTCCAAAAAAATTAGATTTTGTGTGTTTTACCATTTTCTAGTGTCAGTCCAAAAATCACTAAAAATCTCAAAAGAAAAACCTTTAAAATCAAAGAAAACCCAGAAAAATACAAACTCAGTTCCTGTTGTTCTATTATCCATTCTCTTTATTTGAAAATTAGTGTGAAAAATTTTGGTTGTTGTTTGCTAATCTTAATTCCTATTTTACTCACAACCAGCACCTTTTTCACTGTTTTGTCTTATTTCAGTATTTAAAAATACCAAAAACACTTTGAAAAATACCTAAAAGTCACAAAAACAGTAAAAAATCCTAAAATTATCAAAAACATTTTATTTCTGAATTTTTGGTGATTTTTGCATATTTTTATAAATACTCTATCTTGTCTTTTATTACATTGTTTTAAATTCCAATATTGAAAAGGAAAAAAATATAAAATATAAAATTATAGAAATCAGAAAATTAAAAATCAAAATACAAAATTAAAGATTAAAATAAAAAAATTAAAAAAATTAAAAACCCACAAAAATTCCTTTGCTTGCTTGCTTAGTGTAGACATCACACACACTCACTTGTGCACACTTGTTTGAATTACCCTGCTTGCTCCTTGTGTTCGAACTCTCTGCATACTTGCCCTTTACATCATTTGTGCAGAGTTAAAAATAAATTTTAATTCCACATTATTTCTAATTCATTGATCTTTAGTGTGGGTTAATTGTTGACTTTAATCGAGATTTGTGTGGTTGACACTTCGACTGAGTTCACACTTTGTGTTGAACTTAAGACCACCTAATTTCGGTTAAATCATGCGGCAGGGATGTCCTCTAGCACCCATGCTTTTTGTTCTTGTTGCGGATGCGTTGGTAGTCATGTTCAGGTAGGCGGTTGATGGTGGTTGTTGTGAAGGTTTTCGGCTAGATGACATCTCTGTGCCCTTACTGCAATATGCTGATGACACAGTGCTTTTTCTAGACGGGACAGATGAGATGATTAGCAGAGAGGCTCAGTTGCTAGACATTTTTAGTAGTATGACTGGGCTGGAGATAAATATGCAAAAATCATTGGTTATCACCTTTGGGTTACAAAATGAAGAACAGACCAGAATAGCAGAGCTGCTTGGCTGTCAGTTGGGGGATCTACCAATTACCTATCTGTGTCTTTCTTTGGTGGCCGGTAAGTTGAGAGTGGCAGACTAGGAAGCAGTTATCCGGAAGATAGAGGGGAAACTGGCTGGTTGGAAGGCGATTTCCTTATCCAAGGGTGGTAAGCTTGTTTTGCTGAAGCATGTCTTGTCCTCCATTCCTACTTTCTTTTTCTCTACTAGGATGATGCCAGTTGGGGTGAGAAAGAATACTGAAAAGATAATGAGAAGATTCTTCCGGTCGGACGGGAAACAACAAAAGTTAGGAATGCATCTGGTGGCATGGGAGGAGATCACAAGAACTAAGGATCAGGGAGGGCTGGGAGTTCGGGATTTGGCATGCATGAACAGGGCTCTGGTGGCAAAGTGGGTGTTGCGCATTTGGGGACCATCAGAGGATCTAGCCGCAAGATTGATTAGAAGGATCTATGAGGTGAAAGGTGAGCTGATTGCAAGGGCTACTCGGTTTGAATCACCCCTATGGCAAGGGGTATGGGAGGTTTTGAGGCTCGTATTGTATAGGTTGGTGCCTATGTTGAGGGATGGGAGAGGCTTCAGATTTTGGAGGGATGATTGGATGAGGGAGGGGACTCTTGAGATGCGGTTCCCAAGACTCTTTGCAATGATGACATCGAAGGAGGCCACTTCGCAGGAACTGACTATTTCCGGAGAGTGGGGATTAAGTTTTGCAGCGGTCCTCTCTGACAGGAGGAGGGAGGAACTTCTACGACTTTTTGCGGTGGCTCCTGTTCCAAGGGACTACTCCCATCTCAGGGACCATTATGAGTGGTCGGGTACAAAATTCTCTATCAAGCAGCTTTATGGCGAGCTAAGAAATGGAGGAGATGGACAAGATCTCGACTTGTGTAAGGATGTGAAGATTATTTGGTCTTGCAAGATCCCAAGTAGGATAAAGGTGTTCCTCTGGTGCCTGAGGAGAGACAAGTTTTGTGACAAGGTTAGGAGGGCGAGGATTATGGGGCATCAAGATGTGACTTGCGACAGGTGTGGGGAACATATGGAGAACTCAGAACATCTATTCTTCACTTGTGAGACTTCGGCGAAGGTTTGGAGGGAGATGGTGATCCCGTGGGTAGACGTGGGCAGATCAAAGAGCTTTTGGGAGACAATAAGAAAGGCTGGAGGCAACTCTACTGACGATGTTACAAAATCTTTTGCGGTGTTGTGGGCTATCCGGCTGGCAAGGAATGAGCTTGTTTTTAAGAATCAAAAGTTTTATTCAGAAAATGTTGTGCCTCATTGTAGGGCTCTCATACACTTTTGGGAGGCCAGGTAATGTTACTTAAATCATTTCTTATTAATGAAATTATAGTATTGCGGTGACTCCCACCTTGGGAGTTCACCCTCTTTTACATCAAAAAAATAGGTACTTTTACACTTAAACAATTTTAATTCATTACCCAAAACTCACAAAAATCTAAATAATATCCAAATGATGTACAATTAGTTTCTCAATATCATGACATAATGTAAATGATGCAAAAAAGATGTCCAAATTAACATGCAAACATAGGGATATCCGTGCAATTCTCGAAAACAACTTTGAATATAAAACTTTCACCGAGACTTAGTTTGTAATTACATAAACTTAATAGAAAATAAATTTAATTTCTCCAATAAAAAATAAAAGAAGGGGAACCCCTTTGTTAGGGCACAACACAGGAGGCCAAATGGGGTGGATGTTGCGGGCACGGAGGTTGGCGACCAGGGGGCGGCATGAACAGCTATGCGGAGGTGAGATGGGCTTGTAGAGGGTCTTGGATCTGCGGGCGGAGGTGTGGTGCACAGGCACGGGGAGGCTGCTAGAGCTTTGGCAAAGGGCCTGTGCGGAAGTATCTCGACCTGTGGTAGAGGGACTTCATGGAGGTGGATGGACCTGCATGCGGAGGAGCGAGTAGGGAGCGGTCGGTGGAGGAGGGTTGCGTGATGGTGCACTGCATAGGAGGCACGAGTGAAAGCGGAGGAGCCATGGCACTGTCGCTGGTGACATGGCCGGTTGGTGTGAGGCGACCCGGTGGAGCCCCAAGGGGCAGTGGCTTGCTCGTAGCGGAGGAAGGCGAGCAGGGCACGGTTGACGGGCGAGGCATGTGGCAGCGACCACGCGCTACTGCTGGTGGAGGCTGCAGCACAGTCGCTGGCGGCAGTTGCAGGAAGACTGGACCTTCGGACTGAGATATGGGATGACCTACGCATGCAGGTGGTTATAAAGGGGACATGGGTGTAGCAGTGGCTGCAACAGCGTGAGGGAAGCATGCAAGGAAGGCGGAGGGCCGGCGGTGAGGGCGCTGATGCTTCCCCTGCTTGGAATTTTTCTTTTTTTCTGTTTTTGTTGCTCGTTTTGATTTTATTACATATATATTTTTTGATTTCTTAAACAAGGAATAAACTAAAGATAAGGATGAAGGGGGAGATGATGGTGATGGTATGATGTGGTATAAAAAGAAATGAATGAAGGTGACAAAGATAAAAAAATAATGTTAGATACTAAAAATGAGAATAAGATACAAAACTTACATGTGATTCACCAGATTTGCAGAGCAGCTACGCTGGGCTCCTTTCGTGGCCTCGAGCATGTGGCAGAGCATGCGAGGATGCATAGCGACCTGGATGAAATTGCGATGCGAAGGGGAGCTCCGTAGATCTCACCTGAAAGGCGGTCGTTGCTTTGTATCGTGGTGGAACACTTCCACCGGTCGACCATGATGAGAGCTCTCCTTTTTCTATAATAATGGTGGATGGCAAAAAATGAGGATGAAGATAAGAATAAAAAGAGAAATAAATGGAAGTTAGAAACATGGCGGAATGGTGGAGTTGAAAGGCAGGTTCTTGAATATGGTGGAGGAGATGGAGTGTATTGGAAGCTTATTGTAGAGAATGAAAATTAAATAAAGGAAAAAATAAGGTAGGGTACTAAAATAAAATTAAAAAATAACTAGAAAAGAGACTGGAGAATTTATAAAAGCAAGTCCACATACAAAACAAACAATATGTACATGTTTTTTTCTTTTCTAAATTTATATTTTTATGCTTCTAATAAAAGATATTTAAAATATAAAAATAAATAAAATACTAGAAATAAAATACAAAAATGATTTTTTGAATTTTTTAGTAATTAAGAAAAGTAAATAAGAAATGAAGATAGAAAGAATATTTACATTATATACAATGTACAACTAGGTTCCAAAACCAATATTTTGCAAACTAGCATCGATTTTAATGAAACTTTCATTGGATAGATAATTTTCTAAAATAAACTTTAAAAGTGAGTTTGTGAATTTGGAGTTCATATGGAGCGGGAATTTGACCGAGAAGTTGGACTTTTCAGCGTTTTCTCTTTATGATCTAGGAGTATTTATTTGAGGTGAAATTTATTTTGTATTTTTGAATTTAAGTATATATATTTTATGAACAATTTAGAGAAATAATTAGCCAAAAAAGGAGAAATAATTAGCCAAAAAAGGAGCTGAAATGAAATTATTAAAAATACATGACGTTTGGGCTATTTACAGTGAAAAAATCCTTTATTTTGCGGATTTTTATTATTAATTTACTTTGTACAATATAATATAAAATAACTAGTATATTTTATTTATAAGAGTCATTTAATTAATTTATTAATTTTATGGTCATTTATTTTATATTTTACTCAGATATTTTGCTAAGATCAATATACTGAGATGAATTGTGAATTCATCATAAACTCGGGCCTAAATTCCAAGTGATTGTTCACTTGGGGCTCACCGAATTTTTCTATTTTTTGACCGCCTTTATTTTCTTTGTTTTCTGCATTTTGAGTTTTCCACTTTATTTTTATTTATTTTCTGGAAGTGCCCTTAGTTTTGTAAGATTGCTTTCTTGGTAATCTAAAGCCAAACACTTAATATATTGCATGTACCTATAGTTTACACGTTTGGATTTTGATCAAACTAATTATTGAATACTTGACTTGAAACCTCGTGCTGAAAGAGTCTCCATACAACAATTGCAGGATCCACTGTGGTGGGCACCGAGGAGCCTCCAAGATTAGACTATTGGTTTCTTTTCTTGTATTTATCATTTGGTTCTTCCCGTTAATAGTAATTTCTATTTAGGGTGATTTCTTCGTATGCATATCAACATATAGATTAGGTTTATAAATTCTTGTTTTGCATTTCTCTTGCAGAGAGATGGGAAGATATGTAAGTCTTATATCTTTGCATGCATCATTTGATACGAGGGTAGATTTTCGTCCTCGTATCTACTTGCATTGCTTTGCCACTATCTTCGTCTACTTATGGATCAGATGAGAGTTAAAGGAAAAAAACATTAGTCATTTTTTATTGAAAATTACTCAAAAAAGTGAAAACCAAAAGGTAAAACAAGGGGATTGTTGATTGCACTTTTAACTAAAATAAATTTTGTAATGAACATCACTGTTTGGGGTCACAAAGTCCACATTGTATTTAGGTACATTCCAGACAGAGTGAGGCATGACCCTTAAGGAATCGAGCAAAAAATTCGATCTGTGGAAGCCTCAACTACCACATGGGACCAACAAAGTATTGGCACTTTTATCATACGTGATCGAGTAGGTCATGGTCGACGACGGTGCTCCCACTTTGTGAGGAGCATCCGACTTGGTCTGGAGTATTGATACTAGGTCATGCCCTCACGGGTGTTTATGTCTCATCGATTTGTGTCCAAGTACCTCTCTTCTGAGGTAAGTAGTGGTTTCGCCTATTAGCTTCCTCTCTCTTTTATTTGGCCGAGTAGCCACCCAGAACCGGTATTGAGGATCTCAAAAAGTGTAGATCATAGGATATAAAGGAGGTGGAACAAGTACGGGGATACTTTTATAGCAGTACACGCTCTCCTCTAGGGCTAGTTGATAAGGACTCGTGACAACTTTTTGCCTGAATCAATAACACTAAAATTGAAAGATAAAAAATAATCGAACTATTACGGCTTCACATTAGGTTGAGTTGGTGAATGCATTTTGTTTATCATTTTTTAGAGTAGAATCAAAGTACCACGCACTTGCATATTTTTGTCATTCTTCTTTTCTCGCTTCCTCTTTAACCCCCTCTCAACATGAGCCTTCTACTATTTTACACTCCATTTGTTTCTCATTCATCATTGTATCCTTCTTCCAACTCGGTCTTCTCTTTTCTATCGATATGATGAATCCAGGATGACTTATTTACGACTCCACTGACACCCACATCGACTCATCAAGCTTGACATCTCAAATAATTTGGAGTGATTCCTAGGTGCATGGTTCAAACTCATGAACCACCCTCAGGACTCCCCGCTTCTTCTTCCTCGCCCATATCGGAAAAACTCTCTTCCCGAGTTCTTCCCTTGTTCGATTAATATCACTAGATAGCTTGGAAGTTACATAGAAATTGACGGGAGACGGGCAACAAGCTGCACCGTCAATCCCTTTTGAATGGCAAATCCAATCCTTCGAAATACAACATTCATAGACTTAGGAACCATAACATTGCTATGCATGATTTTTTGAATCCTCTTAAGGAGATCCACTGCTTCACTTGCCAAGAACCTAAATGTATCAAAACCAAAGGGGATGAATACATGTTGATTGTCAATGCAGGCCTTCTCATGCTTAGCCACTTTAGCTAAGGCAGCTTTTTGTGCAGCGCATCCCGCAACAAAATCACCCTTTATCGGACCCACCAATGGAGAAACTCCAGTCAAATCAACACATGCATGCTAACCTCCACCCCATCCAAATATCAAAACATCTGTCGGTCTAAGGGTCGATCTCCCCTCTTGTGGATCAGTTAAGAATTTCACCGGTGCTTCTTTTTTTGAAGCAACACCTACATGTCTGAGTATATCAAATAGAACATCTCTGACAAGATCATTTCTGTATCTAAAACCTGGAAGTTCACAACAATGAATGGCATGCTCCCCAAAAGCATCCAAGCAGGATTTGTGGCATACTGGACAAGCCTCATCTGGTGGGAAAAGAGGAATCATGAGGCGGTACTTGAGAATACTACGATATTCGATGGGAGACATATGCATTCCGAGCCCCTCAATAGGAATGGCAAGTAGAAAATCATGGGCATGTTCAGCTTGTAAACAACGGAAAATTGCTTTTTGCCTAGCAGTCATGTCAAACTCAGCTTCCATATCTTTTACGATTTTGCTATAAAAAGAACTCGCCAAAGCATTCTGGGCTTTAGGGGGGACGGTATCCTTACTAGCAAAATATGAAAGATCAATAGATGGGAATGCGACACGTAGGCCTTCCAAAGCATTAAGAAAATCTGAATCCATACCATGTATCCCACTGTCTCGTAGCATGTGGTCTTGGAGCATCCAGGATTAAGCTCTAGAGGCCACAAAAGCATATGAAGAACCCTCAATAGCTGAGTAAAGACCTAAACCGCCGAGTCAGATGGGTAGAGACGCCACTCTCCATTGAAGGTCACCAAAAAAAGGACCTCCACACACCACAATATCCTCAATAGCTCCGCATGGCCCTTTGTCAAACCATGTAGCGGCCCGTTTCATGTATGTGGGTTGGCATGTCCGTAAGCCGAACATGAGCTTGGCAGTACCCATACAAGAACGTAACAGAAGTAGCTCACTTTGTGGACCATCCAGCTGAGGAAGTAAATGCATTAAGTCAACAGCCTCGGTTGCCTTCATCATAGCCAAATCTTCAATAAAGTCTTTATCCCTACTCACAGCTCCTCCAAGCAACTTCACACCTAGCCACGGCCTCCCAATATCCATGGGAAACAAACCATCACAGATCTTCTGACCATCACATGAAGGCCATAAAAGCTCTATTTTTTTTATATTTAGAAAAAACCCCATCTCTGGACCGCTGCATTGGATAATGTCAAGTGCCTTGGCCACTTCTACAGTGTCCCCAATAATTGTCCCATCACCAAGATACCAAGCATGAAGTAGGAGATTACAGTTGTCTCTAATCTCATGAATAAGTGGGTGCAATGCTAGAGAAAAAAGAAGAGGGCCTAAAGGGTCACCTTGCTGCACTCCTGTTGATGACCGCAAATGATTGTCTCCAATATATAATCTGTCGGCTTGAGCATAGATAAATTCCACCCACCCATGGAGAAATAGATGGGCATCTCCTCCTAACTTCCCCAAGCATCAGAGATCTATCTATTAAGTTGAAAGCATTAGAGAAATCCACCGTAAGCGTAGAAAGAGACCCGTCTCCGTGAAGCTTGCTCAAAAGATGATTGGTGTTGTGTAAGATGGCTTCCGCTCCTCCAGATACACCAACTCCAAATTGAAAGTCGTTAAGATATTTAGATGTTGCTAACCCCTGCCATAGCAACTTTAGATACAAGGCTCCTCTATATGGTACCTACAGCAATAGGACGAATGCCGTTGTCCGGTTTGAGAAGTGGAGTGAGAGGTGCAGAGGTTATAAACTCAGCCAGACTCAAGGGGCATCTCCCACTAAGCCACAAATTAACTACCAAGGAAATAGCATGCAAGGGATCCTTGGCAACCGATGATCCCTCCCCACAGAGGGCATCTAAAATATGTTGAGCCCTCAAACCATCTCTTCCACAAGATGTCCCTTAAGGAAATGATTTGATAGCTCGCAAAATAACATCTGCATCAACTGTAAGAGGAGACTCTGAAATCAAGATGTCTGGTGTGACAGGAGGTGATTTATAAGGATGTTTAGCCTCTAAGGCCTCAAGGTGTCTCCATTAAATGGTGCCACTCCTGAAGAGCGCAACACCTTTATGGCTGCAGTAAAATGTCCATTTGATACCTTGGGAAGACATTGTCTGATGCTAGAGCTTTGATATTTATCCACCTCAAAAGATTTATTCTGATTAAGATCTGAAATCCCTGAAACACCCCCTTCAATAAATCACCCACCCAATTCGTGAAGCCATCTGTACTGCCCCACTTGTTCGATGGAAATTGATTTCACTCCATACTCCTCTTCATCCTTAATACGATTTAAAATTGACCTTAATTCTGAATTATTCTCTCCATTTGGCTTGCATATAGACTGATTAGGATGTATTTCCCATTGTATATCTTGACCCCAATATTGAGCACGTACAGGCATAGTCAGAATCAAAGTTGCAAAAATCAGTAGTCAATACTCGGTCAGTTGGGTCACTAACTAAGGATTAATTGGTAGTCGGGCAACTAATCAGATTTAGTCGGACTTTAATCCGCTTTGAATTTTATCATTATTTTAAATATGTAACTCATTTTTATACATATATTTACATAGATTTTGTACATTTTTATACTACCATAATAAAATAAAAGAACTAATTGAATTTAAATAAGATATTAAGCATATTATAATAAGTTTGCTTATAGAAAAGCAAAATGTTAAAAAAATGGTATCTCCAAGAAAAAATTGGTCGATTCGTGTACTTAGTTGGAACTAGTTGGTACTCGGTCGGCTACCCCACTGACTAGACTAGCCGGACCTACTAGTCGGGCCAGTCAGACGACTTTTACAACACTGGTCAGAATAAGAAATGGCCTTAGAAGGGAGAAAAAGGGGACCTCAACAACAGAATACAGAGCAACATACAAAATAAAGTCAACAGTTAGCTCTTGGCCTCCATCTAGGCCATTCAACAACAACTTACAGACTAATAAATCTCTGTTTCATCATCTTTATTCTACCATTTTGGCCTTTAAAACCCTAGTAAATACGTGCAAATACCATTAATTTAGGCATTTTAGCTTTCATGCATCATTGTGTAAATAGTGTATAAAATGTGATTTTTAATGCTAAAATTATAGAATAAAGAAAAGAAAAGAAAAAAGAATAAACTATTGAAAATATTTTATGATCCTAAACCACGAGACCTAAGCATCTCGATGACTAGGTCGACAAAGAATAAAGCAGGGGGGAATAAGGGCCAAAATACAATAAAAATCCTGATATATTTTATTCATTTTTGGGACCAAACTTTAGTTCCACTTTGTGTACTTCAAATAAAGAAACTTTGGAAATAAAATTTGTAGATAATTAAATATAGAAAAATGCAAAATTTATTTCATACAAAAATAATGTACAGATAAAAAGTTATACTCTAAATAAGTTTCCAAAATCTCAACTTCCCAGACCCTTATCTCTCAAATAAAAATCAAAATATATTAAAATCACTTTAATTGTATATAACTTTTAATAAGCTCTTTAATAAAGGTGGTTTCATATTTTTTGGAATTACGGTGTGAATGTTATGTTTTCTACCCCTACTGTATAGTTATACTGATTAAAATATTCATTTTACTTATTATCCATTATTTTTTATATTTTTACATTTTTATAATTTTTTAAATATTTTTTGTTATGTAGTTACATATTAAAACATGAATAAAATACAAAACAAAACATTAAAATAAAATATGTAAAGAAAACATGTAGATGAAATACATATATCTATGCCTATATAGATAATACATCTATTTATTTAATTGTATATAGTATATCAGAAAGATAAAATAAAAATATATTTAAGACTATAAAAATGAGTTATATTTATATAAAATAGTAAATTGAATTAATAAAATCTAAAATAAAAAATAAATATAAAAGACCAAAATACATATATGAATATACCTATATATAGCGCTTAAAAATAACTTCTAATTCTAAAACTCTAAAAAAATAAAAATCATAATAAAATACTTTAAAAAATAATAAATATTTTCCATTTAACCTAAAATTAATAAATTCATTTATTAAATCAATTTTTAATTATTTTCCAAGATTTTTTTTCTGATTGGTCCATGTGGACTAACTAGCTCCTCTCGTTCGTTGACCTTGGTCAACTCTCTGAACGAGGTCTACCCCTTATCAGATCTCCATTTCACCTCGATTTCTCCCATTATTGGTGGCCACATCTTTCACCATTTGATGTCGATCCCTTCTTAGATTTTTCTCCTTGTTCATAGAGCATGCTCGCTCGATGCTTTCCTCAAGGATTTGAGCCACGATACGCTCCATCTTCATCAATCTTTGAGTCACCCCAGCCACTTTGTACAAAAACCCCACATCCTCTTTCTTCCTTAATTTGAATCTCTTTGGACCATTTTCCTCCCTTCCTAAGGCATGCAATGGAGAGAGGATGGTGACATTATCTGATCTAGGCATGCAGGTCGATCGAGGAGACGGTTTTAGGGCGTTTCCACCGCCTTCGACCACCGGTCTTCGAGGTCCTATCTCCTGCCTCTACCGTTGAGGTAAACCTTTGTTTTCTTGCTTTTTCTTAGCCTAGCTTAGCTCTTGGTTGTTTCTGCTTTCGATTTGTTGTTTGATCACGTCTCTAGTGTAAATCTGCCCCTTCAAAGTTTACCGGAGCTCAACTTCGGTGATCTCCATTACCTTCTCCTCACGCGTATCCCGACACACCTTTCACCACCATCACCTTCCCCAATGAGTTCTTCAGCTTTCCCCTCACCCAGATCATCTAGGCCCCCCTTTGCTCGAGCCTGTCGTCTCCTTCCGTTAATCAAAACCGGAGATTGCCATCAGTCGCACACCTTCTCTCATTCTCCTTCCTATTACCCCCTCGCGGTCTTACCTTGGTTTTTATGAATCAACCCTGCAAAAAAAAGCCAGAACAGAGGCCCATCAGGCCTCAATGAAGTAGGAACAACCCTCTAAGTCCCATCTCTCTACCTGATCGATTCAGCCTCTCCCGTGCCATTTTGAGACCTTCCACCAGCACAGGAGGACATCAAGAATCTTGGGAAGACTTAATAGGGTGGAGGAAGGTATGAGTTTTTGCAGATTGAAGTGAAGAGGGACAGTTGTTCTTCCCTGATCTTCGTTGGAAGCAGCAACTGTCCGATTGCGGCTCGCCACCAGATTGATCATGCACCGTCAGATTAGTCTAGCTGCCTACCATCAAATCATAATGGAACCATCTAATCTCAATCGCCTGCAGCTGAAGGGGTATCGCGCGTCTAGGCTTTGATACGTGGCAAGTGGAAGGAACCCCACACCATTGGAACGCACCTTCATTGGGTATTTCGCAACCACATCCATAGAGTTTTTGTATTTACTATTTAGGAATAAAACTTTCTTCTGTTGTTATAATATCTTGTAATATTTACAAAAAGGCCCCCAAACTTTCCGTAATTGCATTTAAGTCCAAGCTAGTCACCTCACGTGATACATCACGTAAGGTGGTGATTTCGCGGTGGGACCTCTGGCATATTTTGAATTTCACTTTAGTCCGTAAACTCCTTTATTCGGTTTGAATATTTTGGGAAAGTTTCAGTTCAAACCCTAGATTTCTTGTATTTACATCTAGGTCCCCGTCAGCGTGGCTCATGTGTTCATACACGTGAGTTGGGCATTTTTGTAGGAGGGTCCTTGGGATTTTTTTATTTCTAATTGGTCCAATAACATTTTAAGTACGCTCATTATTTTTGTGAAAATTATAGCTTGGCCCTTGGACTTTCATCTATTTACATTAATACCCCTGTCAGTCTTACATTTCCTCTTTGTTGTCTCTATTTATGTCAACAAACCCTGACGAACCCAAGTCTTCCTAGTTTTATGGATCGCATCCAAAACCTGCAACCTGGGTTTGATACCACTTGAAGGATATGGGAAAATCCTTAAGCGCATCACGGAAGCGTGAAGATTGCATAGAATGCGATCAGGAGTGACTAGTCGCACTAGTTGCTCAAGGCAGCGGAAACTAAAATTTTTTCATGCGACGAAACCACATGATCCAAGAGCACTTCTTAGATCATTTCATCTAAACCACAACCAAGTAATAGGATTACCTATTGAAGCATGGTTGCGACCGAGTCTCTAAACGAAGAGACCTCCATCTCAAGTCCGATCCAACGGAGGAGATGCTTGCGAGCGCGTTGATGAAACTCTTGCTTCTCGCAATCCTTGTAGATGAACCAAGCGGCGAATCTCTTGATCTAGTCATATGAGATTCGTTGTCTTCTTCACGAGTGAGACGTACAGAAGGAGCCGGAGATCCACGAGCAAATAATCTGGTATCATAATGGCGACTCTTCGGCGATGGTAACTCTCTCTAGGGCTCCATGGTGGACGACCACAATGAGAGAGAGGGCTTGTAGAGAATGAGAGATAGAGAGAGAGAGCATATGAAGTTTATAAATTTATTACTTGAAGAGCAAGGGTTACGCTTCTATTTATAATATTTTGGGATCCATGGATCTCAATCCACGGACAACACAAATCCAATGGCTCACATTAATTTGTGTTTGTTTTAATGGCCAAGATTTTGTTGTAAAAATACGACAACAATTAATTGAATTAGATTAAATATATATTGATAAATCAATATAATTCAATCTTAAAATTAAATCAATCAAACATGGAGATTATGGAATGAAGATTGCCTCCTTCCATAATATGGGAGTTGGTGGCAATATCATGTAATCTCATGAGATTACATTATTCCATGGAAATCTCCAAGATTTCCAACAACACTTTTTTGTAAAGTATTCTACAAAAATAATTCATAGTTATTTTGTGAATATTATAATCTTGCAATTGGAAAATTGTGTAGCGCATTCACAACCCTAATAAAATGTGAATTACCATTTCATTTAATTATTCAATGTGAATCCAATTCACATCAACATTTAATTAACAAATGTAAATTACAATTAGCTCTCTCTTATATATTATAAATCACATTTATAATATATATATGATCGATATGGATAGTGATATCCACATTATTCATATCCATGATAATTAATTCACATTTAATCATCTTGGATCTCTATTCTCATGTATCCAAATAATATTAATCACATTCACATTATTCACATCTTTGATAATAAAATCACATTTAATTATATAAGATAACTCTCTTTTTATTATGAATCAAATTCATATTATTCATATAATTAAATCACATTTAGTTATAATTTTCTCAATGCTCGGATATATAATATCAATAATGAAATTATCCTGAACTCTTTCAAGGATAATGCGCTTTGTCTGCAGATACTTGGAGATAAGGATAGGGCGATTGTATTATTCCACTATAATGACTTGGATACTTAGATCAAATCTTAAATCTAGATCTTGCAAACCTCTCATAGATCGCATCTGAATCACACTCAAATCAATGTCCAACATTTGGACCAAGATCAAATTACTTCTCTACTGAGAAGAGTCACTAAAATCCAGACCCATTTCATCACTCCCTAGGAATGGAAGTGTCATGGTTATACAATCGTTTATGATCACATCACCCTCAAGTATTCCCAATACATGTACATCCTGCATACTAGAAACCCTAGAATAAACTTGAAGTATTAAATCAATTTTCCATTGTCTACTTCAGGGTTTTATCAACAAGTTTCTCATTTGATCATTGGGAGCCGCTATCGATCGTATAATCTCCAAAAGCATATATCATACGTAGGTCTTGATCATATACCTTCCAAAAGTATTTATCAAACCTACAAAATCAGTTAATCTTCCAAAGCAAGACGACCATAAACAGAATTTGATTCTTCCCAATATCTCATGAGTGAGCTCATGTCTTCTGGTTCAATAATGAACATGTAGGATCCCTTTGAGAGATCATATTACTCATATGCCCTTACATGCACACCAGCACATCGGTGTATAGACCTTGATTAGGTCGTCAACCTATTGGTCTACCAAATGTACATACTTAGACATATACTAACACATTTGTCTCTGGTCAGAGGATGTGTGCCTATATCGTGATATCATACGATATCGTACTTTCAATTATCTCTATCTCTTTAAGTCAACTCTTTGACCTAACTAATCTAACACCTCTAAATCTATATTCCTATGTAGAGGACCTGCATCAAGAGGTCGGTTAGATATCAACCTTCAGAGAAAGGATTGCCATCTCCTTCTCAGGCTTGAGACCATCTCTTAATAATCATTTCATGGTGCTTGATGAGTTTCAATCAAACTCTTTAGATATTGATCCAAGCACCAACCTCTATAATTCAATAACTGAATCAACAGTTGTATGATCATTAAGATGGCCATGCTACATAATCTTAATTGCACTAAGGGATCTATTATGCAAAGTAGTTATTCTCATTTCAGATAAGGGAATGATATTTATAACATTTATTGCATAATTGCTCACCGTGGATCACATCTCCAACAATGTCCCACTAGCCCAAAGATCAGTTAATAAGAAAATAATTTAAACCTGCACTCATGTGACAATCATAGGCTATTTAGAAAAATATCTAGGTAAGTTGATCAGTTACTTTGTTTCCAAAAGACTATGCCAATTCCTTTTGTGACACTTGCATATCTCCTAGTAACAGTGCTCGCATCTAATGCGAATGTTGCATCTTATGCAACCAATACTCAATCTTGTTAAAGCGATTATAGTGTCCTTGACACTATTGCTCAATGATTATTATAACCAGTATTTCCATAATTTTTATCAGAATACACATATTCATGGAGATCCCTATCTCCTAAGGTATCTGCAATTAAGAACTTTTAGATAATTATCTATAAAGTATTAATCTCTTGAAGATAAGACTTAGAGATCACTATCTCTGAAGTATTGTAATATTTGAAGATATTGTTATTATCACAATCAAGTGTTTTATCTCCATAGTAGGATTAGTAACAATTTACTATTCCCACTGCATGACAGACATCTGGCTTTTTGTACACATCTAGTATACACCCGGCTTCTCATAACTGATGCACAAAGCGCAAGCTATTTTAGCATTCACTTCCTCAACTCTTTGAGGTAATATCCCTTCAGATAGATCACTACCATATATTAAGAGATGGAAGCCTTCCTTGGAGTTTTCCAGAAAATGAAATTTATCCGAGGTGTATTACTAATGTGACAGTCCCAATACCCTCTTGTCTTTTCTTTTGACACCTTCAGAACTAAGATTCAAGAGGTATCCTTGAGATCATATCTCAAGTTATGGAATAGTTAGTCTATAAAACACTTATTATCATCATTATATCATTCAAATGATTAGGATATAATCTACATTTAGCACGATGAACACAATAACACTCCCACTAAGCTTCACATGGTACACCAAGATTCTATCTGAAATCATAACCTTTATAATTTCATCAAATCTTATGTTCCATGAAGCTTATTCGAGTCCATAGATGGAATTCCTTTAGCTTGCACACCATGTTCTCCTCAATCATGAAACCCTGGGGCTACTTCACGTAAATATCCTCAAAGAATTATTCATAGAGGAATGCCATCTCGACTTTCATCTTGAAGATGTCAAAGTCAAGTTGGGTAGCTACAGTTAGCAATAATTCGATGGGTTTAAGCATGTTTACTGAAGAGCAAGTCTCATCACAAGCAATGTCTTTTCTTCGGTGTGTAGCTCATGGCTACGAACCGTGCATTGAAGGTCTCTACCTTCTCGTCGTGTTCCTTCTTTCTTTTGAAGATCCATTTACACCTTAACGGGTCTTGCCCTTATAGGTGGGTCCTCGAGGGTCCATATAAAAAACTTGTATATGAAGTCTACTTTAGACTTTATTGCTAACATCCATCTTTCCATGTCATGATCCTCAGGAGCTTCAACACATGAAGTCCGATCATTATCAAACTTAATTGAGACATGGAATACATCCTCAAACTCATTTGGAGAAGTATTAGTGTTTAATCTTTAATTGTCCTTTTAGTTTCTGATTTCAGGACCCTCACTATCATCTCAAGATTAAATGAGTTCCTTTACTTTGTTTTTATCTTGATTCTCAAGAGAGTCGTCCTCTAAGAATCATATCCTTAGAGATGAAATCTTTTAAGAATATCAAGGTCATAAAGTAGGTATCCAATACCATCCTTTATTTTCCTAATGAAGTAGCACTCACTGGTGCTAGATTCCAGCTAACATTCATGGAACCTAATTAAGGATATATATTGTAGTCTCTACTACATATATGCCTAGAAACTAAGAGATAATTATGTTAAGATTAATCATTGATCAAATCATGTCACACGTGATCCAATTGTATCTCCCTACAACTCTATTGAATTAAGGTACATTAGGAGGAGTGAGATAGGGATGATATTCCTTTCTCCATAAGGTATTTCATGAATTCATCTAATAGGTATATGATACCTAGGTTAGATCAAATTCATCTCATCTTCCTTAAAACGTTGGTTTTAAAACAAGATTATGAAATATTTGAACATTTCAAAGTTTTCTAGGGTGAAGTGAAAGAAATATCTTATCAGAAATAATCATCGAATGATATCACATATCATCAATGTTTATTACGATACAAATGATCCACATACATCAATATGTATGACATCTTGAATACCTCGACATCTAACGCCATTCCCAGAGAAGGGTATATTAGACATTTTACTTTGAATACAATATTCACATGCAAGTTTTGAACCTTTAGTCAATCTAAAGTTCAATATATTTTACTAGTTATTAATCTCATCAACATACTTAGGTCCAAGGGTTGATGCCAGATCATTGTCAAATAATCTTCATACTCCTATTGATCTTTAAAAAGTTTAATTTTCGGTATTAGAAATCTTAATGAACCATTCATTAATTTTCTAATTTAGTAGAGTCCACTAGATGTTAGATTACTATCTGAAATACATCCATCATAACTCTCTATGATAGGTGTATTCCAAAATTCATGTTTATCTCCAACATTTAGAAATAAACTATGAGTGTATTCTAATATCCAGGTCATAGAGACGTTCTCCAAGACTAAGGATTCTCCCACTGAAAATATGAAGTCAATCTATCCAATAGAGATTGTTTCAACAATTGAATCAATATCCATTTGGATGACTATAAACCTTAAGATCAAATTCTCGACTCTTCTAAAACATATGCAACCAATTACAAGTGTTATTAGAATAATGAGATACAATTATTAGACTTCGATCTTATCAAATAAGAAAGTCAATTTCAATGATTACATGTAGATGTAGATTAATTTGATGCACTATATGAGTTCTTCTCTAAGGATTCCAGATAGACTTGATAGTCATACTATCAACACATCAACTTATTGCAGTATTGGCATTCATCCAACTCTTTGGATGTCATATGGAAGTCATAGAAGTAAAGTTAATGCTTTGACTTTCCGTCCCCACTTCGGTCCGACCCATTCTTCCATTGCGTTCCCTTCATCTATAAATAACCATTGCTTGAGACAAATGGTCTCTTATGTAGAATTCAAAAGATTTCAATATAAGAGTATTTCAACATTTATACATACCTCATTCGATTCATACAATATGAATATTATGAAGGTTCATGAATGACCATATTAAAGACAGTAAAATTATGACACTCGTCGTATATACATCCATCTAAACTCTTAAAACATTGGTTCATGTAGGTATTCAAACATTTTGAATACATCATCTCTTATAGAGCTAGTATTTTGTATGATGCAGTGAACCATGTCATTCATGATTAAATGTCGAGAGCACATATGTATGCCAAATTATCTTCTTAGAATTTGTAAGAATAAATGACAATTGAGATCATGATTGACATGTCACTTCCAAAGTACATTCGATGAGATCAAGACTATAGAGACATACAAATCCTAGGGTTTTTAGTACTATTGTCTATTTAATTGTCATCCCTCATTATTATGAGGAAACTTGCATATTGCAACCACATACATTATATGTCCAATTGCAAGTGCAATATCTTGATCATGGATCAAATCCATGACAATTATACTGGTTATTATTGAGTACAGAATTGAGTGGGTTTAATGAAGGATTATCGAAAATAATAAATTTGCATAATATATATAAATATATGTTTTACTTTGATTTAGGAATTGTTATATCAAAGTTGTCTTACCATGTCAACACTGAAAGTTCATTCCCTTAATCACTTTCAATGTAAGATATATACTTACCATTATATCTCAAGCAAGATATGGGATCTACTTCCTTATCTTTGTCACATCCTAATAATATGAGAACTTGCAACTCAGATAAAAATAAGCGAGAACTCATTCCGCCTTGCAAGTCCAACTTGCATTCCCAATTCAGTCTTTAATACCCGAGCCCACCACCCCTAAGGTGATAATGACCCGTCATTAATTGAACCAACCGTCAACAAGATTAGTACTCGCTATACACAATCTAATATCACCCCAATAATATGAGGACTCCATATTGGGGTCACTACGCATACGACGATAATCTTTCGAGAAGAAAAGAGCCCGATCCAGATGCGCTTGCATACATGAGCTATCACTTTGGACATGTGTCTCCTACATACAATCCTTGGGGACGGAACCCTTCACCTTGACGAGAGACCATGGATGTCACTTGCGTGATCCTCCATATCATGTTCAAATTCTAATTTAACTATTATGAATCATATTCACATAATTAATTCTTCCAAGTGAAATAACATCTCTATTCATAATAGAGTGTTTTAATTTTAATTGGATTACAATTAATCTAATCATATTAAATTAATGATCTAACTAATATCCAATAAATATTCTTTATTGTTACTTGAAATATGGTATTATCTCAAATACGTATTATTTCGAATTTTAATAATTAGAAAAATACACCATGATCTCTCCTGCATTGTCGAGTCCCTACCCACTGTCATGGACAGTATTGACGAGAGTGGGATAGACCACACATGGTGCAACCTCCTACCCCAACGCTCCCCGACTAGACACCATATCCACCTCAAGAAAGGATAGTGCCAAATTGATCATTGTGTACTTGAGATGATAATCGGTTTTTCAAACGAAGTTATACCATATAATAATAATCAAAACAATTTTGATTAACATTATAAGGAGATTTGCTAAACAAATACCCAATCCTATTCAAGCAACTATGTTTGTTGGAATGTAGATCATGTAACCAATTTGTGATATAGATCATATCTAATTAATTATTGATTAAGGAAATGCCATTTAAGGAAATCTTTATCATTAAATATTTCACAAATATTTATCCATAATTATTTCAGGAAATGAAATGATTTAATTTCACTAATTTATTAAATGACCATCACAAGGTTCTCGATTAGGAAACTAATTTCCAGCAGTTACCCTCACTTACTAAAATTAATATATCTCAATAAATTTAAATTCAAATAAAGCAAAATAAGTTTCCCTAGTTTGATAATTGTATTTAAAACAAAAACTACATGATTTGCATGCATTTCTATTAAAATCAGTAATTTACTCTTTAATTACGCCATGATTTGCAGTCCCCGAAATAGTGGATACATGTTCACTAAAATGATCATAACATGAGCAAACAGATTTCAAATCATGCAAACTTAAATCCCACAGTTTCCTTATTTAATCATGAAAAAAATCCAAGTTTTTATTTTCGTGTTTAAATGTTTTAAACAAAGTAAAAAAATACTAAACAGAGATGCAAAAATGAAATGCGACAAAACTTTTGTAAACCCTAACGAACCCAAGTCTTCGTAGGATTATGGATAGCATCCAAAACCTCCAACCTGGGTCTGATACCACTTGAAGGATATGGGGAAATCCATAAGCGCATCATGTATGCATGAGGATCCCATAGAATGTGATCGGGAGTGACTAGTCGCACTAGTTGCTCAAGGCGGCGGAAATAAAATTTTTTTCATGCGATGAAACCACATGATCCTAGAACACTTATCGGATCATTTCATCTAAACCACAATCAAGTAATAAGATTACCTCTTGAAACATGGTTTTCATCGAGTCTCTAAACGAAGAGACCTCGTGCCTCAAGTCCGATCCAACGGAGGAGACGCTTGCGAGCGCAGTGATGAAACGCTTGCTTCACCCAATCCATGTAGATGATCCAAGCAACTCCTGATCTTGTCATACGAGATCCGATATCTTCTTCACAAGCGAGACACACAAAAGGAGACGGAGATCCACAAGCAAATAATCTGGCAGCATAACAGCGACGATGCGGCGATGGTAACTCTCTCTAAGGCTCTATGTTGTACGACCACTATGAGAGAGAGGGCATGTAGAGAATGAGAGAGAGAGAGAGAGCATATGAAGTTTCTAAAGTTGTAACTTGAAGAGGTAGGGTTGCTCATCTATTTATAATATTTTGGGATCCCTGGATCTTAATCCATGGACAACACAAATCCAATGACTCAAATTGATTTGTGTTTCTTTTAATGGTCAAGATTTTGTTTTAAAAATGCAACAACAATTAAATTAATTAGATTAAATATATATTGATAAATCAATATAATTCAATGTTAAAGTTAAATCAATCAAACATGGAGATTATTGAATGAAGATTTCCTCCTTCCATAATATGGTGTGTTGGTGGCAATCTCATGTAATCTCATGAGATTACCATATTCCATGGAAATCTCCAAGACTTCCAACAATACTAGTTGTAAATTATTCTACATAAATAATTCATAATTATTTTATGAATATTGCAATCTTGCCATTGGAAAATTGTGAATCGCATTCACAACCCAAATAAATGCGAATTACATTTTCAATTACTTGTTCAATGTGAATCCAATTCACATCAACGTTTAATTAACAAATGTAAATTACAATTAGCTCTCTCTTATATATTATAAATCACATTTATACTATATATGATTTAATATGGATAGTGTTATCCACAGTATTTATATCCATGATAATTAAATCACATTTAATCATCTTGGATCTCTATTCTCATGTGCCCAAATAATATGAATAACATTCACATTATTCACGTCTTTGATATAAAATCACATTTAATTATCAAAGATAACTCTCTTTATAATATGAATCAAATTCATAATATTCATGATAATTAAATCATATTTAATTATCAATTTTCTCAATGCCCAGATTTATAATACCAACAATGAAATTATCCTGAACTCTTTCAAGGATAATGGTCTTTGTCTGCGGATACCTGGAGATAAGGACATGGTGATTGTATTGTTCCACGTACAGTGACTTGGATATTGAGATCAAATCTCAAATCCAGATCTTGCGGACGTCTCAAAGATGCTTGGTTAAATCAAGACCGCAAATTTAATCTTCTAATCGCATCTGAATCACATTCAGATCAATGTCCAACATTTGGACCAAGATCAGATTACTTCTTTACTAAGAGGAGTTACTAAAATCCAGACCCGTTTCATCACTCTCTAGGAATGGAAGCGTCACGGTTATACAATCGTTTATGATCACATCACCCTCATGTATTCCCAATACATGTACATCCTGCATACTGGAAGACCTAGAACGAACCAGAAGTATTAGATCAATTTTACACTGTCTACTGCAGGGTTTTATCAGCAAGTTTCTCATTTGATCATTGGGAGTTGATGAATCCACATTTCATCATCTTTATTACCATTAATTACAGCATTTTAGCATTCATGCATGTGCATATAAATAGTGTATAAAATATTGTTTTTAAAGCCAAAATAATAGAATAAATAAAAGAAAAGAAAAAGAATAAAATATTGTAAATATTTTATGACCTAAAACCCTGAGACCTAGGCATCTCGATGACGAGGTCGACAAGGAATAAAGTAGGGGGAGATAAGGGCCAAGATACTATAAAAATACCTATTCATTTTATTCATTCTTTATTCATTTTCCGGACCTATTTTTGGTTTCACTTTTTATTCCTCAAATAAAGAAACTTTGTACATGAAAGTTGTAGATAATTAAATAAATAAAAATACAAAATTGATTTCACTCAAAAATAATGTCCGGATAAAAAGTTACGATCTGAATAAGATGCCAAAATCCCAACTTCACAGACCTGTATCTCGCAAATAAAAACTCCAAATGCATCAAACTCACCTTTAATTGTATATAATTTAAAATAATCTATTTAAGGAAGGTGGTTTCGCATTTGGTGGAATTACGGTTTGGAAGTTAAGTTTTGGAACCCTATTGTATACCTGTACAGACTAAAATATTTATTTTATTCATTATTTCTATACTTTTATATTTCTATAATTTTGTAAATATTACTTATAATATATTTGTACATTAAAATCAGAATAAAAACCTAAAGAAGACACAAAATAAAATACTTGTATATATCACATACCTAGGTATAATACCTATACACAAACCTACATATTTGATTCTTTTATTTTATTTAGTGTACAAAAAATTCAAGAAAAATTAAATAAAAATATATTTAAGCATATAAAAGTATTGTATAAAATTAAAAAATAATAAACAAAAATAAATAAATTAAATATACAAAATAGAAATAAATTACTAAAATACACAGATACATATACCTATACAAGCCTAAAAGGTAACTCCGATTTCTACACCTCATAAAAATAATTAAAAATCATATTAAAATACTCTAGAAAATAACAAATATTTTTTATTTTATAACCTAAAAATAATAAAATCATTTTCTATTTTTAATTGAATTTCTAATTATTTTTCGTAGGGTTTTTCCTGGTTGGTCCACGTGGACCAACCAGGAGGCAGTCAGCGTTGACCCCTCGGTCAACTGGCTGTCCTCCCTGTCTGATCCCTTGTCAGACCTCGAGTTTCACCTCTTTTTGTCGAATTTTCCTGCCTGCTCCTTGCGCTATTACACACAACTTTCTTCTGGGCTTTTGTTCCTCAATCTCCCCTCTTTCACGCCCCATCGATTTCTTGGGGACTGGATCAGTGATCCCCCTGGTCCATCTCGATCTATGGAGCTCTATCGTTAACCCCATATAATGCACCTGGACCTTCCATTCAAAATTTGAACCCCTCTTCCGCAAGCCAAGCTCCCCCCTTCGTGCCCAATCAAGGAAGGTGACAGTTTCCTTCTCCGATCTTAGGGTGGGTCGAGCGACGCCTAAGGCGGCTCCGATCACCTCCGCCCTCTCGCCGGCGTTGAGATATTTCCCTCTGGTTCCGGCCATCAGGGAAGCACTTTATCCCATTTATTTTCCTTGCAATGTCTTCGCCATATCTTTAGGAATAAAACCCCCAAAGAAATTTCACATTTCATCCGTTAAATAGCGCAAATCATCCCCTCGCTGGAGTGCACCTCCGGCCATTTGTCGCTCCACCAACTCCACGAACCTATTCCACCCTTGCGGGATCGAGGCACTTTTCCCTCGACCCCTTCACGCTTTTTGCAGGTCCAGAAGCATTTGAAGACCACCTGGAGCTCGTTTTGAGCCTCGCCGGAAGTCCAGGAGCCCTCCAACTCCGCTGCCTTCCCCAGCGAGCTTCGGCCGTCGCCGGAGTCTTTCGGAGCCACCAGGAGCAAGAGGAGACCCCCTGGAGCATCGCCGGCCATTTTTGAAGCTCGAAGGATGCCGGAGCGCCGAGATCTGGAGCGGGGAAGCTCGCCTTGCCGGTGTTGCTTCCCTGTTCTTCGTCGAGGGCTCTCCACCGTTGGATCAGGTCGCACCTCCAGTTCGCACATCCACCTTCGGATCATCAGCGCTCTACATCGTTGGATCTCAATATGAGATCTAATCTCGAACGTTAGCTGCGAAGCATCATCGGCCGTTCAGATCGTGCCACGTGTCAAGTGGCCTCGTCCTCGTCGTTGGATCGCCAGGCATTGGGTATTTTGCACCTGCACCCTCGTCTATTTTGTCTTTTAGTTTTAGTCCATAAACCTTCAGTTGTAGTTTAAATATTTGTGTAATATTTGCATCCAAGCCCCCGTACATTATTTATTTGCAATTAGGTCCTATCCACGTCACCTCACGTGCCCGTGCGCATGAGGGGGCTGGGTATTTTGTACAGGACCCCCTGCGGGTTTATTTATTTCATTTTAATCCATGAACTTATCTATCATGTGTAATATTTTTGGGTAATTTGCATGTAAGCCCCTGTGATTTTTGTATATTGCGTTTAGGTCCTTCCCAGGTGCGCGCATAGCACGTGCAGGGTTGGGTAATTCACAGGCATGCCCTAGCAGCTTCTATTATTTGTATTTACCCCTGGAACTTTGTCTATTAGTTGTAAACTTTTGTGAAAAATTGCACTGTGGCCCTTGGATGTTTGCTTATTTACAAATATACCTTTGCCAGTAGTGTAGTTTTTTATAGTTGTATCTAATTATTGCATGCTGCTATAAATCTCTAAAAATCATCAAAAAAGTACCTTAGGCTACTATTGCATTGTAGCTTGATGCTGTATTTTTGTTTTGCATTTTTATTGCATTTTCATATTTATAAAAATTCAAAAATATGCATTTCAGTACTGTTTGCATTAGAAAATCCATAAAAATTAGTAAAAGTTTTTGAAAAATTCCAAAAAATTATATTTTGTGTGTCTTATCATATTTTTGTGTCAATCCAAAAATCACTAAAAAATTCAAAATAAAACTCCTAAAAATTAAAAAACCCCAAGAAACTTCATAAAAATCTAAAAAATTCAAAAAAAAACCCTGAAAATGCGAACTCAATTTTTGTATCTTCTCTGATTTATTCCCTCAATTTTAAAATTAATTTGAGGAATTTTAGATATTGTTTGTTATTTTTAATCCTCATTTTAATTTCGACCAGTAGCTTAGTTCACTGTTTTCTACTATTTTGACTTTTAAAAATACTAAAAACATTCAGAAAAATCTCTAAAAATCATAATAACATCATAAAATGTTAAAAAGACTAAAAACATTTGGTTTCTAGATTTTTGAGCATTTTTCCTTATTTTTATAAATCCTCCATCTTTTCTTTCCTGATATTGTGTATATATCCTATTTAGAGAAAAAGAAAATACAAAAATATAAAATATAAAAAGAAAACACAAAATCAGTAAATTAAAATTAAAATATAAAAATATAAAATCAAAAATTAAATAAAAAATATATAAAATTAAAAACCCACAAAAATTTGCATACTTGTAGACATTTAATCACACATCAAATTTTGTGCATTATTGCTTGATCTATCTTGCTTTCTCCCTGAGTTCGATACTCTACACGTACTTGCACCTATACACCTAGTTTGTAGAGTTATAATAAATTTTAACTCCACTTCTGTTTTCATTGCTGGATTTATATTGTCGTGGGTTGATTGTTGATTTATACGGGTTTAGTGAGTGGTCGCCGCAACGACTCTTGTCTCCACCGTGTGTGAGATATTTAGACCCTCGCCAAATCCATGTTATCAAATGGCGTCGTTGCCGGGGAGCAACAGCGTATAGATTATATATTTGAGTGATTGTGATTATTTGTTAGCTATTATTGCTTTACTTGATCTCTCCATTTTTGATATACATTGTTGAACTATCTGACCACTTGCTTTCTTGTTTTCTTGCGAGGGACCATCGACCGGGGAGGATCACCTAGGGGATCCTAGGCAGCCTTAGGAGGCGGAGTCAGCTATTCTACCCTAGCCGGCAGGAGAGAGCAGGAGAATTTGAGAGAGAAAGATAGTTAGTAGTTTACTATTTTTTGAGAGAGAGAGACATTATTAATTTGTAATAATACAGGTACATTTGGACTTGGACACTCGGTCCCAATTTCCAAGTGTTTGTAAACTTGGGGGTTCACCGCAGTTTTCATCGGTTTTTCCACCGCTTGTCATTTTCCAGATTTGTTTTCTTGTCTTCAATTTTGTGGTATGATCCCTTAGTTTTTAGGCTTGCTTGATCGTATAGTCTAAGGCCAAACACCAAACAACCTTTGCATGCACCTATATATTTATCGTTTGGACTTAGATAAATTAATTGTTAAACATATAAAATCGAAACCGCCGCACCGTGAGAGTCTCCGTACAACGCTAGCAAGACCCATTGTGGTGGGCATCGAGGAGATTCCAAGACCGGACTTCTAGGTTTCATTTTGTGTGTTTAGCATTTGGTTCTTCGTGCTAGCAATTTCCTGCTTAGGACGATTTCCGTGTGCATATCAGCATATAGCATAGATTTATAAATTCCTGTTTTGCATCCCGCATGGAGAGAGCTGGGAAGCACTATAAGTCTTCTATCTTAGCATTTAACATTTAGGCACTAAGGCGAGATTTCCATCTTAGTGCCAACTTGCATTGGCTTTTCCAACTCTCTTCCCCTAATTTTGGATCAAATCGGATTTAATGAAAAATACAAAAACGTTAG
This sequence comes from Ottelia alismoides, assembly GCA_037367405.1. NCBI lineage: Eukaryota > Viridiplantae > Streptophyta > Magnoliopsida > Alismatales > Hydrocharitaceae > Ottelia > Ottelia alismoides. Next base: position 340,313 of record JAZKJV010005562.1, on the reverse strand, counting down.
GCGCTTGTATTGAATCGACTCAAAGCAATTGATAACACCAAAAAAATTAAAAAAGGGACTGCTAAAGAAAACTTGACCTAAATAAAATTGGCTAATTGGACTCATTGCTTGGGGTGAGCAAAGTCCTCAATTGTATTCAGGTTGCATGGGAAGGTCTCCTTCCAAGTGAGAGAGCGGCTTCGTAAGGATTAGAGCCCAAAACCTAGTTTGTGGTTGCTTTGTGTATCGTCTGGATTTCTGAAGTATTGGCGCTTGTATCATACGTAGACGAGTAGGGCTTGGTCACCATTGATGACTCTTTATTGTGTAGAGCATCGACCTTGTCCGAAGTATCGAGCATAGGCCACGCCTTCATGGGGGTGTCTGTCTCATCGTCTTGCGTCCGAGTAGGTTCTTGTACGCTCATGGGTGATTCCGTTGTGAGCGAGACCCGAAGTATCGGTTTCACCTATTGGCTTCCTCCCTCTATTTCTTTGGCTGAGTAGGGATCCAAGAAGGGTTACAAGGACCTCAAAAAGTGCAGACTACAGGTTACACAGGAGGAGGACAAGTACGGGATACTTTTCTGGCAGTACTCTCTCTCCTATAGGCGTAGCGCTCTAAGGACTCGTTCAAAGATTAATTGCCTGAATTCAATCTAAAAACTACAAAGATAATAGCCGATCCCTTATGGCTTCACGAGTTGAGTTGGTGAACCCCTTGTATTATGTTTGATTGACTAGTTGATTTTAGGTCAAGATCAAAAACACTGCACAATTGTGCACAATTTTGCCCCCCCTTCTTCATTTCTCAATCTTGCTCTTCTCAATAATCACGATGATGGGAAGGAGATCTCTTAGGACATCTCTGACGGCACCGCTATCCAGCACTCCTCCCTATTCATCTAGGACGGCTTGGGGGAGTCTAGACCCACTCTCCGAACCTGAGTTCACTTCCACCTTGTTCCCCCTCGACCACCCTTCTTCCTCCATCAGTCCAGTAGTTTCAGCGTTTAGTGCAACACAGAGCTCAGAAATTTGACCGCACCTGAGATGGGTTCTTTTTTTTTCAGAGAATCCAGCAATGGCAGACAGAGGAGAACACCCAGATGAGCAGGAACACCCTCCATTCTTATATGACCAAGCTACCATCAACAATTCACTCTTAGCCTCCCTGGAGACCATGCAGAGACAAATCAGAGACTAGGGAGTGTTCATGGGTGATATCATGAGAGAGCTTGTGCAGATGCAAGAGGGAAGAGATGACAGACATGAGGGCGGTGGTGGAGACATACCAAAAGCTGCAGGCGGAGGAGGAGAACCTGACTAGGAGAGGCCGCCACAGATGACAATGAGGCATTTGCACAACCCAGCCGCAACCCTCACTCACCGATGGATCCAGCTTCCTCCCATCATCGGAAATTTCGAGCTTCGCCCGCAGACCATTCAGTTATTGCCCAAGTTTCATGGGCTAGCCACTGAGGAATCTCATCTCCATCTGCAGGAGTTTGAGATGATTTGTAGCACTATCCATGACAGATTCGTAGATGAGGACACAATCAAAATGATTGCCTTCCCATTCTCCTTGGCTGACAGAGCAGCCTACTGGTTGAAACACCTTGGGAGGTACATCACATCTTGGGAACAACTCCGGACCGCATACTTGAACAAGTATTACCCTCTCGGACGGACGAATGCAGCACGAGCAACGATCAGCAACTTCACAATGATCCCGAATGAACAATTCCACGAGGCTTGGGATCAGTTCAGAGAGCTCAATGACTGGTGTCCACATCATGAGATATCAAAGCCCAACTTGGTTCAGAGTTTCTTCTGTAGGCTGACACCGAAGCTACAGGGACTTGTCAATACCTCTTGTGGTGGGTCCTAATTCTCCAAGGGTGAAGACGACGTTTGGGCCATCTATGAAGGGATGGTAGAGGACTCGACAGTTATGACCCAAGCCTGAGTCTACACACAGAAGAAGCCCCCCAAGGAGCAGGATCATTTCAGAGGATCGCCCGCATTGATGCCGGTCCCCACACTCCGTCAGCAGCCGTAGCCCAAGCCGAATCCGCAGCAGCCGACATGGGGATTATTAGCGAGAATTTGGAGCGCATCGAGATCCTCGAGAAGAAGCATAGTCAAGGTCTTGCCCAGATGGACCTTATTACGAAGACAATGAGTGACCTGAAGACGCAGATTCTTTGCATCCAGGAGGCACAGATGTCCACTCAGCAGCCTCCCAGGTCACGGGTTGATGCCAGCAGTAGCAGCTCCACCCAGCCCTCTGCCATGCACCGCCAAGTTAACCACATCCAGGCAGAATTGGTCCAGCAGCTACAGTATTACCCGTCGCAATCACCATCTCAGGACACTCAGATGGTGATCTATCAGCCTGATCAACCACTAGCAGTTCTACCTCCACCATCCTTCGAGTAGGAGCCATTGATGAAAGTCAATGGGATCTGGTACGACCGGTACCAACAGTAACCCAGAATTCGTCGTGATCACCCCGGATTCTGTTGGACCACTGGTGGCACCTCATCCCAGCAGTAGTCTCCAGCTCAGGGACAGTAGAACAACCAGCATCATCACCAGCCCCAGTATGCCCACGAGCAGTATCAGCAGGGTCCTCGTCCTAGCTATCAGGGACAACAGTGGAGGTAGTGACAGCAGCCTCACCAGGCATACTCCTAGCCATCCCAGCATTATTCTAAACAACAACCTTATTTCCAACAGGGGAACACTTCCGCTTCTCAGACGCCCGCCTGCCTTTGAGAATCCAGCACTCGATGACCTCGCCCGCTTGATTTCTGACTAGCAGGCATCATTCCGGCAGGAAATGGATACGTTCCGGCAGGAGATGAGGGATATCATCAAGGGTAAAGCCTCCATACCTGCACAAATCAAGCCTAACCCGAACAATCTGAAGAGGAAGTCTGAGAAGGTACAGTGTACAAAGGATACTTCTCCTAGTGATTATTTGAGTGACATGTCTTCTTTGTATGATGCTGATTTCGTGACTAATAGGAGCGGTAGGATGCCAGCCGGCGGTGTCTCATCTGAGAGACAACCACACGAGGGATCAGGAGCGCCAGATGAGCAGAGTAGCGGTGCTGATGCCACTGCTGATGTTGTTGACGGTGGTGCTGATGCCACCAAGGATGGAGATCCAGATGACAGTACTGAGGCCGTCGTGATACCAGATGCAGCCGGTGGTTCAGAAGCCACCATTTTTGATGCAAAGCCAGAGCACGGTGCTGATGTCGTGAATCCAGATGCCGTTGGTGGTACTGAAGCCACCACTTCCACTTCTGTTGATCTCCCACATATAGTGTTGCCACCTGTTGTATCTTAGGACTGTGGTAACAAAAAGAACAAAAAATGAATAAAGGAAAGGTTTCTGTATCCACCACGAGTCCATATGTATTGCATGATGATAATTGTATGGATTCCAATCCTTCACAGGCACAGGAATCTATTCCTAGTCCTCCATCTGAGGAGGCCCCTACTATCCCTTTCCCTGAAGCACTCCGCTCGGCGAAGGTGAATAAAAAAGAAAATCCAAAAAAGACTCAGTAGGTAGAGTTCAGCAACCAGATGATCGATAGATTCCAAATCCAGCTGACTCTACAGGAGGCAATTGAGCACATCCCTCTATTCCAAAAGAATTTGAGAGAGAAGACTACAGTCCGCAGGAAGAGGAGGAACCACAGAGATCAAATCCATGTGCTCACCCATTCTACTTGTTTCACCATTCAGAACTGATTGCCAGCCAAGAGACCTGATGCAGGAGCTCCCTATGTCAGATGCGAGATTCAGGAGCAGCGATTCGATCGTACTCTATTAGACAGCGGATCTTCGATCAACCTCCTTCCGGCATCCTTACTCGACCGATTCGAGTTTGGTCCTCTTCTTCGTAGCATGACGATCCTTCAGTTTGCTGACAGGTCGACTAAGAGGCCGAAGGGATTGTTGAGAGACGTGGTCGTTACCATTCAGGGTTTGAAATTCCCCGTGACTTTGTTGTATTGGACATGGAGATCCCTGAGTCGGTAACTGATGCCCCCATACTTGGATGCCCATTCATGGCCACTGCCAAGACGGTGATCGATCATGATAGTGGGAAGGTGTGTTTTCACGTAGAGGGCTAAAGCATACAAATAGAGATGATCGAGGAGACTAGAGCAAGAGAATCGGCATGCTCAGAACAGTTCAGTGATACCGAGCAGATGATAGAGGCAGAGCGAGACATCCACCAGGAGTGTGATTTTGTGATGACAGATGATGAATCCATTTGGACAGATCCAGTAGCACAGACCCTCGCCTTGCCTGCAGATTCACTCTATTTACAGCAGATGGCAGTTGAGAGCCTGGAGAGCACACTCCTGGACGAGGATACCATCGAGGCTGACAGTTCCGTGATGAGTGGAGATGTAGAATTTCATTCTTGTTCTTCTAGCTCAGATCCCTTGGATTCAGACATCGATTGGGATTATTTTTATGACTATTTGCCATGTCTGATTCCTTCTGAGCCGACAGCCATGACGGAGTGCGAGCTAGTATAGTTTATTGATGATTCAACAGGGTTCCCTTCGTTAGAATCTCATGATCGATGAGAGTTCTCACATACAGACCTGGTAGACTTCACACAGACATATCAGAAGCCAGATCTGTCACCGCCCAATTGTCCAGAATTGAAACCCTTGCTGCAGTCGTTAAAGTATAGATTCCTTGCGGGTGAGCCTGATATGCACGTAGTCATTATCGCAGCAGGTTTGATTGGAGAACAAGAATCTCGTCTGATGGAGGTTCTTGCAAGAAACCGCAATGCGATAGGATGGAGTATAGCTGATCTCCAGGGGATTAGTCTGGCTCTATGCTCCCACCACATCTATCTTGAGGAGGATGCTAGGCCTTCGCATGAGTTCCAGCTACGGATGAACCCAAATCTTCGAGATGTGGTCATGAAAGAAATATTGAAGTGGTGGAGCGCTGATTTTAGCTACCCCATCTTCGACTCCAAGTGGGTCAGTCCATTACATGTGGTATCCAAGAAGACGGGTATCACTACAGTTGTGAATGAGTCTGGAGAGGAGATAGCTACCCAGGTACCCACTTCTTGGAGGGTCTGTGTGGACTACAGACGATTGAATTAGGCCACCAAGAAGGATCATTTCCCACTACCATTCATTGATTAGATTATCGAGAGGTTAGCTGGGAAGAGTCACTACTATTTTCTTGACGGGTACTCCAGTTACAATGAAGTGGCCATTGCGCCCGATGACCAGAAAAAAAGCAACATTCACCTGTCTGTTTGCGACGTATGCATTCAGACGGATGCCCTTTGGTCTATGTAACGCCCCCCGCGACATTCCAAAGGTGCATGTTGTCCATTTTCTCGGACATGGTGGGTGACTATTTTGAGGTCTTCATGGATGACTTATCGGTCTATGGCAACGGGTTTGATGCTTGTCTTGACTGCCTAGACCGCGTGCTTCAGCGCTGCATAGAGGTCAACCTTGTCTTGTCTTGGGAGAAGAGTCACATCATGGTGACTCAAGGGACGGGCATGGAGGTTGATCCGGCTAAGGTGGATATCATTAGAAAACTCAATCCACCGTCCAATTTGCGTCAATTGCGGTCTTTTCTGGGGCACGTCGGTTTCTACCGACGGTTCATTCAAGACTTCAGTCGTCTCGCCCGACCGCTTACTGATTTGATGACGAAAGATACCAAGTTCATTGTATATAATAAGTGTCTTGCATCTTTTGAGACTCTCAAGAATATGGTTGTCACGGCTCCTGTCCTCCAACCATCCGATTGGTCTCTCCCATTCAAGATCATGACGGATGCCTCTGATTTTGTCGTAGGGTCTGTGCTGGGACAGAGGAGGGATGGATTGCCGTATGCCATTCACTATGCCAACCGGACTTTGGATGCCGCTCAGCGGAATTATACTATGACAGAGAAGGAGATGTTGGTTGTAGTCTTTGCTTTGGATAAGTATCGATCATATATTCTCGGATCTAGAGTGACTATCTTTACCGATCACACCGCCATCCGGTACCTCATGGCCAAGAAGGATACCAAGGCTCGCCTTACCAGATGGATCCTTCTGCTCCAGGAGTTTGATATTAAGATTAAGGATAAGCCTGGAGTTAAGAATGTGGTGGCGGATCATCTCTCCCGCTTAGAGAATCTTGAGGAATCTGAGCCCAACACACCTATTACTGAGACATTTCCAGATGAGGTGATTTTGGCTATCACCTCTCTCCCATGGTATGCCGACGTTGTAAACTATCTTGTCGCTAAGACGGTTCCACAGGGTTGGCCCAGGCAGAAACTTGAGATCTTCTTAGCGAAGGCCAAGTTTTACCATTGGGAGGATCCCGTCTTTTATCATGAAGGAGGGGATAGCATCTGGAGGAGGTGCATTCCTCAAGAAGAGCAGCATAGAGTCCTCACATACTGCCACAAGCTTGAGACAGGAGGACATCATTCTGAGAGACGGACAACACAGAAGGTGCTCCAATCCGGCCTGTGGTGGCCTACTCTATTCAAGGATTCAGATGAGTTCGTGAAGAGATGTACTGACTGTCTGAAGATGGGAACTTGCAGACAGAGAGACATGATGCCCATGCAACCCATTCACTTTTGTGAGGTTTTTGATGCACGGGAGATCGATTTCATGGGCACATTTCCTAAGAGTCAGGGGTTTGAGTACATTTTGCTCGCTGTGGATTATGTTAGTTGATGGGTTGAGGCCATCCCCGCCCGAGCCACATATGCTAAGACCGTGTGTCGCTTTTTGAGGAAAAATATCATTTCATGGTTCAGGGTACCTAGAGTTCTGATTTCAGACTAGGGGTCTCATTTCATTCATGATAAAGTTGGTGCCCTTACAGATGAGTTCGGCATTGACCATCGTGTTGCCACGCCATATCACCCTCATACTAATGGTCTTGCTGAAGTTTTGAATAGGGAGATCAAGACTATCTTACAGAAGGTTGTCTGCCCAGACCGAAAAGATTGGTCACAGCTCTTGGACTCGGTCTTGTGGGCCTATCGGACTTCCTTCAAGAATCCATTAGGGACATCTCCCTTTCATCTCGTCTATGGAAAGCCATGCCATTTTCCTGTTGAAATCAAGCATAAGTCACTTTGGGCAATCACTGAGTTATTATTGGATCCGAGAGTATAGGAGAACATAGGAAAGCATAGTTGGCAGCCCTGGAGGAGTTGAGAGATACAACCTTTTCTAACAGCCTACAGTATAAGGAAAAAGTGAAGACATGGCACGATTCTCATATCAGTCATAAATAGTTTGAGCCCGATCAGCATGTATGGTTGTTTGATTCCAGGCTGAAGTTATTTCCAGGGAAATTACAAAGTAAGTGGAAAGGTCCATATGTGGTCAGGAAGGTACATTACAATGGTAGCATTAATATATCCAAGCTGTCATCTTCCTCTACCTTTCCACGATCAACGCCTGAATCTATCTTTAGACCACGATCCGCCGACCGTTGACGTTGCCCCCATTCTTCTGGTATGAGATGTGTTCTTCAACTCAGATCATTTGCATCTCATACATGGTTATCACTTCCATCGTCCGCTGTATAGATCCATCTGTCCATATCATTCTTTCATTCTTTCATTCTTCCATTTGTGATATCTTTTCTTATTTTCTTCTTTTCTTCTTTTCCTCTTCTATCTTTTGTATCTGTCAAAAAGGTGACGCCCCTTGTAGACAGTTTTCTATACTTAGGACGTACTTTGTCCCAAGTATAGGGGGTGTGCACCCCGAGTTCTCCTATTCTTCGATCCTCTCCATGGTCTCCTCTTCTTATCTATACTTAGGGATATCTTACCCTAAGTATAGGGGGAGATAGTCTGAGTACGATCTGTTCATTCCCCACCCTTGACCCTCCCTGCTTTGGTGTACAGTCTGCTATACTTAGGATTATTTGATCCTAAGTATAGGGGGGACAGTCAATTTCTTATTCGTTTATTCATTCATCCCTTATTCATTTAATCTTTAGATTTTCCTATACTCAGTGCGAGTTATGTCTTCTTTTTCTCTCCGATCTATGAGGGACATAGCTCAAGCTAAGTATAGGGGGGTCATATATACTATGTATATACTTTAGCCACAACATGTACTTTCGTATTTTCTAATAAATATGGCTAATTATACAATAAAATTCATTAAAAACCTTAATAAAAAGATGTAATTATTCTTCAAATTCTTTTTGTATTTACTGATTAATAAATCAGGTGAAAATATTTTTTGCAAATTTTTGAAAAATAGTTTGAAAACGTTGTGAAAATCTTTTGAAAACTATTTGGAAAACGTTTTGTTACATGTTTTCAACCTTTGTAAAAATATTTTGATTGAAAAATTATCTTCTTTGGGTGAAATAAAATATTTGAAAAATGATTTGCAAATGGTTGAAAAATGGTTGCAAAAATATTTGAAAAACCTATAAATACTGTTTGAAAAACCTTTGCAAAATTATTTTCAAATGTGTGTTCATGTTTGTAAAAAGTGTTTATCAAAATTATTTTGGACTATATTTTTCAAAATTGATTGGAAAACCTTTTCAAATAAGTTTGAGGAATACATACATCTCACCAAAATTCACTATATATATTTATAAAAATTGACCACTTACCCTTGTAAATTCTTAGAATCCACTTCTTGTATATATAAAATGCATCCCCGTGTAAATATTTGTACCTAGTTTTTAGCCAAAACCTTTTGCTTTCAAAAATTCCAAAAATATTTGCAAAATTAAAATTCCAAAAAAAACATTTGAAAAATCTCTTTCAAAAATACAAAAAAAATGCATATGCATAATCTTTTCAAAAACCCATAAAAAGTTCAAAATCATTGAAAATTGCATCACAAAAATATTTTCTGCATAGCATTTGCATAGCATGAGCATTTTTCGGGTTGAGTTTGATAGTAACGAGTCTAAGTAAAATCTGAAGATTGGAGTATGGTTGGACCTTAAATCTACCTAATTAACAGGATCCTTATAGGAGCTGGAATTGAGGTACTACAGGTCTAGTTGACTTAATTCTTTGGGGATCACGAGACTTGGGTCAATAGATTCTTGACTGCCTAAGTAGAGTATTTCGAAGCACACACACGACTCTTGTTCATAATGACCTAACTTGGACACCTGCACCTTTCACTTGGCTCAAGTCAGTTGGAGTGGTGAGGGGGTTGGATTTGCCGGTATGAGACGCACACAGGTGGAAACACTTGTCCTCCTCTAGGGAGGGAAGTGCACCCCAACCCGTCCAGTGATGATGAGATTCGAGGATAGGAGATCGTGGGTTGCAATAAAGCTTCAAAAGAGGGATAGTCTACTGACTCAAGAGGAAAAACTCCCTATGTAAATGCTACTGTGTATAGTATTGAAAACAAAATGCAAAAAGCAAAAACTCCAAAAAAAGTGGACATGCATGTACAAAAATAAAAATGCCTGCTGGAGTGTACATATGTGTAAAGTCAAATAAGCAAGCTTGTGCTTCAAAGTCAAATCATGTGAGCCTGCAGTAGGATGAGTTGACTACACTGGTCTTGCATCCTAGGATAGGCAGATACACTGGCTACCGTCCATTCTTCTCTTCACCCCCTCCTCTTGAGTTGGTTGCCACTTGAACTTAGAAGGGAATACCCCACTCCCTGTGGAATGAGTTGTTAGATTGGGGAATCATTGGGTTGTCATACTGGAGAAGTCAGTCTCTTTATCGTTTCAGTTGGGGAGAGCCACCATCACTTACACTGTACGAGTCAGATTTATAATCGTAAGGTTTGCGTATGAGTTGAAGTATTTCTGACCTGGCAATTGAGGAGACTTGAGCAGAGTTTTGGGATTCTCGAAGGCTGTTGGATTTAAAATCCGGTTCTCATTAAGGTTCCGCCTGCACTAAAATTGAAAAGGTCCGACTTAAGCTCCAAACTTTGGTTTTGTGAAGACAAGTTTGATAATTAAATTTAATCCAACTTCTTCTTCTTCTTCTTTTCTTTCTTTTTCTTTTTGCACTTACTGCATAAGTGTTTACACTAGCAAAGGTAAAGTATAGGGGTATGATGAATCCACATTTTATCATCTTTATTCTACCATTTTGACCTCAAAAACCCTGGTAGATGCCTGTAAATACCATTCATTCTAGCATTTTAGCATTCATGCATGTGCATATAAATAGTGTATAAAATACTGTTTTTAAAGTCAAAATAATAGAATAAATAAAAGAAATGAAAAAGAATAAAATATTGTAAATATTTTATGACCCAAAACCCCGAGACCTAGGCATCTTGATGACGAGGTCAACAAGGAATAAAGTAGGGGGAGATAAGGGCCCAGATACTATAAAAATACCTATTCATTTTATTCATTCTTTATTTATTTTGGGATCTATTTTTGGTTTCACTTTTTATACCTCAATGAAGAAACTTTTTCCATGAAAGTTGTAGATAATTAAATAAATAAAAATACAAAATTGATTTCACTCAAAAATAATGTCCAGAAAAAAGTTATGATCTGAATAAGATGCCAAAATCCTAACTTCCCGGACCTGTATCTAGCAAATAAAAACTCCAAATGCATCAAACTCACCTTTAATTGTATATAATTTAAAATAATTTATTTAAAAAAGGTGGTTTCGCATTTGGCGGAATAACGGTTTGAAAGTTGAGTTTTGGAACCCTATTGTATACCTGTACAAATTAAAATATTTATTTTATTGGTTATTTCTATACTTCTAAATTTTTATAATTTTGTAAAGATTACTTATAATATATTTGTACATTAAAATCAGAATAAAAACCTAAAGAAGACACAAAATAAAATACTTGTATATATCACATACCTAGGTATAATACCTATACATATACCTACAGATTTGATTCTTTTATTTTATTTAAGATACAAAACATTCCAGAAAAATAAAATAAAAATATATTTAAGTATATAAAATAATTGTATAAAATTAACAAATAATAAAATAAATAAATTAATTAAATATACAAAATAAAAATAAATTACTAAAATACACAGATACATATACCTATACAAGCCTGAAAAGGTAACTCTGATTTCTACACCTCATAAAAATAATTAAAAATCATATTAAAATACCCTAGAAAATAACAAATATTTTTTATTTTATAACCTAAAATAATATAAAATAATTTTCTATTTTTAATTGAATTTCTAATTATTTTTCGCAGGGTTTTTTCTGGTTGGTCCACATGGACCAACCAGGAGGCAGTCAGCGTTGACCCCTCGATCAACTGGTTGTCCTCCCCGCCTGACCCCTTGTCAGACCTCGTGTTTCACCTCTTTTTGTCGAATTTTCCTGCCTGCTCCTTGCGCTATTACGCGCAACTTTCTTCTGGGCTTTTGTTCCTCAATCTTCCCTCTTTCACGCCCCATCGATTTCTTGGGGAATGGATCAGTGATCCTTCCCGGTCCACCTCGATCTATGGAGCTCGGTCGTCAACCCCATATAGTGCACCTCGACCTTCCATTCAAAATTTGAACCCCTCTTCTGCAAGCCAAGCCCCCCCCCCTTCGTGCCCAATCAAGGAAGGTGACAGCTTCACTCTCCGATCTTCGGGCGGGTCGACCGACGCCTGAGGCGGCTCCGATCACTTCCGCCATCTCACTGGCGTTGAGGTATTTCCCTTTGATTCCGGCCATCAAGGAAGCACTTTATCCCATTTATTTTCCTTGCAATGTCTTCGCCATATCTTTAGGAGTAAAACCCCCAAAGAAATTTCACATTTCATCCGTTAAATCGCCCAAATCATCCCCTCGCCGGAGTGCATGATGAATCTCGGATTCATCACTCTAAATCTCATTTATTAAGCTTAAGTCCCTAAAAATCAACAGCATATTTGCAATTATTCTGCATAATTAGCATTCATGCATGTTTTTATAAAAGAAATAATTAATAATTATAATCGGCCGCACGCGCGTCGCACGTGCCCCAAGGCACGTGCTCCGCACGTGCTGCGCCTCCCCAGGCCCTCGCCACGTGGCTCCTCCTTGGCCGTCCGATCTCGGCCGATCGGACGGCCCACCCGCATCTCCTACCTCCCGCGGCTGCCCCGAAACCTCCGCCGCTCCTCTCGCGCGCGCCAACAGCCACGCCGTTGACCCCCTCCCTCGCAACCACCGGTCGACTCCCCCGCGCCGCGCAACGGCCGCCGACTCCTTCGCCAACCGCCCGCCGATATCCTCGCCTCCCGCACCGGCCAACCTACCACCGCACCCCATCCTATTTAAAGAACCCCGGCGACTCCCCGTTCCCTATCCGCCGACCTACACCTTCAGGTGGTGACAGCCCTCGAACCGGCGTGATCCGAGGACATCTTCCTCGTCGCAGCTCCGCCCGAGCAGCTGCTCGCTCCGGCACTGCCGTTGAGCCCCTCCAGGTAGCCCTCCTTCTCTCTATCTCTCTTCTCTCTCTCTCTCCCCCCATCTCTCTATCTCTCTCTCCGTCTCCGAGCCGGTCGTTCCGCTCGGAGCTTCGCCTCACCGACTCCGCTCCGACTCCCCCACGACTCCTTCGAGCACCTCGTCCACCTCCATCGCTTCCGCCTGAAGCTCCTCGACCACGCCACCGGGCCCGCTCCTCCGCTACGCCACCAACTACTCCGACGTTCTCCAGCTTCGCCGTCATCGTCAACATCTTCACCGACCGTGCTCCGTTCATCGTCAACAACGCCGACCCGCCATCACCACCGGAGCCCCGCTCCGCCGCTACTCCCATCACCATCGACTCCGCGCACCGCCTCGACCGACAACACCGCCTTCGTCACCAACTTCAACCAACGCCTCGACGCCATCTTCACCGACCGCTCCAGCCAACGCCGGCCGAGTGTCGGCCAACGTCACGCCCTCCGCCCAGCTCACCTCCGCCTCGCCAATCCGCCAACGGCCAGGCTCGGAGCCCGAGGCCCTCCGCGCACGTGCGAGGCACATGCGCTCGGAGGGAGCTTCACCAACTCACGGGTCACGTTCTCCGCACGTGACCGCGTGGCGAAATTGCAGATCGCCCCCGGCGCTTTCTTTGATTTGCGCCTTAGCCCAGCCAACTAGAGGCACGTGCAGGGCACGTGCCCCTCTGGGACATTTGCAAAATATCCCCTCGAGTTATAGGTAATTTCAAGTAGGTCCCTGTGCTGCATTTTTAATTTTATCTATTTACTTACATTGCATATGTACCCCTGTGTTCGTCAGTCATTTTAGACCTCTTCTCTACATCGTTTTATTTATCTAAAAATTGCATGATGTTCCTCAATTAATTCTCTACATTTGGACATGTTGTGGATATTTTCATGATTTACGGTTGATTAATAAATAATTGTCTTGTGAAAATTGGAATATTTTGCCCAATCTGTGCTCTGAAATTCATAGTTAATTAACCGTTGCTCTAAAAACTCTCCAAAAATCATATATTGTAGAGATTATTTTGAACATTGTGCCCAAAAATCATTGCATTTGCATGCATACTTTGCTCTGTAAAAATCATTTTGCATATTTCACTATTTTATTTTTAATAGGTATTAAATCCCACATTTTTGAGGTCTAGGATTTTTCTAAGATCCGTTACCTAGTGATAGATCTTAGATAATTTTAGTTCTCGAAAAGAAGTAGGTTTAATATTTATTAAAATTAAATATTGAAAATTTATTTGTTTGCATTTAAAATTCATAAAAAATTCATATCGCATCCAAAAAATTCCAAAAACATTACGGTGCACTCATTTCATCATCTTTTACATCTCGGCCAAGTTTCGTATTTTGTCGGATATCGTTGGATTGAACTTTACATTTTAGTCCTTAAAATAGGCCGAATTTGCATTTTGCATCCCTTTATTGCACGAAAAATTCCAAAAAAAGACCGCCTTGAAAACCGAACTAAAAATTGGATAGACACAACTCTAGGTTGTTCCTTTGCCTCCTTGTGATCGACCTTGGGACTTGCCCAATTAAAATAAACAAAAAAACACTTGAAAAAAAAATGATTAAACATTTGTGGTTATTTCTTGACTGTTTCCGATCGTCGCCTACAACGAACGACATTCATTAATTTCACTCACAAAGATTAAAAACAACTTCTTAACGCGGCTTTTTCGAGCTCGTCAGTGCACCTCCGGCCACCTGTCGCTCCGCCAACTCCACGAACCTATTCCACCCTTGCGGGGTCGAGGCACTTTGCCCTCGACCCCTTCACGCTTTTTGCAGGTCCAAAAGCATTTGAAGACCACCTGGAGCTCGTTTTGAGCCTTGTCGGAAGTCCAGGAACCCTCCAGCTTCGCCGCCTTCCCCAGAGAGCTCTGGCCATCGCCGGAGTCTTTTGGAGCCACCAGGAGAAAGAGGAGACCTCCCGGAGCATCGCCGGTCATTTTTGAAGCTCAAAGTATGTTGGAGCGCCGAGATCTGGAGCGGGGAAGCTCGCCTTGCCGGTGTTGCTTCCCTGTTCTTCGTCGATGGCTCTCTGCCGTCGAATCAGGCTGCACCTCCAGTTCGCATAGCCATTGTCGGATCATCAGCGCTCTACACCGTTGGATCTCAATCTGAGATCTAATCTCGGACGTCGGCTGTGAAGCGTCATTGGTCGTTCAGATCGTGCCACGTGTCAAGTGGACTCGTCCTCGCCGTTGGATCGCCAGGCGTTGGGTATTTTGCACATGCACCCTCGCCTATTTTGTCTTTTAGTTTTATCCCATAAACCTTCAGTTGTAGTTTAAATATTTGTGTAATATGTGCATCCAAGCCCCCGTACTTTATTTATTTGCACTTAGGTCCTATCCACGTCACCTCACGTGCTAGTGCGCGTGAGGGGGCTAGGTATTTTGCACAAGACCCCCTACGAGTTTATTTACTTCATTTTAATCCAGGAACTATTCTGTCGTGTGTAATATTTTTGGGTAATTTGCATGTAAGCCCTTGGGATTTTTGTATATTGCATTTAGGTCCTTCCCAAGCGCGCGCATAGCACGTGCGGGGTTGGGTAATTTGCAGGCGTGCCTTAGCGGCTTCTATTATTTGTATTTACCACTTGAACTTTGTTTATTAGATGTAAAATTTTGTGAAAAATTGCACTGTGGCCCTTGGATGTTTGCTTATTTACAAATATACCCTTGCTAATAGTGTAGTTTCTTGTTGTTGTATCTAATTATTGCATGTTGCTATAAGTCTCTAAAAATCATCAAAAAATTACCTTAGGCTACAGTTGCATTGTAGTTTTACGCTATATTTTTGTTTTGCATTTTTATTGCATTTTCATATTTATAAAATTCAAAAATATGCATTTTCAGTACTATTTGCATTAGAAAATCCATAAAAATTAGTAAAAGTCTTTGAAAAATTCCAAAAAAAATATATTTTGCGTGTCTTATCATATTTTTGTGTAAATCCAATAATCACTAAAAAATTCAAAGTAAAACACCTAAAAATTAGAAACCCCTAGAAACTTCATAAAAATCTAAAAAAATCACGAAAACACCTAAAAATGCAAACTCAGTTTATGTATCTTCTCTGATTCATTCCCCCTGTTTCAAAATTAATTTGAGGAGTTTTAGATATTGTTTGTTATTTTTAATCCTCATTTTAATTTCAGCCAGTATCTTAGTTCACTGTTTGCTAGTATTTTGAATTTTAAAAATACTAGAAACATTCAGAAAAATCTCTAAAAATCACAAAAACATCATAAAATTTTAAAAAGACTAAAAACATTTGGTTTCCTGATTTTTGAGCAATTCCCTTATTTTTATAAATCCTCCATCTTTTCTTTCCGTATATTATGTATATATCATATTTAGAGAAAAAGAAAATAGAAAAATATAAAATATAAAAAGAAAACATAAAATAATTAAATTAAAAATCAAAATATTAAAATATAAAATCAAAAGTTAAATAAAAAATATATAAATAAAATTAAAAACCCACAAAAATTTGCATACTTGTAGACATTTAATCACACATCAAATTTTGTGCATTATTGCTTGATCCATCTTGCTTGCTCCCTGAGTTCGACACTCTACACATACTTGCACCTATACACCTAGTTTGTAGAGTTATAATAAATTTTGACTCCACTTCTATTTTCATTGCTGGATTTATATTGTCGTGGGTTGATTGTTGATTAATACGGGTTTAGTGAGTGGTCGCCGCAGCGACTCTTGTCTCTGCGTAGTGTGAGATATTTAGACCCTCGCGAAATCCGTGTTATCAGGGGTCGGTATGGATCATATACTTTTTAAGATCATATATTATACCTAGGTCTTCATCATATACTTTCCAAAAGTATATATCAAACCTACAAATTCAGTCAAGCTTCCAAAGTGATATGATTGTGCATGGAATTTGATTCTTCCCAATACCTCATGAGTGAGCTCAAGTCTTTCGGTTCAGTAATGAACCTATATGATCCCTTTGAGAGATCGTATTACTCATATGCCCTTACATGCACACCTGTGCGTCGATGTATAAACCTTGATTAGGTCATCAACCTATTGGTATGCTAATGTATATACTTAGAAATATAGTAACACATCTATCTCCAGTCATAGGATGCGCGCCTATATCATGACAGCATACGCTATAGGACTTTGTTTATCTCGATCTCGTTAAGTCAACTCTTTGACCTAACTAATCTAACACCTCTAAATCTATATTCCTATGAAGAGGATACGCATCAATAGGTCGGGGATAGATATCAACATTCAGAGAAAAGATTGCCATCTCCTTCTAAGACTGGAGATCATCTCTTAATAATCTTTGACGGTATTTAACGAGCCCTGAATCAAACTCTTTAGATATTCATCCAAGCACAAACCTCTATAATTCAATAATTGAATCAACAATTGTATGATCATTAAGATGGCCATAGTACATAACCCTAATTGTGCTAAGGGACCTATTATGCAAATTAGTTATTCTTCATTTCAATTCAGGGAATGATATATGCAATAACATTTATTGCATAATGGCTCGTCATGGGATCGCATGTCCAACATTATCCTGCTTGTTCCCTATGTTCGACCTCTACATGCTTGCACACTATACACATTCAATGTAGAGTTATATTAAATTTTAAATCCCAACTTATTTTCATCACTTGATTCTGAATTGTTGGTTAATTGCTGATTGACCCGGGTTTCGTGAGTGGTCGCCTCAGCAACATCGTGGTCTCACCTTGTGTGGCTACTTTAGACCCCTCACAAAATCTGTGTTATCACTGACCAAGCTCCAGCTCAAGTCTCATTCCAAGATATGTTAAACGATCTAAGGTGGAGATACGAAGAGAGGGAGACACCTCGAGGAGGAGGTGATGATAATGATAGAGATGATCACTCAGTAGATGGACCTCATAGAGGTAGGGAGGATGAAAGGAGAGGATGACCCAAGCCAACACTAGAGCAGTCATACAACCTTGGGGCTAGTCGTATCAATGAGTGGATCTAGATTCCACCGATCCATGGATATTTCGAGCTAAAATCGCAGTTCCTTTCGCTCCTCCCAAGCTTCCATGGAATTCAAACAAGGATTCGTATATACAACTACAACAGTTTGACCACATATGCATCATGACGCACTACCCCAACATCCTGTCGGGCGTAGTAAAGAAGATCGCCTTCCCATTTAACCTTCTGGGAAAAAGCCTATATTGGATCAACCATCTCAGGAAGAAGGTGATGACTTGGGAGGAACTGAAGTTAGCTTTCCTTCACAAGTACTTTCCTCATAGTCATGTTAAACTCATGTGGTCACATATCACTACCAAGAGTCCTTTCATGAGACCTGGGAGAGGTTTAGCAATATGATCGAGAAGTGCCCCCCACCATGGCATCCCAAGGACCATCTTGGTCCAACACTTCTTTGGGGAATTAACAGAAGCTAGTCAATGTTTTGTTGATGTTGCCAGAGGAGGATCTCACATCAACAAGGATGAGAACCCAATATAGAAGATTTTTAGAAGATGGTCGAAGGAGAGGAAATGTTATCCTCATCTCATTCCTTTTAGATTCAACCTCCATAGCAGGTTCTCCGTAAGAATGCTAATCTGGTGGATACACGAGAAGTTGACATGTGTGATAACTCTGATCTAACTGTCATTGAGAACCACATATAGAAGGTAGATATCATTGAGAAGAGGTCTCAGGACCTAGAGAAGCTCGTCGGGAGCGAGCAAAGAATGAAGGTCTTAGACAAGCTCAATATCATCATCAAGCAGTTGGAGTTACTGGTGAACACTATCAGCTTCTGCAATGGAGAGAGTGTCGTCACTGAGCCTCTATATGAGAAGAATGAACAGACACAGACCTGGCCTCCTTAGTTGAGCCCCAGTCAGCCTCTGGTCCAGCACGTATACTACATGCAGGCCCTGAAGCAGCAGCCACCATAGCCACATACTCAGATGGTTGTCTACCAGCCACTGGAGTTCTAGTGCTAGTACCTCGAGTCTTGTTCTCCACCTCCCATGACCATTAAAGAGGTGGGTCTCTTTTAAGGTAATAATTAGCAATTAAACCATCCTTATGGACAACTATAGGGTCAGAACCAAGCCAACTGACCATTTCACCAACAATAAGGAGGGTAGAATTTCCCACAACTTGACCTAGCACCAGCTTCCACAGCATGGATACAACTGGAGGCAGAAAAATTACCAGCAGCAATTTGGATATCTCCAATAGTACTATCAGTAGCCAGTTGCTCAATAACATCACCGTACTCCTTGTAGTACAAGCAATACCCTTCTCTTCCTCCTCCTCCTCGCTACTCTCAGGATTACCATCAACTACCTCCTTCTAATCATAAGAATCATCAGGTTTATTAGGTAAAGCCTTCTAAGATTGCCTCAGTCAAACCAGCTCTAGATTGTTTAGCTTAGCTCATCAAGAACATGGCCGAGATGAGCCAGAAGATTGACGACCTAACGGCCACAAAAATTGTCATTCCAGCCTAGGTCGAGAAAAATCCAAATAGTTTTCATTGCAAGGAGCATGTAATTTGCAGTGCTAAGCTCAAATCAGGTAGAAATGATATTGCTTTATCTAATGTTCTACATCTCAAGAGCGGTAGGACACTCCATCCATCTGCAATGGTGAAGGGAAAGAGAATAGAGCATCCGATGGTGAATCTTTACCCAATCCAGCCGATGGGACTGGGAATTTTTTAAAGTGGCACTACCTACACCAAAAACACAAAAATTCATACAATACTAAAACAAAAAAAGAAAGCAGCATTCTTGATTAAGCTGTAACATCCTTGGAGATGCTATCACCTGCAATAATGCCAAAACCCGTCGATGAAGCTGAGCCTGTCAATTTTTGGTCCACATCTTGTAGATGATTGTATTCCTTTTTGGCATCTACATGTACAGAAAGATATGGATAGAAATTTGAATGAAAGTTCTTTTGACAGTGTACATATGCCTTTTCCTTCAGCTATTAAATCAAAAACAGTAAAAAAATGAAAATGTTTTTTTATGATCTCGAGATTGTCTAAAGTTTACAAAACGTGATCCTTGAAATGCCATTATTGAAAGCAATAGAGCACATCTGCAGTTAAATGAGGACTTAAAGGTACATGTACAGCAAAGCATCCGAGCCATAAGAAGAAGACTTTTGAGAAGCATATTCTCACCATGGCTACTATGAATGCCATCACCAACCTCCTGCATAAGAAGAAAGACAAGGGAGCACCTTTGATCAGATACACAATTTTCAACTAGTAGTTCGAGCGCACATTGCTTGATAGTGGGTCTTCTATCAACCTACTACCATCATCACTACTCATAATTTGGGTTAGACCTCTCAAACCTACCAATATGATTATGCAATTCATGGATAAATCAGTCAAGCATCCTCGAGGCATGTTGGAAGATGTGATTTTCACTGTCTAGGAATGCATTTCCCGATTGATTTTATTGTCTTGGACATGAACACCTCCACACCTCTACTCCACGCCCTGATTATACTTGGTTAGCCTTTCCTTCAGACAACCAAATCAGTAGTCGACTATGGCACTAGAGAGATCACATTCCACTCCAGAATTGACAAAGTGCAGGTAGAGATTGTCCATGAGCCTAAACCTGCAGAAGTAGTGTCCGAGGTCAATGTGCTTGAATCTCAATGTTCTGAGGACTATGATTTTTTAGAAGAGATAAAACATACAAATATATTTTTGAATGATAGAGGAACTTTGGAATTCCTCTCCCCTAAGAAAGGACAAGAAAGCATAGTCCACTAACTAAAGTCTTTGAAGATGAGATTTCCGTTGATGTGCCATTCGAAGAACTTGAAAAATTCCTCTCGTCTGAGCAGGAATATTTCATTGTGGATCTAGGTCATATCCTAAATTATGAAGCTGAACTTCCAGAGGTGACCAGACAATAGTCGAATGATCTTACACCTATAGTTGTCACTGAAGTCACCACCGAAGTTGCTCCCTCTCCACCAGTGCTCAAATATTTGCCCTCCAATATGAAGTATGCCTTCTTTGCTAGAGAACCAAACATGTACTCGGTTATTATCAATGCAAATTTGACCAAAAACCAAGAATCTCATACAATGGAGGTTCTTGAATGCAACCACAAGGAATAAACTGAAAAATATCGGATATCTATGGGATTAATCCATCTATATGCCCACATCACATTTATTTGAAAGAAGACATCAAGCCATCCCGTGAATTCCAGTACAGACTGAATCCAAATCTCCAGGAGGTTGTAATGAAAGAAATTTAGAAATGGTGAGATGCGAGATTCATTTATACCATCTCCGGCTCCAAGTGGGGTAGTCCCCTACATGTAATGCCTAAGAAGTATGGGATCATCATCGTTACTAAAGACAAAGGAGAGGAGATTCCGACCAGAGTACCAACATTCTAGCAAGTTTGTGTGGATTACAGATGTCTGAATCTCTCCACCAAGAAGGACCATTTTCCATTGCCCTTCATTGACCAGATTCTTGAGAGATTGGCTGTGAAGGAACACTTCTGCTTCATCGATGGGGTTTCTGCATATAATCAGGGGGCAGTCATGCCTGAAGACCAAGGGAAACTGATGAATCCATAACTCATCACACTAAAAGTTGCAAATAGAATTGTATTCCCAAGTAATTAGCTGCAATTCCTCATTTATTCTGCATTTTTAACATTCATGCACTTATAATTAATGTCTATTTTAGTACGCATAATTGCATTCATAACTATCTTCACATTTTTCATATGACTTCATGCATTTTTAATTAAAGGATGTTACTTCAGTTGACCACAAACCACTCCATTGTGTACATATTACTAACAAGAGTAAAGTAAAAATAAAAAATTGCTAACTCAAATAATTAGCTAGTAAGACAAAATCCAAATTTTAGAATGGACAAACTAAAACCACATATCTTCCTCATACAATGTATGATTTAGGTCTCTCACTTTTAAAGTAATATACATTCCTTCAAAACAAGACTACTTTCGTAAAAATAAAAGCTCATCTGTGAAAGTTGGGTTTTGAGCCTATTTTACATATTTTGTTTTAAAGGGTTTTGACTAGATATGTTATATAGACACTTAACCCATTTTCTTATATTTTTTTCATTTATATTCTGTGATGAAAGTTTTATTAAAGTTAACTAAAATCCAGATCTAATGTAAAACTGAAATCAAAGAAACTAACCGAGTCTGAGTGTCCCTTGTAAGTATGTACAAATATCTCTCTTTTTTCACTTTATTTATTACCCCTATTTTCTTATTTATTAAAAATCCAAAAAAATAGAGTATAATGTAAATATGTATCCTTTATATTATTATACTATTTTTTTATCAATTTTTATCTTAACCCCAATTAAAGGTATTCTATGTACATCAGATATCACCAAAAATATCATTTGCACAGATGACCTCTCTTCCTCTTGATCTCATTATGAAAGTATAGATCTTGTCGAGACGAGCAACTTTTGTGAAGAAAATTTTTCGACTCGAGGTCATTTGCTATTTCTTTCCTATTTATCTTTAGATTTAATTTTTCATATTTTCTAGAGCTGACATGTGGCAACTGATGAAGCCACTAATTGTCACTTATTTTTTACATTTTTATATTATATATTTTATAATATATATATAATAAAAATATATTAGACAACCATGTGGCATCATCTTAGTCGCCCGATCTCGATCAATTAGACGGTCGTGGCTCATCTTCCTCCTCCCCCAATTTCAGTCGTCCCCCTTCTCCTGCAATCTCGTGTGTGCCTCCCACAATGATCTCCATCTCTCTTCTTACTCTGCTCACAGGATTCCTAATGGTTTACTATGTCCTCCAGCATTGACTAACCACCTCCACTTATTGCTAATCCTCGTAACCATTGCTCCTTTCTCCCTACATAAACCCATCTCCTCCAAGCAGATCGACATCTGCCCATACATGTTCCTTCGAGAACAAAAGAGATAGCTGGAGAGTGCATCGATGATAGAGGCTGCTTCACCTAACAAGAATCTCTTAGGAGAGATCCTCAGGTTCACCCATGAAGTTTCTTCTCCAGAGAAGCTGTAACTTCGAGGAACTTGTCTTTCCTCTTGAAGTGATCACTAGAGAAAAGAGCCTCTGATCCTCCAGAACCCCCAAGCAATTCACCCAACGTCCTCTTCATTTTCTTCTTTCATCTTCTCTCGTACCCATCGTCTTCGATCACACCATCTCCAACATCGACATTCACTTCCACCTACTCATCCTTCCCCTATGCCTTCTCTTCTACTTCCTGCAACCTCTCATTGACTTTACTCCTCTCCTCCACCTTACAAGAGATCCACCATCCTCACCCCTCGACCACCATCAACCTCCAGCATTTCAGCATCGCCTCATCCACGAGATCGATAGCACTCTTGTTGGACATGCGAGCCCACAACGAGCCATTATGCAATAAATGTTAATGCGAATGTCATTCCTTGATATTAAATAAAGAATAACCAATTTGCATAATAGGTCCCTTAGTAGAATTAGGGTTATGTACCATGCCCATCTTAATGATTATAAAATTGTAGATTCAATTTTTGAATCATAGAGGATGGTGTTTGGATGAACATCTAAAGAATTATATTGAGGACTCATTAAGAATCATGAAATGATTGTTAAGAAATGATCTCCATCCCGAGGAGGAGGTGGCAATCCTTTCTCTGAAGGCTGATATTTAACTAACCTCTTGATGTAGGTCCTCTTGAGGAGGTGGCAATCCTTGCATAGGAATAGAGATTTAGAGGTGTTAGATAAGTTTGGTAAAATAGTTGACTTAACGAGATTGAGATAATCAAAGACCTATGTTGTATGCTATCATGATATAGGCACGCATCCTCTATCCAGAGACATATGTATTGTTATATATTTAAGTATGTACATTTGGCAGACCAATAGGTTGATGACCTAACCAAAGTCTATACACCGGCGTGTTGGTGTGCATGAAAGGGCATATGAGTAATATGATCTCTCAAAGGGATCACACATGTTCATTACTGAACTGGAAGACATGAGCTCACTCATGAGATATTGGGATGAATCAAAATCTGTGCACGGCCGTCTCGCTTTGGAAGCTTGACTTACTTTTTAGGTTGACATGTACTTTTGAAAAGTATATGACCAACACCTAGGTATGATATATGCTTCTGGAATGTATATGATCGATATCACCTCCCAATAGTCAAATGAGAAACTTAATGATAAAACCCTAAAGTAGACAGTGTAAAATTGGTTTAATACTTTGGGTTTATTCTGGTCTTCCAGTATGCAGGATGTACATGTTTTAGGAATACCTGAGGGTGATATGATCATAAATGGTTGTATAACCATGACGCTTCCATTCCTAGGGAGTGATGAAATGGGTTTGGATTTTAGTGACTCATCTCAGTAGAGAAATGATCTGATCTTGCTCCAAATATTGGACATTGATCTGAATGTGATTCAGATGTAATGAGAAGATTCGATTTGTGGTCTTGATTTAATCAAGCATCAATGATTGTTCCGTAAGATCTGGATTTGAGATGTGATCTCAATATCCAAGTCACTTTACATGGAACAATACAATCTCCACGTCCTTATCTCCAAGTATTTGCAGAGAAAGCGCACTATCCTTGAAAAAGTTCAAGGATAATTTCATTATTGATATATGAATCCGAGCATTGAGAAAATTGATAATTAAATATGATTTAATTATCATGAATAATATGAATTCGATTCATATTATCAAGAGAGTTATCTTAAGATAATTAAATCCGATTTAATTATCAAAGATGTGAATAATGTGAGTATGATCATATTATTTGGGCACATAAGAATAGTGATCCAAGATGATTAAATGTGATTTAATTATAATGGATATAAATAATGTGGATAGCATTAATTTTTCATATATATTATAAATGTGATTTATAATGTATTAAGAGAGCATATTACGATTTATATTTGTTGGTTAATTATTGATGTGAATTGGATTCACATTAGATAATTAATTGAAAATGTAAATCACATTTTATTTTGGGTTTTGAATGTGATTCACAAATTTTCAATGGTATGATTGCAATGTTTACAAAATAAATTGGATTTATTTTTGCGAAATTATTTGCAACAAAAGTTGTTGCAAATATTGGAGAAATCTATGAGACAATGTAATCTCATGAATTGAGAGGAGATAGCCTCCTTCCCTAAAGAGGGTGGACGACCACCAACTCCTATTAGGGATAGGTGGTCATCCCCCCCTTATGGAAGGAGGCTAACCTCCTTCCAATTATCTCTATGTTTGATTGATTTAATTTTAGGATTAATTTGTATTGATTTATCAATATATATTTAATCTAAATTAAGAAAAATATTTTGTTATATTTTTACAACAAAATATTGGCCATTAAAAGAGACACAAATCAATGTGAACCATTATATTTGTGTTGTACATGGATTTAGATCCTTGGATCCCAAAATATTATAAATACAAGTGTAGCCCTAACCTTTTATTTGACACAAGTTTGAGAGAACAACATATGCTCTCTCTCTCTCTCTTTCTCTACACGCCATCTCTCCCTCTCTCTCTCTTGTGCCCATCCATCATGATGCCCTAGAGAGAGTCGTCATCACTGCAACGTCACCGTTATGCTGCCTGATTGCTTACTTCTGAATCTTCGTCTCCTTCGGTGCACCTCACTCGTGAAGAAGACATCGGATCTTGTGTGATGAGATCAGGAGATTCACCGCTTGGATCATCAACATGGATTACAAGAAGCACGCATTTCATCAACATGCTCGCAAACATCTCCACTGTTGGATCGGACTTGAGATCGGAGGTCTCTTCGTTTAGAAACTCGATCGCAACCATGCTTCAAGAGGTAAACAAAATAATTGTTTGTGGTTTAGATGAAACAATCCAAGAAGTGTTCTTGGATCATGTGGTTTCATCGCATGATTTGTTTTAAAATTTCACTACCTCGAGCAACTAGTGCGACTAGTTTCTCCCGATTGCATACGATGTGATCCTCACGCTTCCGTGATGCGCTTTAGGATGTTCCAATTTCCTTCACCTTTTTCATAGTAGCTGCATCGCCTTAGCCTGCAAACCATCTAACGTAACTCTACCGCTGAATCTTCAAAAGCTGCTTCGATGTCAAGGTCTTCCACTGCCAATTCCAGAGCTCCTCTGCTCTTCAGTTGGAACGCATCAACGACAACCAAATTCGCCGCCAGATGAAGCCTTCTCTATCGACATCGTCCAGATCTCTACTCATTGCTCCATCTTTGCACTCATCCATAGGGGTTCAAAGACAAAATCCCCAACCACTAACAAGGCACATGCATTGGGGACTAATTACATCAAAGCCCCACTGGAACCACATATCACTAGAAAATCCCTACATTTGACAAAAATATGGGGGAGTGGGATTTTTTGCAAGAGCACCCCTCCAAGTTCACTCGAATCCCTAAAGCATCCCTACCACTCCAAGGTCGCATGCCTAGCATGTGACTACTAGACATTTTGCAGAAAACCCCTTGCGAGAATAGGTAACTACAACAAAGTCCATGTGTAGGTTTCTTCTATTTATTTTATTTATGCATTTGCATGTAGACCCCTGACTTTGGTCTATCATTCGAACCACCATTTTGCATCTATTTAGTATTTAAAAATTCGTACTTTGTCTATCAATAATTCTTTACATTGTGGCATATCATGATATTTTTATTATCTTTAATTCATAGTTAATATTCTTGTGGAAATTTGCATATTTTGCCCAACCTATGCTTAGAAATTCATAATTAACTAACCATCACTCTAAAAATAACCAAAAATTCGATTGTAGAATTACTTATTAATTACATTTTCCCAAAAAGAATTGCATTTGCATACATATTTTTCTTTATAAATCATTTTTATGTATTCATTAATTAATTTTTATTAGGTATGAAATTAACAATTTTTGGGTTAGGATTTTTCTTAGATAGATTACCTAGAGATATATCTTAGATAACTATATTTCCTAAAAATAAGCAGATATAATATTTATTATAAATAATTATTGAAAATATCACTATCTGCATTCATTAATTCATAATTAATTCATATTGCATCCAAAAATTCCAAAAAATAGAGTAGCCTCTTATTGCATTCATACACATTTTCGCCAGGTTTTATTGGGTTTGGATTCGATCAAAATTTACAATTTAGCCCCTAAGCTTTACCATAATTGCATTTCATTTACTATTGGCATAAAATATAGAAATACTTCTTTGAAAACCTAACGTAGAGACTGACTAAAAACCAACCTAAGATATTTGCCTCCCTGAGTTCGACCTTGGACTTCCTAACTAAAAAATAAATTAACCGCTCGCTTTAATTAGATAATTAATTAAGTGGTCGTTTTGATGAAACCTGAATTGCCTTACTACAATGAAAAATTAAATGTAATTCCAACAAATTAAACGAGGGATTTCACGGTTCTTCAAATAACATAGTTGCCGGGATGGCACGACTTAGGTTGTTTTTGAAAAAAATCCAGTTTTTAGGTTTTCCCACCCCTTGGTAGTTTGACCCTTAGTCTTTCTTATATTTATTTCTTCATTTTTTCAACATTATTTATTTATTTTTGTATATTTTCTGTGAATGTCTCTCTAATATTTGATCTTTTATTTTTCATATGAGGTACTCGGTGGACATAGAGAGGCTTTCTTGGAAGTTGACGCAACTTGAAGAGACCGGACAGACGAAGAATTTATTTTTGGAGTGAGAGAGAGAGCTCATATTTTATTAATTTGTAATTAATCATTTCCAGCAGTTCCCGATCGGTTTCTCACGTATGTAAAGAGACACAACTCTTTATGGTGTATCAGACATGTTTCAAACACTGGTGAGGGTGGGGACCGACTTGAGTGATAGTCCTAGGTTTACACTGTGGCTATAGAGCTAATAGGATTTTGTGCTCGTTGGATCAGGTTCACACTATACTTAATTATACGTACTAGATCAATTTTCATATAGGCAAATTAAATTATTCTATCACTCGCTAATAGACATTCTTGTTCTAAGTGTCATTCCACGTGCATGCATTAGATTTATTTTTCTAGATAAATTTCATGTTTAGAATATTGCATGAAGATTGCTAGGAAGCATTTAAGTATCTCTGATTCAGCATTTATCATCGTGTTTCCCGCTTCACGACTTTTTCGATTCTCCCTCAGTTTTCATTTACATGAGAATAAAGGAAATTAGAATCCTTGTGTAGATGTGTATTGACCCCCACTCAAAATTCAAAGTGATAACCCAATTAAAAAAAAGGGACTGCTAACAATATTGACTAATTAAAATTAGATAAAATTGAATATCATTGTTTGAGGGAAAGCAATCCCATCATTGTTTAAATCTACTTGCAAGTGAGGAGAGAGAGAGAGAAACGCTAAGATAGAGCCAAGCCATTATTTTCATATAGACTACTTATTTTACAAAAACGATTAGCTACTTCTCAATGAGGATCTACAGATAGTCGGTAAACGGTCTGGATTTCCTTAGCAGAGCCGGTAGTTTAGAGGACATTGTGTAAGGCTCAGTCCTCAGGTAATAGGTAGCAATATTTATACAGTCCGTATTTACACCCATACTGGCCGATAATGGGTGCAACTAGTCGCAAGAATCGACCCAATCTTTAGGGAAATATAGGAACCTAACAACTTGTTAACTCCTTCGAAATCACATTTATCACCAACTAAACATACAAGATAATTTGGCCGAACCTTTGCAGCCTTCACTGAGTTGAGTTGGTGAATTTTGGAGTTTGCATTTGTGTATTGAATTGTGTGACAGTGCACTTACATGCACATATCGTGGTTTTGTAAATCAATTTCTACCAGTATCTTCGAAGATGTTGGAATATTGGTATTCATAACCGAACTCCGCAGGTCGCGCTCACATGACAAATTCCCCATCTTCATATCCACTTTCTTTTCAGATGAACCCTCCCTTTGAGGTTGTTCCTCCCAAACCATCATTCTTTTCACCCACCAACCCACCCTTGGTTGAAACTTTTAGACATGAACCGCTTATAGAACCAAACACGTACTATGTAGATATAATGGAGCAAGTAAATTTGAGGATGAATACAAGCGTAACTGACTTTGATAGAGGAACACGATTCTCGATTACTTATGATAATTCATTGTTTGAACCATCCTCTACTCAGGATGATTCACATCATGGGTATGATCACTTTTACTTTGACCACACATATGACACCCAAACTCAAGGAAATAGGACTCATGACCAGACCCTGATCACAAAGACCGACTACTTCTCGGTTCAGGAGAAAATGACAAAGTCACGACATACCAAGCATAGTCACTCATCTCCAAGTCATAAGACGATAGTGGATGATATAGCGCAAATCAATAAGAGAGAGGAGGTTTTGACAAAATAATTTGATAATATCATCCGAATAGTAAAATACATGATAATCAACTAAGACAAATTGAGAAGATCATGGAGCGAACCCAAAAATGTCATTTGTTGATTCCCACATATAAACACTACACACACCTAACCAATCCATTAACCACCTTACGATATTGAAAATTCCAAAAAAAATAAAAAACTTGAAAATTCAAAAAAATCGGAAAACATCAATATGGAAGCATTTTGTAAAAGTTTGATCTTAGAGATTCCATTAATCAAGGTCATAGAGTATGTACATGATCTTGAGAGATTTTTAAAGAGTTGATTATCACCTAAGAAGACAGGAAAGAAAAGATCTCGAACTGAATATCATTTAATTACTATGGCCAGTTCAATGGTGCTGAACAAGACAAGCAAGGTCCATAAAGTCAAATGATTGAATAAGGTGACCTGTGAAATTGAGAATACTGAGTTTAATAATGTTTAGATTGATGACGATCCTACCCTAAATATCCTCCCGAAGTTCGTGTTTGACTGACTCGAACATCGACCGCTCAGAAAGACCCGAGTGATTGTTCAAGTTTACGATCGATCCACAAAAGACCAAGAGGAATTTTTTGTCTGGAGCGACTATTGGCTGTGAGACTAAAGACATCATATTCTCGAAACCAAACCAAGTAAATCAAATTCTCGAGGACACATTGAATCCTGAGACAACCGAATAAGAAAGTCGTGACATAGAGGAAGTCTCACATGCCCAAACCTTTCTACTTATCACATACACTAACAAAGGAGAGACACCTAAAGAGATAACTTTTGAGGCTACGAAGATGAATGAAATCAACTGAGATGCATCCGATTCACCATAATTGTACACAGTTGTTTCGAATTTCCATGATCATTACTATAAGTCCACACATGAAAAGCCAACTGAGATCACCAGCACCTATTCGGGACATGTGCTGACCGTACAAGAGTATTACAATCTATATGAAGACTCAACTGATAAGGAACCTATGGTCAGTACCTCACAAAGAGTACCTCTAAACCGACTAAGACAGTCACCTTCAACATTTCGAAAAAATGAATCTTCTGAGGATTCCTCATCAAGTTTGGAGAAGGAGATCATTATAAGAGAGCTCAGTTCGGAGAATCTAGAGCATGATCGGAACAAGCAGTCATACGTCAAAGCATGTTGGACTTTCCTTGACCCTCACTATTATTCTTCTAGGGCTGACTCCCTCGGTCATAAATCTTCTTGATCATCGCCCACCCTTCCCCTGCCCCCATCGGTTCTCTTGCACATTTTCTTCCTATACTTAGGCCAAGGCCTAAGTATGGGGAGGATGCCATATATATTTTCTATTCCCCACTCCTCATTCGCTCTGTATATCCTCTAGATCCCTTTAGTCCATATTATCACTTCTGTCTTATACTTCGGCCGACTATGGCCTAAGTACAGGGGGGACTGATGCCCATCTTGTATATACTCATCCATTCTCCTCTTGACCTCGACCGCTCCACTTTTTGATCTTCGTCTACACTTAGCCTGACCAGAGCCTAAGTATAGGGGGTGGTTTACTTCTATACTCCTTTTTATTTTTAACTATCATATGCTTAGCACGAGCTATGTCTTTTCGACGCCTCTTGTGCTATGAGTGCATAGCACTTGCTAAGTATAGGGAGTGTGTATATATTACATATATACTTTACCCGTAGATCATACTTTCATGTATTTTTCTATACATATTATGCAATATTTATGGGATGTGTAAAAGCCTAAGAAATTAAAAAGAGAGAGATAAGAAAAAAACAACAAAAAACAAAAGTCTAGAAAATAAAAAATGAGAAGAAATGCATCATGCATCTCATATACATCTTAATAACATATGCATTTCATTTGCATATCTAGAATACGTAAAGTGGAAAGTTATTGGGTTCTGAACTGAGTTATCAATAGAAGTCTAGAGTGGTCTTAACTTGACCTTAATCTACCTAATTGCCAAAGGAACTTCATCAAGAAAGAGGATTTTAGAAGCTTCAGGTCTTGGACTTAATTCTTCGAGTTCTGCATGACAATGTGCAGACTTTGACTCTTAATGTCTAACCTGGTCTCTTAATTCTGGGTATAACTTCTAAATAGGGATTAATGAGTACTCTCGTACTATACACTTAGCTCAACTCAAATGGGGTGTTGGAACACTATGTGGGTCTTTTTTCTGGTAGCGTGGACATATAAAGATCAGAGTACATGTTGAAATATAGCTTTGGATAAGGGATGGGTAGTTGGTAATAATTTTTTCTAAGACCCCAAAACATGTACGGAAAAAAAAGATTCCATATCCATAGGGGCATAACAAGATCCATGCAGAGCAACTAAAAATTCAAGCAAAAAGAAGCCGGTTACCAAATAAATATATGACCAAAAAGGTCCAAGCATCAAAAAAACCTACAAATTTTGGTGGAGTTTTGGCTAAACTAGCCATCTTCACAAGTAGAGGTGACTACACTGGTCACCCTCTAGTTATCTTCCCCTTCTTCTAATTTTTCTCCTTTTCGATTGTAAACCTAGTGCAACAGACCTTAGAAGGAAATAGCTAACTCCCTGAGGATGAGCCATTGGGGGACAGGTTTGCATGGTTGTCTCGCATTCTTGATGGGAAGATCTAAAACCTTTAACACACGGGACATAGTTGTTCAATGTTCATGGGGTATGCTTTGGGAGAAGGATTGATCTAAGATGACTTTTGAGCTGAAATTGTTACAATGAAGTGTAGGACTCGAGAGTTATTGATTATAAAACCCTAATTCTCATAGAAGTTCCACCACACTAATAATCCAAAGGTCGGGTCTAGCTCCATTTTCACCTTTTGTTCATGACTTTGGTATGGAACCCAAAATCATTTCACTTCTGCATTTCACTGCTCGAGACGAGCAAGGTTTAAGCATAGGAAGGTGATCTGAGACTCATAACACTAAAATTTGGAAATAGAGCTTCTTTTTCCAATAAATTAGTTGCATTTCATCATTTATTCTGCATTTTTATTATTCATGCACTTATAATTAATATATGCATTTTTAGCATGCATAATTGCATTCATAATTATCTTCACATTTTTCGCCTAACTTCATGCATTTTTAATTAAATCATATTAATTTTGATTGACCTCAAAACACATATAATGTACATATTACTAACACAATTAAAGGGAAAATACAAAAAAAAATTGCTAACTCAAATGATGGGCATGTGAGGCAAAACCCTAATTTCATAATAGACATATTGATATGCACATATCTTCCTCATATAGTGTCTAATTTAGGTCTACTCACGTTTAAAGTAATATACATTCAAAGACCTTCAAAAAAATACCAATTTCATAAAAATCGGAGCTCGTATTTGAAAGTTTGGTTTTGGGCCTCTTTCGCGCATTTTGTGTTTTAACGAGTTTTGACCAGATATTTTATGTACATACTTAACCCTTTTTCTTTTATTTCTCTTTAATTTATATTTTTTGAAGAAAGTTTTATTAAAATTCACAAAAATCCAAATCCAAAATAAAATAGAATCAAAGAAACTGACCGAGTCTGAGTGTCCCTTGTATGTTTGTATAAATATCTATTGTTTTCAACTTTATTTTATTTTTCAAATTTTCTTATTTATTAAAAACCCAAAAAAAAGAGTAATATGTAAATATGTGTTCTTTATTTTGTCATATTTTCTAGATTTTTATCTTATTTGAAAATGATAAAAATTACAAAACCCAATAATTAAGGTATCCTATGTACATAGGGTACTACCAAAATTATCATTTTGCACAGATGACCTCTTTTGATCTTGGTCCCTTCATAAAGTTGTAGATCTCATCGAGATGAGAAATTTTTAGAAGAAAATTTTCTATCCGAGTATGTTTGCTATTTCTTTGCTATTTATCTTTATATTTTATTTTTCAAATTTTCTGGAGCTGACACGTGGCCACTCCTGGAGCTGCTACGTGTCACTCATTTTTGCATTTTTATTTCATTTATTTTATATAAAAATAATATATATATAATAAAAATATATTAGGCCACCACGCGCCATCATCTCAACTGCCCAATCTCGACCGATCGGACGGCCGAGGCTCATCTTCCTCCTCCCACAAATTCGGCCATCCCCATTCCCCTGCAATATCATGTGTGCCTCTTGTAATGATCTCCCTCTCTCTCCTCACTCTATTCGTAGGACTCCTAACAGCCATCACGTCCTCCGACGTTGACCAACCACCTCCCCTCATTCCTAATCCATGTAAACCACCGCCCCTGGTCCCTACATAAACCCATCGCCTCCAAGCGGATCGACATCCGCTCGTACATGTCTCTTCCTGAATAAGAGAGATAGCCAGAGAGTGCATCGGTGACAGAGACCGCTTCATCTGGAGAGAATCTCTTAGGCGAGATCTACGAGTTTGCCCATGAAGCTTCTTCTCCAAAGAAGTTGCAGCTTTGAGGAACTTGTCTTTCCTCTTGAAGCGATCACTGGAGAAAAGAGCATCCACTCCTTCAGAACCCCCAGGAAATTCACCCAACTTCCTCTTCATTTTCTTCATTCATCTTCTCTCGCACCCATCATCTTCGATCACACCATCTCCAACATCGATGTTCACTTCCACCTACTCATCCTTCCCCTACGCCTTCTCTTCTACCTCCTGCAACCTCTCGTTGACTTTGCTCCTCTCCTCCACCTTACCGGAGCTCCACCATCCTCTCCCCTCGACCACCATTGACCTCCAACATTTTAGCACTACCTCGTCCATGAGATCGACAACCCTCTTCCAAAGTAGCTACATCACCTTCTCCCACACACAATCCAACTTAAATCCATCACCGCATCTTAAATATTTGCTTCGATGTCAAGGTCTTCCATTGCCAACTGCAGAGCACCTCCGCTCTCCAGTTGGCACGAGTCATCGATAACAATATAGGCCACCATACGAAGCCTTCTCCATCGACGTCGCCCTGACCTTAACTCCATTGCTATGCCTTCACACTCACCCTTAGGGTTCAAAGACCAAAGCCCCGGCCACATGCAAGGCACGTGCATTGGGGACTATTACATCCAAGCCCTATAGGAACCTCGTACCGTTAGAAGACCCATGCACGTAGCACGTGGGGGAGTGGTATTTTTTATGACAATGCTCCTCTAAGTTCACTCGAATCCCCAAAGCATCCCTGCCACTCCAGGGTCACGTGCTTGGCACATGACTACTGGACATTTTGCGGAAAACCCCTTGAGGGATCCCTGTGCAAGTTTATTCTATTTATTTTATTTATGTAGTTGTATGTAGACCCATGACTTTGGTCTATAATTCGAACCTCAATTTTGTAGCTATTTAGCATTTAAAAATTCTCATTTTGTCTATCAATAAATTCTTAACATTGTGGCAAGATCATAATATTTTTATTGTCTGTGATTAATTATTAATTATTATTCTTGTGGAAATTTGCATATTTTACCTAATTTATGCTTAAAAAATCATAATTAATTAATCATTACTCCAAAAAATTCCAAAAATTCATAGATCGTAGAATTAGTTGTTATTTACATTGTGATAAAAAGAATTGATTTGAATGCATATTTTTATTTAGAAAACTCATTTTGTGTATTTTATTAATTAAATTTTAATAGGTATTAAATTCATCATTTTTAATGTTTAGGATTTTTCTCAAATAAATCACCTAGTGATATATCTTAGATAATTCTATTTCCTGAAAATAAGTAGATCTAATCTTTACTATAATGAATTATTCACAATCTCATTGTATATATTCATTAATTCATAATTAATTCATGTTGCATCCAAAAATTCTAAAAAAATTTATAATATCCTAGTGTTGCATTCATACGCATGCGAACCAAGTTTGATGGGATTTGGAGCACATTTGATTGCAATTAGTAATTTAGCCCCTGAGCTTTTCCATAATAAATTTCATTTACTATTAGCATAAAAAATATATTAAAAAATATTTCTTTGAAAACCAAACCTTGAGATTGACTAAAAGCCAACCTAAGCAGACAGTTTCCTCCCTGAATTTGACCTTAGATCTCCTAAGTAAAAAAATAAATTGATCGCTCGCTTTAATTGGTTAATTAAGTGGTTGTTATAATCAACCTTTGAATTGCTTGACTACAACAAAAAATTAAATGTTAATTCCAATAAATTAACAGAGGGTATTTATGGTTCTTCAAAGACCACATTCACATGTCCTTTTAGGACGTACTCCTTCTGACGGATGTCGTTCGGGATGTGTAACGCCCCCGCTACATTCCAGTGATCTATGTTGGTTGTATTTGCATACATGGTGGGCACTTTCCTCGAGGTTTTTACTGATGATTTTTCGATCTATGGGGATTAATTTGATCAATGTATCGATTATTTAGATCGAGTTTTGAGGAGGTGTTGTGAAGTGAACCTCATGCTCTCGTGGGAGAAGAGAAACTTCATGGAGACTGAAGGGATCGTGATAGGTCACATTGTATCTAAACGTGGCATATAAGTGGACCCCGCCAAGGTGGAAGTAATTTAAAAACTTGAGCCACCTACCAATTTGAAACATGTCTGGTCGTTTTTGGGGCATGTCAACTTCTACCAATGATTTATCAAAGACATCAGCAAGCTCGCCTGACCGCTGACAGAATTATTAGGAAAGGAGGATGATTTGTTGTGGATGATCGAGTTCTCCAAGGCTTTAATAAGTTGAAAGACCTGATCACACATGCTCCTGTCATATAGCCACCCAATTGGTATCTACCCTTTGAGATGATGACCCACGCATCTGATTTTGCAATTGGTATTGTCCTAGAATAAGACGATATGAGATTTTGTTTTTTATTCATTACGCTATCCCAACATTGGATGAAGCTCAGAAAAATTACACAATACAGAGAAAGAACTTCTAGTGGTAGTGTTTGCCCTAGAGAAGTTCAGATCACTTCTCCTTGGATCACAGGTTATTATTTACACTGACCACTCTGCAATCAAGTACCTTCAAAGGAAGAAAGACACCAAGACTCATCTCATTCACTATATTTTTATACTCCAAGAATTTTACTTGGATATTTTTTACAAACTAGGCGTCAAAAATGTGGTGGTAAGCCATCTTTCTAGAATTGTTAGTACAAAGCCTCCTGAGAAAAATTCAATTACTATACAGAAACCTTTCCATATGAGACAGTCTTGTCTATATGCTCTCTCCCCTGGTATGCAGACATTATGAGTTACCTCGTCTCCAAAAAACTTTGCTAGACTGGCCAAAGATCAAACGAGACAAATTCTTAGCAGACATCCATTTCTACTAGTGGGAAGAACCACATATATTCCGAGAGGATTCATAATGCATCTGGAGGACACGTATACCTCAATAGGAGATTATGGGTGTCCTACACCACTCTCACGAGCTTCAAGCAAGTGGACACAATTCCGAAAAGAGAACGACGGCAAAAGTTCTTCAGTGTAGCCTTTGGTGGTCATCCTTATTCAAGGACGCAGATGAGTATGTCAAGAACTGACTGTCAAAGAATGGTCAGGAACATCACCATGTGTGGTACAATGCCTCTGAAGTACATTCAAATATCTAACATCTTTGATGCGTGAGCATTGACTTCATGGGGTCCATTCCTTAACAGATAGGGTTTTGAGTACATCCTACTTTCTGTCGACTATCTCAGTAGATGGGTGGAGGCAATCCCTTCTTGAACCAAAGAAAGTCACACAGTTTGTTGACTCTTGAAAAACAACATCATCTCACAGTTCAAAATCCCCAAAATTTCTAGCGGGGATCCATTTTTTCAACAAGGAGGTCAAGAAATTGACCAAAGAATACGAAAAACAAACATTGTATTGCGGAGCCATACTGATGAATCCCCCATTCATCACTCTTTATTCTTTTATTTTAGCTAAATATCTTGGCAAAGCATCATGTATATAGTTGTAAATATAATAAATTATCAATAAGCATGCATTTGTTAATATGTAATAATTATCATGTATTTTTGCAAAACTAAAAAAATAAAGGAATAAAATAAAAAGAAGGAAATATTTAGAAAAAATATTGAGTGACCTGAACCCAAGAGGGGGTCCAGCATGGGCTTGATCGCCAAATAAAATAAGTAGAGAGAGATAGGGCCACTCTACCTTGTACATATTTACCACCTATGTGTATATAGTTTATTTTTACAAAAAAAAAATAAAACTGTGTTGTTATCCCTATGTATATACTTCTAAAAATAAAATAAAAATTAGAAAATAAAATAAAAACAAAATAAAATTCTCTCTCACCTTGTATATAGTACATGTATATATGTATCACTACCTATTTATTTTATATGTGTAAATAACCAAAAAATAAAATAAAAAATCATTTATACTTCAAATATTATGTTGTAAATAAATTAAAAATATAAAATTGGAGTATTTATGCAAAAAAAGAAAATAAAAATAATTTTACAAAATAAATAGGTATTTTATACCTCTATATAATACAACATATTGTATATACCATAATTTATTTTTCAAAAAAATAAATAAAAATCACAGAAAAATAATATTAATAATAACAAACATTTTTTATTTTATATAGTTTTTTATTTCAGGTCATTTATTATTTTTTATTGAAGTTGTAAATATTTTGCAAATGCTAATTTCTGATTGGTCCACGTAAGGAGGTTGACCCTGTCAACCCCTCTTCTCGGGCTTGACCCGACCCGACCTCTTCACCGGACCATCTTCTCGGAATTTTCTAAGGCAGATCACGCGTGTCCCATATTTGATTCTTCGCCCGCACCTTCCCCTTGGATCCAAGATCCTCGCGGATCTCTGGGGAAGCACAGATCCTTCTCGGTTCGCGCGCCCTCGCCTGATCTCTCCAGCTACCTGGATATCCTATAAATTCTTCATTCAATTCCCCGGGTCCTTAGCTCTCTCTGCACCCCTTCTTGATACCCTAGACTCCTTCCTCGTAATGACAGCCGTCGGAGGATGCCTTTGGTGGTCGATTTGGCATCGTGTAGCCAGCAGCTCAACTTTGTGGCTGGAGAACCGTCGCGAGAAGCCTCCTTCGCCAGCCGCAGTGTGGTTGAGGCCATAACCCCACCATTCACACCCCCCGAAGCTCAAGATTGAACTAGGACCCTCAGGTATTCATTCCATTGTCCTTAGCTCCCTTATCTGATTCGATCTTTCATCTTCACTCCGCCACCGCTCTGCCAGCTCCGACTAACCGGTCGGAGCCTCATCCCATCCATCTACCTGCTTCGATCGATGATCCAGATCATAATCCATCTTCCCTTGCCACCTGATCATCCTAATCTTGGCTCGGACAGACAAGATTAGGCCCTAGGTCTTCCCTATCACTTCGCCGGAGACCACCCTTCTCATTCACTACTGCTTCCCTTTGTTTTTGATCCAATAACCCCGACCGGAGCCCGGGTCCGAGTCTGAACTTTGCCCTGCAGGTCCTTAGCGCGTGTGGATCGACCCGAATCACCCTCTGACCACCCTCGTCGGAGCTCGCCCAGGTCCCATCCATCGCCACGGAGATCCGACCGTCCGCGAACCCATCTGACCCGTTCAACCGACGCGGAGGGGTTTCACGATTCGTTTGTTGCCGTCTGATCATTCATCGGAGTCACCGATATCCCACGGTGTACCGGTGAACTTATCCCAGGTGGAGTTCTTTCAGAGCCTCTCTCCGCTGTTGGGTCGCCTCCTTCGCCCAGATGCCATCCTCGTCGTCCCTTCACTGCAGTTGTTAGGCCGTTAGTTGTCAGATCTAACGGCCCCCGTACCTCCCACGTCTCTGACACATGATGACCATTGGATCTGATAGCTGACAAAGCCAGAGTCGCACGTTCGCCTCCACTCAACGGATACAATGTCGCATTGATAGTCTTGTACGGGTTCGACGAGACTTTCTAAAACACAAGGGATGAAGATAAGGTGGATGATCCCTCAGCCATCGCCTTGAAGATCTTCCATACGATGTCTCCGTCCTTGTTAAAGTATGATCCTCCACATACGACATCCATAGCCATTGACTTTCTTGGTGAAAGCCCCCTAAAGAAGTTCTAGACTAGACTGGTCTTCAACGGTTTATGGTGGGGTAACTTCTCCATGAGATCTTTGAACCTTTCCCATACCTCATGAAATGGTTTCTTTCAAAGTTGATTTGGGTTTCCTAGCTCACTCCTATCCTCCATGGTGTCCTGCAGGATGCTCATCCTCATTCTCACCGTGATGCTCTTCATCCTCCTCTCCTCAGCTTTCTTTGTCCCTCCTCATCTCATTTAGCATTTCCCTGAATGCTACTTAGGAAAGATCTTGATTTGTCAACCATTGTTGGATGGCTTGAATTGAGGATGGAAACTATGTGTGACTTCATTCTGATCCACTATATCATCCAAACTCGGCCATTTATCATGTCTCTAAGGAGCAATCTCAAATTCCAATGGTAGCTCGGGCTCCTGATGTAGTGTAGAATATGCATGGGGAAATAGAACCTGATCAATTCTCAGAAAAGAAGGAGCAAGTTCAAGATGAGAGTCTGATGAATACCCATTCATCACTCTTTATTCTTATATTTTAGCTACAAAAACCTTTGCAAATACATGTAGATATGTGTAAATAGGAATAATTATCAAAAGCATGCATTGTGTAAAAACCTATAATTAGCATGTTTTTGTGCAAAAATAAAAGAATAAAGATTAAAAAGAAAAAGAGGGAAATATTTAGAATAAATATTGAGCAACCTAACCCAAGGGAGGGCTCAGCATGGGCCTGACCGCATAAAAGCCAAAGTAGAGGGAGATAGGGGCTCATGTGTAAATATTTGTGTAAATAAATAAAACTATATTTTCCTCACCCAAAAATATGCTTGTAAATACTTGTATATATTTATAAAAATATAAAAACAAAATAAAAAGTTAAAAATCAAAAAGATCAAAAACACTCCCTTTCATCATGTACATAAACCACACCTATATATTTATTTAGCTTTGTAAATATATAAAAGTAATTTTTATAATTTTTGTAAATAGTCTATGTTATATATTGTAAATAAAATAAAAAGAATTAAAAATTAAAACAAAATAAAAATAGAAAAATTAAAAATACAAAAATACATTGTACATATACCATGTATATAGATGTATATATATTTATTTTACCTATGTACATAAATAATAAAAATAAATTAAAATACCTTTTTATTCCTTATTTTATTCTATAAAGAAATAAAATATAAAATAAGGATAAAATTTTATAAAAATAATAATTAAAAATCAAAAAAAATCAAAACCCTATATATTGTATATACCTATATATAGTACATACTATGCATATAGCCTATTTTCATTTCAGAAAAATTATTAAAAATCACCAAAAAATAGAAACAAATAAAATAAAAATAGTTTGTGTTTTGAGTTTTTGCAAAATCGGGCGCTAGCTACCTTAATTTTGAGCTTCAAGATCCTGCCACGTGGCCCATCCTCATTGGGTCCTGGGGATGTTGACCGCCCGGTCAACTACCCCCCCCCCCCCCAGGACCACTTCCCACGGGTTCGAGCTCCGGATCCGATTTCTCCAATTACTACCCGCTCGACCCGATCACCACTCCGCCTAACCCCGGGTTCTAATCCGAGATTTTTCGATCATGATCCACGCCCGGGGAGGTTTTTGGGGATCCGCGCGCTACGCTGCTCGCCCCGACCTCTGTTAACCGGACCCCTAGCCATATAAAGCTGGAGCTCCGCCACTCGATTTGAGCATCTTTGGTCATTCGCCTCCTTCCCTGTGAGCTCCAGAGAGACCGCGAGAGTGACAGCGAGCGATTCCACCTGTTGCAGCGAGGAGAGGAGGAGGATTCCACTGATCCGGCGACGTAGCCGCCGCAGCTCCGCCACCTGAGCGAGCTTCGAGCCTCGGGCCGAGACGACCCTCGAGGCGACGACCAGGAGCTCCAACAGCTCTTTCCCAGTCTCACCGTTCATCCAGGTAGCCATTTAGCTTCGCTATTTCCTTCGATTTCCGTTTTCGCCCAATTTACGCCGCCGCCGTACTTTTCCGATTCACCCCGGTTCCGACCACCATTCGATCATCGGACCCGACCTCCACGTTCGCCTCCCTCCGACGCACCTTCTGCACCCACTCACTCAACCCAGCTCGCACAGGAGCTGGGAACCGGGCTCCTCCGTCCACCACCTTCGCCGGAGCCCGCCACCCCGACGCACCAGCCATCGTTGCTTCGCCTAACCGGGTCGAGGCAGTTTGCCCTTGACCCGCGAGTCTTCTGAGCCATTTTGCAGAACCTACCGAGCCCATCTGAGGGCTTGGTCATTCAGGCCAGGAGCTCGAGCTCCGCCGACCTCGTCCGAGCTCATCGGAGCTCGGGCCGGTCATCGGAGCATCGCAGTAGACGCGGGAGCGCTCCAGCTTTCTTCTCCGACCATCAGAGCGCTCCAAGGAGGAGGCCAGCGCCCGCACGAGCCCGGCGAAGCTCGCCAGGGACCAGTTCTTCCAGCATCCTCCAGCGTCATTGGATCAGTCTCCAGCTCCAGACGCCATCTCCACCGTTGGTTCCTGGAGCGCCCTTTGACGTCAGATCTGAGGAGTTCGATCCGGACCGTCAGATCCACACGTGTCCTGGCCTCGACCGTTGGATCAGCCAGAGCAGTCCCAGTGCTGGAGAGCCGCCCCC
The DNA here is from genome assembly GCA_037367405.1 of Ottelia alismoides. Taxonomy (NCBI): domain Eukaryota; kingdom Viridiplantae; phylum Streptophyta; class Magnoliopsida; order Alismatales; family Hydrocharitaceae; genus Ottelia; species Ottelia alismoides. Next base: position 298,662 of record JAZKJV010005562.1, on the reverse strand, counting down.
ATCTGGACCGTCAGATCTACACGTGGCAGTCATCCAGCCGCTCCGGTTAATAAAGGGTAATTTACCCTTAGGCCCTTATCTTTGCTTTATTTCGTATTAGTCCTGTAAATAGTTAAGTCAGTTGTTTAGTTTTAGGTTTATTTGCATAGAGGACCCTGAGCTTCATGTTATTTGCATTTATACCCTTGCCTGTTGTGGACACGTGCTTCGCCACGTGATATTTTGGGTTATTTGCAGCATATGCCCTTGTAGTTCTGGTTGTTATGAAATGAATGAAAGTTTTTAGATATTTGCACTTATACCCATGTGCGTGATTGATTTACACATGTGCCATATTTCTTGGGTAATTTGCAAGTGAGGCCCCTGGACTTTTGGTACGTGTTACCAATAAGCCCTCGGGACTTATTTTTGTTACATTTAGGTCCCTGAGTGCCCCAGGCACGCGCTTGGCACATGTTTTGCTGGGTATTTTGCACCAGGACCCCCAGAACTTTGGGTATTTGCACTTTGGTCCCTGTGCACAGTGCCCTATCTTTATTTTTGAATAAAATATCAAATCACCTCCAAATCCAACGACAATTTGACACATGGCTCCTGCCATGGTGTAGGATTTTTGATTTCATTTGATATTTTTAAAAATTCGAAAACAATCAGTTTTGCTACTGTCTAACTTTAAAAATCACAAAAAAATATTAAATAGTGTCCAAAAATTACAAAAAAAAAATTGTCCACTGTTTGTTTTGCTTCATTTGATTTTCTAGCCAATTTTGGCTATTTTTCACCACTGAAAACCACTAAAAACTTAAAAACACTCAAAAACCCATAAAAATTCTAGTAAAAAAATTAAAAACCCAAAAATAATAAAATTGGTACCTAAATTTTCCTTGTTTTATCATCTTTACAGGAAAATTACCTCCAGGCCATTTTAAGGCCCTTAGATATTTTATCTAGGGCTTTTTGGCTCGGCTGGACAGTACCCACTGTTTGCTTCACTGTTTGATTTTTAGAAAATAAAATAAACATCAGAAAATTCTCAAAAATTCACCAAAAACACTACAAAATATAAAATACAAAAAAATATTTTTACTCCAATTTTTGATTGATTTTTGATGCTTTGAATAAATTGTTGAATTGTGTGCTTGGTTGTTTTTATCATTTTCTTAATAAACCTAAAAATCCAAAAAAATATAAAACAAATTTAAAACCACTAAAAAGATTTTCTCTCTTTATTTTGACTACTTCGTAGGCCTCTCGGCCAATCCGTGCTCCTTGAGTTCGACCCTGGGTGCTATACCAGGGTAATCACATAGCAGGACCGCTATTCGTGCTTGATTGATTTTTGATTTATTTAGTGGTTCGATTTTTTTCTTGATCGACACATCGTCTGAGTGACCGAGGTCGCAACGACCACTTCTGTACCTTTACCTTAGTCGCTCGGTCATTTTTTGTGTCATCAGAGTCTCTCTTGAATAATTGATTTATTTGTGAAAGAAAAGTGGTTAAAGAAGAAAGATCAAGACAAGAGTCATCTAGATCTTTGAATTGGGCAAAGCTATTGAGTCCAACGAAAAGCCTGTAAGGTCCAAGCTCACTTCTTGGATATCATCTCATATTATTGAAGAGGCCGGAATCAAGATTTGATGTTGGTGTTATCAAAATCTGAACAAATCCATCCCTGACGTGACATCTTGGGAGACGAGAAATGGTGATGAAGGAGTATATGAAGAATTCAGTAGGGTTTGAGAAGAGAAGGCTCAAAATGAGCAAGGAAGAAATAGAAATGAGAAAAGAGGTGTAAGATAAAAAGGCACAAAGGCTTGATGTTTTTTATCGTGACGTGTTTTACACTAATCAGACGAACCACGAAATAGGGGTAGATTCACCAACTCAATACAATGATATGTAAGAGTTTATCCATTATCTTTCCAATTTTATTGGTTGTATCAAACAATATTGTCAAATTTAGTCCTTAGCGGCTAATCCTATAGGAGAGTGAGTACTAACCCAACAATTGTCGTGTACTTTCCACTTCCTTTATAATCAATAGCATGTAGTTTTTAAATATCTTTGTTATCAGATATGGACCACTAATCAGCTAGAGAAGTAGAGGAGGAAGCTCAAAGGAAAAACCAATACTTCGAAACCAAGTTCGCAAGCAGACACGGCCCTACTTGGACATAGAACAATGAGACAGACACCCCCGTGAAGGTATGGCCCAAGCTCAATTCTTTTGACTAGGTATATAAGTAGACAACCCCTACTCACCCATATATGATAGAAACACCAATACTTTGTGAATCTAGATAATAGACAAGGAAGTACACAGGCTGGGATTTGGGCTCTATTCCTTGTGGATTGTGCCTCACTCTGTAAGGAAAGTACTTGAATACAATGATGGAGTTGTGAGCTCAATTCAATGAAGTTTAATAAATCAGTTTTATTTAGGTCAAGATTTTCTTAGCAATCCTTTTTTTTAATTTCTTATTTTTCACCTTTTTGAGTGTTTTCATGCAAGAGGCCTAACGGTTTTATCAGTTCTTTGCTTGGCCTATGTGAGCAAAATCAAATGTAGAAGACGAAAAAGCAATGCAAGTTCGAAAACAATGATGTGATGCTCAATAAGAAGACTTACAATGATTCCCATCTCTCTCCAAGTAGGATGCAATACAAAAGTTTTAAATCCACACTATATGTTATGCAATGAGGAAATAATCCTAAGACATGAGATTCTATTATCGTGAAGAACTTGTTCAATTTGACTAGATCCAAGATTGAAACTATAGGCATATAAATGATATTAGGGCTTTGGACCTAATTTAATCGAACAACCACTTCTATAATCTAAGGGATCATACCACAAGAAGTAAAATAAAATAAGGTAGAAAACACAAATCATGGAAAACAAATAGAAACAAGGGGGAAAATATTGAGGAATAAAGTTTGAGGATGATGAAAATGTGAAAAATCTAATCAAGTCCCCCAGATGAACAATCATCAGATGAATTGGACTTGTGAGAGTTAGATGTTCAACTTTGGGTCATGTATTATTACAAATTAATGAATGAATCTTTCTCTCACTAAAATGAAACTAATTCTATGTTAAGGCAATCATGCTCGACTTCTTGTATCCTATATTATTCTCTCCTACTGGTGGATAAAGAATCAACGATCTCTGCAGCTCTTGGGTGCATAGAATCTCTAAGGAATTCCTCCCTCGATAAGCGGACCCTCATTGCATATTCAAACAAGAAGATGGTCAGATACTCATATAAAAATAGTATAAAGAGAGAAATAAACAATAATGTGAACAATGGTGAAACAAGCTAAGCAATCTACTCTATGATCTACAAATCGATGATCCTTGGTAACGATGCCATTTGATGAATGCAAACAAGCGAGATACCAAATGTTTGATCTTGGAGGGCTTGTGGTGTCTAACAAGTCGGATCTGATAATTGATGTATCAGTACCTCTCTCGGCTATCAGTACTCAATTCGAGTGTGTCAATCAATATTTAACCCATAAATTAGATAAAGCGGTATAAAGAGGTGAGCTAGAATTTATTATACCTTACAAAAATGTATAGATGACAATTAGTAAGGGTCCAACCACAAAGGAGCACATGAGATATAGCAACAAAAATGAATAGACAACTTAAGAATTTTTATATTTTTTATTTTAAATATTTCATGGATATTAATTTATATATTTTTATGTGTCTTAATTTTTCAAATTTTTTATTTTAATTTATGAAATAAAATATATGATAATAAATATATATACATATAGAAAAGGAATAGAAAATAAGTGTTTCTGGAATTTTAAAATATAACAAATAAACTCAAAATTCCAAAAATAAAAAATTTATATACTTTATATATTTTTCTATTTTTTGGTTTTATTTGGATAATATTTGAGAATTTTTGGATTTGTAATAAGAAAATATAAAAATAAAGAAGACAGTAAATAAAGTAACTTAAAACATGCTTAATAAATATCTATCAAATCAGATTGAGTCTAAATTAAATTTTCTTAAATACTAGATAATATGAAGAAAATCCATAAACTTAAACATGTTTTTGTGATTTTCTGTGAATTTTTAGAATTTTTATATATATTTCTATGTTTTTAATTTTTAGGAGTTTTCATAATATTTTATGAAATTATTTAGTCAGAAAATAAAATATAGTTAAATAGTCATATAGTAATTTGTTATGACTTTTTCATAATATTTTTAACTTTTATTTATTTTTAAATAGTAAACATGAGAACATGCAATGTTTTTTTATTTTTTAGAAATAGGAAAATTATTTTAATTGCTATAAAAAATATATGTGATAGCATATGCTTCCAAGTACTTAAATAATTTTCTTATAATTTTTAGATGTAAAATGATATTTTTAATAATTAGGATAAAAATACAAAATTAAATCTATAATACATGGACCTAGTTATAATATTTGACAATATCAGATCTTTTAATAACACGTTAGTCCAAGGGCATACATGAAATTTTTGTACATTTGAATATAATACACACCTATTAGGGATACAAATGCAAATACAGAGAACAATAGGACCAAACATGCAAATTTATCAAAAATATTTCGACTTATTAACAAATTTCATTGACTAAATAATAACACAATTATTGGAGGAGGTCCATGCAAAATTCTTACCCCCTCACATGCACAGACATGTGAGATGATGTGGAATGGACTAAAGTGTAAATATAAATAAGTTGTGGCTTCTTGGTGTAAATACTACAAATAATTTACAACAACAAATGAAAGTTTATAAAGTGAATAATAAACATAAAAAGCGAAGGGGTTGAGTTGCAAAATACCACTCCTAGCACGTTGGCGGATGGCCCAGATTGATTTACTTAAACACGTGGAGCTTCCTCTATGCCTGATGGTGTTTCGGTGATGGAGAGAGGAAGTGAAATCCTTCCCTCAGATCTGATGGTCCTCTCACTTCAAATCGGATGGTGGTTGTGCAATCTGGATCAAGTACTTGATCTAACGGTGTCGAACTCCCCTAGAAGAATAAGGAAGAATAGTTGAGAGCTGAACTTCGACCGAGCCTCATACTTACTCCAGATGGATTCCTTCGCTATTGAGATTCTCTACACTATGCTTGAAGTATTCAACAGCTGGTGGATGCTTCAAAAAGGTCTAGACCGCATCGGAGGAGGTCTGGGAGGTCGGGGGAGAATCAGGCGCTTGGAGTTGCAGGCTGAAGAACTAATTTAACCCTTAAAGGGGATCCTTTTGTGCCTAGACCTACACTAAAAGCTTCAAGGCTCGAGGGCGAGGCTCCCCAATCCACATATGGACAAAAATATGATCTGGAATGGGGATGAAGGTGCTCCGACGATAGGTGAATAAGAAGCATTGATCTCCCCGATCTATGCAAGATCAAGGGTGGATAATGGATTCGGGTGATAGAAGATGGAAGGGAGAAGGTGTGGAGGTGGTCAAATAGTTTAGGAATGGTCAAAAATAGTCGGAACAGAGGTCGGAGCCTAGAGCTCTAGCGAACTATGATTTGGATTTTTTAAGCCGAAATAGATGAAATCAAATGAAATAAAAGGAAGAACTAAGGTATTGCAACTCCAAGGAATTTAAAAGCAAAGAAATAAGAATCTCACCTACCCGGAGAGACTGGGAGCAGAACCACCAAGAGATAGCTTCGACGATGGTTGAGTCACCTCCTCTTCCCTTCCTGCGTGCCGCCAATCAGGAGACTCCACTTCCTATCACAAAGGGCAACCTCCAGCATTGATTTTTGGGAAGACAATATGGATTGGAAGGATTAAATTTAAAAAATGGTGGAGGAGACATTATATACAAAATTTCCTGAGGAGTCATTTTCACCTAGGATTTTTGGTTGAATCGAGGGTTGACTGGCACCAAATCTTGATCCATGTGAAATATCAGAGGTAAGTAAAAAATCACAAGAAGGAATCGAGGGAAGAACATATTTGTTTTGATCTAAAAAATTTGGCAAAATGAGGAAAGCGCAATGAACGGACCGATCTAAGAGGTGGGCGGGGAGTAGACCTAGGTCAACCAGGACCGACTCCTTGTTGATCCAGGTCGGCCACAAGAAGACAAACCAGAAATAAAAATAAAAGAAAAGGAAAATTAAATAGAAAATTATTTTACTAAATAAAACTTAAAACAAGAATGTTATTTATTATTTTATGTACTATTTATAGGTGATTTTTATTTATTTGTCGACATATTTATTATTTATTGATTTTTACAAGTGTGTTTACAAGTATAAATACATATGCATTAGTTATTTGATTTTTATTTTGTATTTTAGATTTTATTATTATATGTACATAATTTAAATATTTATAATATATAAACAAATACATATTTACATATTTTTATTTATTTTTTGATTTTATATATTACACTTTAATAATATACGTATGTATAATATATGTATAATATGCCTATATAGTTTATTACATTATTTCTTTTAATGAAATTTTAATGTTTTTTATATTTTTAGTATATTTCCAATAATATTTACAAGTATTTAAAAATATAAAAAGAGTAAAAATATAAAGAATGAATCAAATACCTAAATTGTATATGTATATAATGCATTGGGACCCAAAAAGCCAACTTTATATCTTAACTCTAATTTTAATAAAATCATATTCATTAGATAGATAATTTAATTTAGAATGCAATAAAAGTGAGTTTAGTCAGTTTTGAGTTCAGATGGAGAAGATATGGATCTGTGAAGTTTTGTTTATAGCTTTTTTATATGTGTATCCCAATTGCACGGTGTGTTATTTTTGTAAAATTATTTTTGTAATTTTATACATATTTTTATGTACATATTTTTTATTGAAAATATATTTGTTTGAGGTATGTAAGAGTGTGTATAGATTAGTGTAAGTTTTCCTATATATGCAGTATGTTGAGTATCTAGGGTTTCTAGTTATTTGTGTTTTTCTCTGTATTTATTTACCCCTCGTCTTCCCTTACTTTATTCCTTATAGACCAAGTCAATATTGACGTAGTCTTGGGGTTTAGAGTGATTTGGTGTTGGGGTTTAGGTTCAATCAGTATTTACAATACCTCCTTTATTTTTCTTTTCTTTTATTTTTTCTCAAGAAAACAATCATTCTCATTGATTCAGCATGTCTAAAAAGAGGTTACATAGAAAAAGATAGGAGACAGGCAACAAGCTGTGCCCAATCCCTTTGGATGGCAAATCCAATTCTTCGGAACACAACATTCATAGATTTGGAATCATAACATTGCTATGCATAATTTTTTGGACCCTCTTGAGGAGTTCAACAACTTCACTATTTATTTATTCATTTACTTTGTATTTAAATGCAAGTATTTATGCACTATTCACTTACAACAGTTAGGGATTTAATTTGTGCAAGCTATATAATTATTTATTTATTTACATGTATTTGACTATGGTTTTAAAGATAAAATATAGGAATAAAGGTGCATGAATGGGTACTCATCAATCACATATTCATTAAGTGCCCTACTTGAGTTGTTTAGAACTATTTTTTTGTTATACATGTTTAGTTACTGCATTTTGTCTTTCCTTCTATAATATTTTATTTATAAATTATTATTATATTCGTACTAGATCATTTGACTCACAAAGTACCTCTGTTGAAAATCAAACATAGAGTCTTGAGCAGGAGAACGAGGCTTAGAGTATTTGGCAGTGTAATTGAGAACCATTTCTGATGTTGTTACCTAGTTGAGCAGTTTACTTTCATTGTCTTTCCTTTTCCTCTATCGTCGATGTATAATAAAAATTTAGATTATTCCTGCTATCTTTTGTTGTTGACATTTTCTATCTGAATGGAAATTTTCATTTTGTTATATTTTGTATGAAAGGTTTATCATGCATGTTGTTTATGACTGTTATTGGGTACTTGTTGTGAATGAGTGTTGAGATTTGCTCCCGTCGTGGTAGGGTGTTGCACCTATAGTCCCTCCCCCAACCAAATCCCCTCACCCATAGCCCACGTACACTTGATTTCCATCACTTCACTTTTAGTTTTAAAAATTCCTCCACGAGTTTGATCTTGGACCATAACCAAGTAAAAATAAAAAATATGATTTGATTCACCTAAATACTTTATTATAACAAATTGATATAAAAAATAAGGTAAAAATGTGCTTGTTATATGGTCAACAATGACATGTAAATTTAAACTCTTTCAAAAGAATGATGACTTTGGAATTGTTCCCTAAACATGTTATTAATAGAACTCGGAAATGTGAGATATGTGAACAAGCTAAAAAGTAGAAATCCATTCCCAGCCGTTTCTAGGATACAGCTTGTTCACATATATATATGTCAATTTGATGGTGTAATTACCAGAGTTAGTACGAAATACTTCATAATTTTCATAGATGATTACAGTAGATACCGCTTTATTTATTTAATGAAGACTAAGGACGAAACCTTAGATAAATTTCTTATATCTAAGAATGGGGCTAAGACATAAATGGGCAAAGTGCCTAAACTCATTAGGTATATGGGTGATCAATATACTTCTAACACGTTTGATGAGTAATGAAAATATTTTGATATTGTTCATGAAGCTATAATACCATGTCCATCACAATCAAATGGGATAGTAAAATAAATAAATAGTTACTTAATATACATGATCAACACACTCCTAGAAAGTTTTTGACAACATGTATCTAAGGAAAGTTCTTAAATACTATTTTCCATAATTTAACTAGGGCTCCCATAAATAATAAGGAACATTGTCCATTCCGATCATTAAGATGTTGGAAACTGAGCTTAAAGTCTAGGGTTGTCTCGCTGATATTTTAGTCTCAGAACACAAAGGAAAGAAGCTAGGCCTTAAAACTATCGATGACATCTTTTTAGGCATACATGTTATAGATAATTAGGTCCCAAATATTTGGCATAGATGTTAAAATGATCGTTGAACTTTGTAATACTTCCTTTCTTGGGATGTCATCCCTGTGAAAACTAGAATTTCTACTGACCAATGATGTAGCTTTCCCTCAAGTCTATCCTACACCAAGTAGAGAAGATATAATTGTGGAGGATGAAATCCATTATGGACTTAACAAACCATTAGAAGAGGTTGAGCCTAGGAGGAGTAATTAATCATGGATTTCTAAGGATCTTGGTAGTGACTTTGTTGTTTATCGTATTTAGAATGATATGTTAGTTATAAGGAAGTCAGGGCTTCATCTGAAACTAAACAATGGAAGGAGGTTGGTTTATTTCTCAAGCTCACTTTGTTGAAAAGGTGCTAGAGAAATTTGAATATAAAGATAATAAAGCTATAAGCAATCATTTTGATTCATCAAAGTATATTATACAAGAAGAAGAGATGAGTTCATGAATCCCAACTCTGGTACTCACATCTTATAGGAAGCTTAATGTATCTTTCAAATTGCATAAGACCTAACCATTCATTCTCGATGGCTAAATTGAGTAGATAAGTATTGTCTTGATTGTATCCATTGGGAGGCTCTAAATTGAGTACTAAGATACTTGAGGCATCTATCTGTGTGAGAAGGATATGGTGATGCAAATTGAATAGGGGAAACAAAGGAGTCTATGAAAATAACAGTGTTACTGAGTATGTATTCATCCTTGGAGGCAATGCAGTCTCCTAAAAGATCTATGAAATAAACTCTCCTTATTCGAACTACCTTTAAGGATGAGTTATGTGCTTCAGACACAATTGGAATTGAAGCTAAATGTATAGGAGAACTTCTTTCTAAAATTCTCAAGGTCGCCAAGTTAGTTTCTACAATCTCGGTGCATTTGACAATATGATCACAACTGTCATACACATTCAAATTCGATTTAAGGCACTAAGAGATCTATTATCTTGAGATGTGATGGTTGTGGACTTCATTGGATCTAAAGATAACAATGTTGATCCACTTACTAAGGGATTTAATAGATCTTTGATCATATAGACAAGGCTCGGGATGTGCCTGGAACCATTGCGTGATAGAAACCCGACCTATTTGAGTAAAGATCCCACAAAGTATGTCAATGTGGTAATAACAAGCCATTTATAGAATCGTTTAGCACCATTGTTTCTTGCTTATGCACGAGTGTTTAATCTCTGGAAGCATGCCATTGAGTTGAAACAAAGGAAGAGTATGGGCTCTAAGTGGATTCAAGATTTATGGCAAGATGCTTGCAGTGCATCTACAAAAATGTCACACATGTGAGCGTTATTATGGGCTGAAGTTAAAGGAAGAGAGTGTTCCTTGGACATACTCATGAAACATGATAAGGATGTGTAGCCTTTAAAAGCACCAACCTTAAAGATGGTTACCGAGAATAACATTTTGTTTTTACTATGAATACATCTATACTAATATATGAAGTTCAAGGCATAGTTTGCTTCATATTTGTGGGGTGAAAATAGTGAACTCAAGTAAAGGTTCAAATGAAAGGTGTCTTTATTGAAAGTAAAGTATATTAGCTAGAAGATGCTTCTCCATTCAGGTTGAGTTTTTCAAATAGTGAATTTCTAGGGGCCTGATGTAACTAAGGTGCACTAGCATCAACTGTGATGCTAATTTGATGATTTGCGGTTTCTATTTTTAAGCATAGATAAATTAGGGGGTAAAACGATAGTGACATATTGGTTGGCTCTAATATTTTGATGGGTTTATATATGAGTTTCCCTCCTAAAATCTTGAAGCAAAAAGAGAAAAAGGGATTGGAGGGGCTATACATATGCACATACTTCCATTCTTGAGCTCAGAAGAGTCAATTCGAATCTTGAATGTCGATAATGTTGCTATGGATACGTTGAATAAATTAATCTCTATGATTAATTTGAAACCTAAAGTGTGGAATCATGATGATGAGATGCTTTGGAGTCCCAACCATTTTTAGGGATCCTGCTTAATTGAGAGTTATGGATCTAAGGAGACGTGTTCCTTAGCCATTCTCCCCATATTGCATTATTGCCGCAGGTGTGACTTGGGTCGTCAGGTGTTCCTTGTTTTTGTTCTGTCTAACCACAGAACAGTTTCCTCTCCCTATGTTGTTTGTTTTCTAAGATGCTTTCAACAATGATCAACATCGGAGGGTGTTGACTGCGACTCTGATACTATCATATCTTGGGAGCGAATCATCAGACCCAACACATAAGTAAAGTAGGGGTGATATCTTCTCCAAAAAAAATTCCGTATATATGCTTCGGTGAACTATAATCATGGCTCTTTTTCCATTTGCTTGTTAAAAATTGCAGGTCATTCATTTTCATGCTCTTTGTGGATCTTGTCCATCGCCATATCTAATATTAAAATATCAGTTTTTCCGTTAGTGGATAGTCTAATGTTTATTAACAAATGCATTTAAAATATTAGATGGATGTTGAAGTATCTAATCATGTTTATCGCAATTGTTTATAATCCTAAAATTTTGGATAAGCATGGCTCATAGGCATTGGAAGTATTGTAGAGAAATTCCATTCAAATTCTTGAAAAGCTCTTTGCATTTCTAATAAAAAGAGTTGCAAAATTCGCATTAAAAATAGATCAATTCTTGCATGTATCATATTTGATGGCTTTGCAAATTCCTCGAACTCACACGCCTCCAAGTAGAGATGAAAACGGTCGGATACTGATACAAATATAGGTGTTATCATACCTTCATCTTTTTTAAAATTCGGATATGAATACGAATATAAATATCACACGAATGTGTAAAATGTAAAACCATATCCTCAAAATATGAATACGAGTGCAAAATAGGTATTGATAATTTGGTTATGGATATTTGAGAAAAAATATGAATTAAAATACGAATATTATACATGTCCAAATTTACTTAAAAGATATGAGCATTTTAGGAATTTTCAGTGTATAAAAAGTATGTTAAATATTTAAAGGGTAAAATAGGGTTGTCCCTTGTTGGGTCCCCCATCCCATTTTTTCTATTTTTTATTTTTTTAAAAATGAATCTGTGAGTTTTCATCATTAGATTCCTATATTATATCATTCAAGTTTCATGCGAAATAAATACTCCTACGACCTTCATCCAGACAGCCATTTTTTAACAGTCGTAGACTTGTTAAAATCGACTCCTGAATGGAGCAAGGAGTCTCTATTTCGCACAAAACTTGAATGACATAATATAAGGATATAGTTATGAAAATCTACATAAGCATTTTTCAAAAAAAAATAAAAAAATAGAAAAAATGGGATGGGGGAATAAAGTTAGCTCCCTGTAGTGGGCAGCCCCATTTTACCCGCTTTTTAATAATGAATATGTTCATAAAAATAAGTAAATAATAAATAATATATAAAGATATAACTAAATAATAAAGGAAAACTTACCAAACTTACATCATTGTATACCATGTAAGTATTGGTGTCATCCATAATTTGAACATTGGTATTCGTATTTTTATTTATATCCATGTTTGTATCCTTCAAAAAACTAGTATTCATATTCGTATCATCAAAATTTTGAACATTGTATCACATTCTTATTCGTCAAAATTGATGATATTAAATTGTAATCGGCGAATGTTAACATTTACATTCATATTCTCATTCGTATTCACCAGATATGAGAAAATAGCATCCATATCCTCTGTTTGATGCAAATATGAACGGATACAAAAATATCTATATTCGTTTTATCCCGATCCATATGTCAGTTATTAAACTTGTTCTTTCTATGTTACTCAGTGAATTTTAAAGCATATATGACAACAGTGAAGGAGATCGTTATCGTCAACGTCCAAATCTCCGCTCATCCGCAAACAAAAATAGCAAATGAGAGAGAGAGAGAGAGAGAGAGAGAGAGAGAGAGAGAGATTGGAGGATCTGGTCCAAGCTAAGGAGTTTTCCTTGGGAAGAATCGTTTCTGTGAATGTAATCTAAGATCGAGTGGTGTAGAACCAGAGCAAAGACTTCTGCTCATCATGTTTGGAAAGGTCTATTTCCTGCTGCCCTCTCTCCGTCTTCAATTCAGCTCTCTCTTCTTTCATGTTTCATCCGTTTCGGTCCACTTGATTCAAGATTAGTAACATGGAGCGATCATCCCTATTTATATAGTGACTAATTCGACCTCATCATCGAATAAGATATCCTATGAAATTTTACTTATCAAATGTAGATTGTCATTTTACAATACAAACATGTTTACCTTGAAAGATCATGGGGTGGTTTGACTTGTCACAGATGGAAGCTGAATTTGAAGAAAAGTGGTTCATCCCTGCAGCACTCATTTTGTCATTTTCCCTTATTTGCACCAAGATTCAACTTTCTTAAATATAATTAATTTGTTTTTGAAGTAAGTTATATTTCCATTAATTAAAAAAAATTCAAGTACCTTGATGTCATGAATATTTCTTCACCTATATCAAGGACGACATCATACCAGGCTTATTTGTGAAGCTTAGTGATTGTCGGGTTCCCTTATTATAGCATTGGACATGAACAATGCTTATACTTGATGTTTTGTTGTCCTGCTAATGCATAATTTGACCATTTGTTGGCTGCCACTTCTTCAGTATACAACATCACTTCGTTTATGGATGATCACCCTGGAGGCGACGAAGTTATGATATCATCAACTGGTAACTGATAACCACCCCCAGCCGTTCTTCCTAATGTCACAAACATTGCGTGATAGTTAAGCTGCTCTTGTTTCCAGGCAAAGACGCAGCCATGGATTTCGAAGATGCAGGGCACAGCAAGTTGGCCAGAGACATGTTGGACAAGTTTTACATAGTCGGTCACAGTCCCAGCAGATCAAGTTTGTGTTGCTCCAACGGTGGAGAGTAGCATCGAGCAAGGCACGAGTTTGTTCACGAGGATCCTCCAGCTGCTTTTGCCTCTCTTGATATTAGGTCTCGCTTTCACTATCCAGCAATATGCTAAGGCGGACTAGCTTCATACCAACTGCCCAGAGGTCTGTCCAGAGGGACTAATTTTTGGTATTTCATTCTCATGTATCTTCCATAATCTGCACCACAGAGGCTTTTGTACAAGTAAAATTTAACTGCAGCAAGATTGCCCAGAAAAGGGTAGTGATTGATAGTTCAAACTTGTTTTCTGAAGACTGAAGATCTGTGCCACCGACCCATTGTCACGACTGGATGCGTGACAGAGCAAGAGAACTCATGCAAACTGGTCTAAGAATATTTCCAAGACCTTTTTTCTGAAGGAAAATTCTAAAACTATCTTAATAAAGCAAAACAATTAGAATCCACTAAAAAGAAAGAGGCATGCCCCCACAGCTTAGCTTTGTTCTGAATTTGATTGCTCAAATTGCAACAGGGCGCTGCGAGCACCACAAAGGAACAAAAATCTTAAAACCGCAACTCTTAGACTACTCAATATATTATTACTGCTAAGCGCAATGTAAGCAAAACATGTTTCTCGAACAAGCAAACAGGCCAAAGAATACTCTGGACGCTCAAAAAGATAATAGCATCCTCTGAAACTTATCTTGGATAAACAGGCTATTAGCCTGACTATTGCCAAGTAAAACTATTTGCGTCCATTAAGTATACCATGCCAGAATTACTGCCAACAAAATGCATTGTTAAGTACAATAGACAACAATCTATAGGCTTAATCATAGCCTGAGGTCACTAATATATGCTACCAATCCATTTTTTTATCGCCACGATGCAGCTGTTGTTGAATACAACTGTGGGCGCCATAGTTATCTTCAACGGGGACACATAAGTATGCGGAGCAATGAGGGATGATGACAGTCATAAATTAGCGGAGCAATGGGAAAAGTTCAAAGATCTTTATACTTTGTTATGCAGGGTAGCCACCAGGTTATGAGCATCATCTAGAAGCTTCCAGACATCCAGGTGCCCTGTCATGTTGTTACACTCCTTGACTATCTCATCCATGCTGCTATACTTCTCGATGATCAGTTTCCTCTTCTGGAGGATGCAAGCTGCTATAGCATATAGAAGCAAGTCGTTTGTTGGGGGAGCTTTTAAACGTATCCTTCCACATGTAAATCTTCCAATACCAGCACGGATTGCAGCCTGGTCTGCCCACATAACTTCCCATAGGCACAAAGTCTGCTCAAAGTTGAGCTCCCTCCTAAACAACACCACTACCATTCTGTATACAAAGAAGCAGTCTTCAGCTTGGAGCTTCTCCAGGTGCCTAAATAAGTGGGTGTCTCTGGACTTGATGATCTTGGATACCAAATTTAGCTGCCTCCTGATGCCTGCTTCATCAAGCCGGAAATTATGGCGAGCCTTCCTCATAAACCCAACAAAACACCAGAATGCCTCATCATTGTCCTCAATTACCGCAATTATCGGAGAGAGCAGGTCACTCATCCCCTGGCAATATCCAATCTCTTGATCATAGACTGCATATGCTTCAAGAATTTCAACCAGACGAGTCGCATGATATATCATTCTTGGCTCCAAGTGTTCATAATCTTTCAACCCAGCAGCTTCTGCACGATTGTATGCGTCCACAATGGAAACCCCCTTCTTCTGAGGCATGCACTCTGCATCTGCACGGAGAGCATCCAAGCGAATTATGCGTTGCCATTTGGCGAAATCCTCTTCTGTGCAGCAGATTTTCGACGGATACCCTTCCAAAGAATCTCTTCCAGCAAAAGGTAGTTCAGTGTCCTCATTATCTATAGAGGTCGACGAAAAATGTACAAAATCATGTTCTTCATCTGAAGATTCCCCATCAGTTTCTTCTAAATATTGCCTGGCAAGACTTGCACTACTGCACGGTGGATGCATGATACTCTCACGATGGGAATCTTCAATGCTGAGGGAGTTCTGATTGCTATAAGCATCTTGAAAATATGGTGATTCATGACTGTCAATAAAGTTAGGAGTCCCTTGATCATCTCCATCACTTGCTTCATCACTAGCCCTAAAGTTGTCATTTCCATGCATAAAAAGTTGATGACATAGCACTCTCAGCTTTGTATATTCCTTCCTGCATATCAAAATAGAATTTACAGTTCCCACATTATGAATGGTTAACATGTTAATATAACAGTTAAAAGCATTCTGATTGACCGACAGTCAATCCAGGCCTTCTACTGGGATTATGGGTATATGCCATCATTCAAATATATGTACTAATGGACTGCCATCTTAAAGATCAAAGAAGGCAATGTCTCTTTACAAATTGAATGCTCTCGGATGTTTATGTAGCTAATGATGAAATGGGAGATTGGGAGTTTCTACTGAACACGAGTTGAATACAAACCCAAACGCAGATCCCATTATGGACTGAGATCTTCCAGGTGCTTGATGGATTCATGATGGTCAACGTAATCTCAGATCAATCAAGTATTCAAAGGTCAGAGCATATATTCAGTAAGAAATCACAATTTACACATAACGAAGATTATATTTCAAATATGTGAAATAGAAGGAAAGTAAACTATGATCTTTAATGAGTTGAAATTTATAAACCCCAGAAATGAACTATCCTGATTCGGAATAACTCGGTATCTTTTGCAATCCATATTTACAATTAGGTTATACAAATCCTCAAAGCAAACACTAATGCATGTCCGCATTTTTTCACAATGCCCAGATATCTCACGGATATTGATAATTAAGTAACTATTAAAGGCATGCTATATATATTATATATATGAAATTTTGAATGACGGTGCCACTTCTTGACGAACAAGAAACGATAAACCAGGAAATGTACCTTTTCCGAGCTTTGATGGCATTTCGATCAGCTGCAGAGCTATTCAAGTCATATCTGCATAAACAAATGAACTAAGAAGATATTACAATTGAACAGTGTCAATCCAAATAATGGTGAGCGTCATGAATAATATTAAAATTATCCAGAAACAAATAGGCACATCCGAACAGCGACCAAGCGGTTTCCCACTTTATGTGGAGTTAGCTACACAGATATGTTGCTTCCAAACAAATAATTTGGGCCATGGCCCATACCCAGTTTTAGAAGTTTTGAGGCTGGTTATTACTGAAATGGGGTTTTTTTGACATGCATCCCTTTTCTTTAATAAAAAATTGCACTAAAACGTGTTTAGGGGACTTAGATGAAGAAAGGCTAATCAATGTCAAAAAGGTTGGTTTCAGGCCCACATTTATTAGAGGACTTGCTTTTCACCATGGGAAATTGCACAGATCAAATATTCTCATACCCTAAATAACTTCGAAATTTTTTTAGTGCTCCCCATCCTTTCTAGCGAGATTCTTCTAGTTCCCTGCACCTTAATGGGGACATTAGATGCACTTCTTTGCATATGACGCCCAAATAACTTTAAACGACTTTCCCTCATGTTATCGTCTATTGGTGTCGATCTACTTTTTGTCCTAGACAATCTAACAAATGTTCAAAAAAAATCATTCATGAAATGACATGTAAATATAATTGCTTGATATTCAATACAAATATTAGATAGTTGATTTTTTTTAGTATGATAAAGAAATAGTAAACTTCAAAATATTTCTTGTGAACTACAAAATGTGTAGTGTAAGAACTTTCCCCCGTGTTTCGATTAGACACTAATTATATAATATATCTAAATAGAAAGGAAAGACTAACAGACAGCAGACCTGCAACGATGTGAAGTGGATAATTGTTTGTGGTCTTGGAATCAAGTTTGCTTTTAATAAGGACGTGTAGCAATGTGGTTTTAACCCCATATTTATTCAAATTGATTGACAATACGCAAAACAAATCACTGGAGCCTGTGTATTTTGAGGAACCTTCATTGAGAGTTGATAAAGTTCATAATATGAAAACACGCTTGAGGTCAAGGGGATGTCAAAATGACTAGTTTGGTCAAATAACTTTGCTTCACAAGATAATAATTCGAAACTACAATCACGATAAGGCAATGAATAAATCAATATAAACCAAGTATTAACATCAGAAACACTTTTCTGCCTGATAGGATATACTATATAACTCACAGATTAACTGGATGATTCCCTCGAAGTTCGAATATGCAATGGATATATTCTCCATATTAGCGGCATTATTTTATTTTTCAAGCCTCTTTGTCATGTTACTTTATATTAAATCTTTCTCATGTTAATTATTTTTACTTTCCATTGTGATGTCATTATAGAACACTACTTGTACAAAAAAGATCATTCCATAGATATCTAGAAGAATAAAGAGGAATTCCATACAGCCAGAATTGGGTACACGTACTCTTAAAATGCCCAAATCATCCTTGCTGGAATGCATATTGCTGACAAGCTGCCGTAAACATAAAATCACGCCATTCCAGTATAGCCAGATAACATAGAAATTGAAATGCACATTCCCTCTATGTTTTAGGTATTGCTATATGAGATGATCTTATTTCCAAATAAAAATTCCAATTCCACAAATACACGAGACCATCTTCACTCCATCCATTCATTTTTGGAAAAATGAGATATAAACCTGTTATCAATTTTCCAAATTAGATTATGAGCATAGATACAAGCTTGTTATCAACTTTCCAAATTAGATAATGATCATAGACAATTGGGTTATTATAACTTTATAAGGTTAGACCAGATATCCTTGTAAAACAGTTTCACATTATTCATGTATTAAATACATTTATGGAAGACTTATTAGCTTTCCAAATTAGATAATGAGCATAGAATATAAATTTGTTATCAACTTTCGAAATTAGATAATGAACATAGACTATTGGCTTATTTTAAGGTTATTCTAGATATCCTTGTAAAACAGTTTCACATGATTCATGAATTAAGTAGATTTATTGAAGACGGCATAAGAGGTAGGGTGTTTATTCTCGAGTATCATGGTTTGTGTAACATTTTAGTGATGCTGCTCTCCTCTAAGTTCATATTAGATTTAAAGTAATCAACACATAGAGATATAATTGTGCATCAGTCCAGTAAATGAGCACAAGCATGGCCATTAGAATAAAGCAGTTACATCCAAAAGTATTTTTTTTCATCTTCAAAATAGTGAAACTTAAGGTTTATTACTTTCACGACGTTTGAAAAAAATAAAATTCTTTAAAATATAATAGAATAATTGCAACAACAAACTACCAGAGGAAAATAGTTCCATGTGGTTCATGATGGCATACAGCCACCCTCTTCCATGAAGAAGCAATTGCCTGAATTCAACGTCCAGTTCATCACTCAAGCAAGCATCCAGAACAAATATAAGTTTGAAAAGTACAAAGTGCAAATGGGATACAGGACTTGGATTTGGTTTCACGATCGAAGATCCATGGATCACAGATGTCAATCTTGAGTGAATTTCCCCTCAGTCCGTTTAAGTATAAAGTTGACATTTTCAGTGAAACAAGAAAAATTAGGCAATTCTTTTAGGGTCAACTTCAAGAGGGGTATATTCCCTGAAAAAATTGTCGATTGCATTAGGGATTTCGAGCCAAAGTCTATTTGCAGTCTTCCTTCATACTTCACTTCGACATAGATATTCAGAAATGGGGATTGAGATGATTGTCTAAGAATCCCGCCCACCCAACTTCCATTTCCTATCCACCCTAAATTCTGAATTGTGAGATTGATCCGCTAGGCTCAATGACAAGTTGCTGCACTTTTTTATTATTATTTCTCTAAAACAAGCAATTCAAGGTCTTATAAATAGGGCGTACATACCCTCAACAATCTATCTAGGTGGTGTAGAACTAAACACGTGACAACATATCTTACATTAAATGGATCTTTGATTTTGATTGAAAACTGATCTTTGACAAGATACAAATACCCAATAACTCAACCCTTCATCTGTTTTAGCAATTTCCATGACATTTACTTATTAAGATCACTGCATAATTTTCTTCAAAAAATCATTGTAAAATGACACATCCGGTGCTATCAGACCTCCAGACTCAGTGCATATAAGGTAAGTGTAGTTCTCAATAGCGAAAGCCTTTAAACTTTACTATAACTTAATTTTTCTATGTTTAATTATATAGAGCATGGTTGGAAATCAAAATGGTCCCCAGCTAGTCTCACAAACAGATTTCTATCAGCAAAAAGATTTACATGAATTCCTCAAACCAGAATGCTTTCTTTATAATCAGTGCAAGAAACTTCAATGCATTATCAAGTAATAAAACCAGAATGCTTCTTTCGAATCAGTGCAAGAACTTCAGACAATGTATTATAGAGTAATAAACCAGTGGTTATACCATATACCATGCAGAAATAGGGAGTTTGATTAATTTAAATTTGCCTGCATAATCATGTTACTTCCTATTGTATACTTTCTATGTTTAATTATATAGAGCTTGGCTGAACATCGAAATAGTCCCCAGCTAGTCTCACAAACAGATTTCTATCAGCAAAAAGTTTTACATGAGTTCCTCAAACCAGAATGCTTTCTTTCTAATCAGTGCAATAAACTTCAGATAATTTATTGTTGAGTAATAAACCAGTTCTTATACCATATACCATGCAAAAAATAGGGAGTTCTTTTAATTTAAATTTGCCTGTAAACCATGTTACCTCATATTGAATACTTTGCATACCTAAAATACTCGTATTCCTCTTCTTATATAGCATCTGATTGTTTTTGCTGACACAGTGAATTTTCACAGATCTAAGAAGATTATCACATAAAACATTCCATCAGGTAGCCACTGTTGGTTCCAAAGAACCTGTGGTTCCCCCAATCCTATTTTTCACATCCTTCATGTGATCATTTCATCTAGCACCTAGGATAATAACTGTTCTTTAACAACTAAAGTTTGCTCCCCCATGAACTGCTCTATGCTCACTGGCACATGTTTAGGACCATAATCCAACTGCATACCTTTCAAATGATAGACATCAAGACATGCAGAGTGATGCGTCACTAAATGGAACCCACACTGCCACTAACCCCACTACCAAGTCTCCGCAACAGTTGACAGGTTTCATTCGCTACCATACAATGTATGACTGTTGTAGTTACCCATGAACTGCATTATGCTCACTGGTACTTTTTTAGGACCATTATCAAACTGTGTACCTTTCAAATGATAGACACCAGGCCATTCCAAGTGATGAACAACCACATGGGCCGCAAAACCACCACCGCTAACCCCACTATGGAATCTCTGCAACAGTGGACAGGTTTCATTCGCTACCATACAATGTATGACTGTTGTAGTTACCCATGAACTGCATTATGCTCACTGGTACTTTTTTAGGACCATTATCAAACTGTGTACCTTTCAAATGATAGACACCAGGCCATTCCAAGTGATGAACAACCACATGGGCCGCAAAACCACCACCGCTAACCCCACTATGGAATCTCCGCAACAGTGGACAGGTTTCGTTTGCTATCCATACAATGTCGATAACCAATGTGTCTGTGAAATCAGGTGTTAGATTCCCTTCTAAATAACAGCAGGAAGAATGCCTACAATCATCATTCTCTGTTTCAACACATGGAGATGCAATATAGGGAACATAAGCCGGTAGCTTCCCTGTGTCAGGATTTCCATGTATTCCCATGTCATGAGTTCTCACGGCCCATGCATTTGCCGGGTATATAGGCACTCACTTCAGTTTATAGTCTAGAGGACAATCAAGAGGCTTGGCTCTTTTTATTCTCTATACAAAGATCATTGCATGCAACATCTCCTTCCCAATTTAGACTCAATCATTGTGTGTACCTGCACATAGTTGCACGATAACTTTGATTGGTCTCAGCCTTTTCAAAGCCCCTTTATATAAGCCCGACAATATGTCTCCGTGCTCTAAATTTCTTTTCCAAAAAGTTGTGTGCATGGCATGATCTTTTTTCATGTTGCAAGTAAAATTAAATAGATAAAGAAGCTTGATGTCCCTCGTCTTTGAAGAAGATCCAGTGACCCTATTCCAAATAAGGAATGCTCCAGAAGCAAGAATGGGGCCAAATAAAGCAATTTTCTATAATGGTAGCCGAAGTCTCATCATTGTCAATAAAAGCATTGAGACGGAGGATGTCTGACTTCACAGATGGTACAGCGCACAAAACCACTGGGGAAGTTGATGGTTTTGTATGTATATTAAACACAAGCAGCTCATTATTAATTTATTATTTCCGTTTTCATAGAGGGATCATGCAACAGCAACTCTTTCAATGTGAAGTCTCGTATAGTAAAAGAGCTGGAGCAATTGTGATAAATAAATAAGAAGAGTTTCAATAATGACAAGCCCATAACATAACTTGTGCACAGTGGCAACACAATCATACATCGAACATTATGAAACTGGCAATTTTAGGCCTTCAAAACTTCAAGGATTGCCTAAAAAATAGGTTTCGAATTTGATCAGGACTTACACTCCAAGAAGGAAAGGCCAAACCTCAGCCCTGATTTCGGGGTCAACACCCTGAATAACAAACAGACAGGTTATGAAATAAGTGACAAAAAGGAAACAGCAGATCATACAAAAATGTCAACGTGTTGCAATGAGTATGAAGATGTATGACGAGTCCTACCCCACGACGAACTTTCTTGAGAAATTTCACTCCTCCGTCTCGGAGCTTTCCATCATGAGTAAATAGTCTAACCCATCGGTGACGACTAAGTGCATGCTTTCTTTTCCTCCTTGACCATGATGATTTGAGAGGACTCCTGCGAAATGGTAAAGATTTATAAGTTCATAATACCAAATATTAAGAATCGCTGGTATTTTAGCAGAGACAATGAAAAGTCAATTATCAACAATCACAAGAAAAACAAACTAATGCAAAATACGTATACTGGAACATGCAAACATTTGTGCAACTTTTAACAGGCATGAAGCAAGATTTTTCTTGTATAGTTGTGATATAGTCATTTTGCATTTTATTTGCTAGTCTTACATTTTGTATAAGCTAAGAGTTACTTTGAAAAGTGCAGGGTTATTTGATTACTGTTGCAACTTTATTATTTTTCTCCACAAGTTGTTGAAGGGATGAGCACTGTTTATTCATTGTATGATAGATGGTGTTTGCTGCTGATTGTAATAGAAAAGAACAATACTATGACAGTGTGTCAAGCAATAAAAACAAACTTCTTTAAATTTATGACTTCTTAATAGCTGAAAATGTACAAAAATATATCAAAAAAGAACCGGAACTACACCAAAAGATATTAATGGTGTTTTGATTAAATTTCCTTTCGTTTCTTCTTTACAGTATAAATTTCCAATTATAAATCAAAAGCTATAACTTCCTTGACGTGTATCACACCCACAACTTAACACTTCACTATATGTAAAATTGTTAAGTATCACAATTGAGGTGATTTGTCTCTTTATTATATAGAAAGATTTATCTAATGAGAAGAGATTAACAGATTCCATCTAGGAAGTGTTTTATGAGCTCTTGGAACAGGCTAAGTATATCGAACAAATCAATTGTCCATATGCATCTATTGTGGCATTGTCTAGGGTAATATATGTATTCTATAACTTATGAAAGGATTGCTAGTGCACTGATATCATCGTGATTGGTAAGCCGATCTAAATTAATCATTGCAACAGTTTTTGTCACCCTATACCAAACCCCAAAATTAAGCTTCTCAAAGTTCCCACTGTTTTTCAAAGAACACTAGGTAGCATAATGCAATATACTATCATAGTCAACGAGGTGCCTGATTTAAATTTATATGACTTTGCAAGTTTCCAAAATAAAATACTTTTTACTAAGAGTTAGCAACTAATTTAGTATCAACACCTCCAAACTAGTGCACCCTCGCCTCTCACAAGGGATACAATCCACACTTCCTTATTATATCATGCTCACACGACTACAACAAAAACCAAATCTCACATAGCAAAAGGACCTTATTTACCAGCTTGTGTAAAAAATTTTCAATGCAGTTTACTTTTTCCAAGCTTGTATGGCCAAGCCCTACCACACTTCCTCATAAACCACAACCAATTACCTTCAGAAAGCTTACAGTCATCCAAAACATCTTCAACCATCGGTCCCACTTTTGAATTATCCACACAAGCTCAGGGCCGTCCCTGAGGGTAGTATGCGAGTGCAATGGCCCAGGGCCCATCAACTTTAGGGGGCCATTTTTACATGTGTTCAATCTTTAGTTTAGAAAAAAAAGCATATATATCCTAATGAGGCCTTGTAGAATCAAATTTTTAGTAAACAACTCACCGAAAAGTGAGCCATTGTAGAATCAAATTTTTCAAACAACTCGTTGAAAAATGAGCCCTTATGGAGTCGATTATTCGATGAAACAACTCAACAAAAAATGAGACTTTATAGAATCAAATTTTTTTATTAAACAACTCAATGCTAAAGTCCAAAATTTAATGGAATTATATGAGGGCATATTGTTCATCAAAATTTTGTATAAGGACCCATTTTTTCCTTTTGCCTAGGGCCTACGAAATGTCAGGGACGGCACTGCACAAGCTGCGCTGATTTTAGCCTCCAAGATTCGAATTAACAACACTAGCACCATAGTTTAACAAATCACAATGTCTCCACATTTGGCTTCGATTTCAAAAAAAAAGCACAACTTAAAACACATCGATTACAATTGAAAAGGCGACAACAATCAAGAATAGGTGAGAGGATCAATCACCCATCGGAGCCGCGTCCGGAGGACAACGACGAGACCATGAGTAAAGCCCTGAGCGGGATCCAAGGGGACGAAAGCCTCGCCAGAGAGATTGGAGGGCTCAGATTAGCCACCGTCGAGGACGCGGACGAGTGAGATCTGCGCAGGGCCTTCATCTATCCCCAACCACCACAATAATTCCTAGAGATCGCTTAAATGTGACAACTTTGCTCTCTCCTCGCCTCTCTCTATGCGTCTGCTGCACACATGCACCTCCGGCTGCGGGCACAAGGACATGGTCATCGCCATGAACGTTCCTCACGGCGTCCCTCGAGCTTCCACTGGGCGGGCACCGATCTGGAGCATCTGAGGCTGGGAATCGACCCCGAAAGTGATGCGGGCAAGTGGGTGAACACTGGAAGGAGCAATCTGGGGAGTGATCCGATGGCGGAGGCGGGAGAGAAAGGGAAGGGACTCGAGGGACGGGGGAGGGTGACTTGGGTGGGAGAAGAGGTGCGGAAAACGAGTGAGGAAATGGACAAGATGTGATCTTTTATTTTAATCAGAACGGACGCGCTGACTATTCGAGGGCGTGTAGGATTTGGCTTTTCCGACCAACCTAAACGGAGTTGGAAATTCTCCATTTTGTACAATACTAGGTACATGGTCCGCGCTTCGTTGGGATATGAAAAAAATAGAAATAGTATAAAACTATAATTAAAAGAATTGCATTAGGTCTATTAATAGTTAAAGCAATACAATGCATTTTAAAAATCCATGACATAGATTTTAAAAAAAAGACGTTAACGGAAATGAGTTTAAAAAAATTGGAACCATCAAATTATAAACATATATCATGTTGTATTAGCACGACATAATATCTTTAAGTATGGTTTTATTTCTAACTGTAATCTTTTTCACGTTCTAGCATATTTTTTAAAAACTATAGATATGATTAGAAAGAAAATCGTGAATATACAACTCAGCTCTAATACGATAATTCTTAACGTAACTCATTTCTCTTGATCAACTGTGGCATCATATGAATATTTCATTTATGTTGAATATACACTTGGGAATATAAATGACAAATAAAAATCAAGAGTAATATTTTATTAAAAAATATTTTGAGATAATGATAAAAGTCCGCTTATAGTTAATGTGAAGAATAAAATGGAAAATATTGTCATTTTTTGACAATCATAAGAAAAAAATGAAGAATAAAATTTTTGTATTGTTTATTTACTAAATAATATCATTAGAAGAACGAAAGGAAATAACATGGGTTTTTCTTGGGTTTATAATGTTTTATGTGTTAAAGGTGAAGTAGGGTTAGAAAGGATGGTATTTATATCATGTGAATAGTTGAGATGGTAACTAAATCCATTTACATAACATTAACGGTATAATATAAAAAGATAATGAATCATAATGGCAAAACATAACATCCAATGGAGGAACAATTAATAGAACGTAAAAATTATATCAAGCGAAAGAATTGTATATCTTTCCAAGTGTATCGATCCGTACCATAATGTACAATATACACAGGAACTTTACCGACACGAAAAAATACATTTAATATATTTCAATATATTTATACCACAAGTATATTAGCTCTTTTTATTTAAAAATAAATTTTTTTCCATTACGACGCTCAATAATATGATGTAATAATATAGAGAGATTGATGGGAGATGGATAACAAACTGCACCGCCAATATTTCAAGGCTCTTTATAGGTCTGGAATATCGTCTATTTACTTCATAAGGTTGTGAGAATCATATAATGATGAAATTATCTATTATATCTCTATTTATATTATTTATCGCCTACTTATATTCCAGTCAACCAAGAAAGCAATAGATAATTTATCTTTTATTATATTTATTTTTTATTTTATCATTTGAACATATCCATAATATTGAATTATATAGTTTATATCCATATTTATATAATATTTAAATACGGATAATTACTTTTAAAAAATCTGTAATTTGTTCTTAAATTAGGTTAAAAACTTAAAATCTACTATGAATTCAAGATGCAAATAGAGGAAGAAGTTCAATCAGATCGTAACGTCACGAACTTGGCTACACCCTTGGGGTTGCTTTTCATCAAGAGCCTAAAAAACGGGGTCAAGCGGTACAGAACGGATCCTATGATGTTACAACGGCTACTGTAACGCAGCACAATGAGCATTGGAATGCATACAAGCCATCCCTAGGTGGATGAGAGAAATGGGGGGAGACAGAGCGGGAGGAGGGGCTATGGGAGATAAAGATGGAATGCAGACATGGATGAGAGGATGCATGGAAGAAGAGGAAAGAAGAGACGGGGAGTACGGGAGAAATGATGGCCATTGCAAAAGCCACGTGTCTATTAGCTGAGAAGAAACTCAGCTTTAGTTAGGTATAAAGATTTTGTATTCAATTATTTTTAAATATTATATATAAGTATATCTATCTATATATATATATTGATGAGGGGCCGAAGATAGGATGTGTTGCGAAAATTTCTGATTTAGCGGAGCTTGAGATTGAATATTAAAAATAAAATATTATCATGTGCATGAATATGAACGTATCACGTTGTCTGTAGGACGAAGGCGTTGCTTAAACGATGCTATCAAGTGATAGTTGCCATGTGATGAGATTCAAATTGAAGTTGTGAAGAAGGCGCACTGCATTTGTACTCCTAGTTGTTTTGATTCCTTTTTCATTTAGAAGAAGTTTGGTGTTTGAAGATCTACAATGTTAATAAAGCTTTGGCTAAGTGCATATATAGAAAGCAATGTCTGAAAGCTCGGCCTGGTGTATATAGTTAGTTGCATCACAGCTAATAAGATGGGTTACTTGCTTCCAGTGCAAAGTTTAGTAAATAGCCCATCTGACAAAAAAGGTTTCTCCATCTGCACCCGCTGGCAAGACTCTTTTTATAGAACTCCGGCAATTTCTCATGCTCCTCAAAAGCCCAAAGGAAGAGAATTAATGCTCACATGCAAGGATGTAGGAGGTCAACTCCAGGTGATGTCCCTCAGCGAACCGACTACAACAAGCTCGCGACTTGGAGATCAACTAACGGCTAGCTCTTTGCACTATTTGCTTGCAAAGCCTTGCCTCTCAAAGTAGGCGAACTCCACTTAGAAAGAAGCGGAGGGGAATGAGTCTCTGTAGAAGCATTTACCTTTGATCTGAAGATGGAATCGGAATCGGCACATTCGAATTATCCGACGACTGGATGTTCGAATAAGTATCAAAAAGTTTCCATTTTTAGGTCTTGTTTTAGAATGGAAGTTGAAAATACTAACCATCGAAAATTAGAGTGTTCGCGTAAGCCTTTCTTTTTTGCTTTCTCGATGATTTTTTTTCCCTTCCTCATTGAAGATTTGAAAGAAATGAGGTGACTTTCTCTGGTATATTTTCATTATGAAGTCTAGAGGTTGTATTGAACAAGCAGAGGTTAGTAAGATACGATGATCATCATAATAGTTCTATCCTCCTTCTTTGTAAATATTAGAATTAAGTGGAAAACATAGAACTATATACTTTAATGATATCACTACTATTGTGATAGAATTGTCTCAAATGAGTATCAACTTTTTGATCTAAAACTTATATGCAAGCTAAATAATAAGGCATGAAGATTTGATCCGATGAGAATGATTTTTTATGATGAGTCTTGGGAAAGTCTTAAGCATAAATTTCATAATGAATATGAAATGAATTTTGAGGATGAATCTAAAGATGATGTTGATGATGAATCTGGGGACATGTCTACCAAAGAAATTGAAGTTGATTTTAAAGAAGAATTTGAGTATGATGATTCAAATGAGATGCGAAAGATTGGGTTATCACTTGTTGTTCTCCCATTTACCCTTGATCAGTATCAGAAATTCCTCCCCGATGATTCTCTCAAGGACGAGTACATAATCTCCCACTCCATCCCATCACTGCCAGGGATGATGACCTTTATTATCTCTTGATCCTTCCTACATGAAAATTGAGAAACTCCTCGAGACAATCGAGGATAATCAATCAACTACCATACCTATCCTGTCCTCGTGGAGACCATTTCCTAGGTACGTCGAAATTTAGTAGTCATGCAAAAAAACAACCAACATTCTGAAAATCCTCACGATGACATGATTGATATAGAGGATACATATTATAATGATGGAAATGATTGGTTGTTGAATCTCATTGAGACCTTATGTCTCAAACATTGATCCACAGATGTTCTATAGACATGAGCCCAACAATGACTTTATCAAAGCATTTCTCAGTTGATGATTCACTTGTCTTCAGTATAATACACCCATATCACTCCCACTTATCGATCGGATAGACCACCCTCAAAGTTGACTCCAGCCACATCATTTACATCTTCGTTCGAATCGTATATATTTTTTATCATTACGATTCCATCCTTCACTATGTATTTCATCCCTTATGTCTGTCTCACCTGCTCTCGATTTACATAGATGAGATCTTCAGTACTTATCACTTAAACCAAGCTACATCACATGGCAGTTTTCTAAAACTGAGGACACATAATCTTGTGATGACAATTGCTTCCAACACCATAGCTCGATTAGGGGTGTTAAAATCAACATGTTGTGGGAAGGCTTCCACAATTATTTGTCTCGTATTTTTCTTCATTTGCATTGTTTAATACTCAATCAAAGCTTGGGGGAACTCTATAAAAACACTCAAAATTTAGAAAGTTAGAAAATTATAAAAAAGAAATATTTGTCATGATTTGTTATCATGCACCTTTTCCATTCTAGTATCAACTACTCTCTACTATTTGCAAGACTATCACTAATGAATCTGAGATTCATCACTCTAAATCTCATTAATTAAGCTCAAATCTCTCAAAATCATTTACATTTCCTCATTTATTCTGCATAATTAGCATTCATGCATGTTTTCATAAGAATTGCATTTTATCACTCATTTCTACACAAAATAAGAAGCCAAAAATCCCAGCCAAAATTGATATGTAAATAGCCTAACTTCTCCGATTTTTAACTAATTCATGCTAACTTCGAATGACCCAAAACCACCCACTGTGTACATATTACTAACAAGAATAAATGAAAAATACAAAAAATCACTAACCTAAATAAGTGGACCAAAAACCCAAACCCTGGTTCGAGGATTTCCAGACTAAAATCCTCATATCTTCCTCATCCAGTGTTCGTTTTGATCCTACTCACTTTTGAACTAATGTACATTCATCTACCTTTAAGACAAGACCAAGTTGAAGTGAATCAGAGCTCATATGTGAAAGTTGAGTTTTGGGCCTCTTTTGTACATTTTGTATTTTAGCTGATTTTGACCTAGTACTTTATGTACATAATTAATCTATTTTAGTTTATTTCTTTTTCATTTGCCTTCTTTGATAAAAGTTTTATTAAAATGCGTAAAAATTCAAATCTAAACTGAGTTTTAAATCAAAGAAACAAATTGAGTCCAAGTCTTCACTAACCGTCTGTACAAAATTGGTCGTTTTCGTGTTTTATTTTATTTCTTCTTTTATTAATTAATAAAAATATAAAAAAAAATATATTAATGTGTAAATATTTATTTATGATCTTACCATATTTTTTCAGATTTTTATCTAGTTTAAAAATGACAAAAATATAAAATCCAAAAATCAAGGTATTCTATGTACATGGGATACCTCAAAAATATCACTTTGTGGAATTGTCGATTTTGGTTTTGGTGTATTCATGAATGTTGTGGATCTCATCGAGAAGAGCAATTTTTGTGAAGAAACTTTTTCTATCCAAGGTCATTTGCTATTTATTTTGGATTTTTTTAAAGGTTTTATTTCTTGATTTTTGTGGGGCTGACACGTGGCCGCTCCTGGAGCCGCCACGTGTCACCCATTTTTGAGGTTTTTATTACTTATTTTTTATAAACAAAATTAATAAGAAAAAAGTCCTGCGTGTGTCGCACGTGCCTCCCAGGCACGCGCCACGCTCGTGCACCATCCCTGCATCCGTCTGCCGCCACGCATCACCCCCCCAGGTCGTCCGATCTCGGCCGATCAGATGGCCAGGATTCATCTCCTTCCTTCCCCCTTTGGAAACGTCACCGCCCTCCGCCCCTATTTCTCCGCCGGCAATCTCGCCTCTGCCGCCTCCCATCTTCAAATCAATCACCCTCTCATCAATTCCTCGTCCGATCAATCTCCGATCCCCACTCAAATACGCGACTTCGCCATCTAATCTCCAGGTGATCTCCTTCCATAGCTGGCCAAAGCACCTCGGCCTATAAAAGCCTCACCGCCGCAACCCTCGAGCTTTATCCGTCGTTCGCCATCCTTCAGTATTGACAGACCGACTTTTCGACGTGATCCGAGGACCATGTCCTCGTCGCAACTCTGGCACCGTGTTGCTGCTAAGCTCCGGCCGTACATCACCGTCGAGCCCTACCCTTTCAGGAACCCCTCCTTATCCGCTTCACCTTTCTTCTTCCAATCATCGTATCCGATCATCAATCTCCCTCATTCCATCAACCCCGCCATTCTTCCACACCTTCCTCGCTCCCCAGCCGCCCTCAATCTCCAATCATCAACACCATCGCCTGGAGCTTCAAACGACAACAACTACAGCTAACGCGAACCCCAACGACCACATCTTCATCGACGTTGTGTGCCCCACCACTACCAGCTTTGCCATCGTTGTCGACAACCTTCGAGTTCATCGCCTCCAGCCAACCGCCTCACCTTCAACAGTCGGCAATCGTTCACGCTCCTCCTGGAGGGCTCTCCAGAAGCACCGGTGCTCTAGACCATCAGCGGCCATCGACCAAGACTAATTGTCATCCTCGACACTATTGTCAGCCACCTCCACCGGAGCTCCACCGCTCTGCCTCACCACCGACGCCCGTCGGCCGTGTGTCGGCCACCTCTCCCCGCCGTCCAATCGAGAAGAGCCCCGATCTTCATCGTTCGATAATGCAGCAACTCCAGCCATCAGATCCAATCTACATCGACGGTTTAGATCCCATCCGAGCCTAGACCCGAGCCGACTTCCGCACCAGGAGCCTCGGGCCACCCGAAGCACGCCAGCATCGAAACGTAGACAACCGGGTCAAACCTCCCACCGAGCATGCCAGTACACGTGACCTGCACGTGATCCGCTAGGCAATTGCGAAGAAGCCCCTGCCATTTCACCTATTCACGCAGAGGCCCCTACTGACACAGGCCGTGTGCTTGTCATGTGACCCGCTGGAATTTTTGCAGAAGACCCCCCGTCTTTATCGGGAATTACACCTAGGTCCCCCTATTGCATTTTTATTTATTTTATTTATTGTAATTGTAGTTATACCCATGTCTTCCCCCTATGTTTTGAACCGCTTCATTGCATCATTTTATTTATCAAAAATTGGCATTCTCACTTAATTCTCTACATTATGGCATATTGTAGACATTTTTATGATAAATGGCTAATTAATAAATAATTATTTTGTGGAAAATTGCATATTTTTCCCATCTTGTGCTCTGAAATTTATAATTGATTAACCGTTGCTCTAAAAAATCCCGAAAAATCATTGACCGTAGAATTAATTGTGGTTAACATTTTGACTAAAAAGAATTGCATTTGTATGTGTATTTTACCATATAAAAATCATTTTGCATACTTCAGTGTTTGATTTGTAATAGGGTTGAAACTAGTATTTTTGAGGTTTAGATTTTTCTGAGATCAATCACCTAGTGATAGATCTTAGATAATTTATCCCTTGAAAATAATTAGGTTTAATATTTATTATAAGTAAATATTGAAATTCACTTTATTTGCGTTTAAAAATTCATAAAAAATCATATTGCATCCAAAAATTCCAAAAACAATACTGTGCATTCATTTCATCATAATGTTCATTTAGTCAAGTTTCGTATTTTTCGGACATTATTTGATCGTTGTTTACATTTTAGTCCCTAAAATAAGTCGAAATTGCATTTTGCATCCTTTATTGCATTAAAAATAAAAAAAGAGAGATTGCCTCGAAAATCGAGCACGAACTTTGATAGACATAATTTTAGGTTGTTTCTTAGCCTCCTTGTGTTCGACCTTGGGACTTGTCCAAGTTAAATAAACATAAAACCGCATTAATTAAAATTAACAAATATTTTGTGTGGTTATTTCTTGACTGATTCCGATTGCCGCCTATAATGAAACGACAAATCATTTTTTTTACGCACGATCGAATATACGACATATATTTTAAACAGTGCATTATCGGACTCGTCAGATGGCACCATATCCGGAGAGGCAAACGACTTAGTTTTTTTATCTAAAAAGTTTGTTTGGTTTTCCGCATTTGGGTAGTCTGACCTGTGAATTTTCACTGTAAATTCCATTTTTTTTCTTCAGCATTTATTTTCTTGTTTTACTTATTTTTGAGTCACTCTCTTATTTCCCTTAACCAATGGGAGAATGAAGAGGGGAAATGCCAACCCTCACTCAGTTAGCAGGGGAGAACCATTTCGCAGGAGGGTCAAGGGGATCAAGCCATCAACCTCTATGAGTGAGGACCTGAGGCAGTTGTTCACGGGGGGTTCTGCTACACGGCTAGAGCTACTTATATATGATGCATGGGAAGGAAGTGGTGCAGAAAGAGTTCACGTGAAGGGAGACGATAGGCCCTACTTATTATAGTTGGTACGAGCGGGACTAGACTTACGCCCTTTCCCCGTGCCAAGATACTAGGATCCGGGTACCCGTTTACACTACCTTCGCGGCTTTCCATTCACTAGAGATCGCATAATTTATAGAAAAACAGGGAAATTTTTCGCGCGGATAATTTTCCACATGACATTCACAATCGTAACCACAAGTTAATAGAGACAATTGGCACCAAAATCTCATTTCATTAATTTCCATATGATTTACAACATGTACAGTGTCTGACATTACATACAACATCCCAAAAATTTGACTGAAGAGAAGAAGCATTTTACAATATCAATTGAACTAAAAACTGTAACAAAAACTACATACCGTCTGGTATAGACCTTGAACCATGTATAGCTACTGAACAGCAGACTGTTTGCCTGCCAAACATGTTAGGAAAGAAGAGGCGTCAGCGGTTGCTGGTACCTCCCAAAAACTTATATAAAATAACAGGCATTTATTGTGATCAAAAGATAAAAAGTAGAGCGGCATGAGCAACTCAAATTAAAATTTAATTCTACTTGCAATTGAAAAAGGTTTCCAAATTTCTAGCAAGCACCTCTCATGATCAGCCATTATCCCAACATTTCCCACACAAGTATATTTCTATGGTGACTAATTCATCATAAGTATGTATATTTTATTGATGTACGTGGAGTGGTTTTTTGGAAATCGAAGCATCTTCACCAACTTCCGAAAAAACTGCATTTAATTTAAGATCGAGTCGTGAGAGAGCGTAGAGTTTAGGATTTTATTTTCTACAATTTTAATTCTTGTAAATATTTGCTCATTTATAGCGGTGTCCGTTTGGACTCTCGCGTGTGTAAAGGACCTTGAACTTTCTTCTGTGGTGTGTCGTGGCCTGTTTCACTCTCCGATGAGGGTGGGGCCCAATTTGAGTGGCACTTATGATAGACCTACACATACGGCTCTTAGAGCATCTAAAATTTTTTGATTGTGCTTGTAGGATTTAAGGCCACGCTGCACTTTAATTGAGACGCACATAGATCGTTCAATTTAGCCAAATTTAATTCAATTCTTCCCCGCTAATAGAACTTTCTGCTAGGTGTGGTTTTTCATCGACTTGCATTCATCTAGATTATTTTTTTAGTTTCTGTATTGCGTCCTACGCGGAGATTGCGAGGATTCACTGTAAGTCTTCTAACTGAGCATACATCATAGTTTTTCGCGTGCATCAGCTTTTCCCGAATTTTTCCCTCTTATTTTATCACATAATTTCAAAAGGAAATTGGGACTGGACGGTGGACGTGTATTTGTACTCACTTAATTCTTCAGTGATCACCTAATTAAAATTGGGACTGCTAAATATAGTCGATTTTAATAACCCATAAAATCAAGAATTCTTGCAGGAGAGCAACCCCGACATTGTATGCTTTTATCTTGCAGTGAGGAGAGAGACGCACACTAGGTTAGACCCAAGCCAAGATTTTCATATTGACTACTGATTCTACCAAAAACACTTAGTTACTTCTCAGTGAGGATCTAACGGGTAGCTGGTAAACGGTCCGGATTTCCTTAGCAGAGTGGGTGGTTTAGAGGACACTGCGTAAGGCTCCATCCTCAAGTAACACAGGTAGCCATTTTACGGTCCGTACTTACTCCCATACTGCCTGAAAGTAGGTGCAACTAGTCGTAAGAATTTGGGACAGTCGATAGGGAAATATAGACACATAACATCTCGTTTAAACGGTTTGTAAGATTTGAATTCTCACCAATTAAAACTAACAAGATAACTGGACGAACCCTCACGGCCTTCATTGAGTGAGTTGGTGAAACAAAACTTTGTATTGTGTTTGAATTGTGTGTAGAAAATAGATAATCATCGAATACCGCACACTTGTGCCTAGATCATAAATCGTAAACCCCTTGTTGATCTTTGAAATCGAGAATGGAAGATTGTGGTAATTTTCGTTCGGACTCCGTGAACCCTTCTCTGACTGCCACAAACTTTCCAGTCTCAAAGGTTTGGATATACTCTTACTCGGGACCACCTTGGGTTCAGAGACACCTCTCCCATGAGCCCTATTCCTACAATTCCTTCTTCTTTCTGGAGGGAGGACAAACCGACACTGTTTCTCTCTCTCCAAAACACATCGAGGAAAACTCCTACCTTGATGATGCTTGTTCGAATTCTTTCCACTCTATTAACTCGAATCCATTATATTATGAAGGTGAAGAAGAAGAAGAGAAGAACTCACAAAGGATGCCTCCCAAGATGTCCTCCAAGAAAGATCATGAAGATGAACCCAATGAAGATCCAATGCAGATGATTTTTGCGAAATTAGCTGCATCTGAGCAGCAACAACTTTTAGTGAGGGAGCAACTAGCGCAGTTGAATGCTGGGGGAGAACTGCCGATGGAAGACACATACAATCCGGAGCAGTACAGAGTAAGAAATTCTTTGCATCCACCTCAGCCAGAGATTAACTATGAACTGAAGCCACACTTTCTGAGTCAATTACCACAATTCCATGGTAATCCAACTGAAGAACCATATGAATTCTTGCGAGACTTGGAGCTGATATTTTCTAATCTGAGGGACCCACAAGTCAGCCAGGACTACATTTGTCTCACTGCACTACCTTTCGCCTTGAAAGGGAAGGCAGATTACTGGGTGAAGAATTTAGAAGTGACTGTGACCACCTACGATAGGT
The DNA here is from genome assembly GCA_037367405.1 of Ottelia alismoides. Classification (NCBI taxonomy): domain Eukaryota; kingdom Viridiplantae; phylum Streptophyta; class Magnoliopsida; order Alismatales; family Hydrocharitaceae; genus Ottelia; species Ottelia alismoides. The sequence continues at coordinate 262,779 of JAZKJV010005562.1, read as the reverse complement.
TCAAAAACCTCTTCTTGAAGAAATTCTACCCTTTGAGTCGAACCAACCGAATGAGGACCCGCATCACCAGTTTCTCTCAGATGCCTAATGAACCACTATGTGATGCTTGGGATAGATTTAAAGATCTGCTACAGAAATGTCCCTATCATGACATGGATAATAATATCTTGGTTCAGTCGCTTTACTCTGGCCTTAATTATGAGACTCAAGGGTTAGTAAGTGTTGTATGCAAAGGTAACTACACATCAAGAGGAGCTGAAACCGTCTGAAAGTACTAGAACAAATGACTGAAACAAGCCGCTCACAAATCACCAGTAGAGCATACACTGATTCCTTGAATACATCTCAATCCAGAGGAGGAAAGCAAAATGTTGCAGAGATAGCAGAGGATTTGATTTCAAACACGAACATCATCGCCGATAAATTGACAATTGTGGATCAAATTCATAAGAGAATGAACGATATCGACAACAAGATCTCCCAGTTTTCGAAGCAAATGGAGGAGCTAACTGAGAAGGTATCCAAGATGGTGATACCCACTGCACCTACAATCCTGATCTATCGTGTACATCATGTCTAGGATGTTGGAAATGCGAGCCCACGGCGAGCCATTATGCAATAAATGTTATTGCAATTCACTCCTTAACCTGAAATGAAGAATACATAATTTGCATAATAGGTCCCTTAGTACCATTAGGGTTATGTACCATAGCCATCTTGATGATCATACAGCTGTTGATTCAGTTATTGAATCATAGAGGCCGGTGCTTGGATGAATATCTAAAGAGTTAGATTGAGGACTCATCAAGCACCATCAAATGATTGTTAAGAGATGATCTCCAGCCTGAGAAGGAGATGGCAATCCTTTCTCTAAAGGCTGATATCTGACCGACCTCTTGATGCATGTCCTCTGCATAGGAATAGAGATTTGGAGGTGTCGGACTAGTTAGGTCAAAGAGTTGACTTAACGAGATCGAGATAACCAAAGTCCTATATCGTATGCTATCATGATATAGGCACGCATCCTCTGACCGGAGACAAATGTGTTACTATATGTCTGAGTATGTACATTTGGTAGACCAATAGGTTGATGACCTAATCAAGGTCTATACACCGGCGCGCTGGTGTGTATATAAGGGCATATGAGTAATACGATCTCTCAAAGGGATCATACAGGTTCACTACTGAACCGGAAGACATGAGCTCACTCATGAGATATTGGGAAGAATTAAATTCCGTGCGCACTGTCGTCTCGCTTTGGAAGCTTGACTGAATTTGTAGGTTTGATATATACTTTTGGGAAGTATATGATCAAGACCTAGGTATGATATATGCTTTTGGAAAGTATATGATCGATACCGACTCCCAATGATCGAATGAGAAACTTACTGATAGAACCTTGAAGTAGACAGTGTAAAGATGATCTAATACTTCGGGTTTATTCTAAGTCTTCCAGTATGCAGGATGTACAAGTATTGGGAATACTTGAGGATGATGTGATCATAAACGATTGTATAACCATGACGCTTTCCATTCCTAAGGAGTGATGAAATGGGTCTGGATTTTAGTGACTCCTCTCAGTAGAGAAGTAATCTTATCTTGGTCCAATTATTGGACATTGATCTGAATATGATTCAGATACAATGAAAAGATTAGATTTGCAGTCTTGATTTAATCAAGCATCTATGGGAGGCCCGTGATCTGGATTTGAGATGTGATCTTAATATCCAAGTCACGATACGTGGAACAATACAATCGCCCTGTCCTTATCTCCAAGTATTCGCGGAAAAAAGCGCATTATCCTTGAATGGGTTCAGGATAATTTCATTGTTGATAATATGTATCCGAGCATTGAGAAAATGGATAATTAGATGTGATTTAATTATAATGATTAATATGAATTTGATTCATATTATAAAGAGAGTTATATAAGATAATTGAATACGATTTAATTATCAAAGATGAGAATAATGTGAATGTGACTCATATTATTTGAACACATATCCAAGATGATTAAATATGATTTAATTATCATAGATGAGAATAATGTGGATAGCAATATCCAATTATTCATAATATATTATAATGTGATTTATAATGTATTAGAGAGAGCTAATTATAATTTATATTTGTTGATTAATTATTATGTGTATTGGATACATATTGTGTAATTAATTGACAATGTAAATTATATGTTGTTTTGGATTGTGAATATGATTCACAATTTTTCCATGGCAAGATTGCAATATTCTCAAATATAATTGTGAATTATTTTTGATGAATAAGTAACCAACAAAAGTTGTTGGAAATAAATAATGGAGAAAATCAAGGAAGCATGCAATCTCATGGATTTCCATGAGATTGCCCCCACATGGTATGTGGTGGGTGGCACCCATGTCCTATTTGGAATGGGTGGCCGTCCACCTTGATGATGCATGGGGGATTTGATCTCCATGCATATTCTCTCCTTATTTATTGGATTGATTTATATTTGATTTTGTCAATTATATTTTAATCTAAAGTTGTTGGTTTTTTACCAACAACAATCTTGACCATTAGATTGACATAAATCAATCTCATCCATTGATTTTATATGTCCCATGAATTGAGATCCATGGATCCAAAAATCCTATAAATAGAGAGGCATACCCATGCTCTCTCTTTACACACACAATGCTATTGTAGCATATTTCTCTCTCTCTCTCTCTCTCTCTCTCTCTCTCTCTCTCTTTCTCTCTACACGCCATCTCTCTTCCTCTCATGGCCGTCCACCATGGATGACCTAGAGAGAAGTCTCCATCGCCGCAGCATCGTCGTTATGCTGCCCGATCGTCTGCTCGTGGATCTCCGTCTACTTCGGTGCACCTCGCTCGTGAAGAAGACGTTGGATCTCGTGTGTCGAGATCAGGAGATCCGCTGCTTGGATCATCAACATGGATTGCGAGAAGCACGCGGTTCATCCCCACGCTCGCAAGCGTCTCCTCCGTCGGATCGGACTTGAGACGGGAGGTCTCTTCGTTTAGAGACTCGATCACAACCACGCTTCAAGAGGTAATCCTATTAGTTGTTTGTGGTTTAAACGAGACGATCCAAGAAGTATTCTTGGATCATGTGATTTCGTCGTATGATTTTTTTTTAAATTCTGCTGCATTGAGCAACTAGTGCGACTGATTGCTCCTCGTCGTATTCGATACGACGCTCACGCTTCCATGATGCGCTTGAGGATTATACTATATCCTTCGCAGGAGCAGCCAGGATCAGGACAACAACAACTATGGGTTCAGGACCAAACCTATACCCAACCTTCCCAGCAGTCACCTCCACCAGCCGAGACTGTTGAAGAAGCCTCGCCTCTGATGTTCGAAGTAAACGACATTTGGTACACTCAGGACACTACCCGACAGGGTAATATGGGGGACAGTCAGCCTTACCAACGTCCGCCCACTTTCTATAATGTCGCATTTCAACCAGCTCCACAGCACACTCAGAATACTACATCATTCAAGCATTTGAAGCAGCAACAACCATACAACCGCCCGAACCTGCCTCAGTAATACCGTCAACAATATCAAGCTCCACCAGGTCACACCGTAAAACAACCACCTCAACCATCTAACTCTCAAGAAGAACCCATAGATATCCAGAGACAGATGCTCGAGGAAATTCGCAACTTCCAGAATAAACTACATGATCTACGGGTTGATGTTAATTGCTTGTCCCGTTGGAGAGATGAACTGATAGCCCCAGCAACAACCATTCCCGCCCAAGTTCAAGCTAATCCTAATAGCTTAAATAAATCTCAATCTTCCCAACACAATGGCCAGGTATACTATTCATATTTTTTCACATCTGAACATGAGATCCTTTCGTTTGACAATATCAATGCTATGCCACTTAGAAGCGGAAGGACCGTGCACGTACCTGACCGGGCATGGGAATCGGATCATGAAGACTCGAAAGATCAACCGGATGATGCTTTCGAGAACGAAGAAGGACACCTGAATTCTGCACATGTCAAGATCCCAGCATGCGAGAAGAGAAAAGCATCTATGGAGTCTCCAGAGGACTTTGCACCTCTAGTTGCTGCAAAAATACCTTTATCACATTTTCAACAACATGATTTTGATTATTATCAGAAAACCAATGATTGTAATAAGAACTCCATTTTAATAAAGATGCTCTTATTTGTGACTCTATTTCTCTATCTCCTGTCACAAATGCTTCCATTCCTTTCCCCCATGCTCTTAAGAAAGGAAAACCAAAGAAAAACCTCCAAGATGACCCAGAGATGCAACGATTCTGCTAGGAGAATATCACTGTCAAAGTACCCTTTGATCAATATGTGACCAGTAATCCAGTATTTCAGATGTACTTGAAAGTAAAATGCACTCCCACCCGGACTCGTACAAAGAAACCAAGTCAATTTGTGGAGACTCATATCTTGACAGCTGCCACTACTAAATGTGTCATAAATAAGCATTTACCAAGAAATAAAAGGGTTCCGGGTGCTCACTATGTGGAGAGTCGCATTGGCCGCATTGCGTTCACACGCATAGTACTCGATAATGGTTCTTCGATCAATCTTCTCCCCTTAGCCTTATATTACAAATTGGAGTTAGGTCCTCTTAGAAAATCATTATCTCTGCTCCAATATGCTGATAAATCCACTAAGAGACCTAAAGGAGAAGTAAAAAATATAGTAATCTTGATTGAGGGTACTGAATAAAAAGTGGACTTCACTGTCCTTGATATGGAGACCCCGAACCATTGGAAGGAATCCCAAATCATTCTGGGAAGACCATTTTTATGAATCGCGAAAGCCGTATTCGATTACGGTACATGAATGATGAAATTCTGCTCTCCAGGCGGAGAGGTGGACTTGGAGATGAAACAAACAAAGTGGCAAAGACTAGACTCCGAATCTACCACTGAATACTCGGAGACGTCAGAATGCAATTTCATCAGCACTACTGGATCGTGGGATCAACTGTCAGATATTCAGAGTGAAAGCACATCATCAGAAGAAGAAACAGTGCACAATGCAATTTGCGAGATGTTGCCAAACCTGTCTAGACACCCAGATACCTATAACCTTGATGACTTAGAAATCCTTTCGGATTTGTCAGTCTCATCTTCTTCTGGACAGTCAAGAAATATCGATGACGAGTCGGACATGGCTTTAGCCGAATTACCGCACTACTTTTGCGATCTGACTCACCTTTCTTCGGAATTGGTAGCTAGCATATCAGAGAGTGATTCACCGCCAACTAACACCGAGCCAGATTCAAAAGTTATTCAACCAGAACTAATTGATAATTCAGATTTACTGGAGCTGAAACCACTTCCTCCCAAACTCAAGTATGCATTTCTTTCTAGGACAAAAGAGAAGTTTCCTGTGATCATTAGGTCATCATTGACCAAAGATCAGGAATCTAGATTACTCGAAGTCCTTGAACGAAATCGAAAAGCCATTGGTTGGACTGTGTCGGATCTCATAGGAATCAATCCCGCTCTCTGTTCGCACCAAATTTTTGTTAAGGATAACGCAAGGCCTTCCCGTGAATTTCAGAGAAGACTAAACCCCAATCTTCGGGAAGTAGTTAATAAAGAGATAAAAAAATGGTGCAAGCAGGGTTTATATACCACATTTCTGACTCCAAGTGGGTTCCCCCCCTCATGTCGTCCCGAAGGAGTCAGGAATTCAGATGGTCACCAACGAGGAGGGGGTTGATATCGCGACCCGAGCACCCACGTCGTGGTGCATCTGTGTCGATTACAGGTGCCTGAATGCTACGAACAAGAAAGATTACTTTCCATTGCCATTTATTGATCAAATCTTGGAGAGACTTGCAGGGAAAGCATTCTTCTGTTTTCTTGATGGATATTCTGGCTACAATCAAGTAGCTATCGCTTCCGAGGATTAGGAAAAGACCACATTTACATGTCCCTTCGGCACCTACGCATTCAAGCACATGCCATTCGAGCTTCGTAATGCCCCAGGCACATTTCAGCGGTGCATGATTGCCGTATTTGCCGAAATGGTTGGTGATTTCCTGGAAGTTTTATGGATGACTTCTCGGTTTATGGCGATTCATTTGATACATGTTTAACGCACTTGGATCGAGTCCTCCAGAGATGTAGGGAGGTTAATTTAGTACTCTCCTGGGAGAAAAATCACTTTATGGTGACATAGGGTATCGTGTTGGGGTACGTCATCTCCAAAAAGGGAATGAAGATTGACCCTGCCAAGGTGGATGTGATCAAGAAACTTGAGCCACCAACCAACGTCAAGTCAGTGAGTTCTTTTCTAGGGCATGTTGGATTTTATCGAAGGTTTATCCCTGATTTTTCAAAGATCGTCCGCCCACTGATTGAGATCTTAGGAAAAGATACTGAGTTTATTGTGAATCACAAGTGTCTAGAGGCCTTCGAACTCCTGAAAAAGAAAATATGTGAATCGGTGATATTACAAGCTCCCGACTGGTCTCTTCCCTTTGAGATCATGACTGATGCATCAGATTTTATTGTCAGAGCTGTGCTTGGACAAAGACGAGATGGAATTCCTTATGTGATTCACTACGCGAGCAAAGTATTGGATCCTGTACATAGAAATTACATGGTGACTGAAAAGGAAATGCTCGCGATAGTTTGGACCCTTGAAAAATTCAGATCATACATATTATGCTCTAAGGTGACAATTTTCACTAATCATACGACAATAAGATATCTTATGGATAAAAAGGATGCCAAAGCATCGCTTTTGAGATAGATCTTATTAATCCAAGAATTTAATTTGGAGATCAAGGATAAACCTAGAATAAAGAATGTTGTTGCTGATCACCTTTCCCGAATTGAGCAAAATGATTATCCTGACACTGGATCAATTAAGGAAACTTTTCCAAACGAATCAGTTTGCGTTACTGATTCAATCCCGTGGTATTCCAACATCGTGAACCGTCTTGTCTCCAAGAAAGTTCCCTTTGGTTGGACCAAGAGAATGATTGATCGATTGAAGTCGGATTCGAGAAAATACCATTGGAACGATCCTTTCCTTTTCTATGAAGGACCTAATTGTGTCTGGAGAAGATGTATTCCTCAGGAGGAATACCAGAGTGTCCTCACATATTGTCATTCTCTAAGGATGGAGGACACCATTCGGGAAAGAGAACCGCGCACAAGGTACTCCAATGTGGATTTTACTGGTAGACCTTATTTCGAGATGCTAATGATTTTGTACGGTCATGCCCGATTTGTCAAAGAATGGGAGGGGTTGTTGGATATAGAGATGAAATGTCCATGCAACTAATGGTTTTCTATGATGTTTTTGATGCATGGGAGATTGATTTTATGGGTCCTTTTCCCAATAGAAATGGATTTGAGTACATCTTGTTAGCGGTTGATTATTTATCAAGATGGGTAGAGGCTATTCCAACCCAAACCGCAGATAGCAAAATCGTCTATAAGTTTATCAAGGATAATATCATTGCAAGATTCAGGGTACCAAAAGTCTTGATTTCAGATGGAGGAAGCAACTTTGTGAACAAGGAGATAAGATCATTAGCTAAGGAGTATAAATTAGAGCATAGAATAGCCAATCATATCATCCACAATCTAATGGCATGACAGATGTTTCTAATAGAGAGGTGAATGGTATTCTTCAAAAGTTGGCTCATCCAGTTAGAAAGAACTAGTCGAAACTATTGGACCAGGTTCTGTGGGCCTATAGGACAGCCTATAAGACCCCACTCGGTACATCACCATTTAGGATGATCTATGGCAAGCCATGTCATCTACCTGCAAAGTTGATTCACAAATCAGAATGGGCGATCAAAAAGCTGAATTGGAGTTGTCACCTTGGGAAATTATGCAGAGACTTAAATCTGAATGAGCTAATTGAAATCAGAAATCGAGCATACGACAACAGTGTAATCTATAAGGATAAGGTCAACAGATGGCATGATAGACACATTCGAGATAAAACCTTTGTCCCTGGCAGAAAGTGTGGTTGTTTAATGCTCGGTTGAAGATTTTTCACGGGAAATTAAGATCAAAATGGGCAGGTACCTACATTGTCGTCGATGTACATACCAATGGAAGTGTTGATATTACCGAACTCAAAGATGATGCACAATCTTTCTCAGTGAATGGACAATTGCTGAAGCCATATATAGAATCATCCAAAGAGCAGACAGTTCAAGTTGAGGTCATCTACTTCACACAGAGCAAGAACATTGAAGATTCATCATATCATTCCCACCCTCCCTCCCGACCACATTGATCTCCTTGTACAGCTTCTTCATGTATTTAGGCCAAGGCCTAAGTATAGGGGGGGACCGATGCCATCTGTACATACCACTCTCCTCATCTAACGATCATTTCATTTCCACCCTTCTTCTAACTTAGGGTGACCAGAACCTAAGTATAGGGGGAATCAATGCTCATATGTATATACGCTCCTCATTCACATACCCCGACCGCCTCATTCTTTCGCTCTTCTTCTATACTTAGACTGTTCACAGTCTAAGTATAGAGGGGAGGGGAGCTGTGTATCTTATTCTTTTCCTTTTCCTTTTTCACTCTCTTACGCTTAGCCTGAGCTATGTCTTATTTACGCTTCTTGTGCTCTGAGGACACAACACTCGCTAAGTATAGGGGGGCTATATATATTGTGTATATATTTTACCCATATCTCGTACTTTCACGTAAGTCTATATGTATTTACGGGGTGGATAACACAAAAAAAGAAAAGGAAAAGAGTTTTGCTACTAACACTGACTGTGCCTAAAATTTTTGAAGAAAAATGCTTCTTATTCAATTTTGCATTAAAAAAAGAAAAACGAAGAAGAAGAAAAATGTGTATGCATTTCACACACCTGCACTTCATCCAGCATTTCATTCATTTACATATGTGAAAAGTCCTTCGGTTCTGAACCGAGTTATGAGTAGAAACCGAGAGTGGTCTGGACTTGACCTTAATCCACCTAATTTTCATAGGAACTTCACCGAGAATTAAGACTTTCAAAACTTCAGGTCTTTGACTTAATTCTTTGAGTTCCACATCATAATGTGAAGCATTTGACTCTTAGTGTCTAACTTGGTCTCTTCATTCTGGGTACAACTCTGGAATATGGAATTAATTTGTACTCTCGCACTATGCACTTAGCTCAACTAAGACGGGATGTTGGAAGACTGAGTGAGTTTCTTTTCTGGTAGCGTAGAAATCTAAAGACCGGAGTACGAGTTGAAATAAAGCTTCAGAAAAGGGATGGACGACTGGGCACAATTTTTTCTAAGATCCCAAAAAATGTACAGAAACAAAAAGATTCTATATCCGTAGAGGCACAACAAGATTCAAGTAGAACAACCAAAAATTCCAAATACAAAGAAGCCACTACCAAATAAATATCTGACCAAAAAGGTCCAATCTTCAAGAAAACCTGCAGATCTTGGTGGAGACTCGGCTATAATGGCCAGTTTCACAAGGATAGGTGACTACACTGTCCATCCTCCAGTTCTTTTCTCCTTCTTCTAACTTCTCCCCCCAATTCGATTGTGAACACAATGCGGCAAACCTTAGAAGGAAATACACGACTCCCCGAGGATGAGTTACCGGAGAGGAGATGAGCATGGTAGTCCGGCATTCTGGATGGGAAGAGCTAAAACCTTTCACACACATGAGTCGATTGTTCAATGTTCATAGGGTATGCTTTGGGAAGAGGATTGATCTAAGATGACTTCTGAGCCGAAATTGTGATAATGATGTGTAGAACATGAAGGCTGTTGATTTTAACATTCTAAATTTCACAGAAGTTCTGCCAAACTAATAATCCAAAGGTCGAGTCTAGTTTCATTTTCACCTCCAGCTCATGGTCTTGGTAAGGAACCCAATCTCATTTCACCTCATGGCTTTTCTTTTGATGCTCAGGGACGGGCATGCTTTAAGTATAGGGGGATGATGAATCTCAGATTCATCACTCTAAATCTCATTAATTAAGCTCAAATCCCTCAAAATCATTTACATTTCCTCATTTATTCTGCATAATTAGCATTCATGCATGTTTTAATAAGAATTGCATTTTATCACTCATTTCTGCACAAAATAAGAAGCCAAAAATCTCAGCCAAAATTGACTTGTAAATAGCCTAACTTCCCCTATTTTTAGCTAATTAATGCTAACTCCGAATGACCCAAATCCACCTCCACTGTGTACATATCACTAACAAGAATAAATGAAAAATTCAAAAAAATCACTAACCCAAATAAGTGACCAAAAACCCAAACCCTAGTTCGAGGATTTCCGAACTAAAATCCTCATATCTTCCTCATCCAGTGTTCGCTTTGATCCTACTTACTTTTGAACTAATGTACATTCAAATACCTTCGAAACAAGACCAAGTTCAAGTGAACCGGAGCTCATATGTGAAAGTTGGATTTTGGGGCTCTTTGTACATTTTGCATTTTAGCTGATTTTGACCTAGTATTTTATGTACATAATTAACCTATTTTAGTTTATTTCTTTTTCATTTCTCTTCTTTGATATAAGTTTTATTAAAATCTGTAAAAATTCAAATCCAAACTGAGCTTTAAATCAAAGAAACAAATTGAGTCCAAGTCTTCACGAACCGTCTGTACAAAATTGGTCGTTTTCACGTTTTATTTTATTTCTTCTTTTTCTTAATTATAAAAATAAAAAATAGATTAATGTAAATATTTATTTCTTATTTTATCATATTTTCCCATATTTTTATCTGGTTTAAAAATGATAAAAAATATAAAACCTAAAAATCAAGGTATTCTATGTACATGGGATGCCCCAAAAATATCACATTGTGGAATTGATCGATTTTGGTTTTGTATATTCATGAAAGTTGTAGATCTCATCGAGATGAGCAATTTTTGTAAAGAAATGTTTTAGCTTCGAGGCCGTTCGCTATTTATTTTGGATTTTTTTAGACGTTTTATTTCTTGATTTTTGTTGGGCTGCCACGTGGCAGCTCCTGGAGCTGCCATGTGTCACCCATTTTTAAGCTTTTATTAATTAGTTTTTATAAAATAATAATAATAATAATAAGTTCTGCATGTGCATCGCACGTGCCTCCCAAGCACGCACCACGCACGTGCACCACCCCTGCATCTGTTTGCCGCCATGCATCACCCTACTGGGCCATCCGATCTCAGCCGATCGGACGGCCAGGGTTCATCTCCTTCCATCCCCCTTTGGAAACGATGCCGCCCTCCGCCCCGATTTCTCCGCTGGCTATCTCGTCTCCGCCGCCTTCCATCTTCGAATCAATCACCCTCTCATCAACTACTCGTCCGATCAATATCCGATCCCCACACAAATCCGTGACTTCGCCATCTAATCTCCACGTGATCTCCTTCTATAGCTGACCAAAATACCTCAGCCTATAAAAGCCTCACCGTCGTGACCCTCTAGCTTTATCCGTCGTTCGCCATCCTCTGGTAGTGACAGACCGACTTTTCGACGTGATCCAAGGACCGTGTCCTCGTCACAGCTCAGGCACCGTGTTGCTGCTAAGCTCCGGCTGTACATTGCCGTCGAGCCCTACCCTTCCAGGTACCCCTCCTTATCCGCTTCACCTTTCTTCTCCCAATCATCATCTCCGATCATTAATCTCCATCATTCCATCAATTCCGCCATTCTTCCACACCTTCCTCGCTCCCTGGTCACCCTCAATCTCCAATCATCAATACCACCGCCTGGAGCTTCAAACGACAAAACTACAGCTAATGCGAACCCCAACGATCACATCTTCATCAACGTCGCGTGCCCCGCCGCTACCAGCTTTGCCATCGCCGTCGACAACCTTCGAGTTCATTGCCTCCATCCAATCGCCTCACCTTCAACAGTCAGCAGTGACAAGTCCAAAATTCGATGTGTTAAAGAATGAATGTATTTTTGATCGTGCCTAAAAAAATGTTTTGTCGTTTCATTGTAGGTGGTAATCAGAATCGGTTAATAAAATAACCACAACTAATTATTCAATTTTTAATCTCGTGATTTTTTGTTTATTTTACTTGGACAAGTCCCAAGGTCGAACAAAAGGAGGCAAAGGAACAACCTAGAATTATGTCTATCAAAATTCGTACGCGGTTTCGAGGCGTTTTTTTCTTTTTTATTTTTTAATGCAATAAAGGATGCAAAATACAAATTCACCTATTTTAGGGAGTAAAATGTAAATTACACTCAAACGATGTCTGAAAAATATAAAACTTGGCTACGATGCAAAATATGATGCAATGAATGCACTGTAATGTTTTTTTTGAATTTTTGATTGCAATATGATTTTTTTAAGAATTTTTAAATGCAAACAATATGCATTTCAATATTTAATTATAATAAATATCAAACCTAACTATTTTCAAGGAACAAAATTATCTAAGATCTATCAAGGTGATTGATCTCAGAAATGTCCTAAACCTCAAAAATACTATTTCCAATACCTATTAAAAATCAAATACTGAAGTATGCAAAATGATTTTTACAAGACAACTATGCATGCAAATGCGATTCTTTTTTGGCACAATGTTAAGCACAATTAATTCTACAATATATGATTTTTCAGGTATTTTTAGAGCAACGATTAATTAAATATAAATTTCAGAGCAACAAAGGGATAAATTATGCAATTTTTCACAAAATAATTAATTATTAATTAACCATCGATCACAAAAATATCTACAATATGTCAAAATGTAGAGAATTAAATGACAAACATCATGTTTTTTTGAATAATAAAATAATATCATGTAGTTGTTCAAAATAAAGGGGAAAGACATGGGTACATATGCAATATCTTAATAAAATAAAAAATGCAGGGGGGCTAGATGTAATTACCAGTACTGATGGGGGTTTCTCTGCAATTTCGCAAGAGGTGCCCTCTGGTCGGTGGACCGGACGACAAATAAGCGGACCTCCGGGGGGTTTCTGTAATTAACCCTACAGGTCACGTGCGATGCACGTGTCCTATGAGTTGTATACTTCTTCGTTATTCCTCTAATCCCCAGGGGCTTCTTCGCAAGATGTCCCCTCACCCACGTGCGTGGCACGTGCGGAGGGTCTTGTGCCTCGTGCCCAATTGTTGATGGCATTGTCGTGGCAGAGGTAGCCCGACGAATGACTTGGAGCACCGACGATGAAGACCGACGACTGGTGGATGTGCTCCTGTGCGGGGCTGAGTGCCTGGTGGAGCTGGCGGAGGCCAAGGCGGAGGGGTTGGCGGGGCTCCGGTGTTGCTTCTGGTTGCTGGCTGGAGATGAAGATGGGCGTTGGCATCGTAGGAGGAGTTGGAGGCGGTGGTTGTTGACGTTGTAGAAGTTGTAGGATCGACGAGAAAAACTCGAAGCGGAGCAGCTATGCCGGAAAGCATTGTGACGAGGGCCGGGGAGGGCCCTCAGATCTCGTCGACGGTGAGGCCCAGGTGTTTTCACCACCGGGCTTTGCGAGGAATCGGCGGATGAAGAAACGAGGTGCGGCGAAGGTTCTTAAAAAGGGGTGTCGAGGTGATTTGTGAGATATGAAGGTTTTGATGAGATTGGGGGTTTGATGAGGACGAAGATATGATTGGAGGAGATTTGGGGATCTGAAGAGATTGGATTCGCGGTGAGGCAGTGATCGATTGGCGGCAACGAAAGTAGCGGAGCGACGGTGAAATTAGCAGGGACGATAGAGCTTTAATTTGGGCAAGTAGGGCCGATGGAGAAGATGAACAATGGTCATCCGATCAGCTAAGATTGGACGGCCATGATGGGTGACACATGGCAATGGATTGGGGGCAAGGCAAGGCACGTGCGTGGCACGTACCTGGGAGGCACGTGCAACGCACGTGCGGGATCTTTTCTAATTTTTTTTATAAAAATAAATAATAAATAAAAATTTGAAAAATTGTTGACACGTGGCGGCTCCAAGAGCGGCCACGTGTTAGTACCACAAAAATCATCGAATAAAAACTTTGTAAAATCCATACTAAATAGCAAATGGCCTCCGATCAAAAACGTTTCTGCACGGAAATTGCTCGTCTCGATGAGATCTACAACTTTCATGAAGACATTAAAACCAAAATCGATCAATTGCACAAAGTAATATTTTTGGGGTATCCCATGTATATAGAATACCTTGATTTTTTTGAGGTTTTATAATTTTTTGTCATTTTTAAACCAGATAAAAATCCGGAAAAATATGATGAAATAAAAGATAAATATTTACAAATTAATCTATTTTCTTGTATTTTTATTAATTAAGAAAAAGAAGAAATAAAATAAGACACGTAAAAGACCACTTTTCTACAAACAGTTAGTGAAGACTTGGACCCAATTTGTTTCTTTGATTTCAAGCTCAGTTTGGATTTGAATTTTTGCGCATTTTAATAAAATTTTAATCAAAGAAGAAAAATGAAGAAGAAATGAACTAAAATAGGTTAATTATGTACATAAAATAATAGGTCAAAATCTGTTAAAATACAAAATGTACAAAAGAGGTCCAAAACCCAACTTTCACATATGAGCTCTGATTCACTTGAACTTGGTTTTGTTTTGAAGGTAATTGAATGTATATTAGTTCAAAAGTGAGTAGGACAAAAACATACACTTGATGAGGAAGATATGAGATTTTTAGTCCGAAAATCCTGAAACTCGGCTTTGAGTTTTTGGTCCACTTATTTGGGTTAGTATTTTTTTCATTTATTTGTTTGTTCTTATTAGTGATATGTACACAGTGGAGGTGGTTTTGTGTCATTCGAAGTTAGCATGAATTGGTTAAAAATCAGAGAAGTTAGGCTATTTATAGGTCAATTTTGATTGAGATTTTTGGCTTCTTATTTTGTGCAGAGATTAGTGCTAAAATGCAACTCTTATTAAAGCATGCATGAATGCTAATTATGCTGAATAGATGCACCTTGGCCCTCGTGACTTTCAATATTTGCAAAAATGCCCCTGTGCATGTGGGCAATTTACAGGGAAGACCTCGTACTTTTTATAATTACATTTTAGTCCCTCCCAGGGACCTGTCTGCAACATTTATTTCATGTTTTCTTTCATTTATGCCCTTGTCTTTGATCTTGCATATCTTGAGCTACGTATGTCCAATTGAGTTGATTTCAGTTTCGTTTTAAAGCTGGTTTGATGGTATTTCTAATGGCATGTTAATTGTTGTTTTGGACACAATGATTTTTATGTATTATGTAGTAGCCTTGTGTCTATTCGAGCTTGAACTAATGCCTTACTTAAAATTGTTCATCACATCTGCCTCTTTAATTAAACTTGAAATTAACTCTTGTTTAATTTTGCTCATCATTTTTACCTAGGGTATATTTTCATTACATCACATGAAATTTATTTGTATGATAAAAATTGATAAAAATGCATGTTTATTCTTTAATGCATTGTAATGCACTATCTTGCATGCTTTGACCTATATCAACCTCCAACTCAACACTTAGTTAAATAGATGAAAAATCCAGATAATTAGAGAAAGGCTCGCATCCTTGAGTTCGACCTTGGTTTCTTGCCAAGTAAAAAAAATAAATTTCGACCATCTCATTCTTATTTGAAATATATCAATCAGATGGTTTTTGATGAGCCCGAATTGGCCCGACTGCTGCGACGATTCCAAGTGCTAATTACACACTTTTAAAGGGCTTTTGCTGCTCGTCAAATGGCATCGTTGCCGGGGACACGGCTCATTTCTTATATTTTTTGGATTTTTGTTTGTTTAATTTAGTGTTCCTTTTTATAGGTCAAATGTTCACATATTTTGCATTATAAAATTTTTCTTTTTTATTTTGATCTCTAATCCTTGTTTCTGTGGCAGGGCCCTTGATCAATTAAGGAGGCGAGGAGCTGATGTCTTCCGCTGTGAGGAACTGCAGGAGCATGCTTGGAGCACATAAAAAAGAAAGAAAAAAATGTGTCGCATTTTTTATTTCCATGGCATACTTGTAATAAATTCATCTTTTACAGCGGTCTTCGATCGAAGACTCGCGAATGTAATCGAACGATCGTGGTTGTGTGGGGATCGTCCCCACTTGAGTGTCGACCTAGGACCAAGCACGTGGCTCTTTGAGCGGTTTTTATTTTCCATATTTTTATGTGCTTGCTCGTAGGTAGGACACACTAAAATATAGACGCACATAATCTCGCCTCACTTAGCCGAATTTAATGGATATCATTCCCCACTAATAGATGCATGATTAGGTGCGACTTTTATTGACTTGCATACTTTGATTTTGGTTTTCAAAACAGCCCAAGTTTTCACGTGTTTTCGTCAAGTCACTGCATGTTTTATTGCTTAGCCTAGATCGGGGTTTTATCGAATACATGTTTTTCTCGGCTTTCTATTCCTAGCTTGATCACCTAGGATAAATGGAAAATGGGAATGAACGGTAGACGATGATTTCTTGATTTTTGTACTAACCATAATTCAGTGACAACTTAAAAATAAAATTGGGACTGTTAATTGCAACTCAACCTAAAATGGAGTAAAACTTTGGTTTTGGGAGAGCAATACCCTCGCGTACGCATCGATTTTCAATTCACATTTTCTCCGCGTAAATTATCTAATGTTTTATCACCAATAAAACCGACAAGATAATAAACCAACTTCGGTTGGTTTCATGTGTGAGTTGGTGAACTTGAGGGTCTTGCTTGCTTGATTGAGCCATGATTGCTTCGTTACACACCCCAAAACCTTAGTCACTCCATTCATCTCCGCAGATTCATCCACTCATTTTTAAATCCATTCCTCTTCTTCGTTCACCTTGGGTCCCTCCCAACATCAATTTCCATCTTTATACTTAGGCTAATATTAGCCTAAGTATAGGGGGGACCCGAGTCCCTGTGATTTCTCTACTCATCTTTCCTTGCCTTTATACTTAGGTTATTTCTAATCTAAGTATAGGGGGAGCACCTCTTAGCTCCCGTATATTTCTCTGTATTTAAATGGACCTATGTACTCGTATCATCTAATGCTATGAGGACATAGCAAAGTTTAAGGATAGGGGGTATACCGTATATACAGTATACTTACTTTAGCTATAATCTGGAAAATTTGGAAAAAAAATTCAAAACTTTTTGGCTAAAGTAAAATCCTTTAAACCAAGAGGACTCAAGTATTTTTACGGCTTTTCTATACTACGTTACACTATTTTGATAAAAATATTTTTGAAAATGATTTTAAAAGTGAGATTTTCTTGTTTTGAAAAATCATTTGAAAAATGTTTTGAAAATTTTTATTTGTGTGACATGGTTTTGAAAATTTTATCTCTTTTCAAGGAAAGTTGAGTCTAACCTGTGTTTTAACTTTAAACTAAAATCCATAAAAATGAGCAAAATTCAAAAAAAAGAAAAGAAAAAGAAGAAAAGAAAGAAAAAAATTTGTTTTTGAATGAAGGAGTTGGATTAATCCTCTACATTTACACTTCCACCCAGGATCTGAAATGTTCAAGGAGACATAGTTTTATGAGGTCTTTGAGATTTTTGGTTAACCAGCCTTAGCCATCAGGGTCATAGACTTAATCATCCACATTTCCCTAGGTCTCTAGATTTGCATGCTATATTCCATGCTTAGTCTCAGACAAAAAGAATATGATCAGCACATCACATGCACGACTGCGGTTTTGATGAGATGAGTTGACTTTTCACCTGAGGGATTGGGATGAGGGATTCGAGTTTGGATTTGATCTACTGATGCTCGAGGATGGGATAAAATCTTTGAAGGCTTCATGAAACTTGAGTATCAGCAATTTTAGCCAGTATGAGAACTTGGTTCTTATACTAATCTCTTGATATTTACCTAAGTGCCAGGGTGTGAAATAAATAAAAAAATGTTGATCAGTGTGCGCCAACTCTTGGTAAAAGCAGTGGAGCTAGCCAAAAATTATACAAGTCAATGAAATTTCAAAGAAAAGCTCATTCCACAAAGTCAAATATCAAAGAGCTTCCACCAAAGGCGAGCGCTCCCAAACTTTTTAAAGTGTCCACTTGGACCACCGCTATTAGGACCAGGAGTCGGGCTTGCACCAAAAAAGGACTCTGCATCGTAGATGCTACAAGTCTGGGTGTAGAAGGTACGATAGGTACTCAAAAAAGACACACCCCGGTGTATTCCCAGGAAAACAAGTGCAGACGGCTCCAACTTCTCTTGATGGACGCACTGATCAACACCAAAAAATGTGTTGTGTAAAAGGCACTAGAGAGAATCCTTGTTCCAATGAGAGGGAGAGAAGAAATGACACAATCCCATGCCCTCCATTACTGGCCTTCCATTGACATTTTCTAAGTCTGACAACTAAAGAGACGGTGGAATGGATGTAAGATTGGATTTATTCCCTAGTGTTGAGGATTGGATCCTTAGGAGATTTTCCCAGACCAAGACTTTGGGTGACGATTTGACTCTACTCTCAGAATCGTAGTCAACACTAAAAGTCATATCCTTTAGTATATATGTACATCAGAGAGAGTCTGGAGAATAATAGGAATTGGGTGCCTCTTGGTTAAGGCTAGGTTGAACTCGAGAATCTTGGACCTCTAAGGATTGAGTCGACTTGAACAAATTGGATCCTGTACTCACATGCACAAGGGGGTTAATCCAACTTAGTCATTCTCTTTGATGCTTGAGGACGAGCATAGTTTAAGTATAGGGGGGTGATGAAACTCGATTTCATCATCTTAATTGTCCATTATTAACCCCCTTGCTTAAGCTTTGTGTCAATAAAACCCAGTTAATATCCTGTAATTATCAAAGTCTCGAACCACAAAAAATTACAAAATTAAAATTTGTGGTATTTTTAGCCTTAAAAATACCATCCAAAATATTTCGAGCATTCAGTTGATCTCATTTTCAGTTTTGGTCAACATGAAACTTGTAGATCTCATCAAGATCTACAACTTTCATGTTTTGAGTTTTCTCAAAATCAACCATCTAGCCCTTCAAAAATCAACTGGAAGGTCTGAATAATCTGATTGGGCCACGTTGCCCGATCTGGGTGAGCCACGTGGCCCGCCGCCCTTGCCTCATCCGCCCTTGACCAAGGCCGTTGGATCATCTCCTGATCCAACGGCTAAGTAATCGCCACGCGCACCCATGTTCCTAGCTGTTTGATCTACCTTCACATCTCATTTCCGCCATTCATTCCCGCCTCGCTCAGCGTGTGCCACGTGTCAAGATCTTCACCATCAGATCGGCGTTTGGAGTTGCAATCCCCACCTCCCATTCCCGCTGCGTCTTCAATCGCTCGATCAACTCTAGCGTCTAATCTAAACCGTCTGTCAGTGCTCTCTCCGCAGCCCGACACGTGGCGGCTTCATGGCCCGTTGATCGCATCGCCGCAGATTCTATCCTGACCGCTCTTTAACGCCTAAACCCTAGCCGTTGGATCTCACGATCCAACGGCAAAGGCTTTGTCATCTACCTCCGGTCATGCCCTCAACCCACGTTCTCCAGCTCGCACACCTCTCTCCCCCTTCCCTTTATCTCCACCTCTTCCGACCACATCTCCCATTGCCAGTTACCCCACGACATTCCCCCATCTTCCTTCTTCCCCGCGCATCACTCCACGACCCACGACATCCTCTCAGTCGCCACATCTTCTCCTCAAAACCCACGTCGACCACCACCATAACCGGCTACCTTCAACCTTCAAATACACCGCCACCTCCTCCATTTCCAGATGTCCACCTTTACGTGGTAGGAGGCCCAGCCCTCCTTCGCCTCCCTGTGACAGGGGAGGCGTCGGGATAGAGCGATGACGACCTCGCCTCCCCGGTGAGACCCTCCGCCACACATGGTGGAGTTGCGGCGCCTCGCGACCGCTCGAGCTGCATCGACCGGCTGACGATGTTCAGCGAAGACCCGGGGCTCGAATCGAGCCCCAGCCCAAGCCTATCCACTCCGCCCGATCTCCGGTAAGTCTCCTCCGACCTCCTTTGTGTTTTCTTCGAATTTCGCTTAATTAACTAGGCCCTTTCCTTTGTCTCCGACCCCCGTTGATCACTTCCCGAGATCTGTCGCGCTTCCATCTTTCACGCGCCTACATCCGACCACCTTCTTCCTCCTTCACAGCCCCAGACCACCTCAACCCACCTCCTCCGCCCCCTCGCAACGGAGGAGCTTCGAGCTCCCGCCTTCTTCGCCCATCGAGCTTCCACTCCATTCACGCACGCACTTTTTAGGCTTCGGCTATGTGCCTAATCCTGCAGGACGTCATCTCCTTCAATGGCCGGAAGAACATCGGAGCCAACTTCAGTCGCTCTGTCTCTGACAAGCAAGCTCCGATGAGCGACGCCAGAGGGTCCTGGACCTTCCCCGAGTTCCCTGCTTCACCGACGACTTTTCCGTGAGCTCGGGGAAGGTTCATCGTGGCCGAGAGCGAGCGGCGGAGCCGGAGCTCCCTCGCCGGAGCTCGGTTCCCGCCGCCAGCTGACGATGAAGAAAGAAAAGCAGTAGCCGTTGGATGACCCTCTCCTGGGGATCATCCAACGGCCCAGATGAGGCCACGCAACCAATCCAGGAACCTTTGGATCCTCACGATCCAAGGGATGCTAACCGGCC
Source organism: Ottelia alismoides (assembly GCA_037367405.1). Taxonomy (NCBI): domain Eukaryota; kingdom Viridiplantae; phylum Streptophyta; class Magnoliopsida; order Alismatales; family Hydrocharitaceae; genus Ottelia; species Ottelia alismoides. The sequence goes on along the minus strand of JAZKJV010005562.1, from coordinate 242,213 downwards.
ACGCGTCGACACCAGAGCGTCCTCGGTCCTTAGCCATCGAACCTCCAGGTCTGGAGCGTCCGAGCCAGCCACCGAGCCTACATGGAGCCTCGAATCGCCCGAGCCGACCCGAAGCACCGCCTACCCTCTGCCGAGACCGATCCTCCCTTCGAGCCTCGATGGCACGTGCCTGGCGCGTGCCATCTGGGTAATTTGCAGAGACACCCTGCCACTTTCTCCAATTTGCAAGTAGGTCCAAATCACGTGCATCGTACGTGCATTGTGGGCATGTTGCACCTTGGCCCTCTCGACTTTCAATATTCGCAAAAATGCCCCTGTGCGTATGGGCAATTTACAAGGAAGACCTCGTACTTTTTATAATTACATTTTAGTCCCTCCCAGGGACCTATCTGCAATATTTATTTCATGTTTTCTTTCATTTATGCCCTTGTCTTTGATCTTGCATATCTTGAGCTACGTATGTCCAATTGAGTTGATTTCAGTTTCGTTTTAAAGCTGGTTTGATGGTCTTTCTAATGGCATGCTTAATTGTTATTTTGGACACAATGATTTTTATGTATTATGTAGTAGCCTTGTGTCTATTCGAGCTTGAACTGACGCCTTACTTAAAATTGTTCATCACATCTGCCTCTTTAATTAAACTTGAAATTAACTCTTGTTTAATTTTGCTCATCATTTTTACCTAGAGCATATTTTCATTGCATCACATGGCATTTATTTGCATGATAAAAATTGATAAAAAAATGCATGTTTATTCTTTAATGCATTGTAATGCACTGTCTTGCTTGCTTTGACCTATATCAACCTCCAACTCAACACTTAGTTAAATAGATGAAAATCCGGATAATTAAAGAAAGGCTCGTGTCCTTGAGTTTGACCTTGGTTTCTTGCCAAGTAAAAAAAATAAATTTTGACCATCTCATTCTTATTTGAAATATATCAATCAGATGGTTTTTGATGAGCCCGAATTGGCCCGACTGCTGCGACGATTCCAAGTGCTAATTACATACTTTAAAGGGTCGATTTTGCGGCTAAAATATATACACTGTATATATACAGACCCCCTATACTTAGCGAGTGTTGTGTCCTCAGAGCACAAGAAGCGTAAAGAAGACATATCTCGGGCTAAGCGTAAGAGAGTAAAAAAGAAAAGAAAAAGAACAAGATATACAAGTCTGACCCCCTATACTTAGACTGTGAAGAGTCTAAGTATAGAAGTAGAGCGGAAAAAATGAAGCGATTGGAATATGTGGATGAAGAGAGTATATAAAGGTGGGTGTCGGTTCCCCTTATACTTAGGCTATGGTCAGCTTAAGTATAGGAGAAGGGTGAAAATGGAGTGATTGAGAAGGAAAAGTGTGATGAGAGAAATGGTATCTACAAATGGCATCGGTCCCCCCCCTATACTTAGGCCTTGGCCTATGTAGAGGAAGAAGTTGTACAAAGAGACCGATGTGGTCGGGAGGGAGGGTGGGTAACCGATGATTAAGGAAGTTTTCGGTTGATCTTCTTGTGAGCATACGGTGGGAGATCGTAATGACGAGAAGGAGATGAAGCATATGATTCCCAACTATTATCAGTGTCATCCTCAGAAAAGTCATGATGGATAGTGGATGAAGTGTTTGAGTCAGATGAAAGATATCCATCACCGGAATTATCCTCAGAGGAATAGTATTTGAAAGTGGACACACTCTAGATATTCATGTCTTTTTGTTTCTTCAGTTGTTTCCTCAGAATTCGTTCCTTCTTGGGATCAAGCGGTTTGTCCTCAGATGAATACTCAGAAGTATCGGTCTCAGTCACCTCAAAAGAAATAATTCCAGTGTAATTGAAGAGGGCAGGAGCATCAGCTTTGGATGAATAGTAGTTAGGAACGGGAGTTGTCCAACGAGAATCGAATTTTGGATCCTTGCGAAGATATGGCTTTAGAGCTGCCGAACAGACTTCACTCATGTAGATTACCTTTTCCAGATCTGATGAGGGATCATCAGCTGATTCTTCTTCTGAAAGGTCAAAGGTGACTTTCTTTTTCTTGTTTCGTGAAGGTGTTGGTTCACTTGAGTATCCAGATGAATAGCCATTGGAATTCTTCTCCTTGGTCGGTGTTTGGGCTGTATGTTTGTTCTTAGTCTTCTGAATGTTGATGCACTCTAGATTTGGGATTATTTGGTCAAAAGGTATTTAGAGAAGGTTGCTCCACGATGCGACCATGCATATGTCTCAGGATCATAGAAGAAACGTTCGTCTATTTTGAGATCCATAGGAATTGAAAAACTGGGGAGAATCTCTGCGTGTTCGTTCTCAATTAATCTGACATTGGAGCATTCCTGTGTCAAGTTGATGTGATCCATGTAGTAAGAATAGGTTGACCCAGGGTGTGTCCATGCATAAGTCTCCAGATCATATGATTCGTATACTCGATTCTCCATGGTGAGTACAGCTGGGAATGGAGCAGGGGGGAGATTCTCTAAACCAATAGTCTCATCAACAACCGCTATATCAGGTTTAACAGCGGTGTAGGGCTCTTCTACCGCTTCATGGTTACTGTTGTTGGGAACTTCGTGGGTTGCCTTAGAAATCGTGGTTCCTCAAAGACTAGGTCAGATCGAAGTACTTCCAATGCTGTAAAATTGATTTCCCGAGTCTCACAATCAATAATTGCCTTATCCATTGCTAAGAATAGCTTTCCGAGAATAATTGGATAGTGGGTGAATTCTCCTTGACGCTCAATATTAATGATCGTGAAATCCACTTTGAGTGAAGCACCTTGAAAATGTCATGAAGGCACAAATGGTTCATCTAGACCGTTTTATTGATCGATCAGCCAATTGAATAATCTCTCGTATCTTCATGATCGGTCCGAGTTTAAGTTCGTGAAATATAGAGGTCGGGAGGATATTGATCGGTGAATCGTCATCAATTCGAGCATTGGTGAAAATCGTGTCTTTGATTCCACAGTCAAATCTGAGCAACCGCTTTACTATGCGGCTTTTGGTTTTTCTCCTCAACACCAAGGAGGAGGCCATTGACAAGATATGTCTTTCAGTCTTTGTCTGTATCCTGCCCGACCTTTTTATCATTAATTTGTCCATTACAAATCTTTTAAGGTCGGGGAAGTGTTCAATGGCCTTTATAAAGGGAAGTTCAAGAATCAATCGTTTCTCCAGTGCTTCCCGTAAAGCAGGATCCAAATTCTTCAAATCTTCTTCAGTCATAATTTTTATGAAGTTTTCTGGATTTTCGATTTTTTTGGTATTTTCGATTATTCCTATTTTTTGGTATTTTCTGTGTGGTGTGGTGATGTGGTGTGTTCCTCAGATGAGAAGGGGTTTTGATGTTCAGAGAACGAGTCATAAGCATAATCATTTCTAGGGGAATAATATGCAGAAGGGCTACTGTCAGAATCGTCCCTAGGTTCCTGAAGATCATCAAAATTTTCAATCTTATATCCAATCATTTCCTCATTCCTTTTAATGTCTGAGTCACCAGAGATTGAGATTAATTGATCGGTAAATTTTCGAAATCTATCCTCCATAAAATCAAATTTCTTATTCATCCTCGATATATCATCCTTGAAAATCTTTTCATGACTCATTATGGGAGCGATCGGGGTGTGTTTTTGAAATTCAATAATTTCCTCTTCCATTTTCCTATATGTGTTACGAGAAGAGTCTCTCAGAATATCTGTTCTGAAAATTTCTCCTCAAAAATTATGGAAGTAGGTTGCTCATATGGTTCAGTCATGTGGAGTTTGTCCGAGTAGAGTTCAATCCTTTGATCGTGAGTAGTCGAACCTTGATATTGTCGAGTCAGCATACATGGTTGATGTGTTTTTATGTGGTCAATCCAATCCTCTGTATGAGTATCATGTCTGAAGAGGGGGTTGTCATGGTCAATCCAAGATGATGGTTGTTCATTCATGTTCAATAGTGGGGAAGACGTGAGATGTGAAGAAGTGTTGAGTTCGATTATGTGGTTATAATCTCCCATGAATGATGGATTGACATTTACTGAATATGAAGGATGAATTGTATGATCAGAGTAGAGTGGATTGACGTATGAAGAAGTGGAGACCTCAGTTGGTTCTTGGTTTGTCTGGTCCGAATACAAAGGGTTGTCATAATGAAACAGATCGGATTTGTAGAGGGTGTTGGATCTATTGATGGTTGAGAGTCTCTTGTGGAAGTTGGAGAATGTGTTTTGGGTCTAACCGATACGAATTCATTTTCATAGTATAGCTCTGATGGATTTTCAGATAAATGTTCGTCCATTTTTGAAAGAGCTAAAAGGAATGATGAGTTGGGTCTACAATAAATTTTATGATCTGGACCCAGAGAGTTTTTGGATAAAAGTTCCATGATGAGGTTTAAATCAAGAAAGGAGAGAGATGATTGCACAGGATACTCAAACAATGTAAACACAAATCAAACCCCAGATTCACCAACTCACACAATGATGCCGTAAGAGTTCGGTTATTATTTTTTAAATTTTAATTGGTGACAAGACAATCTTGTAAAATAACTAAGCGAGCTGTTAGGTGTCGGAAAATTTCTTAAAGACTGTCCCAAATTCTTACAACTAGTTGCACCTACTTTCAGCCAGTATGGGTGTAAGTACGGACCGTAAAACGGCTACCCATGTTACTTGAGGCGGAACCTTACACAGTATCCTCTAAACCACCCACTCTTCTAAGGAAACCTGGACCGTTTACCGGCTACCGTTAGATCCTTACTGAGAAGTAGCTAATTGTTTTTGGTAGAATCGGTATTCAATATGAAAATCTGGGTTTTGGCTCTAACCTTAAGTGTCGTCTCTTGCTTACTCAGAAAAATAAAGGAATCCAAGGTCGGGGTTGCTCTCCCGCAAGAATTCTTGATTTTACGGGTTATTAAGATCGTCTATATTTAGCAGTCCCAATTTTTAATTAGGTGATCACTGAAGAATTTAAATGATCACAAATGCACGTCTACCGCCCAGTCCCATTTTCCTTTAGAATTATGTGACAAAACGAGAGGGAGAAGTTCGGGAAAAGCCGATGCACGCGAAAAACTATGATGTATGCTTAGTTAGAAGATTTACAGTGAATACTCGCAATCTCCATGTGGGATACATACAGAAATTTAAAAATTAATCTAAATGAATGCAAGACGCACCTAGCAGAAAGTTCTATTAGCGGAAGAATTGAATTGAATTTGGCTAAGTTTGGAACGATCTATGCGCGTTTCATTAATTAGTGAAGTGTGACCTTAGATCCTACGAGCACAATCAAAAATTAAAATGCTCTAAGAGTCGTATGTGCAGGTCTACCCTAAGCGCCACTCAAGTCGGGCCCCACCCTCACCGGAGAGTGAAACAGGCCACGACACACCACAAGAATAGTTAGAGATCTTTTTACAGTCGCGAGAGTCCAAACGGACACTACTAGAGCAATTAATTACAGAAATTAAAATTTTGCAGAAATTAAAATCCTAGATTCTACACTCTCTCACGACTCGACTTGATCTTAAATTAATCCGGCTTTTTCGGAAGTCAATGAAGATGCCTCGGTTCTTGACAAACCGCTCCACGTACGTCGGGTACCTCGCAAGAAAAATAAGAGAGAAAATGTAAGAGAGTGACTCAAAAAGTAATTAAATAAACAAGAAAATAAATGCTGAAAATAAATGCAGGGGAAAAATGGAATTTACAGTGGAAAATTCGGGGGTCAGACTAGACGAATGCAGACAACTGAACGAAAATTTTCAAACAAAACTCTAAGCCATTTGCCTCCCCGACAACGGTGCCATCTGACGAGTCTGAAATTCGCTGTGTTAAAGAATGAAATGTATTTTTTGATCGTGCGTAAAAAAATGATTTGTCGTTTCATTATAGGCGGCAATCGGAATCGGTCAAGAAAATAACCACAAATAATTATTCAATTTTTAATAACGTGGTTTTGTCTTTATTTTAGTTGGACAAGTCTTAAGGTAGAACACAAGGAGGTAAAGGAACAACCTAGAATTATGTCTATTAAAATTCGTACGCGGTTTCGAGGCGGCTTTTTTTCTTTTTTTAATTTTTAATGCAATAAAGGATGCCAAATGCAAATTCAGCCTATTTTAGAGAGTAAAATGTAAATTATGCTGAAACAATGTCCAAAAAATATAAAACTTAGCCACGATGCAAAATATGATGCAATGACTGCACTATAAGTTTTTTTGGAATTTTTGGATGCAATATGAATTTTTTTAAGAATTTTGAAATACAAATAGTATGAATTTCTGTATTTAATTATAATAAAATCAAGCCTAATTATTTTCAAGGAACAAAATTATCTAATCACTAGGCGATTGATCTCAGAAAAATCCTAAACATGAAAAATACTAGTTTCAATACCTATTAAAAATCAAATACTGAAATATGCAAAATGATTTTTACAAGGCAAACTATGCATGCAAATACGATTCTTTTTGGGCACAATGTCAAGCACAATTAATTCTACAATATGTGATTTTTCGGGAATTTTCAGAGCAACGGTTAATCAAATATAAATTTCAGAACAAGAAATGGGCAAATTACACAATTTTCCACAAAATAATTAATTTTTAATTAACAATCGATCCCAAAAATATCCACATTATGTCAAAACGTAGAGAAACTAATTGACAAATATTATGCTATTTTTGAATAATAAAATAATGTCATGTAGTTCTTCAAAATTAAGGAGAAAGACAGGGGTACATATAATATTTTAAATAAATATAAAAAATGCAGGGGGGACCTATATGTAACTACCAGTACTGATGGGAGGTTCTCTGCAATTTCGCAAGAGGGACACGTGCGTGGCACATGCCTTCTAGTCGGTGGACCGGACGACAAATAGGCGGACCTCCGAGGGGTTTTCTGTAATTAACCCAACAGGTCACGTACGATGCACACGACCTATGAGTTGTGTACTTCTTTGTTATTCCTGTAATCTCCAGGGGCTTCTTCGCAAGATGTCCGCTCACCCATGTGAGTGGCAAGTGAGGAGGGTCTCGGATGTCGTGCCGGGCTGCTGGTGGCTTTGTCGTGGCGAAGGTAGCCCGACGAATGACTTGGAGCACTGGCTATGAAGACCGACGACTGGTGGTTGTGCTCCTGTACGGGCTGAGCGCCTGGTGGAGCTGGCGACGGCCAAGGCGGAGGGGCTGGTGGGGCTCCGGTGCCACTTCTGGTTGCTGGCTGGAGATGAAGATGAGCGTTGGCGTTGTAGGAGGAGTTGGAGTTGGTGGTTGTTGACGTTGTAGAAGTCGTAGGCTCGATGAGAAAAAATCGGAGCGGAGCAGCTAAGCCGGAAAGCGCTGCGATGAGGGCCAGGGAGGGCCCTCGGATCTCGTCGACGGCGAGGCCCACGTGCTGTCACCACCGGGCTTTGCGAGGAATCGACGGATGAAGAAACGAGGTGCGACAAAGGTTCTTAAATAGGGGCGTCGAGGTGATTTGGGAGATCTGGAGGTTTTGATGAGATTGGGGGTTTGATGAGGACGAAGATCTGATTGGAGGAGATTTGGGGATATGATGAGATTGGATTCGCGGTGAGGCGGTGGTCGACTGGCGGCGACGAAAGTAGCGGAGCGATGACGAAATTAGAGAGGACGATGGAGCTTTAGTTTGTGAAAGCAGGGCCAATGGAGAAGATGAACAACGGCCGTCCGATCGGCCGAGATCGGACGACCATGATGGGTGACGCGTGGTAGTGAATTGGGGGCAAGGCGAGGCACGTGCGTGGCACGTGCCTGGGAGGCACATGCGATGCATGTGCAGGATCTTTGTTAATTTTTTTTATAAAAACTAATTAAAAATAAAAATTTGAAAAATGGCTGACACGTGGCGGCTCCAGGAGCTGCCACGTGTCAGCACAAAAAAATCGTCGAATAAAAACGTTGTAAAATCCATAATAAATAGCAAATGGCATGGGATCGAAAAAGTTTCTTCATGGAAATTGCTCGTCTCGATGAGATCTACAATTTTCTTGAAGACTTGAAAACAAAATCGATCAATTGCACAAAGTGACATTTTTGGGGTATCCCATGTACATAGAATACCTTGATTTTTTAGGTTTTATAATTTTTTGTCAGTTTTAAACTAGATAAAAATCCAGAAAAGAATATGATGAAATCAAAGATAAATATTTACAATTAATCTATTTTTTTTTATTAGTTAAGAAAAAGAAGAAATAAAATAAGACACGTAAAAGACCACTTTTGTACAGACAATTAGTGAAGACTTGGACCCAATTTGTTTCTTTGATTTCAAGTTCAGTTTGGATTTTGATTTTTGCGCATTTTAATAAAACTTTAGTCAAAGAAGACAAATGAAGAAGAAATGAACTAAAATAGGTTAATTATGTACATAAAATAATAGGTCAAAATCAGCTAAAATACAAAATGTACAAAAGAGGTCCAAAACCCAACTTTCACATATGAGCTCTGATTTACTTGAACTTAATCTTGTTTTGAAGGTAATTGAATGTATATTAGTTCAAAAGTGAGTAGGATAAAAACGAACACTGGATGAGGAAGATATGAGGTTTTTAGTCTGGAAATCCTGAAGCTGGGTTTTGGGTTTTTGGTCCACTTATTTGGCTTAGTATTTTTTGTATTTTCATTTATTCTTGTTAGTGATATGTACACAATAGAGGTGGTTTTGTGTCATTTGGAGTTAGCATGAATTGGTTAAAAATCAGAGAAGTTAGACTATTTACAAGTCAATTTTGGCTGAGATTTTTGGCTTCTTATTTTCTGCAGAAATTAGTGCTAAAATGCAATTCTTATTAAAACATGCATGAATGCTAATTATGTTGAATAGAATGATATTTAGAATCCAATCTACAGAAGCACTGGTGTTCACGCTCCGCCATGAATGCTAATTATGCAGGTATTTGAGCTTAATTAATGATATTTAGAATGATGAATCTGAGATTCATCAGGCAGCCGTTCACGCTCCGCCAGGGGGCTCTCTAGAAGCACTGGTGCTCCAGACCATCAGCGGCCACCGGCCAAGACTAATCGTCATCCTCGACACTATTGTCAGCCACCTCCACCGGAGCTCCGCCTCACCACCGACGCCCGTCGACCGTGTGTCGTCCACCCCTCCCCGCCATACAATCGAGAAGAGCCCCGATCTCGACCGTTCGATAATGCAGCAACTCCAGCCATCAGATCCAATCTACATCGACGGTTCATATCCAATCCGAGCCTAGACCCGAGCCGACTTCCGCACCAGGAGCCTCGGGCCGCCCGAAGCACGCCAGCATCGACACATGGACAACCGGGTCAAACCTCCCACCGAGCCTGCCAGTACACGTGACAAGCACAAGATCCGCTGGATAATTGCGAAGAAGCCCCTGCCATTTCGCCTATTCACATAGAAGCCCCTATCGACACAGGTCACATGCTTGTCACGTGACCCGCTGGAAGTTTTGCAGAAGACACCCCCATCTTTATCGGTAATTACACCTAGGTCCCCCTATTGCATTTTTATTTATTTTATTTATTGTAAACAGTTATACCCCTGTCTTCCCTCTATTTTGAACCGCTTCATTGCTTCATTTTATTATCAAAAATTGATATTTTGTTCCTCACTTAATTCTCTACATTATGGCATATTGTAGACATTTTTATGATCAATGGATAATTAATAATTAATTGTTTTGTGGAAAATTGTATATTTTGCCCATCTTGTTCTATGAAATTTATAATTGATTGACTGCTTCTCTAAAAATTCCTGAAAAATCATTGACTGCAGAATTAATTATGGTTAACATTGTACCCAAAAAGAATTGCATTTGCTTGCATAGTTTGCCATATAAAAATCATTTTGCATACTTCAGTGTTTGATTTTTAATAGATATTGAAACAAGTATTTTCGAGTTTAGGATTTTTCTAAGATCAATCACCTAGTGATAGATCTTAGATAATTTTATCCCTTGAAAATTATTAGGTTTAATGTTTATTATAATTAAATATTGAATTACACTTTGTTTGCATTTAAAAATTCATAAAATATTCATATTGCATCCAAAAGTTCCAAAAAAAATATTGTCCATTCATTTCATCATAATGTTCATTGTGGCCAAGTTTCGTATTTTTCGGATATTATTTAATCATTGTTTACATTTTAGTTCCTAAAATTGGCCGAAATTGCATTTTGCATCCTTTATTGCATTAAAAATTGAAAAAAAGAGATAGCCTCGAAAACCACGCACGAACTTTGATAAACATAATTGTAGGTTGTTCCTTTGCCTCCTTATGTTCGACATTAGGACTTGCCCAAGTAAAATAAACATAAAACCACATTAATTAAAATTGACAAATATTTTATGTGGTGATTTCTTGACCGATTCCGATTGCTGCCTACAACGAAACGACAAATCATTTTTTTATGCACGATCAAATATACGACATATATCTTAAACAATGCATTATCAGACTCTTCAATCACCATGAGAACGTGACTTCAACTCAACATGGGGGTGCACTATAAATCACGCATTACATATTTTCAAAAAGTGCATAAAATCCCAAAGATTCAAAAAATTTAAGATCTATGGGTTTTTGCATGCTTTACAAAAATCCGAAAATCATTTGCATATATCAAAATTCCATAAAATTTTCTAAAAATAATTTTTCTTCAAAATTTTACCATTTAAAAAAGTTCTAAAATATGTTTTCTCCTATTTTTCTCTTATTTTTTTGGGATTTAAACTTTGATTTTTACGAGTTTCAAACTTAGAACGAGAAGACATTGGTTCACGTATTTTGATAGAACTTTATTTGTTTAGTACTATGATTCTTCTAATACATTTTGGACTTAATTCCTAGAGTTCCATTAATTCTAGGCAGCGATCCAATTTATATGTCTAAATTGGTTCTTGATTGAAGGGTCGTTTAACCTCGCACATCATGAAAAATGTGGAATAAAGATCAAATCCGGATAAAAACAAGTGCTCATCCTATGAGCGATATAGCAATATGAAAAAAATATGACATTGCAAAACCACATGGATACAAAAATGATTTCTGCATCATTTAGCGAACCACATGAGTAAGGGATCATTACTTTGGATGTATGTAGTCTCTAAGGTAAGAAATCTCCTAAATAAAGTATGATTAAAGAAGGACGCACGTGCGGTGGGTAAGGATGAAACCCGCGAATTCCACATATGAAAGAGAGATGCTTCTCTCTTGTTTTCTTCTTCACGTGCAGGGTGATATCTTATTTATCACCATGGTCTCCTCCAGTAAGTCCTCATCACAAAAGATTTCCTTCTTCTCCAAAAACATGATTGTACGAAGAAAATGATAGTCTTCGTTGAAAAACGTCTTAGGTGGGTAATCGGATCTCTCTTGGATCCTATTACCACACTCTCATGTTTAGTCACACAACGTGGGGTGGTGAGATCCTTCTTGCTCCAGTATCCTTTTATTACTGACAAGTATGAGAGGAAGTGAGAGTGTTGGGTAAAGATTTTCATGCTTTGCCATTGTTTGAGGCACTATACGTTATAGTGACCTTTTTTTTCCAGAGTTCTCAATAGAGTATAATGCCCCAGCCTCATCTTATATGAAAGCGACAGTGATAGGGTGTGCATCTCATCACCCATGATCCAAGTCATCGAGCCAGTAGCATTAAGCATATGTTAATACTACATCATGTAACAATGCCATGAAATAAAATAGATAAGCAAATAATTATCCATCTCCACATACTACTCTTACTATAAAAGGGACTTACCACATGATCAAAACTATAAAGTGTAAGGGACTTGAAAAGAAAATAATCATAGAGTCTAAATACATCCAGAATAGAAAATCATAACCCACTGAAAACTTTAGGAAATTTCCGTAAAATAACCCACTCTCAAAAGTGGCATGCTGGAGTGGCTGCAATAAATGATATCCCACCTCAAATTCAACATCACCCGAAAAGAAATCCAATACGGTTGAGTGAAAGCCCAGAAAGAATACATGTCACGTCCCAGACCTCGAAACATGGGGAAAAATACGGAAGCATCCCAAAATAAAAAAAAATCGAGTCTAGGAGCGAGACAAAATCTCAATGATCCATATATTGTAGGTAAAAATAATAGGATATATATATATATATATATAAATATATGGAGGGTTAGATAATACCAGATTTGATGAGATACCAGTATGATGATGAGATGGACTACCAACTTGCCAAGGCGTGCGAAACGCACTGACCTTAAGAATAGATTCGTACCCCCATCGAAATTCCGATGGTGCAATCAGTATTGGTACGACTGCTCTCCAGGATACAACAGCGAGATCTTGACGGACGTGCACTCACCAACGTCAAGATCAGTTAAGCAACAAAGATCGTTCCTTCGGAATAGATTCACTCAAAAGATAGAAGAGGAGAAGAGGGATAGAATCGTTGTGTTGAATTGTCTCATTCTCAACAAACAGAACCTCTATTTATACACATCGAGTATCAAAATCCGTTACTAAAATACACACAAGTTTTAATAACGTAAATAAAAACTTAAATGCTTTTTCCCTCCTTAAACCATGACCATTTAAAGCATAACCGTTGAAAAGTGAAATTAAAATTAAAACCTATAAATTCTTTCATCTTAATTTCAACGGCACACAACTTGAAATCACCCTTTAACATAAGTAACGTGCAATCCCTTTGCATGATGAATATTAATAATGATCATGCAATAAAAGAATATTAATGATAGGGAAAATGTATTTTAAATAAATGGTAGAAAAACCAACATGTATAACTTTCAAAGTGCCATACATAATGGAAGAACAAAGGAAATTGACCAATAAGTAAAGACTCATCAAGTCTGAACTACCATACAAAGACTTAAGAGGCTAGAAAATATCAAAGGCACTTCAATCCAGCCAACGACCAACCCTCGTGCTTTCCTCTAAGCTGCAAGGATGTAATTCAATATTAATCAAACGAATTTGACTAAGTATGCACCATTAAAATATGCAACATGTCGTAATTATCTGTATACCTTGAACATAAAAAATTTAACACAATGATAATGCAATAAAGAATATATGTCAAGGAAAAATAATGAACTATATCGAGAATATTCATTTGTGCATAACTAAAAGATAACAAAACAATAAACTTTTCTTTATTGGTCACATTTTTTTACTAATAATATCAATTTCAATAGCAATGGAAAAAAATCTATACCATCTGCCGACACCGGACAACCCGAGCTTGGATAAGAGCCACCTCGTTCCCATAATAAAATTTAAATCATAAAAAAATCCAGTACGATATCTCCTATCCAAACTCCAATACAATAGACATCAGTATTGAGTCAACTGCCGTAGCGGAAATTTTTTGGGAGTAGTGTAGAATTACCTGTCTACAACGATCAATTGGCGGAATTAACCATCCGTGCGACATCCGGCCAGGTCAAAGACTCTAATGGACCAACAATGAATAATGTCTACTCCTTCACAATGATTGGTGTCAAAAACAATAATTAATTTTCAATACAAATATTTAGATATAAAAAATTGCAAATTAACCTATATATAATGATGTGTCTATCTGTATAATATTAACAACTAACCCATAGATAGGCATTATCGCTAAATATCAACTTAGCACCTAATTATCTAGAGTTGTAACACCGAGATATAATCAAAGTAGTTTAAGAGATATTATAAAAAAATACCATTGCAACAACTAGTAAAATAGAATGTGGGGTATAAATAACAACGGTATGTGACATAGATTAATGTACATACATTAAAAAAATATCGAGATGGGTAGATCTCTATTGTTCTCCGACCACAAATCAATTACTACCTAAACACAAGAAATGCATCTTAACAGTATGCACAAGCTAAAACAAACTCCTATCTATCCAATAGTCAACCGTCAATATTATTTTGCTCTCTTCTCTCTCTTTTTTTTAACGGCTAATTATTTATTTACCTATAAATGATCTTACCTAATTAATAAGTTATTATCTTTTTTTTTGTTAAACATTTTGATCATCTAAATTTTATCATTTCTATATCTTAATATTATAATATAATTATTATTCAATGATTGAGAAACTTGCTTTTACGTTATAAGTTAATATGTGGAATCATGTTTCCTCTTTAGATGTAACCATGTTTTCTAAAAAATTTTAGTAACGCGTAACTTGAGTAGAATAGGATGAGGTTTTATAAGATCAATGCTTTGCTAAAACTAATTTTTTTCCTCTTATGAAAAAAAATTAAGTTCGGTAAATGTTGAAATAGGGGTATGTATGTTTATGTTTAATGCAATTGATTTAACTTGTTTGACAAGGGTCTATGGATATGTCAGGTTATGCATATGATATATTTTTCTTTAAATGTGTACCCTAAACTATATATGAACTATTATAAAGCATGATATATACTCATGTTATAAACATTACTAACATGATCATCGTTATGCAGAGTTTCAGCTCTAACTTTCTGAAAATAAATCATTCCGTCAACGAGAATCCGAAAAACTGATGACAACTTTCAATTAATAATGACAAAAAAAACTATGGATTCACCTTATTGTCAACTAATCTGCCCATTCTTGGTGTTGAATTTTGCTTCGTCGCACAACGTGTGACCGATCCCAAGGTTTGCAGTGGTCGATGATGCCTATAGCAATCCCCAGTCTTGCTCGAGACGATTAGGAGTTTTGAGGAGTAGAAAAAAATGCGCTCTTTCTAACCATGTTCCTCTTCCTCTCTTTATATGACGTGAATGCCTTGCTGGTTTCAATCTCATTCAATTGGGATTTATAAATTTTTTTTAAGAGATAAATAGATCCAACGTCTATGTGGATAATATCCCCCCTCCCCAAAAACGCTCCTTTGCTTTTAGTCGGTTGCAACAATATCTGTTTTTTTAGTCTTGCTTTGCATGATTGTGTTTTTTATATATACTTATTCGTTTCTTCTTTTGAATAGTAATGTAGTTTTGCCGTTATATTTTTTCATATATTTATATAATACACCCTATATAATCAATATGTTTATTTCCTATATTTAAATTTTGTTTTTGCACAACGTCACCTTAAAAAACGTATATTACAACTCTACCCCCCTTAAAAGGAATTTCGTCCTCGAAATTCTAAAGACATACCTAACAATTCAGGATATTTTTTCTCGAACTTCGTCTTCAAGTTTCCAAGTGGCTTCTCTATCTGAGTGATTGTGCCAAGCAACTTTTACCATCTTAATAGTCTTTCTTCTTAGTTGATGTTCTTGACGATCAATAATGTGAGAAGGACGCTCCTTGTACGATAAGTTTTTCCGAAATTCAACTGGCTCATAGTGAATATGATGAGATGGATCATGAATATATTTCCGCAACATGGATACATGGAAGACATTATGAATATGCGAATACTGAGGTGGTAATGCAATGCGGTAGGCTACCTCGCCTACCCTATCCAACAACTCAAAAGGATCAATGTATCTTGGACTAAGTTTTCCTTTCCATCCAAATCTCAATACACCATGGGTCGGAGAAATCTTGAGAAAGACATGATCACCAACTACAAATTCTAGTTCTCTGCGACGGTTATCCGCATAACTCTTTTGTCTACTTTGAGCTATCAACAACCTCTTCTTAATCAGGTCGATCTTATCTATACACTTCTGTACCAGCTCCGGTCTGAGCAATCTTCTTTCACCCACCTCGCTCTAACAAAGAGGGGATTTGCATGGTCTCCCATAGAGAGCTTCATACGGAGCCATTTCCATGCTAGCATGATAACTATTGTTATAGGCAAATTCAATAAGTGGAAGATTCTCATCCCAACTACATGCATAATCTAACAAACATGCTCTAAGCATATCCTCAAGAACCTGAATAGTTCTTTCCGATTGACCATCTGTTTGGGGATGGAAAGCAGTACTAAACTTTAGCTTTGTACCGAAAGCCTCTTGAAGTTTTTTCCAAAATCTCCCAGTAAATCTTGGATCTCGGTCAGAAACAATAGAGACAGGTATACCATGAAACATCACAATATTGTTCATATACAAATTAGCCAAACTCGCTACTGATTCCTTCTTCTTCATCGGTAAGAAATGGGCAGACTTTATCAATCTGTTTACGATTACCCATATAGCATCATAATTAGTTGCATTGGTCTTCGGAAGACACATCACAAAGTCCATGGTGATATGTTCCCATTTCCATTCCGGAACCTCCAACTGCTCCAATAGTCCAGTTGGTCTTTGATGCTCAACATTAGTTTGCCGACACACCAAACAACGAGATAAGAATTCTGCAATTTCCTTCTTCATATTTTCCACTAAAAATTCTACTAGAGATCTTTGTGCATTTTCATGTTTCCTGGATGTATAGAGAACTTAGAACGATGAGCTTCATCCAGAATCTCGTATTTCAACTCTACTTGAGAAGGAACCCATAAGCGATTTCAGAATTTAATGCCACCATTTGGAGCAATGAAAAATTCTAAATTTTCTCCCTGACTCTTCTCAGCCAGAACATGATACTCAGGATCTTATTTTTGAAATCTCAGTACTTTCTCTACTGTTTCAGAATGTATCTTGATGCTAGATAAGATAATCTTGTCACCTTCCTTGAAAGGATTCCAAGAAACAAAGTCATCAATTAACTTCTACTTTTTGATCATCAAACATGCAGACTTGGCATAGCTTTTTTGGCTCAAAGCATCGACCAAAACATTTGCTTTACCTGGATGATAAGCAATAGAGAAATTATAGTCTTTAAGAAATTCCATCCATCTCCGTTGGCGCACATTCAAATCTTTTTGAGAAAAGATATATTTGAGGCTTTTATGATCCGAGAAGCCCTCAAATTTCTCACCATAAAGATAGTGACACCAAATTTTCAATGCAAACACCACAACATCAAGCTCTAAATCATGCGTAGGATAATTTCTTTCATGGATCTTCAACTGTCTCGATGCATAAGCTATAACTTTCTCATTCTGCATTAAGAAACCTCCACTACCTGAGGGTAATGTCAAGATGGGAGCGGTCGTCAACCTTCTCTTCAATTCTTGAAAGATGTGCTCACATGCAGAAGACCAATCAAACTTTATCCCTTTCCTAGTCAATTCGGTCACAGGAAGTGAAATATTTGAGAAATCACGAATGAATCTACGATAATATCCAGCTAAACTAAGAAAGCTTCTAATTTCTGTTATGCTCTGTGGTTGCTTCCATTCTGAGACTGCCTCAACTTTGGTTGGATCAACAAAAATCCCATCTTTAGAAATAATATGTCCAAGGAACATGATCCTTTCCAATCAGAATTCACACTTAGAGAATTTAGCATAAAGTTGATTATGCCTCAAAGTTTCTAAAATAACTCTCAAATATTCCTCATATTGCTCAACACTCTAAGAATAAACGAGAATATCATCAACGAAAACATTGACAAAGTGATCTAAAAATAGTCGAAAGACCCGATTCATAAGATCCATAAAAGTGACATGAGCATTAGTCAATCTGAATGGCATCACACAAAACTCATAATGCCTATAGCGTGTTCGGAAAGCAGTCTTTGAGATATCCTCCTCTCGAATCCTTAGTTGATGATAACCAAATCGCAAATCAATCTTCGAGAAGACCCTTGTTGATTGGAGGTTGATCGAATAAATCATCTATCCGTGGTAACAAATATTTATTCTTCACAGTCACCTGATTCAACATTCGATAATCAGTGCATAAGCGTAGTGATCCATCTTTTTTTCTCACAAATAAAACAGGTACACCCCATGGTGACACACTGGGTCTGATAAATCCCAAGTCAAGCAACTCTTCAAGTTGCTTCTTTAATTATACCAATTCGACAGGAGCCATGCAATATGATGCCTTAGATATTGGTATAGTTCTAGGAACCAACTCAATAGTGAAATCAATCTCTCGCCGAGGTGGGGGTCAAGGCAATTCTTCTGGAAAAAACATCAGGAAGAACGACGTCTAGATCAGATAAAGATATGGTTGATGGCTCAACTCTAATATTACTGGAAAGATAGGCTTCTCGCCCTTTCAAGATCATGCGATGTGCCTTCATGGTAGAAATGATGCACCGCTCAGAGGTGGAACCTTGCCCTTTAATGGCGATACCTGAAACTTGATGGCTTGCAACGATCACCCTTTTCTTACAATAATCAATAATACAATGATATCGGGATAACCAATCCATCCCAAGGATGATTTCGAAGTCTGTCATCTTCATGACAATGAGGTCACTAGGCAGCTCATGACCCTCAATTATCAATGGAGCATCTTGAATATACTCCAATGCTTTGACTTTTCCACCCGTAGGTGTGATAACAATCAAATCAATATCTAAAAGTTTTGGTTTGGCATCCATGCTTTTTACTAGAGCCTCGGAAATAAAGCTATGTGTAGCACCAGTATCAAAAAGAATCTTTGCATGTAAATTATCAATAAGAAGGGTACCTTTGATGACCTTGTCCACCTTAGCAGTATCATCCCCAATGGTAAGAGAATAAACTCGAGCATGAATCTTTGGCTTTTGATCTTGACCTTGAGCTGCAAAGTAGGCTTCGGACAATCACGAACAAAGTGACCTTTCTCTCCACAGTTCAGACATTGACCGTTCTTGAGATAACATTCTCTAGGATGGAAACGATGACGGAAAGAGCATTCAGGAAAGCTGTTGTTTTGCCCTGACTTGGAGGCTTGCTTTTGCTTCTGAGAATTTTTGAAATTTTTGTTCCTACCAAATCGATCCTTCCGATCATTGCATGGCTTCTCCTCCTTTCTTTGCAAGAAATCTTGCTCCATGGTTGTGGCGCTTGGTAGGACATCCTCCATGGTTTTCAGCATGCTAGAAAGGACCTTCGATCTCAAAGCAGGGTGAAGTCCCTCAATGAACTTCTGAGTCATTCGATACTCATCTGAACATAAGCGTGGAGCATACTTCAATAAGCGATGAAACTTGTTGTTATATTCATCAACATTCAGATCTCCCTGCTTCAGATTAATAAACTCTTGCTCCTTAATCAATTGTAAGTGCATCAGAATATACTGCTCTCAGAAGAGTTTAACAAACTCATGCCACAAAATAATTGATCCTTTTTCAAATTTCCGTAACTGGAAACTGGTCCACCAGTCCTTAGCAGAACCTTTCAGTTGATGAGTAGCGAAGGAGACCTTGCTATGATCCGGACATCTGATTGCAACAAACAATTTTTCTATCTCCTCCAGCCATCGATCTGCTACCTCAACATCCACTACACCTTCAAAGCTAGGCGGGTTCACCTTTAAGAATCTCTCAAAGCTGACGTCATCCCGACGCTCCTTACGAAGTTGCCTTTCTTTATCATGATGCCTCTCGCGACGTCTCTGATCCTTGTCCCTACTCTGTTGGTGACCAGCTTGATCGCGAATTAGTTGGGAGAGCTCCTCGACCATCTTCATTAATTTGGCATTCTGGGCTACCAAATCTAGGGAGCGACGACTCCTCTTACGGTTTGAGACGGTCAACATCTACGAGTAGCGACAATCAATTAGTCAGCTATTTCAAACATAACAATAAGTATTATACGGCATCCTAAAATTCGATAATATTCCTCTAATCTTCCATTTGGCTATGATACCACGTTGTCACGTCCCGGATCTCGAAACATTGGAAAAAATACGGAAGCATCTCAAAACAAAAATTTTGTTTTTCTAGTCCAGGAGCGGGACAAAAACTCAATGATCCATATATAACTTTTAGAGTGCCATACATAATAGAAGAATAAAGGAAATTAACCAATAAGTAAAGACTCATCAAGTCTGAACTACATAATAAAATTAAATAGGTTTATCCGTACAATGACTTAAGAGGCTAGAAAATATCAAAGACCCTTCAATCCAGCCAATGGCCAACCCTCGTGCTTCCCTCTAAGATGCAAGGTTGTAATTCAATATTAGTCAAACGAATATGACTAAGTATGCACCATTAAAATATGCAACATGCCATAATTATTTGTATACCTTGAAAATAAAAAAAATTAACACAATGACAATGCAATAAAGAATATATGCCAAGGAAAAACAATGAACTATATCAAGAATATTCATTTGTGCATAACTAAATGATAACAAAACAATAAACTTTTCTTTATTGGCCACATTTGTTTTTATCAATAATATCAATTTCAATAGCAATGGAAAAAATCTATACCATCTGCCGACACCAGACAACCCGAGCTTGGATAAGAGCCACCTCGTTCCCATAATAAAAATTTAAATCATAAAAAAAATTCAAATACAAGATCTCCTACCCAAAATCCAATACAATGGACATCAGTACTTAGTCAACCGTCGTAGCAGCAATTGTTTGGGAGTAGTGTAGAATTGCACGTCTACAATGATTAATTGACGGAATTAATTGTCCGCGTGACACCCAGCCAGGTCAAAGCCTCTAATGGACGAACAATGAACAATGTCTACTCCCTCACAATGATGGTGTCAAAAACAATAATTAATTTTCAATAAAAATATTTAGATATAAAAAAATTGCAAATTAATTTATATATAATGATGTATCTATCTCTATAATATTAACAACTAACCCATAGATAAGGATTATGGTTAAATATCAACTTAGCACCTAATTACTTAGAGTTGTAACACCGAGATATAATCAAAGCAGTTTAAGAGATATTATAAAAAAACACCATTGCAACAACTAGTAAAATAGAATGTGGGGTATAAATAACAATGGTATGTGACAGATTATTGTACATACCTTAAAAAATATCGAGATGGGTGGATCTATATTGTTCTCCGACCACGAAAATCAATTATTACCTAAACACAAGAAATGCATCTTAACATTATCCACAAGCCAAAACAAACTCCTATCTATCCAATACTCAACCGTTAATATTATTTTTGCTCTCTTCTCTCTTTTTCTTAACGGCTAATTATTTATTTACGGAAAGTTGCTTTTACATTATAAGTTAATATGTGGAATCATGTTTCCTCTTTAGATGGTAACCATGTTTTCTAAACATTTCTAGTAACGCGTAACTTGAGTAGAATAGGATGAGGTTTTATAAGATCAATGCTTTGCTAAAACTAATTTTTTTCCTCTTATGAAAAAAAATTAAGTTCGGTAAATGTTGAAATAGGGATATGTATGTTTATGTTTAATGCAATTGATTTAACTTGTTTGACAAGGGTCTATGGATATGTCACGTTATGCATATGATATATTTTTCTTTAAATGTGTACCCTAAACTATATATGAACTATAATAGGGCATGATATATATTCACATTATAAACATTACTAACATGATCATCGTTATGCAGAGTTTCGGCTCTAACTTTCTGAAAATAAATCATTTCGTTAACGAGAATCTGAGAAACTGATGACAACTTTTCAATTGATAATGACAAAAAAAACTATGGATTCACCTTATTATCAACTAATCTGCTCATTCTTGGTGTTGAATTTTGCTTCGCCGCACAACGTGTAACCGATCCCAAGGCTTGCAGTGGCCGGTGATGCCTATAGCAATCCCCAGTCTTGCTCGAGACGATTAGGAATTCTGAGGAGTAGAAAAAATGCGCTCTTTCTAACCCTGTTCCTCTTCCTCTCTTTATATGACGTGAATGCCTTGCAGTTTTCAATCCCATTCAATTGGGATTTATAAAATTTTTTAAGAAATAAATATATTCAACGTCTGTGTGGATAATCCCCTCCCCCAAAAAAACGCTCCTTTGCTTTTAGTCGGTTGCAACAATTTCTGTTTTTTTAATCTTGCTTTGCATGATTGTGTTTTTTATATATACATATATTCGTTTCTTCTTTTGAATAGTAATGTAGTTTTGCCGTTATATTGTTTTCATATATTTATATAATACACCCTATATAATCAATCTATTTATTTTCTATATCTAAATTTTGTTTTTCACAACACCCCCTTAAAAAACGGATCTTACAATATATATACCTATATATATATATATATATGGGTAAAATGCTGCCCCCTGGGAGTAGCCAACTTGGCTACTCCCACCCTTATTTTTCCCTCATTTTTTTATTTTTTTGAAAAATAAAAATTTGTATATTCATCATTATATCCCTCTCACATTCTATTAAAATTTCGTCAGAAACAGAGACTCCTAAGCCCTCCATCCAGACGTCATTTTTTTTAACGGTCGTAGGATTTTTTAAATCGACCATGTTTGGATGGAAGCCGTAGGAGTCTCTGTTTCTGACGAAATTTTAACAGAATGTGAGAGGGATATAATGATGAATATACAAATTTTTATTTTCAAAAAAAATAAAAAAATGAGGGAAAAATAAGGGTGGGAGTAGCCAAGTTGGCTACTCCCTGTGGGAGCCCCATTTACCTCTCTCTCTCTCTCTCTCTCTCTCTCTCTCTCTCTCTCTATATATATATATATATATATATATATATATATATATATATAACAAGGAGAAAAATCAGTAATATAAGGTAAACACGGAGCAACCACTCTCAAAAGTTGAGAAGAAAACATAATAATCAATTGTTGCACATGTATCTGTAACCATAGACACAAGTCGCAATTTATGTAGGAAACTTGCGACCTGCTTAATTTAACGCGGGCATGTAGTTGGCTCAGTTTTTTGTTTATTCAAATATCGCTCGACGTGAAAACTAATTATTATTAACTGTATTACTTCGGAATATCTATGGAAAATAGGTTTGACCGAGACTTCTCGCCGTGGAATCTCTAACCTAAGTCTTAGTAGGAACATGTAGTGAGTATGGCAAATATCACCCTCCACTCGGGAACCAAGAACACAACACTTCTGAGTACAAAAATACCGGGAGTGGCAGCTCCATATAAACAAAACACGGATCCGATTGTCCAAACACAACTCCCACCGCCATCCTGTGATGCCCCTCGGCTCCACCACAGTATCACAAGGTGGTGCACCGCCGTGTAGTAAATTGTCTCGCGTATATTTAATTAATTTATGTTTCATCCACACTCTTGGGATGTTTCAATCACCATGTTTATCACTTTTTTCTTATCGCAATCAGCTAATAGATCTATTTCATTGATGGTCAACAAATATAAAATTGTGGCTCGTATGACAACTTCACTACCATGACAATCGTAAAATGCATCATCTGAATTATCTTTTTAAAGATTTTTAATCACACATTAGTCACTAGGAGCTCAATTCTTTTATTCCCAGATGCCCACGGAAGTCACAGTTTTTTTCTTGTTAATGAAATCTGCGTAGATTACGAAGTCACAACATATGAAATCTATGTTTCCCGTAAAAGGCTCAGTTACAGTCATGAACGATAGAGGTAAGGGCACAACTCATATGTTTAATATTTGACAACAATAACAATTGTGTCCGTGAGATTTGTTATTCTAAAACCCAAATGCGACGGTACACAAAATCTTTCATTCCGTGAATATATATTAATATTGATAGAACTAGGTGATTAACATGATTGATTCATCTCATGTACTAATGGAAGTTACATAGAAATTGATGGGAGACGGGCAACAAACTGCGCCGCCAATCCCTTTTGAATGGGAAATACAATTCTTCGAAATACAAAATTCATAGACTTAGGGACCATAACATTGCTATGCATGATTTTTTGAATCCTCTTAAGGAGCTCCACTGCTTCACTTGCCAAGAACCCAAATGTAAAGGGGATGAATACGTGTTGATTGTCAATGCAGGCCTTCTCATGCTTAGCCACTTTAGCTTATGGCAGCTTTTTGTGCAGCGCATCCCGCAACAAAATCACTCTTTATCGGACCCACCAAAGGAGACACTCCAGTCAAATCAACACATGCATGCTTTCCTCCAACCCATCCAAATATCAAAACATCTGCCGGTCTAAGTGTTGATCTCCCCTCTTGTGGATCAGTTAAGAAATTCACCGGCGCTTCTTTTTTTGAAGCAACACCTGCATGTCTGAGTATATCAAATAGAACATCTCTGACAAGATCATGCCTGTATTTAAAACCTGGAAGCTTGCGACAATGAACGGCATGATCCCCAAAAGCATCCAAGCAGGATTTGTGGCATACTGGACAAGCCTCATCTGGTGGAAAAAGGGGAATCATGAGGCGGTACTTGAGAATACTACGACATTCAATGGGTGACATATGCAATCCAAGCTCTTCAATAGGAATGGCAAGTAGAAAATCTTGGGTATGTTCAGCTTGTAAACAATGGAAAATTACTTTTTGCCTAGCAGACATGTCAATCAGCTTCCATATCTTTTACGATTTTGCTAAAAAAAGAACTCGCCAAAGCATTCTGGACTTTAGGGGGGATGGTATCCTTACTAGCAAAATGTGTAATATCAATATATGGAAGTGCGACACGTAGGCCTTCCAAAGCATTAAGGAAATCAGAATCCATACCATGTATCCCGCTGTCTCATAGCATGTGATCT
The DNA here is from genome assembly GCA_037367405.1 of Ottelia alismoides. NCBI lineage: Eukaryota > Viridiplantae > Streptophyta > Magnoliopsida > Alismatales > Hydrocharitaceae > Ottelia > Ottelia alismoides. Next base: position 217,758 of record JAZKJV010005562.1, on the reverse strand, counting down.
TGGAGCATCCAGGATTGAGCTCTGGAGGCCACAAAAGCATATGAAGAAGCCTCAATAGCTGAGTAAAGACCTAAACCGCCGAGTCGGATGGGTAGCGACGCCACTCTCCATTGAAGGTCACCAAAGAAAGGACCTCCACACACCACAATATCCTCAATAGCTTCACGTAACCCTTTGTCAAACCATGCAGCGGCCCGTTTCATGTATGTGGGTTGGCATGTCTGTAATCCAAACATAAGCTTGGCAGTACCCATACAAGACCGTAATAGAAGTAGCTCACTTTGTGGATCATCCAGCTGAGGAAGTAAATGCATTAAGTCAACAGCCTTGGTAGCCCTCATCATAGCCAACTCTTCAATAAAGTCTTTATCCGTACTCACAGCTCCTCCAAGCAATTTCACACCTAGTCGCGGCCTCCCAATATCTGTGGGAAACAAACCTTCACGGATCTTCTGACCATCACATGAAGGCCAGAACAACTCTGTTTTTTTATATATAGAAAAAGCCCCATCTCTGGACCCTGCATTGAATAATGTCAAGTGCCTTGGCCACTTCTACAGTGTCCCCAACAATTGTCCCATCGTCAAGATACCAAGCATGAAGTAGGAGTTTACAATTGTCTTTGATCTCATGAATAAGTGGGTGCAATGCTAGAGAAAAAAGAAGGGGGCCTAAAGGGTCACCTTGCTGCACTCCTGTTGATGACCGCAGATGATTGTCTCCAATATATAATCTGGCGGCTTGAGCATAGATAAACTCCACCCATGAAGAAATAGAGGGGCATCTCCTCCTAACTTCTCCAAGCATCAGAGATCTATCTATTAAGTTGAAAGCATTAGAGAAATCCACCGTAAGCATAGAAAGAGACCCGTCTCCGTGAAGCTTGCTCAAAAGATGATTGGTGCTATGTAAGATGGCTTCCGCTCCTCCAGATACACCAACTCCAAATTGAAAGTCGTTAAGATATTTAGATGTCTCCTTGCTAATCCCTGCCATAGCAACTTTAGATACAAGGCGCCTCCATATAGTACCTATCGCAATAGGACGAATGCTGTTGTCCGTTTGAGCAGTGGAGTGAGAGGTGCAGAGGCTATAAACTCAGCCAGACTCAACGAGCATCTCCCACTAAGCCACAAATTAACTACCAAGGAAATAGCCTGCAAGAGATCCTTGGCAACCGGTGATCCTTCCCCACAGAGGGCATCTAAAATATGTTGAGCCCTCAGACCGTCTCTCCCACAAGATGTCCCTTTAGGAAAGTATTTGATGACTCACAAAATAACATCTGCATCAGTTGTAAGAGGAGACTCTGAAATCAAGATGTCTTGTGTGACAAGAGGCGGCTTATAAGGATGTTTAGCCTCTAAGGCCTTCAAGGTGTCTCCATTAAAAGGCGCCACTCCTGAAGAGTACAAAACCTTTATGGCTGCAGTTAATGTCCATCTGCCACTTTGCGAAGACATTGTCTTATGCTAGAGCTTTGATATTTATCCTCCTCTAAAGTTTTATTCTGATTAAGATCTGAAATCCCTGAAACATCTCCCTTCAAAAAATTACCCACCCAATTAGTGAAGCCATCTATACTGCCCCACTTAGTGAGTGAGCTCAAAAAAATTGTTGTTGCAAGAACCTTCTATTACCAGATCTTTTATCCCTCCTATTTACGGGTCTGAAAACCTGTAGGGTGCAATGAGGAAGAAGCAGCAATCTCACCCAAGCTTGTAAGGATCCTGGCCCAGCTATAACTTGATGCAGAGCTGCTTTCAAAGCATGAGAGAAAGCGAGCTGACAACTTGGAGGAATGCTCTTAACAGTGGTGATCGGATGCTTGAAAATATAATCAAGGAGCGCAGCATCAATAATCACACCATCATTAGCAGCAGGTACAACAGGTGTTATGTGAAGGGTGGGTTTCAGGATACCGATAATGTGTCCTTGGATCGCCCCTGCATCATCTGTGGCACGAACAAGACCATCGTCATGATGGCAAGCACGACACAAAGCTTGTATCTTCATGCACCTTCCGCACAACCATTGATCCAGGACCCTCAAGGTCCCTTCTACTGCAGAAAAAAGATCAGGATCAACTGTGATTGCATCCCGCAGAGTAGATGCCCGATCATCACTGGAAAGATGCACCCTCTTAATATGAGAGATTAAACGCGTAATCCCTTTGCTCCCTTCCCTTCCATCAGGACAACAATGGAAGTTCTAAAAAGGACAAATCACTCCATCAAGACGATGTGAAGAAATCTCTATGGAGCAAGACTGCGATAATCCATGATGAGCAGGGGACGCGCGAGCACAAAGTGAAGGATCAGTAGTTCCTCCTACCACGTGTGGCAAAGTAGAGACCGTCCCAGTGGGTGGACAAGACATCTTCGAAGACGGCAAGGTCGAAGAAGGTATGCAGGACCTGGCCACCGAGACGGCTGAAACGCTGGAGAGGTTGAAGGCGCTGGGGAGGCAGCGCCGGGGAGGACCGTAGATCTGGGCGCTGGGCCGGGGTCTGGGCGCTGGGGAGGATCAGAGGTCTGGGCGCTGGGCGCCGGGGTCTGGGCGCTGGGGAGGCCGGGGTCTGGGCGCTATGGAGGACCCCAGGTCTGGGCGCGGGGGTAGGGCCGGGGTCTGGGCGCTGGGGAGGGCCGCAGGTCTGGGGCGGGTGGGCCCTGGGGAGGGCCGCCGATCTGGGGCGGGGACGGGGACGGGGGTGGGAGCTGGGGAGGGCGCTAGGGACGGGGACGGGGGTGGGCGGGGACGGGGACGGGGGCGGGGGTTTTGTGGGGTCGGAGGTCTGGGGCGGGGGTCTCAATGTTGTTGATGAAAAAGTTGATGGAAACGTTGATGGGTCCAAAAGAATACTGGGAGCTTACTAGAAAAATCAAACGTTGGGATCAATGAGAAATTACATAAGAAACCGAGAAATTAATTACAAGCCAAAAAAAATTGTTTTGAAGTGCTAATGGAAATAACCATAATATTTGTGCGACCTAAGAATATGAACTGTGGAAACCATCAACCATTGATGTCATGTGATTGATTTTCTTTTCATTTTTTTCACACTGGGTAAATGAAAGTTGAGCCTTTAATCTAGTATTTATATGAAGAAACAAAGAAACGAATGACGAGTAATAATAATGGTATAGATCCCCAGACGACAAGGACCCAATATCATCATCTAGGCAAATATGAATCAAAGAGAATTTTCTTCAGCGAGAGGGCCAAGATATCAATCACCCCATAACCGATATCAAGAGAAGCGAGCCATACTCACACAAGGAAGGTTTGAAATTGGAACCATTACCTTATCGATGCAAGCAATTAATGTCATCCCCTTCGTAATCGTGCAACGGAATCCATCACGTAGAGAAGAAAAACCCAATGAGATCCACTATCGAAGCCACGGATTTACGACTTCAAATAATAGGTACGGATAAATTAAAGTTACAATAGGCGTCATTAGATAGAAAGGATTGTTTAAATATGTGATATAAAGATGAATTCCCGAAATTGCTCGAGATTCCATATTTACGAAAATGTCACTGCACAATAACTTGCATAACTTGGGCCATAGGTGTAGGAATTTTGTGTTCTGGACTCGTTGGAATTTACTCGACAAGATTCTTCTTTCTAGTTCAATGTTGATAAGGTTTATGTGAATGAAATGTGAATAAAAATTTGAATCTTTACATAGAGAGACTCATTGTTTGCTCCGTTCTCTAGTATTCATGAACTCCATTATGTATGGATATTTCCACGGCATTCATTTTACAACCCTTTAGGGATATGAAGTCTTCAGTGAAGGAGACATGTCGTGAGCCAGAGTTCTCCATGCGGGGACTCATTCCAGTACTAGTAACTATGATTGAAGCAAATACATAGCACACAAGCAAATATGCATTCCAGCCCTCCAATTCGTCCTCATCGGCATGACATGAGAAGCATTATCCTCAGCAGTAACCGACGAGTATGCATTGAGTCAATATTGTATGTAGTGCCATGTATTTAGTATGTGAGTGAGTGTGTTCACTTTGTTTGTCCAAGATGAGCATTGCATGTTTTAGCTTGAGTTGAGAGTGTTGAAGAATGCCTTAGATGGGATCCAATGATTACACCATCATACATAATCCCGTGTCATAAAGTAAGATTTTGGTCTCTTGGTAAAGCTATGTAAAGAGACCCACAAGCATTGTAGCTATTGAGAAAATGAAGAGAAGAACCAGCCCTTGGTGGCGCTGTTCTATAACTTCATCCGGTTCCTTATGGAGTAGGGTTATATGTAAAATCAAAGTATTCCTATCTTTTTTCATAATTTGATTATCTATTTGCTTTTGCATTCTAAATTATTACAGTCTTCTTCTTCTCTTACAGATGATCAAAATGCAGAGAGGAGAAGAAGAGAGGGGGACAACCAACAAACGGAGAGAGAGGAGAGGTTACGGTAAGGAGTGAGACAGATAAGGAGTCACACTTTTGAGATTCGTCTTCTCTTGTGAAGAGAGAATAAACTATACATGGAAGAATGGCCTAATCCACTCTTTATATAGTAATGGTGAATGTCCATATATGGGGGGAGAGAGAGAGGCTCTCTCTTCTCCTTCATATTAGGAATTGGCAGAAATATTTTGATTTTTCAATTATCTCTTTGTAGAAAAAGCCAATAATATCTCGTAGAGGAAATATTATAAATTCTCTCATATAATATGAGTTATGTTCATAGTACACCAACATAATAAATGTAAACCATATTCGCATCTAATTAATGAAGAATACAAATCCCGTTCACATTGGAATTAATATATTTAATATCCCGGTTGTGGGGAGCAATACAAACCATCATCGTGTTGTGAGAGAAGCTTCACAGGATCGGACTTGATTCAAGAGATCTCTTATTTTAGAGATTCCCACTTCAAATGTAGCTCTTGATACCCTTGTGGATATGCGAAACAATTTTGGAAATCATTTCCTAAACCATGTGGTTTCACATCAAAAATTTTGTTATACATTGTGTTGATGCTCATACGATGAGTACATCTTTTTGGATGTATATTTGTTTGCATTTTCCATGTTAATATGATGTGTGAGTTATGAATTCCTTCATGCGATGCAATGCTAATGATACCACATGCATCTATGCATATGCTTGTGAGACTGCACGACATTGTCACTCAACATCTCTTATGCTCCCACTTTTCATATCGCCCCTACTCCCACATATGTACCACTGAGTGCATCCATTATCTTGTCGTGCACTGTTATTTGTACTTGTCATGTTTGCACTGCTACAAGCTCTACAACACTTTACCTCCAAACTAGTGTCCTATTGTGACACTCTCTATTACCACATAGGGTTGATGGCAGTGAGTCCCTACGACTCCAATGGACAACCTATGAGATAACCATTTTTGCATACTCCTCCTGAAGTATGTCACGTTTCTCATGTCCGTGAATATGCCACATCTCTCATGTTTGTGCATCCATCATCGTATCCGCATGAACATTCTCGATAATAGAATTGGGGGTTGTGACAATAACCTTCAAGCCCTAAGGGTTTTTTTACAAAAAAAATACATGCTTCAATTTTCACTAGAATTTCTTGTTGATATCATTACGCAAATTTATTATTTTATCATTTTTCATATATGCAAACATTTCAGGTTTACCTTCAAGCTTTTATTATTTTCAAATTAGTCCATGTGAGGACCTTTTCGTAGTATCTAGAACTTAGATTAATTTTATATCATTTACCATTTTTTATTAATAAACAAAAATAAAAAAAATAAAATCAATATTTTCCATGAACTTTAGAAATTATATATATGCCCCTAAGATTTTGTTTCTTCACATTTGGTTCCTACGGTTTCTAAACTCTATAAATAAGACCCTGGAACTTCAAATTTGACCAAAAAAAATAGCAAATTATCCTAACAACTGCAAAAAATGTCTCAAAAATGTCTAGAATCTAGTGAGTAGGTTCCACCATGTCTCGAGATTCTGGACACAAAAGAAAATAAGGATAGAAATGCCACCCGAAGTGTAATAAAAACTCATGCAATAGCTCAAAGTCCTAATGTTTATCGTCTACTTGCCCTACCTCATTTCACTTAGCTTCCCTGTAGTTGTAAAAATTTTATCTAAAATCTCATAGTTTTTGTGATTTTTCATTTTCCTTAGTGGGATTGTATTCATGCATTTTTAAACCTTGGGAGTTCATGATCAATAAATAGTGCAAATAAGAACTCCACTTCGTAGATATCGTCAACACCTTTCCAATAACACCAAGGAGAGCTCGAGATATGGTTGGTTTAAGGTAAACATGTCAAGATCCATTTATGGATCTAAAACATATCAGAGTTTGACCTTTAGCTATGAATTGAGGGGAGATGACCACCATACCTAAATTCCTCTACTCCACCTCATCAAAGCTTTGTCAATATTGCATGAATGTCACCAGAGGGACATCATTGTCTCCATCACTAGAAAAGTTATTCCAAGTGGCACTCTGAAGGCAACATTACAGAGAATGTTTCAAGATCATCATCATGCACATGTAGATTTCATGTGTGATTCATGAATCCATGATTCATTAACTTTTCTGTCGCATTTTGTCTTAAAACCCTTAACAAATACATGTAAATATACATTAATTTCCATCTTTTATAAAACTTCATTCATGAATAAATATTCACTTTTAAGCATCAAAATCATGTAAATAAATAAAGCACAAAGAAAAGAAAACAAGGTAGTTTGGAAATATGTATATATGTACAAGATGACTTACATAAATATAACTGCAAGGAATATTTATAGCCTTACCCCCGAGATCAAGTCAGCATGGATTGGTCGACAAACCAATAAGTAGGGGGAGATAAGGAAAGAAAACCATAAAAATGAATTAAGACACACTTCACATATTCCTCACTATTTATCCAATAAATACCAAATCTTCATTGATTTTTAATTAATTCATATGTATATATTTTTCTCCAAACTCTTTTCCTAATTATTTCTAAAAATATATATCAAAATATAAAAATAAGCTAAAAATATTACCCTGTATATATGCCACGAAATCCAGATTTTAAATTGTCAAAATCTCAAATTCCGAACATCATATTTCTTCATACCAATTCCAATTTCACTCTACTCACCTTTAAAGTTCATAAAATAATATTCTCTAATTAATAGAGGTGGTTTCATTGAATTCGGAGTCTGTTTGCAAAAAGTCGATTTTGGGACCAAATGACAACGGGGTTTCTGGGCTATTTATTTTATAGTAGACCATATTATTTATACTTTTATTAATTTTATGATTTCTAATTATTTTTATGATATTGTATTTTCACTTTAATTTATTTTAGAATTTTTGGTGCTTAGTTTTTATTTTAATAAAATCCAAAACCCTAAGTTATAGATAAAAATGAATTGAATAACTTATACCTGTATTTATTAATATGTGTAAACTAATTTATTAAAATCTCTAAAAATTCACACAACTCTTATTTATTACTCTAATATTAAGAAATACAAAATTAATACTTAATGATTTATTTATTGAATTAAAATCCACAATTTATTTATTAAGTAATATTTATACCTATTTATTAATATAATATTAATATTTCGAATAATATTTATTAGTTATAAAAACTAATTATTCTATAAATTAGATAATTTAATTATCTACATTTCTTATTTTTATACCTATTTAAAATAATGTTATTTAATATTTATTATTGAATTTATAAGCTATTTTAACATCTGGCATACCAGGTGCTGACACGTGTCAACACCTGGTGCTTCTTCTCCAAGAAGCCAGTGCTGAATCTGTTCTAACTGGCCTTCTTCAACCAATTTCCCCACACACCTCATAACCTTTTCAGACGATCTAATCCCTTGGATCTATTCTCCTAACAACCTTCTTCATCGCCAACCCTTAGATTTAGCTTGAAGCTCAAGAAATCTCCCTATATATATCCCTAAAGTTAGTGGTTTATAACTAACTCTTTCATATCCACCTGAAGCTCAACTTCCAGTGGCCAACCCCTTTCTTCCTCGCCTTGCTCTGCTCGCCCAGGAGGTGACAGCTACGATCGAAGGTGCCCGCGTGGGAGAAGGCTCATCGGGGAGGAGTTCCAAGGTGTTCGCTCCGCCTTGCATCACCGCCGCGTGCGCGTTCAGCTCCGGTAAAGATCGGTCGTCGAGCAGTTACTAGAGATAATACACATCTGCTTTCACATATCTATACCTTCATCTTCGCTGATTTATTTCTCGAATCTCATGCCATGATAATGTGGTTAAGGTCATCATTAGGATGCTTAACCTTCTATCCTAAACGTTATGTCTTAGCATCACTCGAATCTATTTCAAAACAAATCAAATCACATCTTCATTCGTTTGTCCATTTTTCAACTCGCTTTCATTAAGTCTGGTAGCACATATTGATCTTGCAAAAACTTAACTCGTTGGCCAATTTCATCGCAAATCGAGCACGTATACTGAATCTTTGCATATCCATCTTTCATCTGGAGCAGTTACAAGGCGTTTGGAACCTTTATTCTTCATGCAATAGTCATTCAAAAAGGCACAACAACCTTCCATCAGTCTCCAGGAGCAGAGGATCATCATCTTCATCGGCCTTGCCTCGTCGATATTCACCACCTCCGTCCGTGATCACCCGCAGGCGAGCTCGAGGGGTGGGGGACCACCCCTCTGGCCCTGCAGGAGGCCTAAGTTTCACTGCAGTCGCCGGCGAGAATTTGGAGAAGACACCGCCTTTGTCAGCCGCGCGAGGGACCTGAAGAACCTCAAGAACAGCCCCTTGTACAGGCTGTCGACACGTGTCAGGCGTGAACGGTCCAGATCGCGCCTGATCTTCTAATCTCCGCCGTCCAAGCCGAAACGGTGAAGAAATTGTAGAGTAAACCCAGAGGACTTCCATGATTTCCAGACCGCTCCAGAGCTTTCCAGGAATTGCTATTAGGTCCCTCCGCCGGGACCTAATTGCAATAATTCATATTTTTGTTACAGAACAGTCCCTGACAGAGGACCTTCTTGCAGAACTTTTATTCTTTTGCTCACAATTTTATCCATGTATTGTGAGGCGACTTTGGACACATTTTTGACAGTATTTTCCGTAGATTTTCTTGGGGTACTTATACAACTACCTCCGCAAGGTTTTTCGGTAATTTTCGTGCATTTTCGTCGCTTTTTCGTCGTGTTTTGATTTTACGAATCTTGACTCCGTTTTGATTTGTTTTCGAGTGTTCATTGAGCTCGTTGCTCGATCGATTTACCTATTATATAATATCATCTATATTTCACATATTCTTCACATATTATATTGTAGGTAAATTGTTTGAAATATCTCTTGAAAAAATAAATAAAAATTGGAAAAAAAAATAAAATCAAATAAAAATTTAAAAAAAATCAAAAATTAATATCGTGTTTTCTCAACCACTTTAAGAAGAGATAAAATAATCACAAAAATATATTTTCAATAAAAAATTCAAGATACCCTATTCTGCCTCCTTGAGTTCGACCCAGCCAGGCACACTTACATGGTTAAATAAATAGTGTAGGTTTTATTTAAAAATCGATCTTTGTTTGATTGACTAGGATCTCTTTGCGGCTTTCTACACCGACAACACTCTCATTTAAAACCGTAATCCGATCTTTAGCCGCATCAAAATGGCACCATTGCCGGGGAGGCGCTAGTTTATTTTGATTTTTTTTACATATTTCGTGATTTTATTTTCTCTCTTCTTATTATTTTTCGTAGCTTTTACTCGGTTTTTCTTACGGCTTTTCTCAAATCGTTTCTCGATCTTCTTTAGTCGCTAACTAATTTTTGTAGGGCCTGCAGGATCAACCGGTTTCTTAGTAAGCCGAGTCAGTTGAAAGAGCAGAGGCTGATTCTTTCTTTACGAGTTGGCTGTAGAGGTCATGAATTAATTAGTGTAATTTGTAAAAGAGAGAGAAAGAGAGAGAAAGCTGTATTGAACTCTAGTAGAAAGGGGTCCACTAAGGACATCCTGACTTGTACCTCCCCCCCTATTTTTTCGGGGTTTGATTCGCCGAGTACCGTGTAGTCGGGGGATCAGGGCACCCACCGCGGTTTTCTCGTATCGACGGTTTTTCCGCAGCTTTTTTGAGGATAGGTGCTTGCTTAGGAGTTTTCTTTTATTCTATCTGATTGTGCTTACATAGTTAGTCTTAGGACTTGCAACCTAGGTGCATGATTTTAGTATTTTTATAAAAAGAAAATATAAAAGTAGACATTTGTTTGAAAAACTCAAAAAAATATAAAACCCCAAAATAAAATCGGGACTACTAATATATCTGATCTAAAAAATAAATGTAAGGTTCATTTGATTTGGGGGAGTAATCCCCGCACATTTTTCAGAGTGCGCGAGTTAGAGACGACCCTCAAATATAAACCAATTTTCTTTCAAAATACTACTTAGTCTATACACCTGATCACTGCTTTTCAGTGGGTACGCTCGGGTAGCCGGAAACAATCCGAGTTTACTTAGCAGAGTGGGGGATTTAGAGGACACTACGTAAGGCTCCATCCTCAAGCAACACGGGTAGCCAGAAATGGTCCATACTTGCCACCATACTGGCTGAGAGCAAGTGATTTTCTGTAAGGACTCGGGACAGTATCGCGGGGGAAAATCGGGCACCTATCAGCTCGCATCAGCTCACGATAATCAATTATACTTGTTTGCTAATTACAACCCTAAAACCGACAAGATAAAAGACCAAACTCTTATGGTCGTCATCGGGTTGTGTTGGTGAAAACGGGATTTGCTTTGTGTTTGCTTGCAGGGCGTGAGTTATCACAGCTTTACGCATTTTTCCCTCTCTCTTGAATCACGAATCGTGCTCTCCCATTCTCTTGATATCGAAGATGATGTCTCGACGTCTTTTCTGCTCAGACTCCGTGAGCTTTCAACCGTCCACCGTCATTCGTACATCTTCACAAGCTTGGGATGACTCTCTTCCCAAGCTGGTTCCATCTGATCTCGAGGAGAGTCAGACCCAGACTCCCTCGCCTCCCGACCAGACTAATGAGGCAGACCTTGGTCTCAATACATCGTCAAGATCTTAAGCCGAGTTTTCGCTGAGTTCTTACGAGAGCTTTTCTTTTTCAGAAGATTTGAAGCAGATGGCTCATGGCAAAGGACTAGCAAACGAGAGGCCACCAGCTGAGGAACATGACGACAGAAGACAGGATCCAGCCACAGATGTTACGACAGGGATTCTCGACACTCTTCAACAGATGAACATCAAGATTCGAGAACAGTTTAGAACTCAGAATGAGTTGCGGGCTAAGATAGTCACGCTGCGAGCAGGGGTTGGGAACCATTTACTGTCTGCAGTAGTTCCCGCTACTTTACGAGAAGAGTATGACCCGGACGAAAGAACGCTCCATCATTGGATTCGGCTACCACTGAATCAAGGGCCATACGAATTAAGGCCGTCCTTCATCTCACTACTTCCCAAGTTGTACGGGAAAGTTACAAAGGAGCCATTTACCTTTCTGCAGCAATTCGAGATGATCTGTGGTACGGCTAGTTATCCAGGAGTTACGTAGGAGGCTGTCCACCTCAAAGCCTTTTCCTTCGCCTTAGCCGATAAGGTGCTTTACTGGCCGAGTCACCTGGGAAGGGAAATTTCTACATGGGATGATCTGAAGTCCACATTCCTGCATAAATATTTTCCTCTAGGGAGGACAAACATGATGAGGAGTCAGATCTCCAATTTTACGCAGCATCTGCATGAGTCTTTCCCTGAGGCATGGGATAGATTCAAAGATCTTACGGAGAGATGCACGCATCATGAGATACTGACTACATCACCAAGAGAATCACAAGGTAGCTAACATTTCAGAATCTACATCCAACACCAACATGTGCTTTATTAGCGAGAAGTTAACGTTGGTGGATGTGATTCAGAAGCAAGTTCAGGACTTACAGCCGCTGCGAGAGTTGGAGAAACTCTCATCTCTACCTCAGCAGTTGAGTGATCTTTTGAAGAAGGTTTTCGATCTTCAACTCCAGTACCAACAGAGCCAATCTTCTTCGACCGCACAACCTACACGGAGGATCTTACCCGCTCCACCCACCCGTCCAATTCACTACGCACAGAGCGAGCCAGAGACTCTGCAGATTGATTGACATGAGGATCAGTCTCATGCCAATACCGGTCAGATCACCAGTGCTGCAGATATGGAGGTTGAGCCGCAAGCCACTCTCGAGATTAACGGGATTTGGTATACTCCGATCTAGCAACCGAGTATACCACATCAGCAGCAGCAGTATAGCCAACCGCAGCATGGACGTCCACATTTTCAGCACCAGCAGAACTTCACGCAGCAGCAGTCTCACCAGCATGCTTATCAGAGACCACATTTATATCAGTACCCTGCTAACCATTCATAGATATATCCTTATCAACAGCCGCAACAATCTTCCTCTACTCCGCAGAGACTCTCCCATCCTTCCACTTCTTAGCAATACACGCCAAGGCAGGAGAGAGGATCAAGTCAGGGCCACCACACCGAATCTGAAATGAATGCACAGGCCCAGGCATTAAATCAAATCATGGATATGCTTAGTACGCTCCAGATTGCGCATAAGACAGAGATGGAGCAGGTTAACCGTCGTCTGGATGAGTTAACCATACCGAAGACCACTCTCCCAGCCCAACTTCAGATGAACCCGAACAACAAGAGGAGGCATCCAGATCAGGTAGGCAAAACTACAGGTACGATCTCTTTTCCTAAATTTTTATCTAGCTTCATTCGTCTCAGGAGCGGTGGATTACCACAAGCACCTGCTGGAGTAGAGGAGACAACACTTGACGAGGAGCAGGAGCAAATCCATGAGAAGCCAAATTCTGATGCCGAGGAGTAGAACCAGCACATTGACGAGGACCATCACAGAGATGGGAGCGATGCTGAAACAGTTGACATGGACACAGGCGATTCAGACGATGATACCATGCCAAACCATGCAGATACTCCCGGCAAAAATATGTCTTCTCCTGTTTTAGAGAGTTTTGTACATAATTCTGAAACTCTCGATGTACATGTTGATTCTGATATCAATAAAAAGTCTGATTTTCTCACTCCTAACATTGTCCCTTTTCCCTACACTTTGTTTGGGAAAGGAAAGAAAAACACCAAAAAGAATGTTGACACTCCAGAAACCAAGCGATTATTGAAAGATCACATCTTTTTGAAGATCCCGCTTGATGATGCCTTGGATCATTTTCCTACGCTTAAGAATCAATTGAAGAACCGATGCACCACGCGTAGGAAAAAGAGATCCCGTACAGAGAAACATGTTTTAACTAAGGCTACATATTGTACTATTCAGAATAAGTTACCGAAGAAGAACAAAGACTCGGGAGCACATTGTGTCAGATGCGAGATTGCAAATACCGAATTCGACCGCACTCTCTTAGATAACAGTTCCTCGATCAACTTGATACCCTCTTTCTTACTCAATAAACTCGAGTTAGGTCCTCTTTACAAATCCCGCGTGATCCTTCAGTTTGCTGATAGATCCGTAAAGAGACATAAGGGTATACTAAGGAACGTTATTGTAACCATGCAGGGCCTGCAATTTCCAGTGGACTTTACTGTCGTAGACATGGATTGCCCTACACAGTTACACTTTACCCTGATTACTTTCGAGAGGCCTTTCTTAGAAACTGCAAAGGCTCTCTTCGATTATGATACAGGGAAGGTATCTTTTCACGTCGAGGGTGAGAAGGTACATATAGAGATGGCGAGAGATTCGAACACATCTAGTGATGCATCTTCTGATTTCTTGAGTTTTTTAGCCACCTGCGATTACATAGTTGAGGTTCGTCTTGACGACCTCGAAAGATATCAAGTAGAGACCCAAGAGTGTTTAACAGAGGACGGGTCCGAGACTACAGTTGGCGATTGTTCATAAGGTACTTTATATTTTAGTCTGGATGATGAAAAGCAAAGGGATCAGACTTTTGAGGAGTTTAGTGCAGATATTTTAGACCCAGAGACTTTACACAATTCCTCCATTTCAGATGATCTAGAGATAGAATTTCATTTAGCTGATTTGTTTTCCTCTGGTCATTCTGAGAATGAGTATAGTAGCGAGTCGGATGATGTTTTGAACATCTGCTATAGTCTGACTCTAGAGCACATTGAGATGGCGGATAACCAGATTGTCGACAAAGCCACAATCGATACAGATCTCAATACACATATGGATGAGGTTTTAGCAGATCCAGAATCTACCTTACTAGAACTAAAGACATTGCCACCAAATATGAAGTATGCCTTCCTTGCGGGTCCACATCGACAGTTTCCGATCATTATCAACTCATCTTTGACCGACGAACAAGAATCTCATATGGTGGAGATTGTAGAAAGAAACCGCAAGTCTATTGGGTGGACTGTATCTGATCTCTGCGAGATTAATCTTGCTTTGTGTTCTCATCATATCTATCTCGATCATGACATCAAACTCTCCAGAGAGTTTCAGCGTAGGCTGAATCCGGTTTTACGAGAAGTTGTCAAGAAAGAGATTACGAAATGGTGTGATGCAGGCTTCATTTATCCCATCTCCAACTCTAAATGGGTCAGCCCATTACATGTTGTCCGGAAGAAGTCGGGAATTCAGATGATTAAGAATGAGAGTGGAGAGGAGATTCCAAAGAGAGTAACCACGTCGTGGCGGGTGTGCGTTGATTACAGGAAATTCAACGCCGCGACGAAGGACCACTTCTCTTTGCCTTTTATAGACCAGGTCATAGAACAGTTGGCAGGGAAGGAGTACTTCTGTTTCCTTGACGGTTACTCTGGACACAATCTGGTAACAATTGCTCCTGAAGATCAGGAGAAAACCACCTTTACATGTCCGTTCGGCACGTATGCCTTTAGGCGGATGCCCTTTGGATTGTGCAATGCTCCTGCTACTTTCCAAAGGTGTATGCTTGCTATTTTTGCAGACATGGTCGGTTATTTTCTAGAGATTTTTATGGATGATTTTCGGTCTATGGTGAGTCCTTTGACGACTGTTTAGTGCACCTAGACCAGGTTCTTCAAAAATGTTGTGAGGTAGATCTTGTTCTGTCTTGGAAAAAGAGGCATTTTATGGTTACACACGGGATCGTGTTGGGGCACGTCATCTCCCAGCAAGGCATGGAGGTTGACCCTGTCAAGGTAGATGTCATCAAGCGACTCGAACCACCATCCAAAATCAAGCAGTTATGCTCATTTCTCGGGCATGTCGGTTTTTACCGACGGTTTATCCAAGACTTCTCCAAGATTGCCCGACCGTTAACTGAATTATTAGGCAAAGACATCGAGTTCTTATTAGATGATAAATGTCTTAATGCCTTCCTCACATTGAAAGAAAAGATTATCAGTGCTCCTATTCTACAACCGCCTGATTGGTCTCTACCCTTCGAGATCATGACGGATGCTTCAGACTTTGCGGTCGGGGCTGTATTAGGACAGAGGAGGAATGGACTTCCTATTGCTATCTACTATGCTAGCAGAACTTTAGATGATGCTCAACATAATTACACAGTGACAGAAAAGGAAATGTTGGCAGTAGTATTCGCTTTAGATAAATTCCGATCATATCTTCTTGGCTCTAAAATCACAATCTACACAGATCATTCAGCTATCCGGTTTTTGATGGAAAAGAAGGATGCCAAGGTACGCCTTTTTAGATGGATTCTATTACTTTAGGAATTTGATTTGGACATTAAATACAAACCTGGGATAAAGAATGTGGTAGCTGATCACCTCTCCCGATTACAGATAGATCAACCTTCAGATGAGTACATGCCAGAGATTGCAGAGAGATTTCCTAACGAGAGCATTTTTGCAGTTACCGAACTTCCTTGGTTTGCAGATATAGTAAATTTTCTGTTACACAGAAAAGTCCTCAGGGTTGGCCAAAGAATCGAGTTGATAGATTAATTTCTGAGGCACGATACCACCACTGGGAGGATCCGATTCTTTGTCGTGAAGGACCGGATTGTGTTTACAGGCGTTGTATTCCTCAGGAGGAATATAATAGTGTCCTCACTTTGTGTTATTCTTTAGAGGCAGAGGGACATCACTCGGGGAAGAGGACAGCGCAGAAGGTACTTCAGAGCTGATTATGGTGGCCAACTCTTACTAGAGATGCTTGTACATTCGTGAAGAGTTGCCTGAATTGTCAGAGAACAATAGGGATAGTTAGTGCTAGAGATGCAATGCTGATGCGACCCGTCATCATTTGCGAGATCTTTGATGCATGGGGCATAGATTTCATGGGACCGTTCCCTTCCAGCAACGGCTTTGAGTACATTCTTCTTGCTGTAGATTATGTTAGTAGATGGGTGGAGGTTATACCCGCACAAACCGCAGACAGTAAGATAGTTTGCAAGTTCCTAAGGAAACACATTATTTCGCGGTTCGGGATTCCACGTATTCTTATTTCAGATGGGGGTAGCCATTTCATTAATAAGGAGGTCAAAAAGCTAGTGAAACAATACCGCATTGATCACAGAGTAGCTTCTCCTTACCACCCACAGACGAACGACATGGCTGAAGTTTCAAATAGGGAGGTGAAATCAATTCTACAGAAATTAGTATGACCGGATAGGAAGAACTGGTCGCAGCTTCTAGATTAGGTTCTTTGGGCATATCGTACTACATATAAAACTCCCTTCGGTACTTCACCATTCAGAATGGTTTATGGAAAGCCATGCCATTTACCCGTAAAGATCATGCATAAATAAAAATGGGCTAAATTCGAGAAATTTTACTTGATGCACAGAAAGCAAGAGCTAAGAGAAAGATAGATCTGAATGAGCTGGTAGAGATTCGAAATCAAGCATACGAGAACACTCTCATTTATAAGGACAAAGTGAAGAAATGGCACGACAGACATATTCGGCACAAGCTCTTTGTTCCTGGACAGAAAGTCTGGTTGTTCAACGCAAGATTGAGAATTTTTCCTGACAAATTAAAAAGCAAGTGGGAAGGACCTTACATAGTCAGAACAGTGCATGACAATGGAAGTATAGCAATATCATATGAGTCACCAAGTGCAGAACCGTTCGTGGTTAATGGGCTTGATGCTGAAGCACTTCATAGAGACTACTGATCATCTGGCCCGTATTGAAGTGATCTATTTTGTACAGGACTCATGATCATTCTTCTACTTCATCTCATCCTGAACAAATGCTTTTGAGCCATTCGATTTCTGGAGATCCACAACACTTGTATATTCTTCGTAGACCACAATCGTCCCCATTTTTGCTCGTCTTTATGCTTAGGATACCAGATCCTAAGTATAAAGGGGATTGATTGCCCGTTGATTCACATTTTCTATTTTATTCTATTTATTTTGTATATCCATTCATTTTTCACAAATCACTGGTCCACGATTTTTGGACACATTCTTTTATACACTTAGGATGCCTTATCCTAAGTATAGGGGGGACCGAGTGATTTCGATGATCTCGTATTCTTTATTCCTTTTGATCTTTCATTATATATTCTTTTCACTCAGTCATCCTGTTTTTGCTCTCCCGTTATACTTACAATTATCTCATCGTAAGTACAGGGAGAGGGTTAACTGACTTGTTTTCCTATATTCTTTTTCACCCACTTTTACTTAGCAGGAGTTATGTCCTCCTTTTTCTCTTTTGACGCTGTGAGGACATAGCTCAAGCTAAGTATAGGAGGGTGCGTATATATTATATATATACTTTTGTCCATAACTCGTACTTTTATATATTTTCTATATCTATAAAATCCATAAAAAGTGGGTGAGGGTTAATTTAAAATCCATTTATACACTATATCTATTACTTATAAAACCTTTGTAAATAAGTAAAATCTGTTTAAAAAGTTGTATTTAAAATCTGTAATTAAAATATGTATTTTAAATTAGTACTTAAAATTTGTATAATAATTATTTAAAATCGCATCTATTAAAACATGTGTAAAAATCATGTAATCATTGTAAAATTCATTGTAGATAAAATTGGTATAATACATTAGATACTTAACTCCAATAATATATATTATAAAATTCATTTATGAAAAAATTGTTAATAAAAATAAGAAAATCCATAAAAAATGCAAAGTCCTAAAAGCCATAAAAATTACAAAAGCCTTAAAATCCATAAAAATGAGTAAAATACAGAAAATAGACTTCACAAAAACATGGTTGCATTTGCATTCGTATTTTTTTAGAATAAGTTTGATTTCTGGAACTAACGATTGAGTCTAGTCAAAAGGATGGAGCTTGATCACGACTTTTAACTTCCATTGTAAGGAGCCTAGTTAGGATCTGGAATTTAGACTCTTCTGGTCTTTTGAATTAAAATCTTTGGGTTCCATAAGACTCTATTTGGGAAATCAATTCATATGTGCTTATAGACCATTTGGTGTCATCCGTACAACTCTGCACCATCGAACCAATCTTGAACATATGCACTCTGCACTTAGCTCGATCCGCATGGAGTTGTGAAGGGTAGTACATCTTGGTAGTGTGTTTCTATCCTTATCTTTGCAGCATTGACGTCTAAGGACGGGAGAGATTGAGGTTGCGATAGTCACTTCGGATGAGGGAAGGATCTGCTGACACAATTTTTCTAAGACCTCAAAAAAGGGACGGAACAAAAGATGTTATATCCGTCGAGGCACAAAGAGATAAATGCAGTGCAATCAAATTAAAAAGGCAAATCAAAGAAGAAGCCACCAAATACAAATACGACCATAATGGTCCAAGTTTCCACCAAAAATGCCTGCACATCTTAGTGGAGACTTAGCTACACCGGTTGAGCTTCACAAGGAGATGCGTCTACACTGGTCGTACTCCACTTCTTTTCTCATTCTTCTACTTTCTCTCTACATTCGATTGTGGACATAGCACGAACTGACCTCAGAAGGGAATACCTCCCTCTCCGAGGAAATAGTAGCTGGATGAGGAAGCAATAGAAGTGTATAGCTGGGATGGAAGGTTTCTTTGTTTCTCTAAGCAGGAAGAGCTAAATCAATTCACATACTGTACAAATTGACTTCAAAGATGATAGAGTTTGTGATATGAATAAGTGAGTCTGAACTAGCTGATGAAGTGATCTTGCATAAGGATTTGTGGAACTTGAGGACTATTGAGGATAAAATCCTAATCCTAGTTAAGGCTCCGACAAAATGCTTGTTTCAGGCCCGATCGAGCTCTGTCCTTTGTCTGTTCTCATGAATTAGTTTAGGAAAAAAATTCATTCTAACTTTCTTTCTTTTTCACTTACTTTTTTCAAATAAGTGTTTGCTAAGGGACTAGCAAAGTTTAAGTGTAGGGGGTTGATGAATCCATGATTCATTAACTTTTCTGTCGTATTTAATCTTAAAACCCTTAACAAATACATGTAAATATACAATAATTTCCATCTTTTATAAAAACTTCATTCATAAATAAATATTCACTTTTAAGCATCAAAAATCATGTAAATACATAAAGCACAAAGAAAACAAAATAAGGCAGATTGGAAATATGTATATATATGTACAAGATGACTTATATAAATATAACTGCAAGGTATATTTATAACTTAACCCTCGAGACCAAGTCAGCATGGATTGGTCGACAAATCAATAAGTAGGGGGAGATAAGGAAAGAAAACCATAAAAATGAATTAAGACACACTTCACATGTTCCTCACTATTTATCCAATAAATACCAAATCTTCATTGATTTTTAATTAATTCATACGAACATATTTTCACCAAACTTTTTTCCTAATTATTTCTAAAAATGTATATAAAAATATAAAAATATTTAAAAATATTACCTTGTATATATGCCACGAAATACAACTTTTAAATTGTCAAAATCTCAAATTCCGAACATCATATTTCTTCATACCAATTCCAAATTCACTCTACTCACCTTTAAAGTTCATAAAATAATATTCTCTAATTAATAAAGGTGGTTTCATTGAATTCGGAGTCTGTTTGCAAAAAGTCGGTTTTGGGACTAAATGACAACGAGGTTTCTGGGCTATTTATTTTATAGTAGACCATATTATTTATACTTTTATTAATTTTATGATTTTTAATTATTTTTATGATATTGTATTTTCACTTTAATTTATTTTAGAATTTTTGGAGCTTAGTTTTTATTTTAATAAAATCCAAAACCCTAAGTTATAGATAAAAATGAACTGAATAACTTATACCTGTATTTATTAATATATGTAAACTAATTTATTAAAATCTCTAAAAATTCACACAACTCTTATTTATTATTTTAATAATTAAGAAAATAAAAAATTAATACTTAATGATTTATTTATTGAATTAAAAATTCACAATTTATTTATTAAGTAATATTTATACCTATTTATTAATATAATATTTATATTTCGAATAATATTTATTATTTATAAAAATTAATTATTCTATAAATTAGATAATTTAATTATCTACATTTCTTGTTTTTATACCTATTTAAAATAACATTTTTTTAATATTTATTATTGAATTTATAAGCTATTTTCACATCTGGCCTACCAGGTGCTGACACGTGTCAGCACCTGGTGCTTCTTCTCCAAGAAGTCGGTGTTGAATCTATTCTAACTGACCTTCTTCAACCAATTTCCCCGCGCACCTCATAAACTTTTCAGACGATCTAATCCCTTGGATCTATTCTCCTAACAACCTTCTTCATCGCCAACCCTTAGATTTAGTTTGTAGCTCAAGAAATCTCCCTATATATATCCCCAAAGTTGGCGGTTTATAACTAACTCTCTCATATCCACCTGAAGTTCAACTTCCAGTGGCCGACCCCTTTCTTCCTCGCCTTGCTCTGCTCGCCCAGGAGGTGACAACTCCGATCGAAGGTACCTACGTGGGAGAAGGCTCATCGGGGAGGAGTTCCAAGGTGTTCGCTCCGCCTTGCATCGCCGCCGCGCGCGCGTTCAGCTCTGGCAAAGATCGGCATCGAGCAGTTACTAGAGGTAATACACCTTTGCTTTCACAGATCTATACCTTCATCTTCACCGATTTATTTCTCGAATCTCGTGCCATGATTAGCGTGGTTAAACTCGTCATTAGGATGCTTAACCTTCTATCCTAAAAGCTATGTCTTAGCATCACTCGAATCTATTTCAAAACAAATCAAATCACATCTTCATTCGTGTGTCTAGTTTTCAACTCGCTTTCATTAAGTCTGGAAACACATATTGATTTTGCAAAAACTTAACTCGTTGGTCGATTTCATCGCAAATCGAGCACGTATACTGAATCTTTGCAGATCCATCTTTCATCTGGAGCAGTTACAAGGCGTTTGGAGCCTTTATTCTTCATGCAATAGTCATTCAAAGAAGACGCAACAACCTTCCATCAGTCTCCAGGAGCAGAGGATCGCCATCTTCATCGGCCTCGCCTCACCGATATTCACCACCTCTGTCCGTGCTCACCCGCAGGCGAGCTCGAGGGGTGGAGGAGCCACCCCTCTGACCCTGCAGGAGGCCCAATTTTCACTCCAGTCGTCGACGAGAATTTGGAGAAGGCACCGCCTTCGTCAGTCGTACGAGGGACCTAAAGAACCTCAAGAACATCCCAGGGTGCATGTTGTCGACACGTGGCAGGCGTGAACGGTCCAGATCGCGTCTGATCTTCTAATCTCCGCCGTCCAAGCCGAAACGGTGAAGAAATTGCAGACTAAACCCAGAGGAGTTCCAAGATTTCCAGACCTCTCCAGAGCTTTCCAGGAATTGCTATTAGGTCCCTCCGTTGGGACCTAATTGCAATAATTCATATTTTTATTACAGAACAGTCCCTGACAGAGGACCTTCTTGCAGAACTTTTATTCTTTTGCTTACATCTCCCTATATTGTGAGGTGCATTTGGACACATTTTTGATAGTATTTTCCGTAGATTTTCTTGGGGTAGTTATATAACTACCTCCGCAAAGTTTTTCAGTAATTTTTGTGCATTTTCGCCGCTTTTTCTTCGTGTTTTTATTTTACGAATCTCGACTCCGTTTTGATTTGTTTTCAAGTGTTCATGGAGCTCGTTGCTCGATCGATTTACCTATTATATAATATCACCTATATTTCACATACTCTTCACATATTATATTGTAGGTAAATTGTTTGAATAATATCACTTGAAAAAATAAATAAAAATTGGAAAAAAATATAAAATCGAATAAAAATTTAAAAAATCAAAAATTAATATCGTGTTTTCTCAATCACTTTGAAGAGATAAAATAATCACAAAAATATATTTTCAATAAAAAAATTCAAGGTACCCTATTCTGCCTCCTTCAGTTTGACCCAGACACACTTACCTGGTTAAATAAATAGTGCAGGTTTTAAAAAACCGATCTTTGTTTGATCGACTAGGATCTCTTTGCGGTTTTCTACACCGACAACACTCTCATTTAAAACCACAATCCGATCTTTAGCCGCATCAGTGATGCATCAGAAATGCCAATTCCACACATGACGAGATCCTAAGAGAACATCCTCGAAGGTAACGATTTCTCCCTCCTATTTGTGTTAGTTCAACGTGATTTCACGATCACATTTGTACGCATATACCTAGAGTCCTTGGTGTTTCTTGTGGCAGGAATGTTATGACATGTTGTACCCTACATGTCCACGAATATTGTAGGTGATTTTGAGTGTAAATGTTCTACAAGAATGTATTGTGGGGGAGGAATATCAAAGAAGAATAAGAAGATTGAAACCCCAAGGAAATATGCTGATAATGGCAAGAAAAACGAAGCAATCATGCACTAGGTGTACTTAAAGGACGCATTCGTACACTTTCAGCAGATCGAGTGGAATCTAATGCTATTGGTGTACCTATACATAGTCACAAGTATTGGTGCACCACGAGTAAAATTAATTTGTAGGATATCAAAAAGATGTATTCAAAAGTCACTTTGACCTGAGTTGGTTCATTTCCAATTTTTAAAAGATGTTCATGGTGAAATGAATAAGTTAAGATACATGTTTCTAAGTACGATGAGATATTGAGTCTCATAAATGCAAAATCAAACGCCTAACAATTGGTGATGTTGTGATTGTTCATTGTCTTTTTGTCAAATTTTCTCACGATGGACTTTCATCTAGATGGGGATAGTATCATAAGAGATGGGGATATACCCTTGGACCATGGGTTAGAAACTCAGATGATCGTGTCCCTTGTGATGCATTGCACTTGGTGTTAGACGTTGTATTCTAGTGTATACTCCATGGAGTTTGATACCAAGTGACGGGATTGGTAGTCTAAGTTCTGCTATGGAGTAAGTATTTATTTGGTGTGGCAACACCAAATGGTATTCCTAGTTCAGGGATGTGATAACGAATGAGGAGAAGGACAATCCAGTTTCCTATATCTGAGGTACTCAAAGGCTTTTATCTGTGCGTACTATAAAGAGATAAATTAATACTTTAAAATCCCGAACTCTTGCCCTAAACCATTGAGAATTCTACCTATATGTCATGGACAAGAGGTGGTTTCACGATGATTAATCACACATTAAAAATATTTAAGGAATTGAAATATCTACCGGATGTGTGACCTAAGTGTAAGTTGGGACATGCCATGTAGAGGCTCGTTCCACAGCGAGTGTATGTACTCCTTAGATAATTCATACACTTCTTGTTACCCCTTACATTAGTGGTTAGTATTAGCACAATTGCTAGCAATTGCTCATAGTGTTTCCTTTTTTTAGACCCAATAGGAGTATCTGAGCAACCGCAACAGTAATGCTCACAGTAGTTCGAGCTTCCATGATCGACTTGCACTAGACATGGTGCATTGCTTTTTTTTGCAATTCCCTTTTCTTCGAGCTTTTACTTTGTTTAGAGATATTATCGAGATATATGCTTTTGAGAGCATACTAATATTACAACTTTTACATATTGATTCATTTTATATATTTGCGGACATGGATATTATTTTGGTAATGATCAATAAGAATGAATGCAACTCTTTATTTCATTTCGTCGTATAGCTATTCTTCTATAAAAGTTTATTGAGACCTACGGCCATGCATACATAACACACAAATACACGGCAATAGTCGGTTCACTAACTTTTTACAGTTGTCGCGGGAGCTATTTAGATTTTAATTTTTATTTTATAATTGCTTAGCACTCTTAGATCAAAAGAGATTGTTGTCTTCCTTAGATTGTGCAATGTGGTGCTCTGCAATGTGTCATGCAACCCAATCAAAACATAAATTGAGCAAATAAATATGAACGTTTTGTGATTTTGTGAGAAATTTTGAGTTGCATTGATTACTTGTTCAAATAATTGTGGTGATCTTGCAAATAATCGAGCGAGTGATGTGAGTGATAAATGAAATAGCATGCACTTTATGCCAACAGTTTCATGCAAATGATGCACAATTTCGAAAACCTAGAAAAAATGTGATTTACGATGTGTGTATGCGCGTGCGCGTACGTGTGTGCATGCGATACATTGATAGGTCCTTGGTAACAACAAAATGTGGCACGGAAATACGACTTCATTATAATCCACATAAATCCGAGACCAAACAAGTAAGTAATACAACTACAAGCTCAATGGATACACAATAATGTATAGGGCGAGTAGAAGATTACTCCACGGGGGCCTAACAAGCAGCGCACATTTTTTGGTATTTTCCGAGCTTTATATTTTGACTATAAATGATAATGTGAGATCCTATTTTGATTTTTTTTGGCTCTAACGTGTCTAAAGAATTTCTACTATTTTTAAGAATGTAAAAAAATGAGATTTTTCCTATATTTTTAAAACTAAAAAAACTGATCTCCAAAAAGTAAATACCCTAAAAATCTAAGGGTTGAACTGCAAATATAATAAATTCGTAGAAGTTGAACTATTTGTATAAATTGGCAGGTTGAACTTGAAAAAAAAATCAAATGGGTAGTTTGAAACAAAATGGATCTGGTTCTTTGAATTATTAAATGGACCTTATAGGGACTGAAATGCTATGATCAAAACTAGCTTTATGAGGTATGCACTAAAAATATAATTATTAAGAAAATGTTGAGGTATCGTAGTAAAGCTACTAAAAGATATAACTTTACCAAAGATCCAACAGTTCTCAAATATCGCATTTATGTCCGATTATCAATAGAAACAAAAGCAGATACAAGATCAAAAGAAAGAAAAGGAGGCCGAAGTCTCATACCAAAGCGACGGGAAGCGAGGTACATTTAGGCACGAAGTGGCAATTTGTTATAATGTTCTGAGCTTAGATTTTCTGTCCGTTATCGATGAAAACTGATCTCGAAGAAAAGAAAATTGATCTTGAGAACTTGTTGGGTTCGAGTCCAAATGGATCCGTTGACAACCACTTAAAATGCTTAAGTTCAAGTTGTCAAGTAGTAATCCCCCCCACTTATAAATCACATCCACACTTTGTGAGTTATAGATGTGGGATTATCTTTGAGGGTATGGGTGTTACAATCTCCTCTGCTTATATTCACAACGTCCTCGTTGTGACATAACTCATCACTTTTCCCAGTGACAGTGGCGGCTGCACGCTCCGAGTAGCCCATTTCCTCCTGCCTCTTTGTAAGTGTGGCTCCATCTCTCGGGTAGCCCTTTCCACTATCATAGGAAAATTGGCTCTGTAAGCATTTGTAACGTCCCGAACTTAGATCCCTGTTTCGTTATCGAGGAAAACAGACTCTGACAACTTGTTGGGTTCGGGCCCAAATGAATCCGTTGACAACCACCCAAAATGCTTAAGCCAAAGTTGTCAAATAGTAATTCCCACAACTTATAAACCACACCCACACTTCGTGAATTTTAGATGTGGGACTATCTTTGAGGGTATGTGTGTTACACTTGCAAGCGGAGGAGGTTGCGAGGGTGGAGGCGCCACCGTTGCAGAGGGCTACGCCTGAACAGGGAGATGGGACTGGAGAAAGATTGACTCATGTCGTCGGTAGCGAGCGGTGATGAAGCGTTAGTCACTCGAGTATGTGCGACGGAGAGTGGTTGCGGGTTTCGATGGAGGCACAACATGGAGAAAAGATGTGATAGGATCATGGGTTGAAAATCGGATCTAACTGACTGGTTGGCCAGGGACAGTTGGATTGAGAACTGATCTTGTTAGGGTTGGGCATTGCGTTGGGCTAGCTTGACCGATCTAAAATTCGACCTGCATAACCTGATCGAAATCTGAACATGATATTTAGTGGGTGGACCGTGCACTTCAAAATGAGCATGTATTGATTACCGGGTCAGGTTCGGACCTGAGAATGTCAAAACCTGCAAGCCTGGTAGCACGTATACAATATAATTATATCGAGTATACTCATGTTTGCTTCAAATAGCATGTCCTAACTTTCATATCATTATTTCGAGTTTAAAATAAATACTTATACCCATGAATAATCATATCTATTAGTGTGGATCGAGGACATTATTACATTAATATACAAGATTATTGCATTAATATGCAAGAATGAAATTAATATCCTCAAGTGTTTGAGCATGTACTGTAAGTAACCAATCTGTATTAGATCGTAGTGCTCACATCTACAATATAATATGTAATGATGAATTGAATGATGGTTTAAGTCACCGCCATATTTTTTACCGCATTTCTATTTCCAACATACAACTAATGTCAGAATCACGAATTAATGGACATACTTATAATACTAAACATGCATACATGCATAAGAAACAACCAAATAAATGCAAGAACGGAACACATGATATTGGTGTACATAGATGTTAAATTGGGTCGGCCCGATCCGAACCTGGCCTATTTTGTTTGGGTCGGGTTTGAGCTTGGGCATGGAATTTGTAAATAAAAAGGACCTAGGCTAGACCCATAACCCATGTACTTAAATGGATTTGGACTGAGCCAACTCAAACCCGACCCAACTGATGAATTTACGATTCGTCATCTTTATTCATTTATTTTAGCTTGAAATCCCTTATAACATGTATATAACACTAACTCCATATTCTTACTAACTTGCATTTGTCTGTAAATATTGTATATTTGTATATTTTTTAATCTAAAATAAATAAAGAAAGAAATAAATGAAAATAAAGAAAAGAAAATATATAAAAAAGGAAGACCGTATATGTAATAGATACAGACTGACCCGAACCTCGAGAGAAGATCAAGACTTGACCTGATCGATCAGGAATAAAGTAGGGGGAGATAGGGTCCTCAATTAGAAAATCCAAAAAAATTGTGTTGTGTATATTTGTGTACTACACGACTTTATTTGTATATTAATTGACTTCAAATCAAATAACTTTCAAAACCAAAGTTGTAAACAAAAATATGTTCTAATTAATAAAAATAATTGTGAAAATAAATCATGTACAGAATAAAAGCAACCACACTTGGAAAAAGCCACTAAGCACTAATTGAAAAATTAATTTCGGCTCCATATGAACTCAAAATTGAATCAATCTCACTTCCATTGGATTTTAAATTAAATTATCTTTAAAATGGCTGTATTTTCATGATTTTTGGATTATGAGTAAAAAGATGGTTTTCTACAGTGGTTTGTGCAATTTTCCCATGTATTTGTACATATTGTATTTGTATATATTTGTAAATATTTTTACTGATTATTTAAAAAAATAATAAAAATTAAAAAAAGCTAATTTCCTTCATTTACCCATGTACATAATGTCATATATGTATATAGTATATGTATATAGTTGCTATTCTTAATTAACCACCATAAAAAATAAAAAAAAAACAATTTTTGTTTAAATAAATAAAGTGACAAAAATTCAAAAAAAAAAAGTTAATTTCGTAAATAGTTTTATCTCTCTTTATCTTTATCTCATTTCAATTTTCATCTCTCTTATCTCTTTATCCAAAAAGTCAAAAATTCAAATTTCATCTCCATTATCTTTTCTATTTATATAGCTCCTTCTCTCTCATTCCAAGAGGATTAATCTTTGGTGAGAGGGGTCTGATATCCGAGAGTCTTCTTGTCGAGAAAAGTGCCTAGCCTCCGAGCCATCCGGTGACCGCGCATCGGCCTTCGTCAACGTGATCAAGGTCATTTCTGCTCCTAAGGTGAGATCCATCGTCATTTATCTTATTTAACATCTAAATTAATCGTAATTTTATTTTGTCACATTTTTATTTCGTCGCATGTTTTTCTCAATCTTTAAAAAAATTCATCTCGATTTTATCCGCCTCCATTTCTGAGTTTCCATCTCATTTTCGTGACCCTATCGCGTTCTTTTCTATCTTCCACGATCTTTCAATTCCGGCCGCGTACAGTGGGCGGAGATTGGATTCGATTCTTACATTTATCGTCGGATCCCCATTAGTATATTCCATTTAATGTCGGGATTGAGTCATCATTCTACGTCCGAATTTGTCTATAAATAAAACATAAAAAATATACAAAAAATATCTATTTCCTTTCTCTTTCACATTTGTTTTGCAGGATCACATAAAAAACTATATATATATAATATTTTCTTTTCTGTTTTTACTTTACAAAAAATATAAAATTAATTTTTTTTTAAAAAAAGAGAAGAGCAGGTCGCCGCCTCGCTCTTGGACGCACGCCCTCCGCTTGTAGCAATCACGCCGGCCACTGTCTCCTCCGCCTGAGGAGGAGCCTCCTCCGTCATCACCGTCTCAGCCACGCACCAACGACGACAGCCACTTGCGGCATCACAGCTAGGAGTCGTCATTCCCTGCCTACTCTCCCTCCCTTCATCTGGACCACCTCCACCCGTCGGTCGCCTTGCACGCCTCCCCACGCACTCGAGCATGCCACCGTCGACCCTCTTCGCCGTCAGCCACCTCCATAGTACACACCGCCCCCGCGGCCACCTCCGCGTGAAGCCGCGCCTCCGTCCATTCACCGCCGATCGCATGCTCTACACCGCTTCTCCAAGCACCGTTGCGCATCACCGAAGTCCGCCGACGTTGTTGCCCTTGGAAGAGAAGAGAGGGGTGGCAGCGCCCCATCTGCGTGCCCACCATCATGATCGACCTCCGCCTGGATATAAGCAAGTCACGCGACCATTGCCGCACCACTGCTGCCACCGCTTTCCTGGGGAGAGAAAAAGGGGCGAGGGCCCGTGTTCCCCCTCTTGTTGTTGCTTGGAAACGAAGGAAGGAAGGAACAAGAGCCCTAGGGATTTAAAAAATATATATTTGGAAAATTTACATGTCAGCCTCAGAGGTTTCACAATTCGCACCAAGGACCCATCTTCAACCTATCACGTACACCACACGCACATTCAGGGTAATTTGCTAAACTTATCCTGCAATTAATTTTTTATAATATTTTATTGTAAAACTTTTGAAGAATTATGAACTAGTCCATGTTTCCGAACTATTTATCTTGCATGTTCTCTCATTGGAATAAATGTTATCTTTACTCAATAAATTCTTGAAAAATCATGCTATATTCCTGATGTGTTATTCTTCCTGGCATAAAATTTTCATCGCATTTTAATTTCATTTATTATTAATAAAAAATAAAAAAACATATCATTTTTCTCTGCCTGAAATTCAAAAATTATAAAAATTAAAAATAGCTCCAAAAATTCTAAAAAAATAGATTAACTTTATTTCATTATCTCTTAATTTTTATGCAAATGTTTGCATTAATTATTTATAAAACCCAAAAAATGAAAAATATCAAAAAGATTATAAAAATCACAGAAAATTCTAAAAAATCCAAAAATCTTGATTTCAGTGTCTGTTTGTAGATAATTGTCCTTATTTTATCATAAAAATAATTTCGAGGAGTTTTGGATCTTAAAATGTTTTTAAATTGTAAATTACTCCAGGCTTTGCATTGTTTCTCATTTTACCACTGTTTGATTTTTAGAAAAATACAAAAATATATGAAAATTCTACAAAATTTCCAAAAACATTTCAAAATCTTTTAAATACAAAAATATTCTCTCTAGATTTTTCTGGACATTTTTTGATATAATTGAAAAATACAAAAAGAATTGGTGTGCTTATTTCATATCTTGTGAATATTGCTTCTTATTTTTTAAAATAAAAAAATTGCAAAAACAAAACCACTAAAAATTTGAAAATCAGAAAATAAAAAAGCAGAAATTAAAAAAATTTAAAAATAAAAAAGAAAATATTCCACAAAACAAGGATAGTTTGCCTTTGAGATTCATGCTTTTTCTTTTAATTGATTTTTTGGTTAATTGAATAATTCTCGGGAATTGTAGACTCTCTGAGTTCGATCCTGTCCTATACAGGTAAATAAGTAGCAAAAATAAAAAAAATTTATTTGTTTGTCGTGGGATTTTTGAGATAGCAACGACATCTATCATTAATTTTCGATCCCCGAAGAATCCGTGCGACAACATAATGGCGTCGTTGCCGGGGAGGCACGATGAGGGTAGTTAGGTTTCTCTTTTGACATGCTATTCTTGGTTGTAAATAATCTTGCCACATTAATCCATTGTTCATATTCACTGCATTTGTTACATCTTTCTTTCTCATATTTGATAATTGTGTTTCTTAAACATTCTCTTTTCTTTTTCTTGCAAAGGTCCGTGGAGCGAAGGGGGCAATCCTAGGAGAGCCGAAGCACCCAAGCGAAGCGGAGGCAGCTTGATTCTTCACCAAGCCGCAGGATAGCGTGAGAGAAGGAGAAGAAGATTTGAAAGAGACCAAACAAACAAAGATAGAGAGAGATTTTAGCATTTGAACTCTTGTAAACGGACATTCATTTGTTGGGGGTCTGTTTCGTCAAGTGTCGGTGCACTTGTGAGACCTCACCGTTTTTATTTAATCGACTTTATTTTTCTTTGTTTCCCGTGGATTTCGTGAACTACCTCTTGATTACTTTAATTAATTTGCTTCAGTCAGGTAATTAATTAGGTCTAAACATCCTAAATAAGAATTTCTGTGCCTATAGAGTAGAGCGTAAGTTGGACTTAGTCAAATTAACTTGTTCTTGCCCGTTAATAGAAGCTGTCATCTAGGACGGTTCACTTGCATCATATAGGTTAGTTTATTTTTCTGTATTTAAATTCTGCGCGGATCACTTGCATATTGAGTGTGGGAGACAAGGTACACATCTCTAACCCCTTCATGCATCATTGTTTTTGATCGTGCATTGGCATTTCCGATCTCCTTCCTCATTTTCACTCACATAAGTTAAAAAGGAAATTGGACACTTGGTAGGCGATTCTTTGAAAATATTTTAACCAAGTGATAACTATCTAAAATTTAGGAGTGCTAAAGAAAACTCGCCCTAAAATAAATATAAGGAAAAACCATTATTTTGGGGAGAGTAACCCCCTCATTGTATTCGTTTTAACTTGCTCGCGTATACATTAAGGTTAGTGCCCAAATCCCATAATTCAACCTAAGTGTTTATACAATTTTTGTAATTATCACCTAACTCTAAAACAGGCAAGATTAAGAGAGTGAACCTTCACGGTCTTCACACTGCGTTGAGTTGGTGAACTGGGGGTTTGTATTGTGTTTGATTGCTTGTGTGCATAATAGATCCTTCTGTGCATTTGCGCCTTTTTCTCCATATCTTTTGACTTGACCCTCGTGCTCTCCCAATCACCGTCTTTTGTTCGAAGATGGCCGACTGGAGTTATTTTAATCCGATCTTCGTGGATACCTCGTACCCTCCAGTCAATCCACCTTCCCTTTTCCAGGAGGATCTTTCTCCTGATTTTTGTGCATATCCGTCTAACCCATTATTTCAGGAGTTGGATGACTTTGATTCTCACCCACCCCCACCCCATTCACCCGATCCTAGGATTTTGGAGTCACCTTTCATGCTGTCCATACTTGAGACCCTAAACCAGATGATGGAGCAAATGAATTCGAGGATTTCCAATCTATTAAACATAAATGAGAGCCAAATGTTTCTCCACTATTTGAGGATATGGATTCACTTGAGGATAATCATGAGAGCTTGAAATCACCTAAAATACAAAAAAATGAAAAAATTTCAAAAATCCAAAAAGAATTCGAGAGACATGTTGTTGATTCATTTTGTGAGGAGAGGACCCAAATGCCTGATCATTTACCCACGCAGCCATGTCCCAACCTTGACCCCGAGGATGTCACTGTACAAACTGCTCTTGGTAATCCTCGTGTATATGTTGATTCCGATCTCCTCCCTTGTACGAAGGAGGTCCAAAAATTCAAAAGATGTTGACTAAATCCGAAGTGGTGGCCACCCTTCATGAGATAATTAAAGTCTAGCTTCAACAGTCCATGACAGATTTATCTACTCCTCAATACAAGAAGAGAAAGCGAAGGAGAAGATCTGAGAATCACATCTTGACCATGGCCACTGCCTACGTCATTTCTCATCGGCCATATTTTAAGAAAGAGAACACTACCATACCTCTTGTGAGTTGCTCCATCTCCGACCATACTTTTGATAACACTCTTCTGGACGGTGGTTCGTCAATTAATATAATACCCTTCTCTATGGTATAGTCACTTCATCGTGGGACTCTCAAGAAAACCAGGATGATAGTTCAATTTGCTGATGGATCTATTAAGAGGCTAAAGGGTATTTTGGAAAATGTTGTCACTCTTATTCAGGGCATGAACTTTACATCTGATTTTGTCGTATTGCTCATGGAGATCTCCACTCCTGTGGAGAACCCTCCAATCATCTTGGGATGGCCTCTCCTCGCCTCTGCAGGAGCCGTTATTGATTATGGATCAAAAGAAATTCACTTTCATTCTGATGTAGGGAGCGATGTCTTAATTACTACACTCGTTGCTAACCAGAGACTTGCATCCCATGAGAGTGTGCATGTATTAGCCAAACCCAAGGACTTTGACCACGATGATACTACTAGAGATTTTTGTTGTTTGATGGATGATATTGAGACCCAAGAATTCCTCTTCAAGGAGGAGGACTCGGAAAGCATAGACCTTGGAGTTCCCTCTTCTGGTACGTGGCGATGCATTGATGACATCTACGGAATTTACACGATAGATACCCTAGAGAGGAAGACAGACTCTGACGCTAGACAGGACGTACATGATTTGACTACTTTCACTGATAAGTCTGTTCCTATTCACCCTGATTCAGATGATACCGATCAGGCCAAATTTGATTTGATTGCTTTTATAAAGGAATTTGGGCCTTTTGATAAAGATGATGATCGTACTTTTTCTGATAATGATTTCAAGTCATTTTACTTTGATGTTTACGAAACTTCTCAGGTAGGACATGACCACACTCTTTCCAATAACCAGTTTAGGCATGCACAATCTGAAACTGCTGAGGATACATTCTTGGTCGATCCTACTCAGTTTATGTCTAATGATGATCCCAATATCGACCTACACCTTGTCAAATACATACCTCAGCGGTCCCGTAAGAAGGTTCATTTTCGACCTTCTTGACCTTTGTATATCAACTCCTCTTGTATATCCTTTCGTTTCACTTTTTCTTCTCCTGTTTTATCATTCACCCCTTTTCCGTGTGTATATATGTCATACTTAGGATGTGCTTTATCCTAAGTATAGGGGGGTGAAGGATTTGTGTTGTTCGTATTCGTCTTGTTTATCACTCTTGTTGTGGCCTATACTTAGGGATACTCTACCCTAAGTATAGGAGGGTGATGTTGTTCATATCATGTCTTTTATTTTTGTGTCTGTACATTCTCTTCATCGGTTTTCCCTTTTGTGCACTACTATACTTAGGATTACTTGATCCTAAGTATGGGGGGATCACCAACTTCTCTTCTTTTATCTTTTCTTTGAGTCGTTGTAGCATAGGAGTGTTTTCAACTTTCTATACTTAGCACGAGTTATGTCTTCCTTTTTCGCTCTCTGATCACTATGAGGACATAGTTCGAGCTAAGTATAGGGGGTGTCGTATATATTGTATATATACTTTAGACATAACTCGTACTTTTAAATATGTTTATTTGGGGGGTATGTATATAATTTGGTAAAATCCACGTGTGTAAAAAAACCAACAAAAAACAAAAACAAAACAAAAAAACAAAAATAAAAACAAACAAAAAAGAAGAAAACAAAAAAATCTTGTATATACTTGTATATACTTTACTAACCTTTTTTCTTTTTGAAAAAAAAACTACAAAACCAAAAATCTATAAAAACTTGCATAATTAAAAAAAACCTTTCTTTTACATCTGCATTTTTCTCAAAAAATCCATAAAAAGTTCAAAATTAGAAAATTATTTTTTTCACACGTGCATAATTTTTTCAAAAAATGCTTTCTTTGCATTGTACATATTTTCTTGCATTTGCATATGTATTTTTCAGGATAGTATTGACATTTAAACTATTTCTGGAATAAAATTGAAGAATGGAGCTTAGTTGGGCCTTAATCCACTTAATTCCAGAGGAACCTTATAAGAAATAGAGTTAAGACTTTTCATGTCCTAGTGACTTAATTCTTGGAGTTCATAAGACTATGTTCACATGTCATCTTGATTAGTCTAAGTAGAACATTTGAGAACACACGCATGATTCTTTCAGACCGAGTCTTATCTTGGACAAGCACTCTACATGTAGCTCTTCATGGATGAGGTAGTGAGGAGGCAGAATCTTTTGGCTTGGGGTAGCATACGAGGGTAGTACATCTAGGCGGAACCTCTCGTCTTCCTCTAGGGAAGGAAGTGCGTCTCAAACTGGTCTAGCGATGTTGAGGTCTAAAGATAGGATGCTGTGGGGGTTGCAATAATGCTTCAAAAGAGGGATAGTCTACTGGCTCAAGAGGGAAAACTCCTTATGTATATGCTGCACCTTGTATATGCTTTCAAAAAAAAGAATAGAAAAATGCAAAATCTCCTAAAGTGGATAGGCTTGATTGAAAGCTAAAATGCCTGCCGGAGTGTATGTACAAGGATAAAAAAATAAAAATAATAAAATAAAAAATAATACAATAAGAGCTTCAAAGACAAAATTTTGTAAGCTTGCAGCGGATGACTTAGTTACACTGGTCATGCATCCAAGGATCGGGGAATTAGAGTTGCCTTTTTGAGGGAGGTTGTTTCTTTGCTACTTCTAAGATGGGAAGCTATACCTCACTTACTCCGTACAAGTAAAGATTCATAGTCATAAGAATTGGTGTATGTAGACTTGTTCTGACCTGACTGTTGAGGTAACCTGAATAGGAGTCATGTGGAACTTAGAAGCTGTTAGGGTTTAAATCCATCTCCCATTAAGGTTATGACACACTAATAATCCAAAGGTCCAACAGAGCTTCAAACTACAATTTTACGAAGATAAGTTTAATACTCATATTGTCCTACTTTCTTTATTTTCCCTTTCTTTTTCTTTCTTCACTTATTATTTCAAATAAGTGTTTGCTAAGGGACTAGCAAAGGTAAAGCATAGGGGGATGATGAATCTACGATTCGTCATTTTTATTCATTTATTCTTACTAACTTGTATCTGTGTGTAAATATTGTATATTTGTATATTATTTTAACCCAAAATAAATAAATAAATAAAGGAAAAATAAAGGAAGAATATATATATATATAAAAGAAAGACTGTATATATATAATAGATACAGGCTGATCCGAACCTCGAGAGAAGGTCAAGACTTGACCTAATCGATCAGGAATAAAGTAGGGGGAGATAGGGTCCTCAATTAGAAAATCCAAAAAAATTGTGTGTTGTGTATATTTGTGTACTACACTACTTATTTGTATATTAATTGACTTCAAATCAAATAATTTTCAAAATCAAAGTTGTAAATAAAATATGTTGTAATTAACAAAAATAATTGCACAATTATATCATGTACAGAATAAAAGCAACCACACTTGGAAAAAGCCACTAAGCACTAATTGAAAGACCAATTCCGACTCCATATGAACTCAAAATTGAATCAATCTCACTTCCATTGGATTCTAAATTAAATTATCTTTAAAATGAATGTATTTCATAATTTTTGGAGTTACGAGTAAAAAGTTGATTTTGTGGGGTGATTTGTGAAATTTTCCCATGTATTTTATACATATTGTATTTGTAGATATTTTTAAATATTTTCACAAATTATTTAAAATAAAAGTTAAAAAATTTAGAAAGCTAATTTGCTCAATTACCCATGTTTATAATGTCATATATGTATATAGTATATAAATACCGTTGCTATTCATAATTAACCACCATGAAAAAAATAAAAAAATAATATTTTTATTCAAATAAATAAAGTGATGAAAATTCAAAAAAAGTAGTTAATTTTATAAACAATTTTATCTCTCTTTATCTCATTTCAATTTTCATCTCTCTTATCTCTTTATTCAAAAAGTCAAAAATTCAAATTTCATCTCCATTATCTTTTCTATTTATATGGCTCCTTTTCCCTCATTCGAACTGGATCAATCTTTGATGAGAGGAGCTCGATCTCCGAGAGTCTTCTTGTCGAGAAAGGTGTCTAGCCTCCGAGCCATCCGCTGACAGCGCGTCGGCCTTCGTCGAGGTAATCAAGGTCATTTCCGTTCCTAAGGTGAGATTCATCGTCATTTTTCTTATTTATCATCTAAACTAATCGTAATTTCATTTTGTCACATTTTTATTTCGTCGCCTGTTTTTCTCGATCTTTAAAAGGAAATTTATATCGATTTGATCCGCCTCCGATTCCGAGTTTCCATCTCATTTTCTTGACCCTATCGCGTTCTTTTCTATCTTACATGATCTTTCAACTCCGGTTGCGTATGGTGGTTGGAGATCGGATTCGATTCTTACATTTCTCTCTGGATCCCCATTTGCATATTCTATTTAATGTCAGGATCGAGTCATCATGCTCATGTCCGAATTTAACTATAAATAAAAAAATATAAAAATATAAAAAATATTTGTTTTCTTTTTCTTTAACATTTGTTTTACAGGATCACATAAAAAACTTAAAAAAATATTGAAAATAAAAAAATCTTTTCTCTTCTGTTTTTGCTTTACAAAAAAATATAAAATTAAATTAGAAAAGAGAGAGAGAGAGAGAGAAGAGCAGGACGCCGCCCTGCTCCTGGACGCACGCCCTCTGCTTGAAGCAGTCATGCCAACCACCGTCTCCTCCGCTTGAGGAGGAGCCTCCTCCGCCATCACCGTCTTCAACCATGTACTAACGACGGCAACCACCTACAACATCACAGCCAGGAGCCGTCGTTCACTGCCTACTCGCCCTCCCTCCATCTGGACCATCTCCACCCGTCGGTCACCTTTCGTGCCTCCCCACGCACTCGCGAACGCCGCCAACGATCCTCTTCACCGCCAGCCACCTCCATACTACACACCGCCCCCGCAGCCATCTACGTACGAAGTCGTGCCTCCGTCCATTCACTGTTGGTCGCATCCTCTGCGCCGCTTCTCCAAGCACCAGTGCGCATCACCGAAGTCCACCGACGCCTTTGCCATTGGAAGAGAAGAGAGGGGCGGCGATGCCCCATCTGCGTGCCCACCATCCTGACCGACCTCCGCCTGGAGATCAGCAAGCCACGCGACCACCGTCGCTCCACTGCCGCCACCACTTGCTTGGGCAGAGAAAGAGGGGCGAGGGCCCGTGCTCCCCCTCTTGTTGTTGCTTGGAAACAAAGGAAGGAACGAACAGGAGCCCTAGGGATTAAAAAATATATATTTGGAAAACTTACATATCAACCCCAGAGGTTTCACAATTTGCGCCAAAGACCCATCTTCAACCTATCGCTTGCGCCACACGCACATTCAGGGTAATTTGCTAAAGTCATCTCGTAATTTATTTTAATTATATTTTGGTGTAAAACTTTTGAAGAATTGCGAACTAGTCCATGTTTCCAGACTATTTATCTTGCATGATCTCTCATTGGAATAAATGTTATCTTTGCTCAATAAATTCTTGAAAAATCATGCTATGTTCCTGATGTGTTATTCTTTCTAGCATAAATTTTTCATCGCATTTTAATTTCATTTATTATTATTAAAAAATCAAAACATGCCATTTTTCTGTTCCTGAAATTCAAACATTCATAAAATTTTGAAAATAGCTCCAAAATTCTAAAAAAAATAGACTAGCTTTATTTCATTGTCTCTTAATTTCTGTGCAAATTTCGTGCGTTATTTATTTATAAAACCCTAAAAAATGAAAAAATGTCAAAAATCTTATAAAATAGCCGAAAATCCTAAAAAATCCGAAAATCTTGATTTCAATCTTTGTTTGTAGATAATTATCCCTATTTTATCATAAAAATACCAGCGAGGAGTTTTGGTACTTAAAATATTTTTAAATTGCAAATTACTCCAAGCTGTGCCTTGTTTCTCTTTTGCTACTGTTTGTTTTTTAGAAAAATACAAAAACATCTAAAAATTCTATAAAATTCTCAAAAATATTTCAAATATTTAAAATACAAAAAATATTTTCTTTAAATTTTTTCTGAGCATTTTTTAATACAATTGAAAAATACAAAAAGAGTTGGTGTGTGTATTTCTTATCTTGTGAATATTGCTCCTTATTTTTTAAAATAAAAAAATTGACAAATCAAAACCACTAAAAATTTGTAAATCAAAAAATACAAAAAATAGAAATAAAAAAATAAAAAAAATAAAAAGAGAAAAATTCCACAAAAATCAAGGATAGTTTAACTTTGAGATTCTTGCTTTTCTTTTAATTGATTTTTTTGGTTAATTGAATAACCCTCGGGAATTGTAGCCTCCCTGAGTTCGATCATGTCGGCTATACATGTAAATAAGTAGCAAAAATAAAAAAATTGTTTGTTTGTCGCGGGATTTTCGGGATAGCGACAATACATTTATCTATCAATAATTTCCGATCCTCGAAGAATTTTGCGACAACACCAACCCAATGTCCAACCCTAAATCTCGTTGGGTTAATTCTATGAAATAATTGAAATAATATTAAGTAATTGAAATAATATTTTTTTATATGTATTCGTATATTATCATAAAAAATCTGTGATTACAAGTGGGCTTGCACGTGTCACCTGCAAGCAACAACAAGAGAATGGGAAGAGGGTTGTTGTGCAGCCAACAATGCTACAAGGCATGATTTGCAATGACCTTAATAGAAACAACAAAATAGAACCAAAGGGAGTAGCCAGATCGTCAGTTGAGAGTGGTTGGGACTATTTCAGAGATCCGACTGATCATGCTAGCTGTCACAGGGTCAAAATCCCGCTATCAATTTCAATCGATCCTGTGCTGTGTTAGCTAACCCGTAGCTAACCAGCCTTCCCGAGTAGAACGGTCACGGACACACTCCAACTCTTCTTGATACTCCTGCTTGCTAACACACCGACACTAAGACACAAGCACGAGCTCGACTCTATGGATCGGTCAAGAAAACTCTCAAGAACTCGCTCAAGAACACAACCACACGATCACAAAAGCACGGGCACAAAGCTCTTCTCTTATTAAAAAAGGAACTCTCTGTGTAGCGGGTGGACACTCTACACTTGTGTACTATGTGTACTCTGTGTTTACAAATGAGCCACCACCTCTCTTTTTATACAAGACTCAAGGCAACCCAATGGACACTCATTATTACATTTACAATAATGATACATAAAGAGACAAGAGACCCTTCAAGTTCTTCGGCAACCCTTCACATTCCTCAGCAACTCTTCGTCTGCTCGTCTCTTCGACTCCCTTGTTGTCCTTTCGTCTTCCCGTACGGTGATGCCCAGTCAACCGCCCAGTCATCAGCACACTCGCGCTCCAAGGGCTTGCTGATGCAGCTTCGCCATAATTCACCGAGTGCCACCAAACACCCGCTCTTGTGCCAAAGGGAACTCACAGCCTCCAAACCCTTGTGCAGTAAACCCTTCCTTAGCGTTCTGCATGCTAAGGAGTAGTCCTCTAGAACTTTACTATCATAGCCTTCATACCACTATCGTACGTGTACTACTAATCATGCTCGACAATGCTCGTACTCAGCACCTGCAACGCTCCATGCCTTTGTGGATCGCCATGCATCAGTACTGATACAGTGTGCCTTCATGCGTATGCCTATGTGACCATACTGCATTGCTCCTCAATGCATACTGCTTCACTGCATACCGCCTTGCTGCGCTTGCGTACGTACTCGCTGCGTGCATCCGTTGTCATGTCTTGTATTGCTGCATGTACTCGTTCCTCTCACTGCTACAAGCTTCACGACACTCTTCTACCAAGGCAATGTCCTGTGTGACGCTTCTCCTTTTGTAACGTACGGTTGAGCCTCCAGACTCCCGTGGATAACCTCCGTAATATCCATGCATTTTGGGACTCCTCCTGAAGTCCAGTTCCATCGATCATTTTCGAGCATCCAGCTACAATGTCGGCACGATCATTCTCGATCACGGATTTTGGGGGTGTGACAAGCCTCCCCCACTTGAAGAATTGGTTGTCCCTCAACCGAACATTCCCTCTTCAGTTGTGTCCCGTCACGATCCTCCATCCGCTATGCAATCTCCTGATGCAACTCAATTGGGAGGGTGGTGCTGTCTTGCACCACCTCCCTTCCTGCACCTAGTCTTCTCACGAACCACGTCCCTCCATGACTTGGTCTTTGATGAATCCCGAATTCATCACTCTAAATCTCATTTATTAAGCTCAAATCCCTTAAAATCAACAGCATTCCTGCATCTATTCTGCATAATTAGCATTCATGCATGATTTCATAAGAATTGCATTTTAGCACAAATATCTGCACAAAAATCTCAGCCAAAAATGACCTGTAAATAACCTAACTTCCCATATTTTTAACTCATTCATACTAACTCCGAATGACCCAAAACCACATCCATTGTGTATATATCACTAACAATAATAAAGAAAAAAATACAAAAAATAACTAACCCAAATAAGTGGACCAAAAACCCAAACCCTAGTTTCAGGAATTTCGGACTAAAAATCTCATATCTTCCTCATCCAGTGTCCGATTTAATCCTACTCACTTTAGAACTAATGTACATTCAATTATCTTCAAAACAAGACCAAGTCCAAGTGAATCGGAACTCATATGTGAAAGTTGGGTTTTGGGCCTCTTTTGTATACTGTATATTTTAGCCGTTTTTTTGACCTAATATTTTATGTACATATTTTATTGATTAATAAAAATCCAAAAAAATTATATTAATATGTAGTTATTTATCTCTGATTTATCTTATTTTTTCCGGATTTTTTTATATAATCTGAAAATGACATAAAAATTACAAAACCCCAAAATCAAGGTGTTCTATGTACATGGGATACCCCCAAAATACCACTTTATGCAAATGATCGATTTTGGTTTTGATGTCTTCATGAAAGTTGTAGATCGCATCGAGACGAGCAATTTTGTGAAGAAATCTTTTTGATCCGAGGACATTTACTATTTTTATTGATTTTACAAAGTATTTCTATTTTCGAATTTTCTGGTGCTGACACGTGGCAGCACCTGGTGCCGCCATGTGTCATCCATTTTTTGCCTATTTATATATTCATTTTATAAAAAAATATAAAAAAATATAAAAATAATAAAAAATAATAAAGCTCAGTCGTGCACGTGCAGCGCACGTGCCGGACCCGCACGCGCCCTGCACGTGCGCCCGTCTTCCTCCCATCGCCTGGCTTGCCACGTGGCACGACAGGCGCCATCCGATCACGCTCGATCGGACGGCGCCTGTGCGTCGTCCTCGTCCATCCCCCTTTCCCAAAATAGCGCCGTCGTGCCGCCCCGTAATTTCCGCCGCAAATCGCGGCCGATCCCGACCATCTCCGATTGCGCCGCCTTGCCGCGCATGCCACCACCGGATCTCCTCCGTGATCCCCCGTATCTCGACGCCCAATCAATCCCCTACATATCACCGACCCTCCTTCTAACTCCAGCCCTATTTTAGAACCGCACCCCGACCTCGCACAACATCCGCTAATTAACACCTCCGGTCGTGACAGCCAAAGAGACGGCATGATCCGAGGCTTCTTCAGCCTCGTCGCAGCCCCGCCCATCGCAGCTGCTCCGCTCTGGTGACATCATCGTCGAGCCCCCCATCTTCCCAGGTATACTCTCTCTCTCTATCTCTCTCCCTCTATCTCTCTCTCCGCCTCCAAGTCCACGACTCCGCCTCCTAGCCACGCCATCGACCGACGACCCACCTCCGCCTTCATCTTCTTCGGCCAACCGCTCCGCCATCCGCATCGAGCCCCCGACTATCTTCATCAACACCTAGCTACCTACCATCTTCGCGCTACCACCTCCAACAGCTTCAACCTTCGGCAAAGCCCCTCGGCCTCAGCCACGCCAGGTTCTCACTCTCCCTCCGCGGTGCCAGACCCCCTTTAGCAACCACTACGCCACCATCACCTTCGATACGCTCCTCCGCCATCTCCGATCATCCATCGAGCCCTCACGGCACAACCATGATGTCGGGCCTCCTCCGCCTTGATTTTTCCACCGCCGGGTGGGACAGAGCCCGAGACCTCCGCCACGTGCGCGGCACATGAGGGCGGGGGGTCTTCATCAGCTTCTTCTCATCCCCAGGGGTCACGCGCCGAGCATGTGACCTGCTGGGTCATTTGCAGACCACCCCCCCGAGGGTCCCCTATATTGCATACCAGCCCCGCCTCCAGCGGGCACGTGCCAGGCATGTGCCCCTCTGGGAATTTTACAAGAATGCCCCCCTCAGTTATCATTAATTGCATCTAAGCCCCCCCTGCAGTTATTTCTTTATTAATTTTATATTTATTTATTGCAAGTATACCCCTATGTTCCCCCGTATTTGTTGACCTCTATTTGACTTTATTTAATTATCCAAAAATAGCATGTCGTTTGTCAATTAGTTTTCTACACTTTGACATATTGTGGGCATTTGTGTGATTGATGGTTGATTAATAAATAACTGTTTTGTGGAAATTTGCACATTTTGCCCATTTCTTGCTCTAATATTCATCTTTGACTAACCGTTGCTCTAAAAATACCCGAAAAATCACATTTTGTAGAGTTAATTGTCCTTAACATTGTACCAAAAAAGAATTGCATTTCCATGCATATTTTGCTCTGTAAAAATCATTTTGCAAATTTCAGTGTTTAATTTTTAATAGGTATTATATCTCACATTTTCGAGTTTAGGATTTTTCTGTGATCAATCACTAGTGATAGATATTAGATAAATTTATCCCTTGAAAATAATTAGGTTTAATATTTATTATAACTAAATATTGAAATCCATTCTATTTGCATTTAAAAATTCATAAAAAAATCATATTGCATCCAAAAATTCCAAAAAAATTACAGTGCATTCATTTCATCATATTTGACATTGTGGCCAAGTTTCATATTTTTCGGACATCGTTTGAATGAATTTGATATTTTACTCCCTAAAATAGGCCGAATTGCATTTCACATCTTTAATTGCATAAAAAATAACAAAAAAGACCGCCTCGACAACCGAACATGAATTTTGATAGACCATCTCTCTAGGTTGTTCCTTTGCCTCCTTGTGATCGACCTTGGAACTTGTCCAAGTAAAATAAAAATAAAACTGCATTAATGAAATTGAAGAAATTTTCTGTGGTTATTTTCTTGATCGTTTCCGACTGCCGCCTACAACGCACGACTAATCATTCTTACACACGAACGATAAAAACAACTCCTTAATGCGGCATTTTCGACTCGTCATATGGTGCCGTTGTCGGGGAGGCAAACTGCTTAGATTTTTGTCTTGAAAATTTTCGTTCGATTTTCCGCATTCGGGTAGTCTGACCCCGAATTCGCATTGTAAATTCCATTTTTTCCTACAATTTATTTTCAGCATTTATTTTTCATATATTTTTAAATCAATCTCTTACACTATCTCTCTTATTTTTCTTGCGAGATACCCGGTACGTGGAGCGGTTTTCCAAGAACCGACGCAACTTCACCGACTTCCGCAAAAGCCGCAATTAAAATTAAGATTGAGTCGATTCGTGAGAGCGAGTAGAGTC
Organism: Ottelia alismoides; assembly: GCA_037367405.1. Classification (NCBI taxonomy): domain Eukaryota; kingdom Viridiplantae; phylum Streptophyta; class Magnoliopsida; order Alismatales; family Hydrocharitaceae; genus Ottelia; species Ottelia alismoides. The sequence continues at coordinate 173,833 of JAZKJV010005562.1, read as the reverse complement.
TAGGATTTATTTTTTCTAAACTTTAATTTCTGTAATTAATTGTACATTTATAGCGGTGTCCGTTTGGACTCTCGCGTGTGTAAAAAGACCTCTAACTTTATTCTGTGGTGTGTCATGGCCTTTTTCACTCTCCGGTGAGGGTGGGGCCCGACTTGAGTGGTGATTAGGTTAGACCTGCACATACGTCTCTCAGAGCAATTTAATTTTCAATTGTGCTCGTAGGTATTAAGGCCACACTTCACTATTAATCAAGACGCACATAGATCGTTCAACTTAGCCAAAATTAAACTCAATTCTTTCATGCTAATAGAACTTTCTGCTTAGGTACGGGTTTTCATCGGCTTGCACTACATATAGAATAATTTTTAATTCCTGTCCAGCATCCCACATGAAGATTGCGAGGATTCACTGTAAGTCTTCTAACTGATCATCCATCATTGTTTTCACATGCATCGGCTTTTCCCGAATTTTTCCCTCTTGTTTTGACACATAATTTTAAAAGAAAATGGGACTGGACGGTAGACGTGTATTTCTGCTCACTTAAAATCTTCAGTGATCGCCTAACTAAAATTAGGACTGCTAAATATAGCCGATTTCAAATAACCCATAAAATCAAGAATTTTTACGGGGAGAGTAACCCCGACCTTGGATGTTTTCATTTTTTTGAGTGAGCGAGAGACGACCCTTAAGGTTAGAACCAAGCTCCGATAATTTCTTCCAGACTACTGATTTTAAAAACGATTAGATACTTCTCAGTGAGGAATACGGCTAGCCGGTTATCGGTCCGGACTTCCTCAACAGAGTGGGTGGTTTAAAGGACACCGCGTAAGGCTCCGTCCTTAAGTAATACGGGTAGCCGTTTTACGGTCCGTGCTTACACCTATACTGGTTGAAAGTGGATGCAACTAGTCATACGAACTCGGGACAGTCTGTAAGAACATTTCGGCACCTAACAGCTCGCTAAATTTTTGCCAAGATTGATTTATCACCAACTAAAATTGAAAAGATAATAGCCGAACTCTTACGCTTCGTTGTGTGAGTTGGTGAACCTAGGGTTTGACTTGTGTTTGCATTGGTGTGCGTGAACCGATTTCGAAGATCAAAATCCGCACACTTGATAAAAATTCTTTTGACTATCCCATGCAATCATCTCTCTCATTTCTTGATTTAAACATCATGATGGATTTTTTTTCCAAATTTCAGATCCAACCCATTCCATTCAACTCTTTCAAAAATAACCAAACAAGTATCTGAGAATCCATCAATGCTCTACTATGAAAATGAACTGATCTCGGTTAGGCCCATATCCAATACATCCTCTTCTTTTAATCCTCCAACATTTGCGGGAAGCTTTCACCCGCAAATGAATAGGGCCTCATTAAACTCTTACTCGAATCATCTGACCGCTCATGGACCATCTACCATCTTGGATTAAACCACCTTATTCTCAGTTTCTTGCCAATGAAACATTTCAAGATCAAAATCCCTTTGAATCTCATGACTGGCAGAGAAACTAAATCCAGATGGAAAGACATGCACTTAATGATAATCAACGTTGGATTGCCCACGACAGACCCCTCGTTAGACATGATACTCATACAGAGGACTAGATTGACCTCTTAGAATCACATAAACCCTGTATGCTAACTCCACAATATCAAGGTCTGACCAATCATGATCAAAGGATCGATATCTACTCAGATCAAGTACACAGGCATGGATCACATGAGCAGCCTCCTTCCATAATTTTTGAGGAGAAATTTTCAGAAAATCATGTGTCGGACATTTCGAGAAGCTCTCCTCTCCGCACATACAGAAAAATGGAAGATGAAATCATTCAACAAAAACCGATTGCTCCCATGATTGATCATTTTGAGGATAATGTTTCGAGGATAAAAACAAGATTTGAATTGATGAAGGATAGATTTCAAAAATTTGCCGACCAAGTAATCTCATTCTATGGTGGCTCAGATATAAAAATGAATGAGGAAAGGATTGGATCTAATGATGAAAATTTTGAGGATATTCAAAGACCTACGGATGATTCTAACATCAATACTTCGGCTCATTATTCCCCTAGGAATGATTATGCCGCTGATCCATACTCTGAATATCAAGGCTCCTTCTCATCTCTGGAAGACACTACATCACCACACAACACAGAAAATACCAAAAAATTTGAAAATTTTGAAAACTACAAAAAAATCGAAAATCCAAAAAATTTTATAAAAATTGAGACCGAAGAAGATCTAAAGAATTTGGATCCTACTGTACGGGAAGCACTGGAAAAACACTTGATTTTTCAACTTCCCTTCATAAAGGCCATTGAACACTTCCCCGACCTAAAAAACTTTTTAATGGATAAATTAATAAACAGAAAGTTGGGAAGGATTAGAACAAAAACTGAAAGATATATCTTGTCAATGGCATCCTCCTTGGTGTTGAGGAGAAAAACAAAAAGCCGCATAGTGAAGCGGCTGCCCAGATTTGACTGTAAAATCAAAGACACAATTTTCACCCATGCTCGAATTGATGACGATTCACCAATCAATATCCTCCCGACCTCGGTGTTTCACGAACTCAAGCTCGGACCGATCAGGAAAATACGAGAGATTGTTCAATTGGCAGACCGTTCAATAAAGCGGCCGAGAGGAATCATTTCTGTCATAATGATATTCCAAGGTGCTCCGCTCAAAGTGGAATTCACGATCATTGATATTGAACATCAAGGAGAATTCACCCAGTCTCCAATTATTCTCGGAAAGCCATTCTTAGCATTGTCTAAGGCAATTATCGATTGTAAGACTCGGGAAATAAATTTTACAGCATCGGAATCACTACGATATAATACAGTCTTTGAGGAACCACGATTTTCTGAGGCAACCCACGAAGTTCCCGATAACTGCAATCATGAAACGGTAGAAGAGCCCTACCCCACAGCTACACCTGATATTGCGGTTGTTGATGAGACTATTGGTTTAGAGAATCTCCCCCATGCTCCATTCCTAGCTGCTCTCACCATGGAAAATCGAGCATATGAATCTTATGATCCGGAGACTTATGCATGGTCATACCCTGGGTCAACCTATGCTGACTACATGGATTACATCAACTTGACACAGGTATACTCAAATGTCAAATCGATTGAGAATGAACATGCAGAGACTCTCCACGGTATCTCAATTCCCACGGATCTCAAAATAGACAAATCCTTCTACTACGATCTTGAGACATATGCATGGTCGCACCTTGTAGCAACCTACTCTGATTATCTTGACCAATTCCTCCCAAATCAAGAGTGCACCAACGTTCAGGAGACTAAGAATAAAAACGCAGGCCGAACATCAACCAAGGAGAAGAAATCTAATGGCTATTCATCTGGATACTCTAATGAACTGACATCTTCACAAAACAAGAAAAAGAAAGTCACCTTTGACCTTTCGGAAGAGGAATCGGTTGATGATCCCTCATCAGGTCCGGAAAAGGTAGTCTACATGAGTGAAGTCTGTTCGGCAGCTCTAAAGCCATATCTTCGCAAGGATCCAAAATTCGATTCTCGTTGGACAACTCCCGTTTCTAATTATTACTCATCCAAAGCTGATGCTCCTACCTTCCACAAATACACTGGAATTATTTCTTGTGAGCTGACTGAGATCGGAGCATCTGAAGATTCATCTAAGGACAAACCGATTGATCTAAAAAAGGAACAAATTTTGAGCAAACAATTGAAGAAATAAAAAGACATGAATATCTAGAGTGTGTCCACTTTCAAATACTATTCCTCTAAGGATAACTCTGATGATGGTTATCTTTCGTCTGACTCAAATATTTCATCTACTATCCATCATGATTTTTCTGAGGATGACACTGATAATGGTGGGGAATCATATGCTTCATCTCCGTCTCATCATTACGATCTCCCACCACAGGCTCACAAGAAGATCAGCCGAAAACCGCCTTAATCATCGGCTACCCACCCTCCCTCCCAACCACATCGGTCTCCTTGTACAGCTTCTTCCTCTACTTAGGCCAAGGCCTAAGTATAGGGGGCACCAATGCCATTTGTGTATACCATTTTCTCGCATCACACTCCTATCTCCCGATCATTCCATATCAACCCTTCTTCTATACTTAGGCTGACCAGAGACTAAGTATAGGGGGAACCGATACCCACCTGTATATACTCTCCTCATTTACATATCCTGACCGCCTCTTTTTGCGCTCTTCTTCTATACTTAGATTGTTCTCAGTCTAAGTATAGGGGGGCGGGCCATTGCATATCAAATTTTTACTCTCTTACGCTTAGCCCGAGCTATGTCTTCTTTAAGCTTCTTGTGCCCTGAGGACACAACACTCGCTAAGTATATGGGGGTCTGTATATATACTGTGTATATATTTTAGCCATACCTCGTACTTGCGCATAAGTCTATATGTATTTACAGGGTGGGTATTAATTAAAAAAACATTTTGCTACTAACACTGACTATGCCCAAAATATTTGAAAAAAATGGCTTCTTATTTATTGCATAAAAAATCAATAACAAATCCCTTTCATAAAAAAAGAAAAAAAAAATGTCTGCAATCCACACACCCACACTTCATCCAGCATCGCATTCATTTGCATCTATGAAAAGTCTTTGGGTTCTGAACCGAGTTGTGAGCCGAAACCGAGAGTGGTCTGGACTTGACCTTAATCTACCTAATTTACATAGGAACTTCACCGAGAAATAGGATTTTAGAGTCTTAAGGTCTTTGACTTAATTCTTTGAGTTCCACATAACAATGTGCCGAATTTGACTCTTAGTGTCTAACCTGGTCTCTTCATTCTGGGTACAACTCCGGAATAAGGAATTAATTTGTACTCTCGCACTATGCACTTAGCTCAACTCAGACGGCATGTTGGAAGACTGTGTGAGTTTCTTTTCTGGTAGCGTGGAAATCTAAAGACCGAAGTACGGGTTGAAATAAAGCTTCGGAAAAGGGATGGACGACTGGGCACAATTTTTTCTAAGACCCCAAAAAATGTACAGAATAAAAGTATTCTATATCCGTAGGGGCACAACAAGATCCAAGCAGAACCACCAAAAATTCCAAATACAAAGTAGCACTCTACCAAATAAATATCTGACCAAAAAGGTCCAAGCTTCAAGAAACCTGCAGATCTTGGTGGAGACTCGGCTACACTGGCCATCTTCACAAGGAGAGGTGACTACACTGGCCACCCTCCAGTTCTTTTCTCATTCTTCTAACTTCTCCCCCCAATTCGATTGTGAACACAGTGCGACAAACCTTAGAAGGAAATATCTGACTCCCCGAGGATGAGTTACTGGAGAGGAGGTTTGCGCGGTAGTCCGGCATTCTGGGTGGGAAGAGCTAAAACCTTTCACACACATGAGTCTGTTGTTCAATGTTCATAGGGTATGCTTTGGGAAGAGGATTGATCTAAGATGACTTCTGAGCCGAAATTGTAACAATGATATGTAGAACTTGAGGGTTGTTGATTTTAAAATTTGAAGTCTCATAGAAGTTCCGCCACACTATTAATCCAAAGTTTGAATCGAGATTCATTTTCACCTTCAGCTCATGGTCTTGGTATGGAACCCAATCTCGTTTCACCTCATGGCATTTCTTTGTAATGCTCAGGGACGAGCATGCTTTAAGTATAGGGGGATGACGAATCCCGAATTTATCACTCTAAATCTCATTGATTAAGCTCAAATCCCTTAAAATCAACAGCATTCATGCATATATTATGCATAATTAGCATTCATGCAAGATTTCATAAGAATTGCATTTTAGCACAAATATCTGCACAAAAATCTCAGCCAAAAATGACCTGTAAATAGCCTAACTTCCCAGATTTTTAATTCATTCATACTAACTCCGAATGACCCAAACCACTTCCACTGCATATATATCATTAACAAGAATAAAGAAAAAATACAAAAAAATAACTAACCCAAATAAGTGGACCAAAAACCAAACCCTAGTTTCAGGATTTCTGGACTAAAAACTCATATCTTCTTCATCCAGTGTCCGATTTAATCCTACTCACTTTTGAACTAATGTACATTCAATTATCTTAAAAACAAGACCAAGTTCAAGTGAATCGGAGCTCATATGTGAAAGTTGGGTTTTGGGCCTCTTTTGTATAATGTATATTTTAGAGGTTTTTGACCTAATATTTTATGTACATATTTTATTGATTAAAAAAATCCAAAAAATTATATTAATGTGTAGTTATTTATCTCTGATTTATCGTATTTTTTCCGGATTTTTTATCTAATCTAAAAATGACATAAAAATTACAAAACCCCAAAATCAAGGTGTTCTACGTACATGGGATACCCCAAAAATACCACTTTGTGAAAATGATCGATTTTGCTTTTGATGTCTTCATGAAAATTGTATATCTCATCGAGACAAGCAATTTTTGTGAAGAAACTTTTTTGATCCGAGGACATTTACTATTTTTTATTGATTTTATAAAGTATTTCTATTTTCGAATTTTCTGGTGCTGACACGTGGCAACACCTGGTGCCGCCAAGTGTCAGCCATTTTTGCCTATTTATATATTCGTTTTTAAAAAAATATAAAAAAATAATTAAAAAATAATAAATAATAAAGATCAACCGTGCACGTGCAGCGCACGTGCCGCACCTGCACGCGCACTCCACGTACGCCTGCCTTCCTCCCATCGCCTGGCTTGCCACGTGGCGTGACATGCGCCATCCGATCACGCTCGATCGGACAATGCCTGTACGTCATCCTCGTCCAGCCCCCTTTCCCAAAGTAGCGCCGCCGCGTCGTGCCGCGCCGCCCCATGATTTCCGCCGCAAATCGCGGCCGATCCCGACCATCTCCGATCGCGCCGCCTCGCCGCGCATGCCGCCACTGGATCTCCTCCGTGATCCCCCGTATCTCGACGCCCAATCGATCCCCAACATCTCGTCAACCCTCGTTCTAACTCTAGCCCTATTTAAAAACTGCACACCCGACCTCGCACAGCATCCGCCAATTAACACCTCCGGTCGTGACAGCCAAAGAGACGGCGTGATCCGAGGCTTCTTCAGCCTCATCACAGCCCCGCCCATCGCAGTTGCTCCGCTCCGGTGACATCACCGTCGAGCCCCCATCTTCCCAGGTATACTCTCTCTCTCTATCTCTCCGTCTATCTCTCTCTCTCTCTCCGCCTCCAAGATCCACGACTCCTCCTCCTAGCCACGCCATCAACCGACGACCCACCTCTGCCTCATCTTCTTCGGCCAACCGCTCTGCCATCCGCATCGAGCCCCCAACTATCTTCATGACACCGAGCTACCGACCATCTTCGCGCCACCACCTCCAACAGCTTCAACCTTCGGCAAAGCCCCTCCGCCTCATCCACGCCAGGAGCTCGCTCTCCCTCCGCGGTGTCGGGCCCCCTTAGCAACCACTACGCCGCCATCACCTTCGATACGCTCCTCTGCCATCTCGGTCATCCATCGAGCCCTCACGGAACAGCTGTTGGAAATGCGAGCCCACGGTGACCCATTATGCAATAAATATTATTGCAATTCACTCCTTAATCTGAAATGAAGAATACATAATTTGCATTATAGGTCCCTTAGTACAATTAGGGTTATGTACCATGGCCATCTTGATGATCATACAGTTGTTGATTCAGTTATTGAATCATAGAGGCCGATGTTTGGATGAATATCTAAAGAGTTAGATTGAGGACTCATCAAGCACCATCAAATGATTGTTAAGAGATGATCTCCAACCTGAGAAGGAGATGGCAATCCTTTCTCTAAAGGTTGATATCTGACCGACCTCTTGATGTAGGTCCTCTGCATAGGAATAGAGATTCGGAGGTGTCAGATTAGTTAGGTCAAAGAGTTGACTTAACGAGATCGAGATAACCAAAGTCCTATATCGTATGTTGTCATGATATATGCACGCATCCTCTGACCGGAGACAGATGTGTTACTATATGTCTAAGTATGTATATTTGGCAGACCAATAGGTTGATGACCTAATCAAGGTCTATACACCGGCGCGCTGGTGTGCATTGATTTAGCCGAAAATAGGTGGTCTTAAGTTCAGCACAAAGCGTGAACTCAGTCGGTGTGTTGACCACACTAAATCCGGACTAAAGTCAACAATTAACCCACACTAAGATCAATAAATTAGAAATAATGTGGAGTCAAAATTTATTTTTAACTCTACATAAAAGATGTATAGATGCAAGTACGTAGAGAGTTCGAACACAGGGAGCAAGCAGGGTAGTTCGCAAAAATGGTGCTCAAGTGAAAGTGTGTGTGTGATGTGTCTACACTAAGCAAGCAAGCAACTACAATTTTTTGTGGGTTTTTAATTTTAATTTTTTTTTTATTTTAATTTTTTTTAGTTTTGTATTTTGATTTTTAATTTTCTGATTTTTATAATTTTATATTTTATATTTTTCTTTTTCTTTTTTTTCAATATTGGAAAGTAAAGACAATATAATAGAAGGCAAGCTAAAATATTTATAAAACTAAGTAAAAATTACCAAAAATTCAGAAACAAATTGTTTTTAGTCTTTTTAGGGTTTTTTTACTGTTTTTGTGATTTTTGGAAAATTTTCAAGGTGTTTTTGGTATTTTTAAATACTGAAATAAAGCAAAACAGTGCAAATAAGGCTGGCTGTGGATAAAATGAGATTTAAAAATAGCAACCAGTAGCTCAAAATTTTCACACTATTTTTCAAATAAAAAGGACAAAATAAGGAACAAACAGAAACTGAGTTTTTTGATTTTTGGAGTTTTCTACTTTTTTATATATTTTTTTGAAGTTTTTGAGTGTTTTTAAATTTTTAGTGTTTTTCTTTTGAACTTTTTAATGATTTTTGGACTGACACTAAAATAGGATAAAATAGACACTAGGTGATTTTTTTGGAATTTTTGGAGGTGTTTTAATATTTTTTTGGTATTTTCTAAGCTAGACAGTGCATAAAAAGCAAGTTTTTGATTTTTAATAAATATACAAATAAAATAAAATCAAAAACTAAAATTAGGCCGTCAAAATACAAGTATCCAGGAGCTTAACCCTATTTTTGTGGAATTGTTGGATTTAAACGGAGGCCCTAATTAATTATATCAAGCAAGCAAAGATCACAGGCCTGGCAGGGGTAGATTTGCAAATAGTCAGGAATCCAGGGGGGTTTTAAGCAATTTTTCCGCAAAGTTTTAAACTGGAATAGAAATTACAGCAGTTTTTAGCAATAAACAAAGCTGCAAGGGGCCCCGTGCAAAATTCGCCACTCACGTGTATACGCACGTGAGCCACGCTGGCGGGGGCCAATATGTGATTTGCATGCAAGTGCGGGGCTGAGTTGTAAATTACACAAAACTATAAAACTGCCGCTGAAAGTTTATAGGTTTCGTCTGTAAATACAAAAACATTGAAAGTGAAAACGCAAAATACCCTCAGTTGGGGCCGATCAGACGGTGGTGCGGCCTTCACTTACGCCACGTGGCAGCCCCACGTAACCCGATACCCCTTCGCGTTGACGGTGTAGATTAGAAGATGCGCTGAAGATCTGACGGTTGGCGAAGCTCAAAATCCGACGGCTGCTGCTCTGATCCAAGAACACCCTTGATCGAACGGTGGTGAGACGCTGCTGAAGAACAGAGAAGAACGCCGCGGTGGCGAACTTCTCAAGCCTCGCAGCGCCTCATCCACGGCATTTGGGGCTCCAAAACGGGCTGGTGAAGCTCCTGCAGGTGTCGACAACTCGTCTGGGCGTCAAAAATGGTCGGCGTCCCTTGGAGTGCTCCGGCGGCGGTGGCGACGCGAAGCAGCCCCAGGTGCTTCCGGCTGCCTCCAAAAATGCCCAAAACGTCACTATGCTCCAAATCCTGCAAGGAACGAGTGAGGAAGGTCACGGGTAAAGTGCCGTGACCTTCGAGAGGAGAGATAGAGGGAGAGGCCGTGAGTTGAGGCTCACCGGAGGTAACTCCGGGGAGGAGCGGATGGGGTGGATGTGAGCGATTTGAAAGTAATAAAAACGGCTGGGATGAGTGAAATGATTACGGGGAAGCTACAGGCGCAAGAAAAACACATAAAAATGCAATACCTCGAGGGTTTAGACCCGAGATAGGTACCTCACGGCGGACGCCGGAGATGGGGGTGGAAGCTCCTCCCGGCCCTCGCCTGGCCTTGCGCGAAGGAGCTGGAGATCCCCCTGTCACAGGGATCGATCCAGAGCTCCAAAGCAAGGGGCCAACTTGGGTCAAAAGGGTTTCAAGGTGAAAAGGAACTGTTTGGGTCGTTTTTGAAAGAAGGTCGACGGGGCTCCTTGATCGAGGTGTCAGAGGTGCGTCATTGATCCATCGCCCAAGGAAAGATTGGGGCGAGCATCCTCGATCGTGGGGGAAGAAAAGTCGAGAAGACTTTGACATGAAACGAGGAGCGGAGAGCCCTCGAAAAAAGCGAGAAAAACGTCCAAAAACCATTCTGACACACAGCAGGGAGGAGGCAGGAGAGTTGACCAGCGGGTCAACTTTCCTAACCACCTGGTTGGTCCACGTGGACCAACCAGGAAAATCCCTGGAAATAATGCTTATAAAATCTATTAAAAATAGTAAATGATTTTATTGATTTTTACTTATAAAATAAAAAATGTTTATTATTTTATGAATTAATTTATGGTGATTTTTATTTATTTTTATGAGACGTATTTTTACAAGTTTGCATTTATGCCCTTTATAGTATATATATATATCTGTATATTTAAGTATTCTATTTTTATTTAGGTATTTTTAATATTATTATTTTTATTTATGATTATATATAAAATACTTTTATCTACACAAATATATTTTTATTTTATTTTTCTGATTTATTTTGTATATTTAATAAAATACAAGTATGTTTTGTATAGGCATATCTATTGGTAGTGTACCTATATGTATTCTATATATGTTCATTTTTATTTTTATTTTTCTTTGCATTTTTATTCTGATTTTAATACACATAATTATTATAAGTAATATTTACAACATTATAAAAATATAAAATTATAACAATAATGAGTAATTAATAAATTGAATATTTTAATAAGTACAAGTATACAATGAGGGTCCAAAAGTCAACTTTCAACCCGTAGCTCCGCCAAATGCGAAACCACCACCATTAAATAGATTATTTTATTCTATATACAATTAAAGGTGAGTATGCTGCATTTGGAGTTTTCGTTAATGAGATACGGGTCTGGGAAGTTGGCATTCTGGAATTTTATTTAGACCATAACTTTTTATCTGTACATTATTTTTCAGTGAAATCAATTTTGTATTTTTCTATATTAAATTATCTACAACTTTCATGTGAAAAGTTTCTTTATTTGATGTATAAAAAGTGGAACCAAAAATAGGTCCCAAAATGAATAAAGAATGAATTAATAATTATAGGTATTTGGCCCTTATCTCCCCCTACTTTATTCCTTGTCGACCTATTCATCAAGATGCCTAGGTCTCGGGGTTTCGGGTCATAAAATATTTACAATATTTTATTCTTTTTCTTTTTTTTTCTTTATTCTATAATTTTGGCATTAAAAATCGTATTTTATACAGTATTTACACACATATGCATGAATGCTAAAATGCATGAATTAATGCTATTTACACGCATTTACTAGGGTTTTTTAAGGCCAAAATGATAGAATAAAGATGATGAAACGTAGCTTCATCATGCATATAAGGGCATATGAGTTACGATCTCTCAAAGGGATCATACAGGTTCAGTTACTGAACCGGAAGACATGAGCTCACTCATGAGATATTGGGAAGAATCAAATTCCGTGCGCACGGTCGTCTCGCTTTGGAAGCTTGACTGAATTTGTAGGTTTGATATATACTTTTGGAAAGTATATGATCAAGACCTAGGTATGATATATGCTTTTGGAAAGTATATGATCGATACCAACTCCCAATGATCGAATGAGAAACTTACTGATAAAACCATGAAGTAGACAGTATAAATTTGATCAGATACTTCAGGTTTAATCTAAGTCTTCCAGTATGCAGGATGTACAGGTATTGGGAATACCTGAGGGTGATGTGATCATAAACGATTGTATAACCATGACGCTTCTTCCATTCTTGGATCATGTGGTTTCGTCACATGAAAAATTTTTAATTTCCGCTGCATAGAACAACTAGTACGACTAGTCGTTCTTCGTCGTATTCGATACGACGATCACGCTTCCGTGATGCGCTTGAGGATCTAACCATATCCTTCAAGTGGTATCAGAGACAGGTTGGCGGTTTTGGATACGATCCATAAACCGAGGACGACTTGGGTTCATTAGGGTATGCGAAAGTTTTCTTGCATTTCATTTTCGCATCTCTGTTTTGATATTATTCTTCGGCACTGTTTAAATTGTTTAAACACGAAAATAATATTTGGATTTTATTCCCCATTAAATAAGGAAACCGTAGGATCTGAGTTTGCGTGATTTCGATTTCGTTTGCTCTAGATATGCTCATTTTAGTGAACATGTATCCACTGTTTCGGGGACTGCGGATCATGACGTAATTAAGATGTTAATTGCGGATTTGAAACGCCTTGAAATGCGTGCAAATCATTTGAGTTCTGTTGTAAATCAAGTTAGCAAACTTTAGAAATTTACTTTGCTTAATTTGGATTTAAATTGATTGAGATATGGTATTTTTAGTAAGTGAGGGTCACTGCTGAAAATACTTTCCTAATCAAGAACCTAGTGATTGTCATTTAATTAATTAGTGAAATTAAATTGTTTAATTTCCTGGAATAATTATGCATAAATATTTGTGAAATATTTAATGATAATTATGTCCTTAAATGACTTTTCCCTAACCAACAAATGATTAGATGTGATCTAGATCAAGATTGGTTACATGATCTACATGATCAACATTCCAACAAACATGTTCCTTGAATATGACTTGGGATTTGTTTAGCAAATCTCATTATAATGTTAATCAAAATTGTTTTGATTATTACTATATGGTATAATTTCGGTTGAAGAACCGATGATCATCTCAAGTACAAAATGATCTATTTTGCATTATCCTTTCCCGAGGTGGATATGGTGTCTAGTCGGAGAGCATTGGGGTCGCGGGTTGCAACGTATGTGGTCCGTCCCACTCTCGTCGGTACTGGCCATGACAGCGGGTAGGGTTAGTATAATGGTTAAGAAATCATGATGTGTTTCTAATTATTAAAATTCGAAATAATACGTATTTGAGATAATACCATACTTCAAGTAACTATTAAAATGTTTGTTGGATATTAATTGGATCATTAATTTAATATGATTAGATTAATTGGAATCCAATTAAAATTAAAACACTCTATTATGAATAGAGATGTTATTTCCCTTGGAAGAATTAATCATAATGAATATGATTCATAATGATTAATTAGAATTTGAATATAATATGGAGGATCACATAAGTGACATCCATGGTCTCCCGTCAAGGCTGAGGGTTCCGTCGCCAGGGATTGTATGTAGGAGACGTCTGTCCGAAGTGACAGCTCATGTATGCAAGCGCATCTGGATCAGGCTCTTTGCTTCTCGAAAGAGTAAGGCTGTATACGTAGTGACCCCAATATTGGATCCTCATATTATTGGGGCGATATTGGATTGCGTATAGCGAGTATTATTCCTGTTGACGGTTGGTTCAATTAACGACGGGTCAACATTGCCTTAGGGGTGGTGGGCCCGAGTGTTAAAGACCGAATTGGGAGATGCAAGTTGGACTTGCAAGGCGGAATGTGTCCCGCTTCTTTTTATCCGAGTTGTAGGTTCTCATATTATTGAGATGCAACAAAGATAAGGAAGGAGATCCCAGATCTTGTTGAGATATAATGGTAAGTATATCTCTTACATTGAAAGTGATTAAGGGAATGAACTTTCAGTGTTGACAAGACAAGACAACTTTGATATAAAAAATCCTAAATCAAAGTAATATATATATATATATATATGCAAATTTCTTATTTCAGATAATCCTTCATTAAAACCCACTCAATGATATACTCAATAATAACCAGTAAAATATCATGGATTGGACTCATGATCCAGATATTGTACTTGCAATTGGACACATAATATATGTGGTTGCAATGTGCAAGTTTCCTCATAATATTGAGGAATGACAATTAAATAGATAATAGGACTACAACCCTAGGGTTTGTATGTCTATATAGTCTTGATCTCTCATAGGATGTACTTTGGAAGTGACATGTCGATGATGATCGTAATTGTCAAATAATCCTTATAAAATTAATGAAGATATTCTGGCATACATATGTGCTCTTGACATTTAACATGAATGAGATGGTTCACTGCATCATGCAGAATGGTGGCTCTATAAGAGATGTTGTATTCAAATTGTTTGAGTACCTACCTGAACCTATGTTTTAAGAGTTTAGATGGATGTAGATGATGAGTGTCATCATTCTACTATCTATACTCTCATCATTCATGAAGCTTCATAATATTCATATTGTATGAATTTAATGAAGCATGTATAAATGTTGAAATGCTCTTACATAAGAAATCCTTAGTCTTAAGCAATGGTTGCTTATAGATAAAGGGAGCGCAGTGGAAGCATGGGTTGGACCCGAGTAAGAAGTATGGTCAAAGAGTTGACTGTACATCTATGACTTCCATATGTCATCCGAAGAGTTGGATGAATGCCAATACTGCAATAAGTTGATGTGTTGATAGTATGACTATCAAGTCTATCTAGAATCCTTAGAGAAGGACTCGGATGGAGCATCGGATTAATCTACATAAATCATTTATATTGACTTGCTTATTAAATAAGATAAAGTCAAATAATTGTATCTCAATCTTCTGATGACATTTGCAATAGGTTGCATATGTTTTAGAAGACTCGAAATTTTGATCTTAAAGTTTTATAGTTATCCACATGGATATTGATGCAATTGTTGCAACAATCTCTGTTGGATTGATAGACTTGTTAATTTCAGTAGGAGAGCCCTTAGTCTTAGAGAATGTCTCTATGACCTAGATATAAGAATACACTCATTGTTTGTTTCTAAATGTTGGAAATAAACATGAATTCTGAGGTAGAACTATCATAAAGAGTTATGATGGAGATATTTCAGATAGTAATCTAAAATCTAGTGGACTCACTAAATTAGAAAATTGATGAATGGCTCATTAACATTTCTAAATGCTGAAATTAAAACTTAAGATCAATATGAGGATGAAGATCATTTGACAATGATCTAGCATCAAGCTTTGGACATTTGTTTATTGATTTGATCAATAGACTAGTAAGACATGAAACTTTAGAATGTCTAAAATTTCAAAACTTACATACTTATGAATATTGTATTCAAAGTAAAATGTCCAATACACCCTTCTTAGAGAAAGGTGTAAGATGCCAAGGTATTCAGGATCTCATGCATATTGATGTATGTAGATCATCTATATCATAGTAAACATTATGGATATGTGATATATGTTGATGATTATGTATGATATGAGATTTCTTCTCTTCACCTAAGAAACCTTTGAAATGTTCAAAGATTTCATTATTTTTGGTTTAGAACCAAAGTTTGAAGGAAGATAAAATGAATTTGATCTAATCTACGTAGCAAGTACCTACTAGAAAAATTCAAAGAATACCTTATAGAGATATGAATATCATTTCTATCTCAATCCTCCTAACACACCTTAACTCAATAGAGTTATAGGGGGATACAATTGGATCATGTGTGACATGATCTTATCAATGATGAATTTTAGCATAATTATCCCTTAGTTTCCAGGTATATATATGTGTAGTAGAGACTGCAATGTATATCCTTAAAAAAGTTCCATGCATGAAGGAATCTAGAACTTGAGAGTGTTGCTTCATTAGGAAAATAAAGGATGGTATTGGATACCTACTTTATGACCTTGAGATTCTTAAAGTATCTCATCTCTAAGAATGAGATTCTTAGAGGTAGAGACTCTTAAGAATCAAGATGAAAAATGAAGTATAGGAACTCATTTGATCTTGAGAAGATAATGAGGCTCCTGAAATTGGAAACTAAGAGGACAATTAAAAATGAAACACTAATTCCTCTTCAAATGAGTTTGAGGATGGATTCCATGTGTCAGAGAAATCTGACAATGATTGAACTTCATGTGATGAAGCTTCTGAAGATCATAGCATGGATAGATGGATGTTAGCAATAAAAGTCTAATGTAGACTTCATATGCAAGTGTTGTATATGGACCCTCGTGGATCCACCTATAGGTAAAACCTGTAAAGGTGTAAATGGATCTTCAAGAGAAAGGGAACCTGATGAGAAGGTAGAGACCTTCAAAGCACGGTTCGTAGCCATGAGCCATACACCGGAAGAGAAGACATTGCTTGCAAATGAGACTTGCTCTTCGGTGACCATGCTTAAAATCGTCAGAATATTGCTAACCTTAGCTACACAACTTGACTATTGCATCTTCAAGATGTAAGTCAATATTGCATTCCTCTACGAATACCTCTTTGAGGATATTCACATGAAGTAGCCCCAGGGCTTCATGGTTGAGGGAAGCAAGGTGTGCAAGCTAAGGAATCCATCTATGGACTCAAATAAGCTTCTTGAAGTTGGACCATAAGATTTGATGGAATTATAATTGTTATAATTTCAGATAGAATCTTGATGAGCCATGTGAAGCTTAGTGGGAGTGCCTTTGTGTTCGTCGTGCTAAATGTAGATAAAATCCTAATCATTTGGAATGATATAAGGATGATAATAAGTGTTTTATAGACTGGCTATTCCATATACTGAAATATGATTTCAAAGATACCTCTTAGATCTTAGTTCTGAAATTATTCAGGAGCAAAGAGAAGAGGGTATTGGGACTGTCATATTAGTAGTACACCTTGGACATCTTCCATTTTATGGAAAATTCTAAGAAAGGCTTCCATCTCTTAAGACATGGTACTGACCTATCTAAAGGGATAGCACCTCAAAGAGTTGAGGAAGTAAATGCTACAACTACTTGCACTTGTGCATTAGTTACGAGAAGCTGAGTGTATGCTAGATGTGCAAAAAGAGCCAGATGTCTGCCATACAGTGGGAGTAGTAATCTGTTACTAGTCCTACTCTGGAAATAAAACACTTAGTTGCAGTAATAACAATATCTTCAAAGATGATGAAACTTAGAGATAGTGATCTCAAAGTCTTATATTCAAAAGTTTAAGACCATGTAGATAGTGATCTATAAGGGTCTTAACTTTAGATACCTTAGGAGATAGAGATCTCCGGGAATGAAGGTATTCTAATAAGGATTATGGGAATACTGGTTATAATAATTAATCGAGAAAAAGTGTCAAGGACACTATGACAAAATTGAGTATTGGTTGCATAAGATACAACATTCGCATTGGATGCGACACTGTTACTGGGGATATGCAAGTGCCGTAAAAGGACTTGACGTAGTCTCTTGGGAACAAAGTGACTGATCATCTTACCTAGCTATTTTCTAAATAGCCTATGATTGTCACATGAGTCTGGGTATAAATGATTAACCCATGGCTCTTTGGGCTAGTGGGAGATTGTTGGAAATGCGAGCCCACGGCGAGCCATTATGCAATAAATGTTATTGCAGTTCACTCCTTAATCTGAAATGAAGAATACATAATTTGCATAATAGGTCCCTTAGTACAATTAGGGTTATGTACCATGGCCATCTTGATGATCATGCAGCTGTTGATTCAGTTATTGAATCATAGAGGCCGGTGTTTGGATGAATATCTAAAGAGTTAGATTGAGGACTCATCAAGCACCATCAAATGATTGTTAAGAGATGATCTCCAACCTGAGAAGGAGATGGCAATCCTTTCTCTAAAGGTTGATATCTGACCGACCTCTTGATACAGGTCCTCTGCATAGGAATAGAGATTCGGAGGTGTCAGATTAGTTAGGTCAAAAAGTTGACTTAATGAGATCGAGATAACCAAAGTCCTATATCGTATGCTGTCATGATATATGCACGCATCCTCTGACCGGAGACAGATGTGTTACTATATGTATGAGTATGTACATTTGGCAGACCAATAGGTTGATGACCTAATCAAGGTCTATACACCAGCGCGCTGGTGTGCATATAAGGGCATATGAGTAATACGATCTCTCAAAGGGATCATACAGGTTCAGTTACTGAACCGGAAGACATGAGCTCACTCATGAGATATTGGGAAGAATCAAATTCCGTGCGCACGGTCGTCTCGCTTTGGAAGCTTGACTGAATTTGTAGGTTTGATATATACTTTTGGAAAGTATATGATCAAGACCTAGGTATGATATCTGCTTTTGGAAAGTATATGATCGATACCAACTCCCAATGATCGAATGAGAAACTTACTGATAAAACCATGAAGTAGACAGTATAAAGTTGATCAAATACTTCAGGTTTAATCTAAGTCTTCCAGTATGCAGGATGTACTGGTATTGGGAATACCTGAGGGTGATGTGATCATAAACGATTGTATAACCATGACGCTTCCATTCCTAGGGAGTGATGAAACGGGTCTGGATTTTAGTGACTCCTCTCAGTAGAGAAGTGATCTGATCTTGGCCCAAGTGTTGGACATTGATCTGAATGTGATTCAGATACAATGAGAAGATTAGATTTACGGTCTTGATTTAATCAAGCATCTATGGGAGGCCCGCGATCTGGATTTGAGATACGATCTCAATATCCATGTCACTATACGTGGAACAATACAATCACCCTGTCTTTATCTCCAAGTATCTGCGGAGAAAGCGCATTATCCATGAAGGAGTTCATGGATAATTCTATTGTTGATTTATGTATCCGAGCATTAAGAAAATGGATAATTAAATGCGATTTAATTATCATGATTAATATGAATTTGATTCATATTATAAAGAGAGCTATCTTAGATAATTAAATGTGATTTGATTATCAAATATGTAAATAATGTGAATATGATTCATATTATTTGAACACAAGAAAATAGAGATCCAAGATGATTAAGTGTGATTTAATTATCATGGATATGAATAATGTGGATAGCAATATCCATATTAGTCATATATATTATAAATGTGATTTATAATATATAAGAGAGAGATGTTTGTAATTTACATTTATTAATTAAATGTTAATGTGAATTGTATTCACATTGAACATTAAATTGAAAATGTAATTTACATTTTATTTTGGGTTGTGAATGTGATTCACAAATTTTTAATGGCAAGAATGCAATGTCTACAAAATAATTGTGAATTATTTTTGTAGAATAATTTGCAACAAAAGTTGTTGCATAATCTTGGAGATTACATTAAAGAGATGAGAGCCACCTTCCATGTATATGGAGTGGACGGCCAACACTCCTATTTGGAATGTGTGGCCGTCCCCTCCTTCCAACATGGAAGGAGGCACTCTCTCCTATGATTTCCAAGAGATCTTGATTTAATTTGGTAATTAAATTATGTTGATTTATCAACATATATTTAATCTAAATTAATTGTTGTTGGTTTTACCAACACAAATCTTGACCATTAAAAGAAACACAATCAATGAGAGTCATTGGATTTGTGTTGTCCCATGGATTGAGATCCATGGATCCCAAAACCCTATAAAAGGAGAGGCACCCCATTGCTCTTCCTTACACACAATGCTTGAGAAGCATATCTCTCTCTCTCTCTCTCTCCCTCTCATGGTCGTCCACCATGGATGCCCTAGAGAGGTTCTCCATCGTCGCAGTGTCATCGTTATGCTGCCCGATGGTTTGCTCGTGGAACTCCGTCTACTTCAGCGTGCCTTGCTCGTGAAGAAGACGTCGGATCTCGTGTGTCGAGATCAGGAGATCTGCCGCTTGGATCATCAACATGGATTGCGAGAAGCACGCGGTTCATCCCCGTGCTAGCAAGCATCTCCTCCGTCGGATCGGACTTGAGACAGGAGGTCTCTTCGTTTAGAGACTCGATTGCAACCACGCATCAAGAGGTAAACCTAATACTTGTTTGTGGTTTAGACGAAACGATCCAAGAAGTGTTCTTGGATCATGTGGTTTCATCACATGAAAAATTTTTTATTTCCGCTGCATAGAACAACTAGTACGACTAGTCGTTCTTCGTCGTATTCGATACGACAATCACGCTTCTGTGATGCGCTTGAGGATCCAACCATATCCTTCAACAGCCACGACGTCGGGCCTCCTCCGCCTTGATTTTTCCACCGCCGGGTGTGACAGAGCCCGAGACCCGTGCCACGTGCGCGACACGTGAGGGCGGGGGGTCTTCATCATCTTCTTCTCATCCCCAGGGGTCACGTGCAGAGCACGTGACCCGCTGGGTCATTTGCAGACCACCCCCCGAGGGTCCCCTATATTGCATACCGGCCCCGCCTCCAGAGGGCACGTGCCAGGCACGTGCCCCTCTGGGAATTTTGCAAGAACATTCCCTCAGTTATCGATAATTGCATCTAAGCCCCCCACTGCAGTTATTTCTTTATTTATTTTAGATTTTTTTATTGCAAGTATACCCCTGTGTTCCCCCGTATTTGTTGACCTCTATTTGACTTTATTTAATTATCCAAAAATATCATGTTGTTTGTCAATTAATTTTCTACATTTTGACATATTGTGGGCATTTGTGTGATTGATGGTTGTTTAATAAATAACTGTTTTGTGAAAATTTGCACATTTTGCCCATTTCTTGCTCTAAATTCATCTTTGATTAACCGTTGCTCTAAAAATACCCGAAAAATCACATTTTGTAGAGTTAATTGTGCTTAACATTGTGCCCAAAAAGAATTGCATTTGCATGCATATTTCCCTGTAAAAATATTTTGCAAATTTCAGTATTTATTTTTTAATAGGTATTATATCTCACATTTTCGAGGTTTAGGATTTTTCTGTAATCAATCACCTAGTGATAGATCTTAGATAAATTTATCCCTTGAAAATAATTAGGTTTAATATTTATTATAATTAAATATTGAAATCCATTCTATTTACATTTAAAAATTCATAAAAAAAAATCATAATGCATCCAAAAATTCCAAAAAAAAATACACTGCATTCATTTCATCATATTTGACATTGTGGCCAAGTTTCATATTTTTCGGACATCGTTTGAATGAATTTGACATTTTAATCCTTAAAATAGGCTGAATTTGCATTTCGCATCTTTAATTGCATAAAAAAATAAGAAAAAAAGACCGCCTCGAAAACCGAACATGAATTTTGATAGACATCTCTCTAGGTTGTTCCTTTGCCTCCTTGCGATCGACCTTGGGACTTGCCCAAGTAAAATAAACATAAAATCGTATTAATAAAATTGAAGAAATTTTGTGTGGTTATTTTCTTGATCGTTTCCGATTACCGCCTACAACGCACGACTAATCATTCTTACACACTCGTGAAAAGTGAAAAGTGGAGCTTCCTTGTCATTCTTACACATTCTTACCGCCTACAACTCCTTAATACGGCATTTTCGGACACGTCAGTCTTCAACGTGAAAAGTGGAGCTTCCTTGTCAGTTCCCATTTTCGGTGTATCTCTCATGGATACAGCAGCTCCATCGTTGGTGTGTGGCAACTTCAGCTCCACATGTGGAGTACTCACCTCCACGCTCGCTCGTTGACGATCTCTATTGTTCCCTGTAGGCATCCCCACATCTTGGGAAATGAGCACCTCATGCACTCCGAGCGTCTTTGGTATCTTGCCTCCTGCAAGATCGTTGGTGGTGTGGTTCACCACTCCACCCCCATGGACATGTAACATCTTGCCCATGCTGCATCGCCCTCCAGAGTTCTGCCTCGCCTTCTCATGCACGGATGTTTTCCTATCCGCGACTTTGGTTGTGTGCCTCCTGCACACATGTTGGTGCTCAGCATGCACCTGAGCACTCATGTGCATCCTCGATCGAGCCTTGGCACCTCCAAAGCTCTTTGTTGTGAAGTTCCCTCCCTCCATCGAATTCAAAGCTCCAGCTCGAAGTGTTGTGAGGCGTACCTTACACGTAACACCGATTGCTCCCAAGCGTACCTCACGTTCTTCTTCCTCCTCGTCCGCACGAAGAGAGTTCAACTTCTCCGTTTTTAGGCACTCCCGTGTCCTATGCGGTCCGTCGCATATGAAGCACCCCTTGCTCTTCGGTTGCTCCTTCTTCTTGGAGTACTCTCGTTCCTCCGTTGGTGGATCATGGGCAACGCCTTTTCCCTTTTCCTTCGATCGCGCCTTCTGCTTGCTGGTGAACTCCTTCTCTTCAGCCTTGTGACTTGGTTGGGCCCCATAATCAACCAACGCATCTGCCACCATGATTGCTGAATTCAGGTCCTTCACGCCCTGCCTCCGTAGTTCGGCTTGCGCCCAGCTTTGCAACCCAATCGTGAAGTTGAACAGTTTGTCCTCCTCGGACATTCCTTGATGTCCAGCAGTAAAGGCGTGAACTGCTTCACATACTCACAAACAATGCCTATCTGCTTTAGGCGTCGAAGAGCCTCTCGTGAGACCCACGCAGTGTTCTTCAGCAGGAACTGCTTCTTAAGTTCCGTGACTAGATCATCCCATGTAGATATCCTCGATCTTGCCTCATTTGCTGCACGGTTCCTCCACCACAACTTGACATCGCTCGACATATACATCGATGCCAAGCCGACCTTCCCGGCTTCTTTTATCTTGGTCGCCTCGAAGTACACTTCCATATCCCATAGGAATTTCTCCAAATCCTTGGCACTCCGCGTACCTGTAAAGGATTTGGGTTTTGGTACCTTACGCCGCTACACCTCCGTGGAGCCTTCGCTATTTGTCGATGCCTTCTTTATGAGGGAGATCTCACTATGTAGATCATCCGTCATCGTGTTGAATGCCTCCAGTTTGTCCTCCAAGGACTTGATCTGCTCTGTCGAGAATTGGATCTCGTCCCCAACATATGATCTTTATGAAGAACGGTCCTCCAAGATGATGATGCGATGGGCATGAGTCCCAATAGTGGACTCCACTTCTGCCATCGCCTGCTCTAGTGTTGGTACGCGATCGGTAACACCCACCATCTTCGCTCTGCTAATTGAAGATATACTTGCATCGAGAAGTATCCTTTGTTCCCTTGATCAACTGCACCAACAGCCGCTCTTACCTTTGCTCGCTTTCTTAGCACCAATCAAGCTCTGTGATCTGCTCCTTGCTCTGATACCAACTCGTACCAACGAATGGTATCATCTTCAAGCTCTGATATCAAATGTCACATGGTCAAAATCCCTCTATCGATTTCTACCGATCCTGTACGACGCTAGCTAACCCGTAGCTAACCAGCCTTCTCGAGTAGAACGGTCACGGACACGCTCCACCTCTTCTCGATACTCCTGCTTGCTAACACAGCAACACTTAGACACAAGCACGAGCTCGATTCTATGGATCGTTCAAGAATACTCTCAAGAACGCGCTCAAGAATGCTCAAGAACACAACCACACGATCACACAAGCGCGGGCACAAAGCTCTTCTCTTATTAGAAGGGGAACTCTCTCTGGAGTGGGCGGACACTCTACACTTGTGTACTCTGTGTTTACAAATGAGCCACCACCTCTCCTTTTATACAAGACTCAAGTCAACCCAAGGAACACTCATTATAACAATTACAATAATGATACATAAAGATATAAGAGACCCTTCAAGTTCTTCGGCAACCCTTCGCGTTCCTCAGCAACTCTTCATCTGTTCATCTCTTTGACTCCCTTGTTGTCCTTTCGTCTTCCCGCATGGTTGATGCCCAGTCATCAGCACACTCGCACTTCAACGCTTGCTGATGCAGCTTTGCCATAATTCACTAAGTGCCACCAAACACTCGGTCTTGTGCCAAAGGGAACCCGCAGCCTCCAGACCCTTGTGCGGTAACCCTTCCTTAGAGTTATGCATGCTAAGGAGAAGTCCTCTAGCACTTCGCTATCGTGGCTTTCAGACCACTCTCGTACGTGTACTACTAAGCATGCTCAACAATGCTCGTACTCAGCACCTGCAACGCTCCATGCCTTTGTGGGTCGCCACGCATCAGTACCGATACCGTGCGCCTTCATGTGTACGCCTATGTGACAGTACTGCAGTACTCCTCAATGCATATTGCTTCACTGCATACCGCCCTTCTGCGCTTGCGTACGTACCCGATGCGTGCATCTGTTGTCATGTCTTGCACTGTTGCCTGTACTCGCTGCTCGCACTGCTACAAGCTTCACGACACTATTCTACCGAGGCAGTGTCATGTGTGACGCTTCTCCCTTTGTAACGTACGGTTGAGCCTCCATGCTCCCGTGGATAACCTTCGTAATATCCACGCATTTTCGAACTCCTCCTGAAGTTCAGTTCCATCGATCATTCTCGAGCATCCAGCTACCGTGTCTGCACAATCATTCTCGATCACGAAATTTGGGGGTGTGACCCAGCCACGGTTGAGGCCCTCCCAATGGTCCATCTTGAATTGCGCTCTTCCCAAATATCCCATGTGGTCGCAGCAAGCGCAACTCCCATTTTCCTTCGTTGTAGCAGAAATGAAGATGCTAAGGTGGATGTGTGGACATAGACGTAAAGATCGAATTCGGAATGATGCTATTAGAAAGAAAGTTGGTGTAGCTCTGATCGAGGATAAGATGCGAGAAAACCGCTTAAGATGGTTTACTCATTTGCAAAGAAGATCGGATGATGCACTTAGGAGATGCAAGTGTTGGGATGTTGAACCGGCTAAGAGAGGGTGAGGACGGCCCAAGAAGGGTTGGAAAGAGACTATACAAAGGGATCTCTATTTTCCGGATATAAGCATGAGATTAACCCAAGATAGATATGAATGTAGGCGAAGAATCCATGTAGTCAACCCTACTTAATTGTGGGAAAAGACTTTATTGTTGTTGTTGTTTTAGTAGAGCTATCATTTTATTGCTGATCTGGTCGTGTATTTACTGTAGCTTGAGCTGTTGCAGAGAGTTTCTTCTCATTGGAATTTCCAAATAATGTAGCAAATGATTCCAGTTACTTGCATTGCTCTATTAGTTTATTGATTGATTTTATTTTGTTGTATGCGTCAAGCTGAACGTCATCAAATTTACTTATTGATTAGTTTAGAATAATATTTTCTTTGATCTGGTTCTCTCTGAATCTGTTGCATCATGTGATGCTGTATACTTATATATCTTGAAGAGCATCAATTGTAGAGGTCATAAATGTTAAGGCATATTTTATATGTATCGAAGAATGTGAATGTTGACGCACCCTTTTTCCCTTCCATCCAACTAGAACCCAAGCCTTTTCTTCACGCCAGATTTCTTTATTATATATCGAATCCTAGCCACATCTTTCCACCTTTTAGCAGTTGCATATATATTAGACAGAAGTGTATTTCTGGGTAAACTAGCCTTCCTTGCATGGTAATGTTGAATATCAAAAAATAGAAGCATATTTGGAACTTGAATGAGAGATATACAGAACATTGAAATATGATAGTGGCTCTGGTCTTTTTTTTTGTAGAAGGGTTTAGAAAGTAATTATTGTAGGATCTGGTACATTGGATTTTTTTTTTGTTGTTGTGGTACCTTTTTGTTCATGTATGTTAGCACTTCCCATTGAACTTTGGTGTCATTCCATGTATCACACAATGCATTTGATTAGTCCTCTGGGGGGTACATGTTAAGAAAATCGATTGCTCCAATGTGGTTAGTCCTATTGAGGGTAGTAGTTTGGATTACCTTAGAAATTTATTTAGCTTATCAGATCAATCAGCTTATGTGATCCACATTACACTGAAAATCCTTAAAGTGATAAAGTAACTGATATGGCACTAAATATAAAGATTGAGCTAACTATTTCGTTGCAGATGTAGTCCTGTGTGCTTTGTGTGTCTATGCGGACGTCATTTCCCGTGTTGAGGTTTCGCACACAGATTGAGTTCTTGTGTTGTCATGGGTAGTTGGAGATAGCGACCGCAAAGGATGAGCATACACCCTTGGGTCTCCGGGTGGACGATTCGACGGTCGCAACCCCAACAATTGCATTGGCCGGAAGACACGTAGGTCGACTGTGCCCTGATATTGTTCCAGTGGTTGCGCGACAACGTTCGATGATGCATGACTGGTAGTCTCATCCGCTTTCGATCATAAAATGTATACGGGGGGTCAAGGAGAGCTGATAACTCGAGTTGGTTTCTCGTATTTGTTATATGAAGGGAGTTTCAGGATGTGGTTAGTGAAGGAGGTATTTTTACAGGTTTACCCTGTAGACAGAGAAAAACAGAAGGTAGTCATAGGACTTTTCGACTACAGTAATGAGTACTAAACCAGATCCTATAATCTAATCTTGAGATCTACCTTGTGCATTACCGTCGCAGACTCTTATCGACGGGTAGTGGATAATAGTTGATAATGTTACAAATCAAGCATCTCATATCATAAAGTTAGACTTTAGATCGGTTATGTTAAAATGTGATTTCCGAGGACAAGAGAACTATCTATGAAATGAGAATGATAATCTAGAGGGAAAGTTGGTAGGTTAGTAAAGGAAAGTGTTGGGAGCTTAGTAAGGGTGCATCTACTTCATGCATGCCTACGGAGGCTCCCCAGCACTAAGATACGATGTATCTTGGAGTCATAATGTGAGACCCTCATGGTCAAGACCACATACTATTTCCATTACTAATACTGTCATGTTGCTTACCGTCGTGGATTCTTAACGAAGAGGAGCGGATCAAAATTGATCATGATCAAATCAAATATCTTCTCTCATGTGAAATGTACGGTACCTAACAGGGTCCATATAAATACCAATAATAGTTCTTAAATAATTTTATATGTGGTAACCTAAATGACCGAACTACATTGTAGGTTGTTCACTAGATGTTGTATACTTGTTAGTAGTCATTTGTTTCTCAGGGTAGTTGTTTCCCTTGCAGTCAGATTTTCTGCACATTTTTTTACCATTTTTAGTTGTTTTATATCCATACTAGGTGTTTTGCTCATAATCATATTTGCATGAAATCAGCAGGTTTGTAGGAGAAGAAGCCGCGATAATAGGTGGTTTGTGGATTGACCTTCTGGTAGATAAAACTAGTGGTGCGGTAGCTTACTTTTATTTTATTCTAGTACTTGTACATCATTTGAGAGACATGATATATCTCTACATATACTGTATTGTAAAAAACTTTTGGTAGACATGATGTTATGAATGAAATTGGAAAAATACATTACCCCTTCCTCACTTTTCTCCTGCGTGGTATATATAGCTTGGTATTTCGAATGTAGAATCGTATGTTGTGGATGTGTATTGCTGAGTATTTGGACCATGAAGACATCACACAAGCCCACACTTGTTGCCCTCTCACCTCGAGTGCCGCATGCCGCAACTACAACCCACCTGCAGGCGCTCACAACACTCCTTGCGTGCCCCGCGCATAGTTGTTGCGGCTACTATTGGTATGTCATGCATCGTCCAACACCTTTGACACCGTCGTTCGGTAGCCACGCACGTCTGCTAACACCCCCCCCAACCCTCCCCCAACGTTGCCACTAGCACTTGTGGCCAATTTATCTCCTCTCGATCGTCGAACAACAGTCTAAAATTATCTCGTTTTGACCGAAAAATGTGATTTCAGTCCTATAAATCTCCTTTTCCAGGCCTAACGCAGATTAAGGATTGACGAGTATGGTTGTATGAGTCTACACATAGAACCAATCCTCTATATGATCATGTAAACTTGCTCGGATTGGTCTACTTCCCCAATCGAGTTCTATTTCAGCCTTCTTTTTCATCATATCAGATAACAAGGGTAGTGTGTTCTCTTCGTCTGGTGCCTTTAAGGTCCCATCTCCCATCGTGAAGATGGATGGGACCAACTATAAAATGTGGTCCATGTAATTTTTAACCCTTATGCAATGCAATAACAAGGAGCACATTCTGACAAAGTCAGAGCCAACAGATAAAATTGGGGACAATGCTTCATGAAAGCAACATGATGTGTATGCATGTGTTTGGATACCTGGGACTCTTACCACAGAGATCGCCAATGATATAATGAACCAGCCCACAACCAACAGGATGTGGGATATTCTGAAAGTCACATATGCCCAAGCAAAGAATGAGGTCAATATCCTTCAGCTACAGTTTAATACACACACAGCCAAGCAAAATGGTCATCCTCTGCGTACATTCTTCACTTCACGGTATGTTTGAGAAGCTGCATAGCTTCATTCCCATCACCCCTTCTACGGAGCAACATATGGCATACAGGACTCCATGATGGTGGGAGTTTTCTTGGCATCTCTGCATTTGAAGTAAGAGACTGCACGCGCACAGCTTCTTTCAGGCGCGACCATACCTCCTATGGAGGAGGTCTACAATCACCCCGGCATCTTCTTGTCCCACCACCTGCCACCATACAAACCTCCTCAGCGATGGTTTCATCTTGCAGTAGGGGAAGTTCTACACAATTCAGAGGGTGACGTCCTCGTGGCAGAGGAGGTGGACGTTAACGTGGCCCCTCACCTATTGCAGTCGTCCATGTCACTCTGAAGATACATGTTATCAGAAGTATGGATACCCCACATCTGCAAGTGTGGATGAGCAAATGAAGCACCAGACAGTTCGACTCCTCAGACGGAACCCTGCTTTGATGATATTGTCCCCCGTCTGAGGGAGATAATAACTCTTGTTGCTGGCATGACTACAGGTCTCCCAGATGTTGCAGTTGTTGCTAGAGATTCTTCGAGCTCCTCGGGGTGCATATACTTTTACCAGTTGTAGCAGAGCAGATATGAGAGAGTGGATCATGGACTCCGGTGCTTCTCACCATCTGTGTAAAGATAGAGTTGTTGGACATGTGAGCCCACGGTGAGCCATTATGCAATAAATGTTATTGCACATATCATTCCCTGATCTGAAATGAAGAATAAATAATTTGCATAATAGGTCCCTCTGTATAATTAGGATTATGTACCACGGCTATCTAAATGATCATACAGCTGTTGATTCAATTATTGAATCATAGAGGCTGGTGCTTGGATGAATATCTAAAGGGTTAGATTGAGGACTCATCAAGCACCGTCAAATGATTGTTAAGATGTGATCTCCAGCCTGAGTAGGAGATGGCAATCCTTTCTCAAATAGGCTGATATCTGACCTACCTCTTGATGCAGGTCCTCTGCATAGGAATAGAGATTCGGAGGTGTCAGATTAGTTAGGTCAAAGAGTTGACTTAACGAGATCGAGATAACCTAAGTCCTATGTTGAATGATGTCACAGCATAGGCACGCATCCTCTGACCGGAGATAGATGTATTGCTATATGTCTGAGTATGTACATTTGGCAGACCAATAGGTTGATGACCTAACCAAGGTCTATACACCGGAGAGCTGGTGTGCATATAAGGGCATATGAGTAATACGATCTCTCAAAGGGATCATACAGGTTCACTACTGAACCGAAAGACATGAGCTCACTCATGAGATATTGGGAAGAATCAAATTCCGTACACGGTCGTCTCGCTTTGGAAGCTTGACTGAATTTGTACGTTTGATATATACTTTTGGAAAAGTATATGATCAAGACCTAGGTATGATATATGCTTTTGGAAAGTATATGATCGATACCAAATCCCAATGATCAAATGAGAAACTTAGTGATCAAACCCTGAAGAAGACATGGTAAAATTGATCTTGATCTTCGGATTGATCAAGGGTCTTCCAGTATGCAGAATGTACAGGTATTGGGAATACCTGAGGGTGATGTGATCATAAATGATTGTATATCCATGACGCTTCCATTCCGAGGGAGTGATGAAACAGGTCTGGATTTTAGTGACTCCTTTCAGTAGAGAAGCAATCTGATCTTAGTCCAAATGTTGGACATTGGTCTGAATGAGATTCAGATGCAATGAGAAGATTAGATTTGTGGTCTTGATTTAATCAAGCATCTATGGGAGGTTCGTAAGATCTGGATTTGAGATAAAATCTCAACATCCAAGTCACTATACGTGGAACAATACAATCGCCCTGTCCTTATCTCCAAGTATCTGCGGAGAAAGCACATTATTCTTGAAGGAGTTGGAGAATAATTCATTTGATGAAATTCATATCCAAGCAAGTAGAACTTGATGATTAAATGAGATTTAATTATCAAGCTTAATATGAATATGATTCATATTGTGAGAATGATTATCCAAGATAATTAAATGGGATTTAATTATCAAGAGAATGTGGATATTATTATCCATAATATTTGTGTATTATAAATATGATTTATAATATACATATATTCAAGAGAGAGAAATTTAGTAAATAACATTTGTTAATTATTAAATGTGGATTGGATTCACATTTGTTAATTAGCTGGAAATGTCATTTACAAATTAGTTTGGGCTGTGAATATGATTCACATAATTTTCAATGGCATGATTGAAATATTCACAAATTAATTTGGAATTAATTTTGTGGTTAATTATGTGATAATAGTTATCACAAATTATTAAGAGATAATATGATATAATAAAAGGAGATAATAAGCCACCATGATGAGGTGGCATCACCCATGAAAAAGTCATGGGTGACTCCCCATTTTTAGGAGGCTACATTATCTCCATTTTCTTATCTTGATTAATCTCTTAACTAATTTATTTTTGTTAAATTAAAAATGTGTTGATAATGTTGCAACATATATTTAGTTTAATTATAAATAAATATTGTTGGTTTTAACCAACAATAATTATAGCCCATTGATTTTACATGGACCAAGCCTGACCGTTGGATCCATGTGTCCCATGGATTGAGATCCATTAGATCCTAAACTAATATAAAAGGAGGGCTAGGGTAGTTTTCCAAGGTACATTATTAAGAGTTGTACAAGGTTACAACTCTCTTTCTCTCTCTCTCTCATTCTCTCCTACTCTCCCTCTCTCTATTTCAAGATGGCCGTCCATCTTATGTATAGAGAGAGAGAGAGACCTTCTCGGCTTCGCCTTCGACGACTCGAGGATCTCCTTCTTCTTCGGGGCTACTTGCTCTAAAGTAAGACGACGGATTTCGTGTGACGAAATCAGGGGATCCATTTCTTGGATCTTCATCGAGGATTGCGGGGAGGAACGCGACTCATCATCGTGCCCGCAAGTGCGTTCTTCGTGGATCGGACTTGAGACAGGAGGATCTCTACTTTGGGATCTCGCGATCACAACCACGCTTCAAGAGGTATTCCTTATACTTTGTGGTTAGATGAAACGATCAGAGAAGTGTTCTCGTGATCATGTGGTTTCATCTTTAGTTTTTGAAAATTTTAATTTCCGCTGCATCTAGCGACTAGTGCAACTAGTTGCTCCGATTGCATACGATGCGATCACACGCTTCCATGATGCGCTTAAGGATTCGCAATATCCTTCAAGTGGTATTAGAGCCAGGTTGAATAAGGTTTTGGATATGACCCATAGACCTTAGACGATTTGGTTCTTGAAAGGGTTGCGAAATTTTTTACTGCATTTCAATTTTCGCACCTCTGTAAAAATTGAATTTTTCGGCACTGTTAAAATTATTTAAACACGAAATTTTCAATTGGATTTTTTTCCCAATAAATAAGGAAACCATAGGACTTGAGTTTACTAAATTTGGACTTCATTTGCTCAAGATATGGCTTTTTGAATATGCTTATATTCACTGTTGCGGGAACTGCAGATTTAAACGTGATTAATGAGATAATTACGATTTTAATCCGCCTCGAAATGCATGAATTATCACTTGGATTCTTTAATAAATCAAATAGGTAATTTTTGTAAACTGAGTTTGCATTTTTTGGATTTAAAATTATCAAGATAAGTTAATTTTAATGATTGGGGGTCGCTGCTGGAAATTAACATTTTTTGATCTTGAACCTTGTGATAAGTCATTCAATTATCATGATGAAAATTAATTGTTAATTTTCTGGAATAATTAGTGATAAATATTTGTGAAATATTTAAAGAGATAATTATTTCATTGAATGACATTTGCCTAAACCACAATGATGAGATATTAGATCTTGATCATTGGTTCATCAACAAACATTGATTTCATGAAAAACCATAGCTTATCCTACAATAGTTGTAGGACAACTTTACATGAAAAACCGTCTTGCTTGAATAGGATTGGGGATTTGTTTAGCAAATCTCCTTATAATATAATCAAAATTGTTTTGATGTATATTATATGGTATAATTTCGATTGAAAAACTGATGAGCATCTCAAAGTACATGGAGATCTATCTTGTATTATCCTTTCCCGAGGCGGATATGATGCCTAGTCGGAGAGCATTGGGGTCGCGGGTTGCAACGTATGTGGTCCGTCCCACTCTCGTCAGTACTGGCCATGACAACGGGTAGGGATTGGATAATGCCGGAGAAGTCGATGTGTATTTTTCTAATTATTAAAATTCGAATAATATGTACTTTGAGATTATACCTACTATTCAAGTAATAATCAAGTTTGTTGATTGATGATTGGATTAATGATTAATTTAATGTGATTAAATTAATTATATCCAATAAACACTCTATTATGAATAGATGTGTATTTCCCTTGGAAGAATTAATTATGTAAATATGATTCACGATAATTAATTATACAATTTGAATAAAAGGTGGAGGATCACATAAGTGACATCCATGGTCTCCCGTCAAGGCAAAGGATTCTGTCGCCAGTTGTATATAGGAGACGCCTGTCCGAAGTGACAGATCCTATATATGATTTAATTGGATCGGGTTCTTTGCTTCTCGAAAGAGTAAGGTCGTATACATAGTGACCCCAATATCGGGTCCTCATATTATTGGGGCGATATTGGATTGCGTATAGCGAGTATTAAGCATGTTGACGGTTGGTTCAATTAATGACGGGTCAACATCATCTTAGGGGTGGTGGGCCTGGGTGTTAAAGACCGAATTGGGAAATGCAAGTTGGACTTGCAAGGCGGAATGTGTTCCCGCTTCTTTTTATCCGAGTTGTAGGTTCTCATATTATTGGGATGCAACAAAGATAAGGAAGGGGATCCCAGATCTTGCTTGAGATATAATGGTAAGTATATCTCTTACATTGAAAGTGATTAAGGGAATGAACTTTCAGTGTTGACAGGGCAAGACAACTTTGATATAAAAAATTCCTAAATCAAAGTAAAATATGTATATATAATATATATACCCTTATGCAAATTTCTTATTTCAGATAATCTTTCATTAAACCCACTCAATCTTATACTCAATAATAACCAGTAAAATATCTTGGATTGGACTGATGATCCAGATATTGTACTTGCAATTGGACACATAATGTATGTGGTTACAATGTGCAAGTTTCCTCAACATAATGAGGAATGACAATTAAATAAGACAATAAGACATCACCTTCATCGAGTGTACTTCGGAAGTGACATATCGATGATGATCGTAATTGTCAAATAATCCTTATAAAATAAAAGAAGATATTTTGACATACATATGTGCTCTAGACATTTAATCATGAATGGCATGGTTCTCTGCAGAATGGTGGCTCGAAAGAGATGATGTATTCAAAATGTTTGAATACCTACCTGAACCTAAGTCTCTAAGAGTTAAGATGTATCTAGATATGATGAGTGTCATCATTCTACTATCTATACTCAAGTCATTCATGAAGCTTCATAATAATCATTTTGAATGAATTTAATGAAGCATGTATAAATGCTGAAATGCTCTTGTATTGAAATCCTTTGAATTCAACATAAGAGATTCTTTGTCTTGAACAATGGTTGTTTATAGATGAAGAGAGCGCAGTGGAAACATGGGTCAGACCCGAATAAGAAGGAAAGTCAAAGAGTTGACCTACTTCTGTGACTTCCATATGACATCCAAAGAGTTGGATGAATGCCAATACTGCAATAGGTTGATGTGTTGATAGTGTGACTATCAAATCTGTCTAAAATCCTTAGTGAAGGACTCAGATAGAGCATCGGAATAATCTACATATAATCATTGACTTTGACTTTCTTATTTCATAAGATAAAGTCTGACAATTGTATCCCAATCTTCTAATGACATTTGCAATTTGTTGCATATATATATTAGAAGATTAGAAATTTGATCTTAAGTTTCAGTAGTCATCTACATGGATATTACTGCAATTGTTGCAGCAATCTCTGTTGGATAGGTAGACTTCATATTCTCAGTGGGAGAGCCCTTAGTCTTAGAGAATGTCTCTATGACCTAGATATTAGAATACCCTCATTGTTTGTTTCTAAATGTTGGAAATAAACATGAATTCTGAGATAGAACTATTATAAAGAGTTATGATGGAAATATTTCTGATAGTAATCTAACATCTAGTGGACTCCAAAAAATTAGAAAATTAATGAATGGTTCATTAAGATTTCTAATACTGAAAATCAAATCTTATAAGATGAATAGGAGGTTGAAGATCATTTGACAATGATCTGGCATCAAGTCTTGGACATATGTCTGCTGATGAGATCAATAGACTAATGAGATATGAAACTTTAGAATGTCTAAAATTTCAAATCTTACATACTTGTGAATATTGTATTCGAAGAATGTCCAATACACCCTTCTCTTAGGAAAGGTGCAAGATGTCGGAGTATTCAAGATCTCATACATATTGTTGTATGTAGATCGTCTAGATATCTATTGATGATTATGTATGATATGAGATTTCTTCTCTTCACCTGAGAAACCTTTGAAATGTTCAAAGATTTCACAATTTTTGGTTTAGAACCAAAGTTGGAAGGAAGATTAAATAAATTTGATCTAACCAAGGTAGCAAGTACCTATTAGATGAATTCAAAGAATACCTTATGAAGATATGAATATCATTTCTATCTCAATCCTCCTAACACACCTAAACTCAATGGAGTTGTAGGGAGATACAATTGGATCATGTGTGACATGATTTGATCAATGATGAATTTTAGCATAATTATCCCTTAGTTTCCAGGTATATATGTGTAGTAGAGAC
This sequence comes from Ottelia alismoides, assembly GCA_037367405.1. Taxonomy (NCBI): domain Eukaryota; kingdom Viridiplantae; phylum Streptophyta; class Magnoliopsida; order Alismatales; family Hydrocharitaceae; genus Ottelia; species Ottelia alismoides. The sequence goes on along the minus strand of JAZKJV010005562.1, from coordinate 138,845 downwards.
TACAATATATATCCTTAATAAGATTCCATGCATGTAAGCTGGAATCTAGCACTTGAGAGTGCTGCTTCATTAGGAAAATAAAGGATGGTATTGGATACCTACTTTATGACCTTGAGATTCTTAAATGATCTCATCTCCGAGAATGTGATGGAGGATGACTCTCTTGAGAATCAAGATGAAAATGAAGTATATGAACTCATTTGATCTTGAGATAATAATGAGGCTCCTAAAATCATAAACTAAAAGGATAATTAAAGATGAAGCACTAATACCTCTTCAAATGAGTTTGAGGATGTATTCCATGTGTCAGTTAAGTCTGACAATGATCGGACTTCATGTGATGAAGCTCCTGAGGATCATGACATGGAAAGATGGATATTAGCAATAAAGTTTAAAGTAGACTTCATATACAAGTGTTGTATATGGACCCTCGAGGATCCACCTATAAGGGTTTGACCCACTAATGTGTAAATGGATCTTCTAGAAAAGAGGGAACCTGATGAGAAGGTAGAGACCTTCAAAGCACGGTTCATAGCCATGAGCTAGACACAATAAGAGAAGACATTGCTTGCAATGAGACTTGCTCTTCGGTAACCATGCTTAAAATCATTAGAATATTGCTAACCTTAGCTACACAACTTGACTATTTCATCTTCAAGATGTAAGTCAAGATTGCATTCCTCTAAGAATACCTCTCTGAGGATATTCACATGAAGTAGCCCTAGGGCTTCATGGTTGAGGAAAGAAAGGTGTGCAAGCTAAAGAAACTCCATCTATGGACTCAAATAAGCTTCTTGTAGTTGGAACATCAGATTTCATAAAATCATAAATGTTATGATTTCAGATAGAATCTTGATGAACCATATGAAGCTTAGTGGGAGTGCCATTGTGTTCATCATGCTAAATGTAGATAATATCCTAATCATTTGAAATGATATAAGGATGATAATAAGTGTCTTATATTCTGCCTATTCCATACCTTGAGATATGATCTCAAAGATGCCTCTTGGATCTTAGTTCTGAAGGTGTTCAGAAGCAAAGAAAAGAGGGTATTGGGACTGTCACATTTGTAGTATACCTTGGACATATTCCATTCTTGGAAATTCGAAGAAAGGCTTCCTTCCCTTGAGATTTGGTACTGACCTATCTAAAGGGATAGCACCTCAAAGAGTTGAGGAAGTGAATGCTAGAACTGCTTGCACCTGTGCATTAGTTACGAGAAGCTAAGTGTATGCTAGATGTGTACAAAAGGCCAGATATCTGCCATGCAGTGCGAGTAGTAAACTGTTACTAATCCTACTATGGAGAGATAGAACACTTGATTGCAGTAATAACAATATCTTCAAAGATGACAAGGCTTTAGAGATAGTGATCTCTAAGTCTTATCTTCAAGAAATTAAGACTTTTAGATAGAGATCTAAAAGGTCTTAACTGTGGATACCTTAAGAGATAGTGATCTCCCGGAATAAGGGTATTCTGATAAGGATTATGGAAATACTGGTTATAATAGTTATTGAGCAATAGTGTCAAGGACACTATAACTGCTTTGACTAGATTGAGTATTGATTGCATTAGATGCAACATTCGCATTGGATGCGAGCACTGTTACCTAGGGATATGCAAGTGCCGTAAAAGGACTTGGCATAGTCTTTTGGGAACAGAGTGACTGATCAGGTACCTAGCTATTTCTTGATAGCCTATGATTGTCACATCAGCGTGGGTTTAAATGATTAGCCCATTAATGGCTCTTTGGGCTAGTGGGAGATTGTTGGACATGTGAGCCCACGGCGAGCCATTATGCAATAACTGTTATTGCACATATCATTCCCTGATCTGAAATGAAGAATAAATAATTTGCATAATAGGTCCCTCTGTACAATTAGGGTTATGTACCATGGCTATCTAAATTATCATACATCTGTTGATTCAATTATTGAATCATAGAGGCTGGTGCTTGGATGAATATCTAAAGGGTTAGATTGAGGACTCATCAAGCACCGTCAAATGATTGTTAAGATGTGATCTCCAGCCTGAGTAGGAGATGGCAATCCTTTCTCACATAGGTTGATATCTGACCGACCTCTTGATGCAGGTCCTCTGCATAGGAATAGAGATTCGGAGGTGTCAGATTAGTTAGGTCAAAGAGTTAACTTAACGAGATCGAGATAACCTAAGTCCTATGTTGAATGCTGTCACAGCATAGGAACGCATCCTCTGACCGGAGACAGATGTATTCCTATATGTCTGAGTATGTACATTTGGCAGACCAATAGGTTGATGACCTAACCAAGGTCTATACACCGGAGAGCTGGTGTGCATATAAGGGCAAATGAGTAATACGATCTCTCAAAGGGATCATACAGGTTCACTACTGAACCGGAAGACATGAGCTCACTCATGGGATATTGGGAAGAATCAAATTCCGTGCACGGTCGTCTCGCTTTGGAAGCTTGACTGAATTTGTAGGTTTGATATATACTTTTGGAAAAGTATATGATCAAGAACTAGGTATGATATATGCTTTTGGAATGTATATGATCGATACACAATCCCAATGATCAAATGAGAAACTTAGTGATCAAACCCTGAAGAAGACAGTGTAAAATTGATCTTGATCTTCGGGTTGATCATGGGTCTTCCAATATGCAGGGTGTACAGGTATTGGGAATACCTGAGGGTGATGTGATCATAAACGATTGTATATCCATCACGCTTCCATTCCAAGGGAGTGATGAAACAGGTCTGGATTTTAGTGACTCCTTTCAGTAGAGAAGCAATCTGATCTTAGTCCAAATGTTGGACATTGGTCTGAATGAGATTTAGATGCAATGAGAAGATTAGATTTGCGGTCTTGATTTAATCAAGCATCTATGGGAGGTTCGTAAGATCTGGATTTGAGATAAAATCTCAACATCCAAGTCACTATACGTGGAACAATACAATCGCCATGTCCTTATTTCCAAGTATATGCAGAGAAAGCACATTATTCTTGAAGAAGTTCGAGAATAATTCATTTGATGAAATTCATATCCAAGCAAGTAGAACTTGATGATTAAATGAGATTTAATTATCAAGCTTAATATGAATATGATTCATATTGTGAGGATGATTATCCAAGATAATTAAATGGGATTTAATTATCAAGAGAATGTGGATATTATTATCCATAATATTTGTGTATTATAAATATGATTTATAATATACATATATTCAAGAGAGAGAAATTTAGTAAATAACATTTGTTAATTATTAAATGTGGATTGGATTCACATTTGTTAATTAACTGGAAATGTCATTTACAAATTAGTTTGGGATGTGAATATGATTCACATAATTTTCAATGGCATGATTGAAATATTCACAAATTAATTTGGAATTAATTTTGTGGTTAATTATGTGATAATAGTTATCACAAATTATTAAGAGATAATATGATATAATAAAAGGAGATAATAAGCCACCATGATGAGGTGGCGTCACCCATGAAAAAGTCATGGGTGACTCCCCATTTTTAGGAGGCTACATTATCTCCATTTTATTATCTTGATTAATCTCTTAACTAATTTATTTATGTTAAATTAAAAATGTGTTGATAATGTTGCAACATATTTTTAATTTAATTATAAATAAATGTTGTTGGTTTTAACCAACAATAATTATAGCCATTGATTTTACATGGACCAAGCCTGACCGTTGGATCCATGTGTCCCATGGATTGAGATCCATTGGATCCTAAACTAATATAAAAGGAGGGCTAGGGTAGCCTTCCAAGGTACATTATTAAGAGTTGTACAAGGTTACAACTCTCTCTCTCTCTCTCTCTCTCATTCTCGCCTACTCTCCCTCTCTCTATTTCAAGATGGTCGTCCATCTTATGTATAGAGAGAGACCTTCTCTGCTTCGCCTTCGACGACTCGAGGATCTCCTTCTTCTTCGGGGCTACTTGATATAAAGGAAGACGATGGATTTTGTGTGACGAAATCAGGGGATCCATTGCTTGGATCATCATCGAGGATTGCGGGGAGGAACACGACTCATCATCGTGCCCGCAAGTGCGTTCTTCGTGGATCGGACTTGAGACAGGAGGATCTCTACTTTGGGATCTCGCGATCACAACCACGCTTCAAGAGGTATTCCTTATACTTTGTGGTTAGATGAAATGATCTGAGAAGTGTTCTCGTGATCATGTGGTTTCATCTTTAGTTTTTAAAAAATTTAATTTCCGCTGCATCTAGCGACTAGTGCAACTAGTTGCTCCGATTGCATACGATGCGATCGACACGCTTCCGTGATGCGCTTAAGGATTCACAATATCCTTCAAGAGCACAGTTCAGTTCTTACATATCTATAAGCCTTGAAAGATGGGTTGTCATTGCGAACGCGGTTTACAGACCCATCATAGATAGGAGGGAAGTGCATTTGAGACCATTCATGCACCTGTAGAATGTTTTGTATGCTCCTGATTTTTAGATGAATTTGCTTTCTATTAGTCAAACCATGAAATATCTGCATTATCACGCCATTTTTGACTCATCTACTTATGTGTTTCAGGACATACTCACAGATTGGGTGATTGGGTGTGGATGTGAGCAACAGAGGAACTGCAGACTAGTCCAGTCTCCCAGTGTTGGTGCCTCTACATTTCCCCCTAGATCATTCTTTCCTTACTTGTGACAACTTCGTCTTGGCCATCTTCCTCTGCAAAAATTGTTATGTCCTCCCATAGATTTCCGCGTTCTCTTCCTTTCAGTGTGAAGCGTACCAGCTTGGGAAACATCATCACTCTTCTTTCCATGGCCGTAAGAGTCATAGCAGTAGTCATTTATTTCAACATATTCATATAGAAATTTGGGATTCTAGTCATGATACTGATCTCCAGGGACACTATTTTTATCATGTTGCAGTGGACTTTTATTCTACAATTTCTTGGATTTTTCTATTGAAAAACAAGTCTAAAGCAGGGTATGTCATTAAATATTTTATTAATGAAATAAAGAGCAGTGTATCTGCTACTGTCAAGTTTACTCGCTCTGACAATACCTTAGAGTTCTGCATGTTACAGCTATCTAAGTTATCTCTTGGCATCATACACTAGACCTCGCGTGCGTACACTTCTCAGCAGAACGATGTTGTCTAATGTAAACACTATCATTTACTTGATGTGACTAATACATTTTTTATCCAGAGTCATGCTACTCTCTCTATTTAGGGTGAGTGGTCCTCACTGTTTGCTACTTGATGAATTGCATACCATCTTCTGTCTTAGGAGAGAAGGTTCATCCTTGATTGCATTTCCCGAATACATGTTCTCCCTTACACCCTTTATGTTTGGATCTATTGCTTTTATTCATCATATGATGTCTGGCCATGACAAGCTCTCTCCTAACTGTCTTGTGTCTTTGTAGGCTACTCTCGTAACTAAAAGGGGTATCATTGTTTTGATCAAGTTCAATGGAAGTATTATGTTAGTGCAAATGTCACATTTTTTGAGTTTATTATGTATTTCTCTCCTACATGTGACAAGGTTGACTCTGTATGACTCTGGAGATGAGGTATATATGCCTCCTCCTCCAACGAATGCCCCACCTCTGGTACCTACACAACCTCCATCACCTCCACCACCACCACCACCTAGTATGTTGGTACACATGTTACCACATTTCTATGTTCCCAGACCTTGCACGGCTCACCCTTCTCATGGACATTCCCCCATCATCGACTACATCCTAGGAATGTAATGAGGACATCGTTTCTATTGATGGCACTAGTGATTCGTACATGCAGTAGGATTCTTTACAGGATGAGCAAGTACCCTCTCAGGAGGGTAATTTACAGGCTGAGGAGGAGGCAAATGATCTAGATGTTCCTCTGTGAAAGCAGAGATGTACTTCTTCTATATATACTCTTGTAGCTCATGTTTCCCTGGGCCGACTCTCAGAGGACTGCATGAGATTTGTTGTGGGATTGTTAATCGTGGAGATACCATGGACATATTAGGAGGTTATATAGGACAGTCAATGGCGTCTTGTCATGGAAGAGAAGATCGATGCATTATAGTCATACGACACATGGAACATTGTTATAGCTCCTAAAGGAGCATCTGTTGTAGGATGCAAGTGGGTGTTTACGGTGAAGCACCGAGCATATGGTAGTGTGGATCGTTACAAGGTAAGACTTGTGGCTCATGGGTTCACCCAGCCATATGGAGTGGACTATCGAGATACTTTCTCTCTAGTAGCTTGGCATTCTACACTACGGATTCTTCTTTCAGTTGCAATGACACGGGTTTGGTTCCTATATCAGCTTGATGAGAATAATGTGTTTTTCTATGGTGACCTATAGGAAGAGACCTACATCCAACGACCACCTAGGTTTGCTACTGAGGGGGAGTGTCAAAAGGTTTGCAGACTTCACAAGGCAATCTATGGCCTTAAGCAGAATCCAAGAGTATGGTTTTAGAAGATCTTGGATTTGATAGAGCAACCGTCATTCATGAAATCGACTGCAAATCATTCATTGATTATTCAAAGGCCTCGGAGAGGTACATTTTTCATACTTGTTATGTTAATGATATCATTGTTACACATGATGATGAACAAGGCATTTAGGCTGCTAAGGATTTCCTCGGTCGACAGTTTGTAGCAAGGACCTTGGTAGCCTATGTTACTACCTGAGACCGGAGTTTGACGGGATCAACGAGGTTTTGTGATGACCCGTAGAAAGTATGTTACAGATCATCTCTCTGAGACAGGCATGGCAGATTGCAGCCTGCTACTACTCCCATGGACCGGAGCATAAAGATGTATGATGATGACACTAGGGAAGTAGACAAGAGGAGGTACAGGGATCTCATTGGGAAGTCCCTCTACGTGGTCATCGTCACGACAGATTTATATTTGCAGCGATCAGAGGGAGCCAGTTCATGGAGCAACCAAGACACACAAGGTATCTGAAGACCTCACTTAGCACGGGTTTCTATTTAGCAGAGGCGCATCCCTTGCTATTACAACATGTTAAGATGCAGATTATGCGGGGTGCCCCAAGGATATGGTCTACCTCTAGCTTTGCAATGTTCATAGGGAGTTCCTTGGTGTTATGGAAGAGCAAGAAGTAGACGGTGGTCATCGGGATCAGAGTAAAGAACCATGGCATATGGGGAGTACAGAGATGGTGTGGGTCATATATGTTCTTATTGATCTAGTAGTTGAGGTGTCTCTTTGCATACACCTCCAGTGCGACAATCATGATGCTCTCTTCATTACCAGCAACCCGGCCTTCCATGAGAGAATCAAGCATATTTATGAATCAATGATTCATCTACTCTGATTGCTTGTTACTATCTTTTATCCTCTAATAATTAACGGAATAAAATCCTAATTAACATTTCTTGTAAGCCCATTAAAATGTACTATCCTTGTGTATAAAGTCGCAAAACATGGAGTGTTTTTGTGTAAATATTCACATGTAAATAAGTAGAAATTTACTCATTTTTATTTAATTCACACTATCTCCAAATCGACTAAAAGCAATTGCAATGTGTGCATATCATTAACCTTAATCAAGGAAAAATACCTTAAAAATATTAACTTGTATATTGACTAATAAATCAAAACCCTAGTTTGAGAGACTAAAGGTCGTAAAGCTCAATATATCATCCATACAATCTCTTATGAAACTCTACTCACCTTTGTTTAATGCACCCTAAATTATCTACAAGGTAAGATCAAAATCAAAGGAATCGGTGTTCATATATGAAACTTAGATTTTAAGACCAAATTGTACACCGTATAAAAAGTCAATCATTAACTTGTTATTTTATGTACAAAAATTAACCGTTTCAATTTATTCCCTTTTCATTTATTTCTTTTAGTTGTGTTTTAACAAATTACAAATAATTAAATCTAAAAATTATCAAAACAAGGAGAAATTGATGTGTTGTGATTTCATATATACTATATATTTTTATCTTGCTTGATTTTTACTTTAAAATTTATAATTATTAAAAAAACAAAAAAATGTTTGTTTTCATTTCTAGTTCTTTATTCAATTTTATTTTGCATTAGTTTTTATAAAAAAAAAAATCAAAGAAGAAAATATAAAACTTCAAAATTAGGTATTTATTCATATAAACCTTCCAAAGTATGTATCATGTACATGTTTTTCTTTTGATTTTGAGTTCTTCGTGAAAAATGTAGATCTCATCGAGACCAACATTTTTCATGAAGATTATTTTCCATTTCATTCCATCTTCTATTTTTCATTTTTCTTTCTCTTTTTTAGTTTGGTCAACAGTTAAATGGCTACTTGACATAATCTCATTCGCCAGACTTTCTCCACTCAACCACCTCATCCGCACCCCCATCTCTCCCTCCTTTCCAGCCAATAATGTGCCTCCCATCATTGACCCCAAGTCAACTCTCACATTTCCAGCCGTTACATGCAGACCCCACCTTGGATCTCGTGTTCCCTTGCTCATTACACGCCATATCCCTATTGCATGTAACCCCTTCGCTACATGTAATGCTGGCTACAACTGCACCTTTCTCCAGCCATTTCAACCTCCGACCAGCCCCATAAAACCTACCCCTTCCCACCATCTAACTCGTTCGTCCTTTGAACACAAGAGCCCCCAGCTTCCGAGAGTGCTCCAAGTGACAGCTTGTATGCTCACGTCATGGCTAAGACGAGCTCAAGCGACCCTTTCAGGCAAAATCCAAGATGTTCCCTCGAACTCCTTGTTGGTGTACTCTCCACCGAGGTATAGGCCAAGCTTCCGCATGCCGGCAAGAGGTAACAACCTCGAGGTTCGAAACCCTCGAATCAGAGGTCCATCCCTAGGTAAACTATCTTCATTTTCCTTCCCCCTCTTTCTTCTTCCCTTTCCAGGTCTCCATCTCCTACCTCCAATCTGCTACCCATGTCCTTTCTCGGATCTAGATCCCCAAACCAATCCCCAAACCAAATCCCCAAATAGTCCACCTCCATCAATCCTCCCCTCCACTTCACGCCTTCCTATCAGAACCTACAATCTCCAACCAAGTCATGGTCGGAGGCTCGGAGCGAAAGCTCCAACTCCTCTACCCACATGAGCAGCTTCGACCGATCTTCGTTTGTGCATTAACGCTAGGACCGAGGTACAAGCGTCGAGATCTTCTTCCACTTGCAGCTCGTCGCAGGAGCGAGATCGACCTCAAGTTCCTCTCGTTGTTCTTTGACAAAGCCTCCTCAAATCCATCGTGTCCAGCTACAGAAGTTTGGCAGAGCTTCATCAAATCAGAGCTCCATAAGAGAAAGAGCTTTATCCCTCTGTCACTTGCAGGACAACTTAAAGCTTCAACAAGTGAATGCCTCCTTCTCTCCACTGCCTCTCGACGATCCTCGAAGCACCAAGGCTAATGCAGAGCCAGAACCTCACCAGTGTCCATTTCTTAACCGGTGCTCTGTTTTTCACGATCGCACGGCAACAATCGAACAGAAGTGAAGAGGGGGTTGTTACAGGCGTCCTCCCCTTCTTATCCAACTGCACAATCTCCAACGGCCCTCCATCGTACAATTAGATATAACAAGTCTCTACTATCATCAGATCGAAACGCATCTGAGCCTTCTGCTTCCGGTGGCCCAAACCAAGAGGGGAAGCCCACGTGGAGGCTTGTTTCTCAATCCCAACCATCACCCGAGCCTGAGCTCTGGTCACATGCCACGCAGGATGTAATTGGGGCTATTATCAAGCAAGCGCCCGAATCTTTACGCCCTCGCCTTGGGAAAATTACAAAGAGAGGCTCCCGACTTTGACTAATCACATATAAGCCCTTATCAAGATTTGTTTGAGAATAAAACTAGTAGTTTTCTTACACTTTAGTCCATGGGACCTTTGATATCTTTTACATTTGGCTTCCAAAAATTGCAAACTTAGTGTCATTTTAAAGCCCTTTAGATTCTCTATCTGTTGAAATGTTTGGGATCGTATTTGAAGTCATTAAAATTCAATGCTTATTTTTTAAAATATCCTTGGGGCATGTTTCTGACATTATTAGCAGGAATACTTTTAGGAAAATATTACATTGAACATTATATTGCAAAAGAAATATTGAGGATGTTTTTTTAGCATATATCTTGAAATATTTTAGTGAAATTGATATACACTTTTCAAAACTAAGCCTGAATTCTAATTGATATATATTTTTGGGAGCATATTTATCTTTTTACATGACTTTGAAATTGGAGATAATATTATTCATAGAATGCTTCTATTATATCTTTTTATTCTTTTATCTTCGTTAAAAATATCAAAAAAATAAAGTAGTTTCTTTATTTTATTTTTCATCACATTATCTACAATTTCTGCTTGTATAAAAACTAATAAAAAGTCATTCTAATTGCACTGCATTTTTATTTAACTATATATTTTATAATTAGCATTATTTTATTAATAATCAAATAAAAATTGTAAAATCCCAAAAGCATAAAATCATTTACCTATTCATTTCTACATACTTTGACTCGAAAATTATTATTGCAAATATTTGAATACAGAGACTAAACCAAGTAAAAAAATTTACTACATGATAAACTGATTTAATTTGTGATTTTTAATCATTCGTTTTCTATCTCATTGTACTATGATTCAACATTTTTAAGAGGGATAGAACTCGATTCATCACATATCGAGGTAGATTGTTACTACACTCGGGACATGATTCAGAAGGGTTTCACCTCCACCACTCATGTTAGCTCAGGAGATCAGACAGCAAACGTGTTCAACAAGACCCTAGCCAGAAGGCCATTCCAAAGATATTACAAGCTAAGCATGATTGATATCTGTTGAAATCTACGAAAGCGGAAACGGAATCGATAAAACAAGAACGATAAACATCAAGAACAATGATTCAACATGGAACCCTACTCCCTAAGAAGCCGGATAAAACCACGGGAGAAGCCCTCAAAGGGGCGGATATAACGGGGGGTGAGGGCTCTTTATATAGCCCCTCAGACAGACCGGAAACCCACCGCTCATTCATATGGGACTAAACTTGAGTGGGGAAATTGGATCTTGGTGATATCTAATTACCCACCTATTACATTCTCTAATACTCCCCCTCAAGTCGAAACCGAGAAAGTCGCAGCTTGCAACAAAAAGACAGTATGCAACACATCTTCACATGATACATCACAAGAATAACACATATATGCCGCTGGCAGAAGACCTCACACGAGGATGGGTCTGCGGCTTTCAGGTCACCAGAACGTATCTCTGCCACGCATGTAGAGCCGCAACGATATCATGTTATCGGAACATATCTCTATCGTGCATGCAGAAGAATCGCTGCAAAAGAAGTCCAGCGTAGGAAACTGATCGGGTCGTAAAAGAAGTATACGCCCTGACGAAGAATTCGATGCTCGGTGAAGATGATCTATAGAAAGCTAGAGTGGTGGTCTGTCAGTCGTGGATGCGCAGTTCTCCTAAAGAATCTATATCTGACTCCCCCTTTCTCCCACACTGATAGAATAAAGAGCAGATAACATCAAGTTGGGAGAAATAATGAATAACATGCAACTTTTTTCTTATCATTCATTTTCATTTTTTTGTGCTTCATTTTTTTACACAAATCATTTTTTCGTACGGCTTTTTTTGTACATAGCCCCCTTTTTAAGCTCTTCATTTTTGGATTTTCATCTCTTTTTTTCTCAATCAGACTTCTCCTTTTTTTCCACTGCTCGCTATCTCTCTCTATTACATCTCTCAGTCTATGCAGGCCCAAAGCTCTCACTCGCTCCTTTTTTTTAACCATGACCCAATCGGGCCTCTTTTTTCCTTATTTAGGGTTCCCTGTCTGGGAACCCTCGTCACGAGAGTTGTCCCCTCGCCATTGGGGTTTCTTCGTTTGTTGTCGCCATTGAGATGAGGGGGAAGGGGCCCCTCGCCAAGAAGCAAGAGGGCAGCTGAAGAGTGTCGCCTCCTATAGGTTGTCATCGTGCATAAAGGGCGAGGGGATTGTCACCCCTGATGGAAGCTATAAACTGATGGCGGCAGTGCTAGAGTACAGTGGCAGGCTTAGTGGCGGTGCATGGAGAGTCAGGGCTGGAGGTGACTCGAAGGGCTTTAGGGCATCACCTCAGGAGTAGGGGCGTTGTCTGCAGATAGGAAGGCATGTCGCAGAGGAAGGACATCACGTCCTAGAACCGCCTCCTACATGGAGAATGGAGCCGCCTAGGGTTCTTCATCGACCTGCAACCTGGAGATCGTCATGGATACGCGAGGAGGGTTGGCGACGTCGTTGCGCGCCTTGGACCTAGAGATCAATCATGGAGCGATGGAGGAGCCCCGCCTACTTTTGCACATCACCAAGGTCTGGGCATTGAAGATGCGCTACCTGTGGCTCGATGCCTTCGTCTCGGCAGAGAATAGCCTCCCGTGGAAAGGGTGTTGAACCCTAGAACTGGGGGGGGTCAAGGTGCTTGAGATTTGCGATGTGCAGCATATTATCTTCATAGAATGATCTTCAATAATGTCAAAATCGAATCTCAATCAAAAATTAAAAAGACAAAATCCTCGAGAATCGACCCTCTCTTATACCATGTTGAAATCTAAGAAAGCGGGAACGGAATCGATAAAACAAGAACCATAAACATCAAGAACAATGATTTAATGTGGAACTCTACTCCCTAAGGAGCGGGATGAAACCACGGAGAAGCTCTCAAAGGGTGGATATTCTATTGAATTTCTCAATGAGTACAAGGGATGAGGGGCTCTTTATATAGCCCCTCAGACAGACTGGAGTTCCACTACTCATCCATGTGGGACTAAACTTGAGTGGGGTAATTGGATCTTGGTGAAATCCAATTACCCACCTATTACATTCTCTAACAATATTTACGCTCTAGCTTGAGGATGAGTGTTGAGACATTAGTTGTTTTTTGTTTCTTTTATGTATTCTCTTTCTTTCCATCTTCTTTATGTAATTTGCCCAACAAATTTTCCGTAAATGAGTAATTCATTGTTTTCTCTTAACAGTTGGATCCAAACACGTGTATTTTCACATGAAGAACTCCAGAAGGCCACCTAAAAGTCCCATTAAATTTTAGGGAAAGGGCATTCGGAGTCATCTACAGAGACGCATTATCAGACGCGACGGAGATTACGCAAAGAAGTTCAGAAAAGGAAAAGATGGTGAGTAAAGATACACTATCAATATTTCGAGAAAAAAATAGAAAATAAGGAGCAATTTGTTAAAGAGATTTCTATCCTTTATCAAGTGGTCATAGTCATATCATAATAGCATGGTTACTATGGTTGATTGTTGTTTGGAAACAGAAGTTCCATTGATCATCTCTGAATTTGTATCGAATTTACGTTAGACCTCCACTTACATGGGATGACCATACGAAGATAGCTGTCGAGGTTGCTCATGCAATATTCTACGTGCATCACGATGATTTAGACTTTCCAAAAGTTGTATCATAGGGACCGACCCGTTCCATAAGAATTGGGTTGGGCTTAGGCTTGGGCCAATCAAAAATAAGCATGAGCCCTTCAGAGCCTGGCACATGCTCATCCCTAAAAACTCCTTGTCCAGGGAGTTCCCTCATGGTATAAGCAATCTCACCTCAATGTAGAACCCAGATATCCACACAAAGCTACTTGTGAATATAACTCCTAGGGAGTTGTTTAACCATCTTTTAATTGAAAGACTCTACCCTTACGATAATAACTTCATTGAGTAAGTTTTGTCGAACCCAAGAGGCTCTTTTAGCTCAAAATCTTTAAGAACAAGCTGAAGGGGACACTCGAATCTGGTGCGAGCTCTCCTCTAAAAGTAGCCAGGCTCTCGTGAATTATTTCATTAGGTGATCCTAAGGGCGATCAGTGATAAGGGCAAGCTGGAATAGTTAGTGATGATAGAAAACTAGCTCCCTTATACCATACCCAAGGGCTCGGATTTGTCTTCTTCACTCTGACGTCTCTTTCTATCAAGCAACCATCTCTTCGACTTGAAGCTTCATGACATGTGGAGTGTGCTGAGATCTATATGATATATTTGGCCAAGAACTCCTTCTCAGGATCGATCTCGAGCCAAATCTCCCAAAGCACAAGCATCTCCATTATGTGGCTCTTTGATAAAAAATCGATGGGATCCTCCCTCTAGGAAGTTGTTCTTCGAAGAACCTCCAAACCTCTAGCCATCGACAACCACCTTCACAAATCACTACTAACATCTCTTGTAGAATTCTCAACTCTTGAGAATCTCGATTTCAGCAATAGCTCGATCTCAAGAGAGCTCCCACTAGAAGTGAAGAATTGGTAACACTGACAGAGCTGAACATGGCTGCCAACAAGCTTGCCACTCCGATCTCCATGGGTCTTGGCAACCTCCTGATTCTCACCTCACTTGATCTGATCACCAACCATCTAACACGAGAGATCCCCCTCCTCACTCCAAAATTTAAAGCTCATTGCATTGAACCTCTCCAACAACGAGCTTTCAAGATCTCTACCTTCAATCTCTTCCTCTACTCCATGTTATGATACTCGTGTTATCTTGTCGTTCCTTCTTATATTGTTTACTTTTTATTACCTTGTTTATGCAATTCACCTATAGAGCCTTTCTTCTTTATAAGAGGGCTCTAGGGTTAGATGAATGATATCTTTTTTTCCTCTCAATATGGTATCAGAGCAACGGTCCTAGATCGGAACCTGTGCCCTAGAACCATGTCCCACAAAAACCCTAACACCCTCAAGCTCACCTCCATCGCCGCCCAGCCCCTTCTTCGGGTACACAACCGTCATCGCGCAGCCCACCTTCAGGTTCACAGCCACCGCCCAGTCCACTCCTGTGGGCACTTCCGCCCAACCCAGCTTCCATCTTGTGGGTCCCGCTGTAGCCGCCCCTCCCGGCAGTTGCCTCTCCATCGCGCGTGGTCCATTTCATCTTCACGCGTAAGGACTTCCTGTAGGTTCTTCTTTTGGGTGCTCTAGGGTTTCACGTAAAAGCCCTAGAATCATCCTAGCTACCCAAAGGACTCCTCGAAGAATGGAAGAGGTTGTGGTATGAGTCTGCACCCACAACCATCTTCATGTATGTCAATGTAGACACCAGTATCTCTACTTTCTCAGCCCGGTCTTGAAGATAGTTGTCATCATGTCTGACAACAAAATGGATGTTTCATCCCTGGGTGCCTTCAAAGGTCCGACACCAATTGTCAAAATGGATGGGACCAACTATGAAAAGTAGGCCATGCAGTTCATGAGTCTGATGCAGTGTAATGGCAAGAAGCACATCCTCAAGGTGGAGGGACCAAGTGACAAGACTGGGCAAATGCCTTATGGGAGGCAAATGATGCTTATGCACGAGTATGGCTATCTGGGACTGTGTCATCTGAGATAGCAAATGATATTCTGAGCAAGCCAATGGCAGAGGCTATGTGGGACATTCTCGCATCACATACTCACCGGCGAAGAATGAGTCGAAGATACTCCAACTCCAGCACGATATCTTCACACCCAAGCAGAATGGTCGTCCCCATTCATACCCTCTTTACTTCCTTAAGGGGTATGTTTGAGAAGTTGCATGGTTATATACCCTTGACTACTATGCCAGAGCAGCTTAAGGCATATAGAGATTTTGTGATGACTGGAGTCTTTCTAGCAGCTCTTTATTATGAGTATGATGCTGCTCGTGCCCAGATCCTTACTGACGCTAACATACCTCTAATGGAGGAGGCATATCGCAGATTAAGTAGACTATCTATATCCTCAGGAGAGGTACTCTACAGTTCCAGACATCTTCAGCTATGGCCGCCTTACCATATCGTAGTAGAGGGAGCTCTAACCATTGCAAATGAGGGGATGGTCGATCTCCTCAACTGTGCACCTACTGCCATAGATCCAGCCACTCTGAGGATACATGTTATTCCAAGCATGGGTTTCCTCATTCAGCTCGGGTTGCAGAGCAGATACAACCAGTTGGGAGCCCTTCACCTACTTCTGATCAGAGATTTGATGAGCTTGTTGCTCGACTCAAGGAGATTATGCCCACTACCAGTTCGGTCGGATCTCCTTCAGGATCTTCAGAGGTGGCTGCCTCAGCATCAACGTCTACGTGAGGTACAGAGTATGCATTTACTACTTGTTACAGGGCAGACTTATCAGAGTGGATTATGGATTCAAGTGCATCACATCATCTATGTGGTGACAAAGCTCAGTTTAGTGTCTTTACTCTTGTTCAGCCTGGATGGTCAGTTGTGATAGCAGATGGTACACATTCCCCCATCACTAGTCAGGGGGAGGTGCAACTGACTCCTACCTTGAGGCTTCATAGTGTTCTTTATGCTCCTGAATTTTCTATGAATTTATTATCAATTAGTCAGATCACTAAAGATTTACGTTGTTGTGTCGTATTTGATCCTTCTGCTCTTGTGTTTCTGGACATACTCACGGGCAGAGTGATTGGAACTGGCCGTGAGCAAGGGGGCCTTTACAGACTTGTGCAGTCTCCGTATGCTGGTGCCTCATCTTCTCTACGTAGTGGTTTGTTTCTCCATACATGTGGCATCTGCGATTTGGTCACCTTCCTCTGCAAAAGGTGGTTCATGTTCTTCCACGAATTTCTCCTCGCTCCACCTTTCAGTGCGAGGCCTGCCAGCTTGGGAAGCATCATCGGTTTTCTTTCCAGAGTCGTAAGGGTCCAAGTAGTCATAGTCTATTTGACTTGTTTCATTTCGATATTTAGGATCCAAGTCATGCCCCATATCATCAGGGACACATGTTTTATCTTGTTGTTGTTGATGAGTTTTCTAGGTTGTCTTGGGTTTTTTTTCTTAAGAACAAGTCTGATGCTGGTCTTGTTATCCAGTCTTTTATTAATGAATTGAAGAACATATTTTCTACCAAAGTTAAGTACATACGTTCCGACAATGCTCTCGAATTCTGCAGGACTCAACTTTCTCAATTTCTTAAGTCTCATGGCATTGTGCATCAGACATCCTGTGCTTATACCTCCCAACAGAATGGGATAGCTGAAAGGAAACACCACCATCTTTTGGATGTTACCATAATCCTCTTGATTCAGAGTCGTACTCCTCATTCCCATTGGGGAGATGCGGTTCTAATTGCTTGTTATCTGTTAAATCGTATGCCTTCATCGGTGTTAGGGGAGAAGATCCCGTTCTCGATTACGTTTCCCAAGAAGGATTTTTTCTCGCTTACACCTCGTCTATTTGGTTCAGTTGCATTTGTTCACCAACTCTCTCCTGGTCTTGACAAGCTTTCTCCCATGTCTGTTAAATGTGTATTTTTTGGGTATTCTAAAACCCAAAAAGGATATCGTTGTTTTGACCCTTTTTGAAGAAGGTGCTATGTCAGTGCTGATGTCACCTTCTTTGAGTCTATTATGTACTTCTCTTCCACAAGTGATAGGCTTGCTCCTTCAGAGGATGGTAAAAATATATATATGCCTTCCCCCGTCATTACCATGTTCTTTACTACCACCACCTCCGCCACAGTCTCCTACTTTCTTTCCTTAGGTTTACCAGCGAAGACCCCCTGCTCATGTGCCTCCTCCATCATCCAACACGCCCGAGGTATGTATTGAACATTTGAGTTCTCCTGGTGGCATGGGTGATTTGCATGTACAAGCTAAGTTACAGGGTGCAGATGATATATCTACTACTAATGCTGATGATCTCGATATTCCTATTGCACTTCGGAGGCAGAAGCGTGCACGTATGATGAACCCCAAATATAGGGTGGACTTCGCTTCTCATGTTTCCTTGGAGCGATTGTCCACGTACTTTCAGCACTTTGTTGTGGCCCTGTCAGCTGTGCAAATACCACGGTCGTATTAGGAAGCCTTACAGAGCAGTCGGTGGCATTTAGCTATGGAGGAAGAGATGGCAGCATTACAATCACGAGGTACGTGGAGTATCGTCAATCCTCCACCAGGTGTGTCTGTTATTGGTAGCAAATGGGTTTTTACTGTGAAGCACCGCGCTGATGGTACAGTGGACCGATACAAGGCCATGCTAGTTGCTCGTGGGTTAACCTAAATCTATGGGGTGGACTATCATGACATAGTCTCTCCTGTGGCGCGTCATTCTACCTTGCGGATTCTCATTTCTGTTGTTGTGGTGAGAGGTTGGCCACTTTTCCAGTTGGATGTCAAAAATGCTTTCTTGTATGGTGATTTGCGGGAAGAGGTCTACATGCAGCAGCCACTAGGGTTTGCTACTGAGGGGGAGTCCATTATGGTATGTCGTCTTCATAATGCTATATATGGCCTTAAGCAGAGTCCGAGGGCTAGGTTTCAGAAGCTCTCAGAATTGATTGAGCAGAAGGGGTTTGTCAGATCTACTACAGATCATACTCTCTTTGTAAAGAGAGACCAGTGAGGTATTGTGGTCATCTTGATTTATGTTGATGACATTGTTATCACTGACGGTTATGCACAGGGAATTTAGGCAGTAAAGGACTTCCTTGGACATCAGTTTGTTATCAAAGACTTGGGTACGCTTCGTAACTTCCTTGGATTAGAATTTGCACGAAATCAACAGGGTATGGTTATGACACAAAGAAAGTATATTACTGATCTTCTATCTGAGACAAGAATGACAGGATGTAGACCAGCTACTACCCCAATGGATCCTAATGTGAAGCTTCATGATGACAGATCTGAGGAGGTGGACAAGAGAAGCTATAGAGAACTGGTAGGGAAATTATTGTGTCACTATTACCAGGCCTAATATATCTTTTGATGTGAGTAAAGTAAGTCAGTTCATGGAGAAACCCAAGCAGGCGCACATGGATATTGTATTCATGATTCTGAGATACTTGAAGTCATCTCTAAGCGTAGGTCTTCTGTTTAGAAGAGATACATTTCTCTCAGTCACAGGGTGTGATGATGCAGATTATGCTAGGTGTCCTAATGACAGGAAGTCTACTTCAGGCTTCATTGTCTTTGTTGGCAACTCACCAGTCTCATGGAAGAGTAAGAAACAGACTATTGTTGCTCGATCCAGTGCAGAATCAAAATATAGGGCAATGGCCCAAGAAAGTACCGAGATGATGTGGGTCAACTCTATCTTGACTGATTTAATAATTGAAGTATCTCTTCCTATGCATCTCAAATATGATAATCAGGCAGCTTTATTTATAGCCAATAATCCAGCATTCCATGAAAGGACAAAGCACATCGAGGTAGACTGCTACTACACTCGGGACTTGATCCATAAGGGGCTTATGACAACATCTTATGTTGCGTCAAGAGATCAAATTGCAAACATGTTTACTAAGGCTCTGGTCAGAGGTCCTTTCCATCATTGTTGTTCCAAGCTAAGCATGATGGATATATATGCTCCAGCTTGAGGGGGAGTGTTACGATACTCGTGTTATCTTGTCGTTCCTTCTTATATTATTTACTTTTTATTGTCATATTTATGTAATTTACCCACTCCTATATAAGAGGGCTTTAGGGTTAGATGAATGATATCTTTTCTTTTCCCTCTCAACATGAAGATAACACGAGTATCGTAACACTCCATACGGAGAAGCAGTCTTGGGGAATCGTGGACTCTACAATCAAAGCCCAAGTGTATGCCCCATTGCCATCACGATTGTCTTCCCCAACAAGACAAATTGGGGAACCGAACATCTCCTTGTCACCACAAGCCTCCAGCAATCATTGCACCACAACCCTCGAGTCCACACCACTGCCCTCGACGAGCCCCAGAAAAGCACGATTGAATCATTCTTCGGGTTTGATTAACTTAAGGTTAGCTCAAAAGAGTTAAATTAATTGCAAGGCTTATGGTATAACACCCGAATCATCTCTCGTTATCACGTAAAGATTGTGGTGTAAAAAACCCTCAAATATAAAAAAAAAATAAATGTTGATATAAGATATATAACAACACCACATAAATATTAAAAACATACACGGATCCCGAATCCAGGGTCTTATTTGCCGAACAACTTGTACCAAACCAAACGTTATCTACGTGACATTTACATCGGCACCATGTCCTCACTGCTGACATGGAATCATACCATCTAACCTCAAAGGATACCCCTACGAATCAACTATCTGCCTCTGGATTAAATTAATAATGATTGTCAACTTGAAATATCACAGTCTAATCATATAAAAGGTTATTTTCCCTCAGATCATCGCCTCACAATATTTGAAAGAAAACCATTTCTTTCTCTCCTCATTCAAAAACAACAAACAGCGATCAGTAAATATTTCTATTGCTGATTATTATGTAACCGTAGCTAACCAGCCTTCCCGAGTAGAACGGTCACGAACACGCTCCAACTCTTCTCGTACTCCTGCTTGCTAGTGCACCGACGCTTCCAGCACAAACACGAGCACGAACTCCGGATCGCTCAAGAACACTCTCAAGAACACGCTCAAGAACGCTCAAGAACTCTACCAAGCAATCACACGAGCACGGGCACAAAGCTCTTCTCTTTATTAGAAGAGGAACTCTCTCTAGGAGTGGGGTGACACACTCTACTCTGTGTTTACAAATGAGCCACCACCTCTCCTTATATACAAGACTCAAGGCAACCCAAGGGACACTCATTATTACATCTACAATAATGATACATAAAGACACAAGAGACCCTTCGAGTTCTTTGGCAACCCTTCGCGTTCCTCAGCAACTCTTCGTCTGCTCGTCTCTTCGACTCCCTTGTTGTCCTTTCATCTTCGCGCACGGTTGACGCCCAGTCAACCGCCCGGTCATCAGCACACCCGCGCTCCAACGCTTGCTGATGCAGCTTTACCGTAATTCACCAAGTGCCACCAAACACTTGGTCTTGTGCCAAAGGGAACCCGCGGCCTCCAGACCCTCGTGCGGTAAACCCTTCCTTAGTGTTCTCCATGCTAAAGGGAAGTCCTCCAGAACTTCGCTATCGTGGCCTCCAGACCACTCTCGTACGTGTACGACCGAGCATGCTCGACAATACTCGTACTCAGCACCTGCAACGCTCCATGCCTCCTTAGACAGTCACGCATCAATACCGATATCGTGCGCCTTCGTGCGTACGCCTCTGTGACCGTACCGCATTGCTCCTCGATGCATACTGCTTCACTACATACCGCCCTTCTGCGCTCGCGTATGTATGACTACGTGCATCCACTGTCATGTCTTGCACTGCTGACTGTACTCGTTGTGCTCGCACTGCTACAAGCACCACGACACTCTACTACCGAGCTAGTGTCATGTGTGACGCTTCTCCATTGTAACGTACGGTGGAGCCTCCAGACTCCCGTGGATAACCTCTCTGATATCCATACATTTTCGGACTCCTCCTAAAGTCCAGCTTCGTCGATCATTCTCGAGCATCCAGCTACCGTGTCTGCACGATCATTCTCGATCACGGAATTTGGGGGTGTGACAAGCCTCCCCCACCTGAAGAATCGGTTGTCCTCAACCGAGCATTCCCTCTTCAGCTGGCGTCCCGTCACGATCCTCCATTCGCTACGCACCTCCTGATGCGGCTCAATTGGAAGGGTGGTGCAGCCTTGCACCGACTCCCTTCCTGCACCTGGTCTTTTCACGAACCATGTCCCTCCATGACTTGGTCTTCATTGTGAAAAGTGGAGCTTCCTCGTCAGCTCCCATTTTCGATGTATCCCTCCTAGATACAGCAGCTCCATCGCTGGTTTGCGGCAGCTCCAGCTCCACATGTGGAGTTCTCTCCTCCACGCTCGCTCGTTGAGGAACTCTATCATTCCCTGTGGACGTACCCGTGTCCTGAGGAGTGAGCACCTCCTGCGCTCCGAGCATCTTCCGTATCTTGCCTCCTGCAAGATCATTGGTGGTGTGGTTCGTCACCACTCCACCCCCATGGACGTTTAACTCGTTGTACATGCTGCATCGCCCTCCAGAGCTCTGCCTCACCTTCTCGTGCACGGATGTTCTCCCATCCGCGGCTTTGGTCGTGTGCCTCCTGCACACATGTTGGTGCTCAGCACGCACTTGCGCACTCCTGTACGTCCTCGATCGAGCCTTAGCGCCTCCAAATCTCTTTGTTGTGGAGTTCCCTCCCTCCACTGAATTCGAAGCTCCAGCTCGAAGTGTTGTGAGACGTACCTTGCGCATAGCACCGATGGCTCCCAAGCGTACCTCATGTTCTTCTTCCTCCTCCTCATCCCCACGAAGAGAGTTCAGCTTCTCCTTCTTTGGGCACTCCCGCGCCCCATGCGGTCCGTCGCATATGAAGCATCCCTTGCTCCTGGGTTGCTCCTTCTTGGAGTACTCCCGTTCCTCCATTGGTGGATCATGGGCAACGCCTTTGCCCTTGTCCTTCGACCGCGTCTTCAGCTTGCTGGTGAACTCCTTCTCTTCAGCATTGTGACTTGGTTGGGCCGCCCCATAATCGACCAACGCATCTGCCACCACGATCGCTGAATTAAGGTCTTTCACTCCCTGCCTCTGCAGTTCGGCTTGCGCCCAGCTTTGCAACCCGATCGTGAAATTGAACAGTTTGTCCTCCTCGGACATCCCCTTGATGTCCAGCAACAAGGACGTGAACTGCTTCACGTACTCACGAACTATGCATGTCTGCTTCATGCGTCGAAGAGCCTCCCGTGCAATCCACGCAGTATTCTTCGACAGGAACTGCGCCTTCAGTTCCACGACTAGATCATCCCACATGGATATCTTCGGTCTTGCCTCGTCTGCTGCACGGCTCCTCCACCATAGCTTGGCATCGCTCGACATGCACATCGATGCCAAACCGACCTTCTCGGCTTCCGTCGTCTTAGTCGCCTCGAAGTACACTTCCATATCCCATAGGAAGTTCTCCAAATCCTTGGCACTCCGCGTACCTGTAAAGGATTTGGGCTCAGATACCTTGCGTCGCTGCACCTCCATGGAGCCTCCGCTGTTCGCCAATGCCTTCTTAATGAGGGAGATCTCACTCCGAAGATCCTCCATCATCGTGTTTAATGCCTCCAGTTTGTCCTCCAAGAACTTGATCTGCTCCGCTGAGCGTTGGGTCTCATCCCCAACATCTGATCCTTCTGAAGAACGATCCTCCAAGGCGGCGATGCGATGGGCATGAGTCTCAATAGTAGACTCCACCTCTGCCATCGCTTGCTCCAGTGCTGCTACACGATCGGTAACACCTACCATCTTCGCTCCGCTGATTGAAGATATACTTGCACCGACAAGTATCCTTCTTCTCGCGATCGACTGCTCCAACAGTCGCTCGTAGCTTTGCCCGCTTTTCTTGGCACCGACCAAGATCTGTGATCTGCTCCTTGGCACTGACCAAGCTCTGATACCAAATGTCACAGGGTCAAAATCCTGCTATTGATTCCGACCGATCCTGTGCGGCGTTAGCCAACCCGTAGCTAACCAGCCTTTCCGAGTAGAACGGTCACGGACACACTCCAACTCTTCTCGTACTCCTGCTTGCTAGCGCACTGACGCTTCCAGCAAAAACACGAGCACGAACTCCGGATCACTCAAGAACACTCTCAAGAACACGCTCAAAAACGCTCAAGAACTCTACCAAGCAATCACACGAGCACGGGCACAAAGCTCTTCTCTTTATTAGAAGGGGAACTATCTCTAGGAGTGGGGTGACACACTCTACTCTGTGTTTACAAATGAGCCACCACCTCTCCTTATATACAAGACTCAAGGCAACCCAAGGGACACTCATTATTACATCTACAATAATGATACATAAAGACACGAGAGACCCTTCGAGTTCTTTGGCAACCCTTCGCGTTCCTCAGCAACTCTTCGTCTGCTCGTCTCTTCGACTCCCTTGTTGTCCTTTCGTCTTCGCGCACGGTTGACGCCCAGTCAACCGCCTGGTCATCAGCACACTCGCGCTCCAACGCTTGCTGATGCAGCTTTACCGTAATTCACCAAGTGCCACCAAACACTTGGTCTTGTGCCAAAGGGAACCCGCGGCCTCCAGACCCTCGTGTGGTAAACCCTTCCTTAGCGTTCTCCATGCTAAGGGGAAGTCCTCCAGAACTTCGCTATCGTGGCCTCCAGACCACTCTCGTACGTGTACGACCGAGCATGCTCGACAATGCTCGTACTCAGCACCTGCAACGTTCCATGCCTCCTTGGACCGTCACGCATCAATACCGATACCGTGCGCCTTCGTGTGTACGCCTCTGTGACCATACCGCATTGCTCCTCGATGCGTACTGCTTTACTACGTACCACCCTTCTGCGCTCGTATATGTATGACTACGTGCATCCACTGTCATGTCTTGCACTGCTGACTGTACTCGCTGTGCTCGCACTGCTACAAGCACCACGACACACTGCTACCGAGCTAGTGTCCTGTGTGACGCTTCTCCCTTGTAACGTACGGTAGAGCCTCCGGACTCCCGTGGATAACCTCCCTGATATCCACACATTTTCGGACTCTTCCTGAAGTCCAGCTTCGTCGATCATTCTCGAGCATCCAGCTACCGTGTCTGCACGATCATTCTCGATCACGGAATTTAGGGGTGTGACACCAACCATGATGGAATTGATGCCTCTTGGAAAATTGGAAATTTAAGATGATGGAGACGGATTCAATACATAGAACGGTAAAAAATTGACTTGTACTTGTTCATCGTCTTAAGATTTTACTTCTCATAGAATCTGGTGCATATTTGCAATTCCCAATATAACATTAATATTTATACGCCCTGATGTGTTCATAATAATGGAATTTTTGTATGAGCATGTGAAAGATCTTTATTTAATAAAAGAGTTAGATAAGCCTAAGAAAATTGGCAGAGAAGACATGTTTAATTAGTTTAAATCCTTCCCCAAAGGGACATCCTGTGGCAGAGAATATAGTGACATCTGGATGGAGGGCTTAGGAGTCTATGTTTCTGACGAAATTTTAATAGAATGTGAGAGGGATATAGTGATGAATATACAAATTTTTATTTCCCAAAAAAATAAAAAAACGACGGAAAAATAGGGGTGGGAGTAGCCAAGTTGGCTACTCCCTGGGGCAGCCCCATTTTACCCAATATATATAAATATATATAGGGTAAAATGGGGCTGCCCCCAGGGAGTAGCCAACTTGGCTACTCCCACCCCTATTTTTCCGTCTTTTTTTATTTTTTTGGGAAATAAAAATTTGTATATTCATCACTATATCCCTCTCACATTCTATTAAAATTTCGTCAGAAACAGAGACTCCTAAGCCCTCCATCCAAACGTCATTTTTTTAACGGTCGCAGGATTTTTTAAATCGACCATGTTTGGATGGAGGCCGTAGGAGTCTCTATTTCTGACGAAATTTTAATAGAATGTGAGAGGGATATAATGATGAATATACAAATTTTTATTTTCCAAAAAAATAAAAAAATGAGAGAAAAATAGGGGTGGGAGTAGCCATATTGGCTACTCCCTGGGGGCAGCCCCATTTACCTCATATATATATATATATATATATATATATATATATATATATAATGTGTATGTCCCCAAGGGGGAGCTAACTTAGCTCGCCCATCCCTTTTTCACATTTTTTTTATTTTTTTGAAATCCAAAACCGTATAAATTCATTATTAAATCCATATATTATGTCATTCAAATTTCATGCGAAACAGAGACTCCTATGACCTCCATCCAAACGGGGTCGATTTAAAAAATCATGTTACCGTTAAAAAATTAGTGCCTGGTTGGAGGCCGTAGAAGTCTTTGTTTCGCAGAAATTTTAATAGCATAATATAGAGATATAGTGATGAATATTCATGGAAGAAATTTCAAAAAAAAATAAAAAAATTGGTGAAAATGAGGCGGGGGGAGCCAGGTTAGCTCTCCCCAGGGGGTAGACCCATTTATCCCTATATGGAAAAAATGGGGCTGCCCCGCCCCATTTTTTCCACAAATTTTTTTATTTTTTTGAAAAATTTCAGTATATATATTCATCCCTATATCCCTCCTATATGTCATTCAAATTTCGTCAGAAACAGGGACTCCTACAGCCTCCATCCAGACAGTCATTTTTTAACGGTAACATGATTTTTTAAATCAACACCATCTCGATGGAGGTCGTACAAGTCTCTGTTTCTAACGAAATTTGAATGGCATATAGAAGGTATATATAGATGAATATACATGGTTAAATTTTTCAAAAAATAAAAAAATGCGGAAAAAACGGGGGCGGGGCAGCCCCATCAAACTCATATATATATATATATATATATATATATATATATATATATATGAGAGAGAGAGAGAGAGTAAAATGGGGCTGCCCCCGGGTAGCTAACTTAGCTACCCCCGCCCTATTTTCTTCAAATTTTTTATTTTTTTTGAAATTTTTTTCCGTGAATATTCATCACTATATCCCTGTATTATGTCATAAAAATTTCGTGTGAAACCGAGACTCCTACGGCCTCCATCCAGACAGTCATTTTTTTAACAGTAACAGGATTTTTTAAATCGACTCCGTTTGGATGGAGGTCGTAGGAGTCTCTGTTTCGCATGAAATTTGAATGACATATTATATGGATTTAATAATGAATTTACACGGTTTTGGATTTCAAAAAAAATAAAAAAATATGTGAAAAAGGGGCGGGGGGGAGCTAAGTTATAGGGGGCATACACATCTTACCCATATATATATAGGGTCATATGTGGCTGCCCCCGCCTTATTTGGGCAATTTTTTTATTTTTTTTGAAAAATAATACATGTACATTCATCCCTATATCCCTCCTATATACCATTCGAATTTCGTCAGAAACAGAGACTCCTACGGCCTCCATCCGGACAGTAATTTTTTAACGGTAACAGGATTTTTTTAAATCGATATCATCGAGATGGAGGTCGTAGGAGTCTCTGTTTCTGACGAAATTCGAATGGCATATAGGAGGGATATATGGATGAATATACATGGTTTTATTTTTCAAAAAAAATAAAAAAGAGGCCGAAAAATGGGGCGGGGGCAGCCATGTTGGCTACCCCCAGGGGGCAGCCCCATTTTTTCCATATATATATATATATATATATATATATATATAGAGAGAGAGAGAGAGAGAGAGAGAGGGCTTATCCAATGCGCACAAGGCTCATTAGCGTTTCAATGAGCACTCATTATGGGCCATACACGTGTATTAACAATAACTATATTTCTAATTATAGGCTATGACATATTTAAAAAAATCCTATATTTCCTATTATACAACGTCCTTAAAAATTGGAAGACGGTTTTGGAAAGAAGCAATTCAAATAAATGATTCCACGCAGATCCAAACGCTATGATAGTAATAAATATTATTCGGTCAAGTAAATGCTTATTGTGAGATCAGTAATATCAAGACAATGATCAGTAATTTACATCCAAATAGTTACATTGTACATAATTTAGTAATATATATAAAATGGTCAAGTAAATGTGTGTTGTGAGATCAGTAATAACATAACAAATGGTTAGTAATACCATTGTCGATGTAATGTGCATTGCATTAACAAATAGTTACTTTCTTACTTGAGCAATGCCCATGACTTACTGACCATTACTTTGTTATTACTGATATCATAGTAGCTATTACTTGAGAATCATACACATTACTAAACATGTGATATAAGACATGGATAATTACATTACTGAACACAAACAATAATTTACTTGATAACTGTATATATATATATATATTACTTGAGTATCATCTCTAAATTACTGAATTTTGTTCAAAGTAACAAAACGTATGAAAATTACTGACCTTTTGTTATGGTTTTACTGACATCACAACAAGCACTTACTTGTCCATTGTGTATATATTACTGAAATCTGCACCATGTAATAAAATGAATGTATTACTGACCGTTGTTTGGATAATATTGACATCACAACAAGCACTTACTTGTCCATTGTATATATATTATTGACTTCTGCACCATGTAATACAATGAATGTAAATTACTGACCGTTGTTTTGGATATTACTGATCTCACAACAACTATTTACTTGACTATTATATATATATATATATATATATATATATATTACTGACATGAGCATTTGGATCTCGATTTTCAGCAAGAAATAATCGATTCGAATGTTTTCTTTCTAAAACGATCTTCCTATTTTTTAGGACGCGATATAATTGGAATAACACTTATTGTTAAATCGCTTTGCATATTAATCTCCTTCCAAAAACAACATCCTTCGAAATAAGTAACCACTAAATTGGTAATACACATGTGTGGCCAACAAATGGTGCGCACCAAAACTCAAATGGGCCATGTGAGCATTGGATAAATTTCCTATATATATATATATATATATAGGGTAAAATGGGGCTGCCCCCAGGGAGTAGCCAACTTGGCTACTCCCACCCCTATTTTTCCATCATTTTTTATTTTTTTAGAAAATAAAAATTTGTATATTCATCATTATATCCATCTCACATTCTATTAAAATTTCGTCAGAAACAGAGACTCCTCAGCCCTCCATCCAGACGTCATTTTTTTAACGGTCGCGGGATTTTTTAAATCGACCATGTTTGGATGGAGGCAGTAGGAGTCTCTGTTTTCGACGAAATTTTAATAGAATGTGAGAGGGATATAATGATGAATATATAAATTTTTATTTTCCAAAAAAATAAAAAATGAGGGGAAAATAGGGGTGGGAGTAACCAAGTTGGCTACTCCCTGGGGGCAGCCCCATTTACCTCATATATATATATATATATATATATATATATATATATGTATATGTATATGTATGTATATATATATATGTATATATATATATATATATATAGAGAGAGAGAGAGAGAGGAAAATGGGGCTGCCCCCTAGGGAGAGCTAACTTAGCTCCCCCCGCCCTATTTTCTTCAATTTTTTTTATTTTTTTTGAAAATTTTTTCTGTGAATATTCATCACTATATCCCTATATTATGTCATAAAAATTTCGTGGGAAACAGAGACGCCTACGGCCTCCATCCAGACAATCATTTTTTTAACGGTAACAGGATTTTTTAAATCGACCCCGTTTGGATGGAGGTCGTACGAGTCTCTGTTTCGCATAAATTTTGAATGACATAATATAGTGAATTAACAATGAATTTACACGGTTTTAGATTTCAAAAAAATAAAAAAATTTTGTGAAAAAATGGCGGGGGGAGCTAAGTTAGCTCCCCCTAGGGGGCATACACATTTTACCCATATATATATATATATATAGGGATAAATGAGGCTGCCCCCTGGGATGAATGTCTCGTTTGTGAAATTTAGTAGCTTATGAGGGATCTGATGCGTCGAGTGATGAAGGTCTCGTGTGAAATTGATGCAATTAATACCAAATTAGCGGTTCGGATAAGATTCAAAATCTGGAGATTTTTCAAACTAGGGTTTTTCGTCCCAAATTAGTTTGTCGGTTAATTTTATTTATGTTAAATAAATTGAAATTGATTGTAATCTCAATATTTATGATAAATTAAATTAGTTAATAGGTTAATTAGAGTTGGTTAGAGTCAATTAGGAGAAGCTAGGGTTTAAATTTTATTATATTTCTATTTTTGTAATCACATCCCTCTTATATAAAGAGGATGGTAGTCTATTGTATGATAAAACATGTTATGAATTAAAATTGTGAGTTTTGGTTTGGAGAAAGCCTCCACCATTATCCACCCCATTTCCCTCAAATTCTAACGTTTCTTCTCACACCATGTTCCTCTCCCAATCACGTGAAGCACGTCGCGATTCTAATTTCTGTTCTCATCCCTTCCGATTTCTCGTCTGCGTCATTTATTCTCCACTGCTTAACAAATCTGTCACCTGACGAATTGCTTTATCTTCGAGTTGTTGGAGAATCTGATTTGAAATCGTTACTTCAAGCTTTCTAATTTGAGTAGATTCATCCCCTTTCAGCATTACGTTTATAATTTTTCTCCACTGAAGGGTGTGGCTGTAAAATTTCTGCCCACCCCTTTTCCCTTATTTTAGGTGATACATCTTGAGCCAAATCCCCAAATTGAGGGACTTTGTTTCCATTTCGAGAGAGACCCTCGATCATGGCTGCCACTAGAGTTTCAAACCCTCTCGAGGAGCGGTGGCGGCAGTATGGGAAGGAAGGCTACAAGTGGTGCCAACAACGAGGTTTCTCGTTGGCACAACTGCCCCGCATGTGACGAAGGAGAGGGTGGTGGTGTGAGTCCCACCATAGCATGCTGCAGCAGAGAGGTCGGCATCGGGTTCCGTCACATCACAAGGGGGTTGATGGGGCACGTGGTACACCACCTTCCATTTGGATTTCCGTTTGGAGGTCGCGATTTTCAAGCAGTGGAGCTCGTGAAGGTGGAAGGGCTCACAACGATGAACTGAAGACGTTGTTGAGGTAGAGGCGGTGGGCCGATGCTTGGGAAGAGGTCGTGCGGCTGGTGGGGGTGCAGTGACCAAGGGTTGCTGAGTCGAGGCTGACAAGGGTCTATTTTGCATCAACGGTGGTGGTGTTGATGTTGGTGACGCATCCGCAACAGGTGGCGAAGATAGAGGGAAGCCTCTTGGACAACCACTTGGGAACTGACTAGATCTAGGTCTTTGAGTTTTTCAATGTAGAAGACCTTTTTTTCTTTCTGAACAGCAAATTGATGAGAAAAGATCGACGACATCGCATTCTTCCTCTGCACCTTTGTCGAATATTGGACTCGTGTCTTCATAGTAATGTTGTGCAGCAGTTGTAACAATAAAATCTTCTTCTAGATTGAAAATACCTTCATTTTCTTGATCAAAATCGGATTGCACAGAAGATGCAACGATCTGATTTTTGTTGTTGATGGTTGATTCTTCCTCGATTAACATGTCCAACCATCATTGAACCTTAAACTTGCTAGGAGACGATTCTTGAACTTTGTTGACGTGAATGCGATCCGTGGGCGAGACAACTTAGATCGAGCTTTAAACGTCAATGGTCAATAGGATTGTTAAATGGTAAAAATGACTCGGTTTCCATACTCTGATAGCAAGTGATGCAAACTGGAAATCTGGAAGGGATGAGAAGAGAAATTAGAAGCGATGTGCTTCGCGTGATTGAGAGAGGAGCAGGGTGAGAGGAGAAACCCTGAAATTTAGGGGAAAGGGAGGATAATGGTGCAGGCTCTCTCCATACCAAAACTCGCCATTTCAATTCATTACATGTTTTGCCATACAATAGAATATCATTCCCTTTATATAAGAGGGATGGGATTACAAAAATAGAAATATAATAAAATTCAAATCCTAACTAATCATAACTGACTCTAACCAACTCCAATTGACCCACTAACTAATTTAATCTAGAATAATTGTTGAGATTACAATCAATCTCAATTTATTTAAAGGAAATAAAATTAACCTATCAACTAACTTGGGCGAAAAAGCCTAATTTGAAAAAATCATCAAAGTTTGAATTTGATCCGACCCGTCAATTTGGGATTAATTGCATTAGAATCTTCTGGGAGCTTCTCGTACTAGTAGATGCCTCCCCTTCCAATGGTTGTGCTGAAGCTCATGAGCTTCATTACGAATTACTGCAACAGATTGCTTGACGACGACTATCGTCTACTGCTCGTGCAGGGGCTGGTCATATGGAGGAGCTAGAAGTAGAAGTTCCACGAGCGATTGCTTGACGGTGATGTGTTGAACATCATCAAGTCCCTCAAACAAGACTTCAAGGCTGGTCCCAGGACTACGAGGATGCCATGTTGTTGTACTTGTTCATGATGAACACGCATTGGCATTTCTGCCCTTTCGGGGCAATACATGCGTAAGTGCTAGAAGGGAGGGTGGTGTGGGAAGCTGCAGGTGGAGGTGCTAGGGAGGGGAGTGGCACATGGGAGGTGCTGGAAAGGGGGACGGCAGGCACGAGGGAGATGCGGGTGGGGGTATGAGGGGTGCTAGGCAAAGTGTAGGAGGGAGGTGGGGGAGGAGGAAGAAGGAGATGCATTGTAAATTATATAAATATGAATGGTAAAGAGTCATATTTTAGACAGATTATGTTCACCTTTGATGGGCAAATGAATGTCTAGTAACAACATGGTCTGTGAAACCCCATTCCCTCCCCTCCCAAGGGGAGGAGAGAGAAGCTCTGAGGTAGTTACTGACGTCAAGAAGAATTCTTCCACTCAGGTCACTATCTTTCCTAATTCTTTCGATCTTCAAGAGTTTCTCGTGCTTCATTTCTTCGTTTTTATGGGTTTTTTCATCTTGGAGGTGGATTTCTCTCGAAATTCTACTTTCATTTTGGATCTCTCGGGGTGTTTCTTGGGTCTTTTGTATCCTTTTGGTAGAACGCACTCTATTAGTGTATGTTTTATCCAACGAATAGAGAAGGTTTCACTCGTTCAGGTCTTTTTTCTCGCTACTCTTTTGATTCTCGAGGGATTATCCTTCTCTATTTCCTTTTATTGAGGGGTTTCCCATTTTGGAGACGGATTTTCTTTGTTTCTTACGGTTTTTAGTCTCCACTTGATTCCTTTTTGGGGGTTGTTCTTCGGCCTTGCTCATCAATTCCTTAGAACGTATAATTCATGCGTTTTTTCTTTCTCTTTTGATGTCTTGTGCCGTTTATCTCAACCTCCTTTACCTTGGGTTTTCATCGTTGGTTCTCTTCGGTAGAGGATGAACTTCAAGAACTTCATCGAAAGAAATCTTCAATCCAAAAAGTTTTACTCTCTCTCTTCTTTCGTTGTTTCTGGTGGTTCCATCCATGTTTGGGTGGTTACAACTCCATTTACTGGTAGTTTTCATAACTACCCTCCATATCCATAGTTGTAACCCCCTGTTATTCCCTCTACGTTGGTTTTAACTTCCAATCTTACCACCATCTTCCAAGGTGGTTTCCGGAAGGAAAAAACCACTCTTTATGGTGGTTTCTGTTTTAAGCTTGATTGCCGTTGGATAATTATTCTATCTTGCAACCACCTACTTTATTCCATCCATTTTCCTCAAGGTGGTTTTCGGAAACAACCACCTTTCTTTCGGTGGTTTTCGTTCTCAATTTTGAAAGTAAAAAACACCTTGTATTTGGTGGTTTCCAAGCGTCACTACTACTCTCGTTAGATGTTGGAATTAATTTTTCCAACTCTCATTTTTGTTTTCTCTTTTTAAAAAACTAGACCTCTTTTAGTAATTAAAGGGGTCTTCCTTATGATTGGTTCACTTGACATCCCTTTGGCTTGGTTGGATTTGTGGACTAATGCGAGGGATTTAGCAATGATTTCAAGTTTGTCCTCTATGATGGCTATACTCCTTCTACTCGTGGACACCGACTGTCTGGCAAATTGGAAGCGAAAGCGAGTTTCTCGACATGGAGGAGCGTTTACACTATGAAG
Organism: Ottelia alismoides; assembly: GCA_037367405.1. Taxonomy (NCBI): domain Eukaryota; kingdom Viridiplantae; phylum Streptophyta; class Magnoliopsida; order Alismatales; family Hydrocharitaceae; genus Ottelia; species Ottelia alismoides. The sequence continues at coordinate 105,548 of JAZKJV010005562.1, read as the reverse complement.
GGTCCAAAAGCGAAAGCAAGTTCCTCGACAAATGAGGAGCGCCTTCATTATGTACGAAGATTTGCGGAGGTTGGGATTCTTCTAAGGAGAGAAGCAGGTAGAAGAATGGCATCGTCATCTTATTGGGCATTCATCTTTTATTAGAAGCTGGATGGCGAGAATTTTTTTCTATATTTTTCAAGCCATCATGTTCCAGATTATGCGCCACTCCATATGTTTCTGTTGGGTTTTTGTTTGGACTTCATGCACTGCTCGAAGAAAGTTCTTGACCGCGAAGAGATTAGCATGATTTTCACCTGTTATCTTATGCCGCCGCCCCCTTTATCTAAGGAGTTCACTCGAGGCGGTGTGGTGAAAAGCGTCTCTTGCTACGCCATCAAGGTTCCCGGATTTCAAGCATGTCGCGCAAGCATCCCCTTATCTTTATTTGGAGTGAAACAAAATATTTTCATCTTATTGGGCACTCATCCTTATATGCAGCTGGTGGCAAGGATTATTGTTTATTTTTTTAAAGCCATTATGTTCTTTTTGCTTTAGGCCATGCTGGCCACTAGGTCATGTTGACCATTTCTTTATTTTGATCACTTTATGGGTCATGTTGACCACTTTCTTATGATGTTCTTCTTATGGGTCATGTTGACCATCTCTTAAGTAGCATGACAATTTCATTGTCAATGCTAGCCACTTTAAAGGCTCCAAGGACTTGTCCTTGTGAGCCTCTTGTATTTTCTCTTTTATTAATAAAAGGGGTTACTCGGGCCCCATAATTACCGAGCTTTACAAAAAAAACTACATGGTCTGTGGGGGTAAGAGTTAACAAGTTTACCGAGTCGAGGGGATAATAACGATGTTTACAAGGTTGATGAGGTAATTTACATAGATTTAGGGATGTGGGGTAAAAATCCCTTTATTATTTGATATAACCTCGCCAACCATCAAATAAAAGACATGTATTTAAAGACATCCTCACATGCATATATGAATAGAAGGAAAGGTATGCCAACAAATATGCTATCAGTAATGATTAGATGAAGAAATAAACCACAAATGACAAGTTTACAAAAAAAACATCTGTTCTAATAATTTACACAACTAATACAATGATGATGCATAACAAGTCAGAAGCCGAAAGTGCCCTTTATTGCAGTAATCATACACTGTATAGATAAAAACAGTAGCCATGCATTCTTCTTTCGCGTGGATCACAAGTTTAGTACAACTGCACGCATACAGCTTTAGGACGTGCATCAGTCCATGCACGTGATTAATGCACTAAAATATATCATATAGCTTGCATAAGATACTGCTTTCATATCCCTGTAGGCAACCAATGCTCAAAGATACAACTCAAATTGGGAAGCTTTAATTGTAAGGCACATGATCGCAGTCATTTATAAAAAAGCACTTCATGCATAAGTTGAACAGATAAAAGCAACTGTTTCATTTCAATAAAATCAGAACAGGAGCTGCAAATTGTGCATACCTATCCTTTATTTAGCACGGAATAGTTGACCTCAAGAACTACATCCCATTGCAAACTACTTCGAATAAGAGGAACCAAGAGCGTCTGTAAATTGGTCATAAAGTTCTTCAAGCAATCCATATAACCAGCAAATTCACAACCACGTGGAAGGCGGAAAGCAGAAAACCCACATCACCACCCCAACCACGTTGATTGAAAGGTTCCTGACGAAATAATAAAATAAGATATAACATCGTGATCAATATTATTTTGAAAAGATAAAGATATTGAACAAATATACTCCTTACAGGAAAAAAAACACATTTTCCATCTTTTTGGGTAAAGAAAATACCATCTTTTTTGAAGCGCCAAAGGAATAGTAAATAATGGATCCTATCCCAAATTTATTAAAAGAAACCAAGGTTTACATTCTCGACGACACATGATCACACACGACACATACAATGGTTTCACACTACGCATCACATTCTCTAGACGGAACCTCCCACCCTTTGAACACAACCAAGTTCTTCACGCACCATCCACAAGACTGCAAGTGGCCAGCTTCCGGCTCGCCATCTTTTTTACACATGGTGTCCATGCTTCCTCCACATTTGGAGCTTGTCCAGAATGTAACCCACATCAATCCACAGAATCCTCAGCCCTCCCCGCACTGTGGTATCATACGCGCATGTGAAAAATAAGTGCTTCATATCCTCATGTGACCATATCCACTGCCACAAGTCGGCCACGTGTTGTCAGCCTTGTCCCCCACCTGTACCGAAACACTATAATAACCAGCCCACCACACCTTAACAACCACCTATGTAACTTAAATGACTTAACCTTCAATAATACCCGTGCCTTCAACAACACACCTGGCGTCCTGCTCACATACCAATGGCACAACGCACTCCAACAACTCCATCATCATATAGAAGTTTAAGGGTGGGCGTCCCCTCGACTTCAGACCATGGTTTAAAAAAACATGCCTAAAGGTACATGAAGTGTACACCTCAAGGCGAGGCAGCCCAAAACTTCCCCAGAACAGCCACCTCATATGGGTTCTTTGAGGCGTTCCTCGAGACATTTTTGATTTCTGAGTATTTTTAATGTAAATCATTTGTCTTATCGACAATTTCAGATGTTCAAGAAGGTTTAGTTGTTTAGGATATAATTATACAATATGAATGCTCAAATTAGGCCGCTTTTGTGTTAATATTCACCATTAAACATGTTCAATTATGTCAATAAACTCTTACCATTATAACCCTTAAACATACGAATCAACAAATACCATAGAAAACATTACCCGTAAACTTATTTTTAAGGATTTGTCACATAATGAGCTATGTAAAATACAACAACAATGCCTTTTCCCACAATTAAGTATGGTCGGCTACATGATTCCTCGCCTCCATTCAGATCTATTTTGGGTCAATCTCGGGCTTACATCCAAAAAAACTAAGATCCCTTCGTATAGTCTATTTCCAACACTTCTTGGGCCATCATCACCCTCTCTTAGCCAGTCAACATCCCAACACTCGCATCTCCTACCTGGTGCATCCGTTGATCTTCTTTGCAAATGACCAAACCATCTTAAGCAATTTTCTCGCATCTTATCCTCGATCGGAGCTAGACCAACTTTCTTTCTGACTGCATAATTTCGAATCTGATCTTTACGTGTGTGTCCACACATCCATCTTAGCATTTTCATTTCTGCTATAGCCATTCTCTGCACATGTCTATGGTTCACAGGTAGATCCATAGAACATACCAGGTCTCATGGTTGCTTCGTAAAACTTTCATTTAATTTTTAAAGGAATTTTCTTATCACGGAGAACAGCAGAGACTCCTCTCCACTTTAGCCAGCCTGCATTTATTATATTACTAACATCATCAATTTCTCCATCATGTTGCAAAATAGATCTCAGATATCTAAAAGAATCTCTCTTCCGGATGTTATTGCCACCAATCTTCACCTCAATTCCTTTACCATTGCTTCCATCAAAGGTGCACTCCATATATTTCGTTTTAACACTACTTATACTCAATTCTTTAGTCTCCAATGCATGTCTCCAGACCTCAAGCTTCTCATTTACTCCATCTCTAGTCTCGTCAATCAACACAATATCATTAGCAAATAGCATACACCAAGGTAACTCATTCAAAATGTGACTTGTCAACTCGTCCATAATCAAAGTAAAAAGAAATGGACTCAAAAATGAACCGTGATGTAAATCAATGTTGATGTCAAAATAGTCGGTCTTCCCAGATAGGGTCCTTACACAAGATAAAGCCCTATCATACATGTCCTTTATGAGGTTAATGTATAGGACAGACACTTGTCTCTTCTCCAAAACTCTCCACAATATCTCTCGTGGGACAGAGTCATAAGCTTTCTCCAAATCAATAAAGATCATATGGAGGTTCTTCCTTTTAGCTATATAAATTTCCATTGTTCTCCTCACCAAATGGATGGCTTCAAGAGTTGAGTGACATGGCATGAATCCGAAAACCAATTGGTTTTCTTTTATGTTAGAAACTTCCCTCAACCTCCTTTCGATCACATGTTCCCAAATTTTCAGAGTGTGACTCATTAGTTTGATACCTCTGTAATTTGAACAATTTGAATGTCTCATTTATTCTTATAAAGAGGCATCACGATACTCCTCCTTCAATCTATAGGTATTTTCTTGCTTCGCCAAATAACATTAAATAGATTCGTAATCCAAGTCAAATCGCGCTCACCTAAAGCTCTCCATACTTCTACAAGGATGTCATCCGGTCCTACACCTTTCCCATGTGTCGTATCCTTCAAAGCTTTCTCTACTTCCTTTCTTTGTATTCGTTTATAGCTTACACGATTCAAGTAACTTTCACTACTAGCTAGATCACCCAAAATGATCTCTCTATTTCCTTCCCCAATGAAAAGTTTATGGAAGTACTGCTCTCATCTAGTCTCTATGTCCTTCTGAGTAACAAGCACGTGACCTTCCTCCCTCGTCCTTAATGCATCTCACTTGAGAAAAGTCTTTGATCTTTCTTTCTCTTGCTTTGGCCAACCTGAATATATCCTTTTGGCCCTCCTTAGAATCGAGTTTTTTATACAAAACTTCATAAGCTTTTGACTTAGCTAAGATTACAGCCTTCTTTGCTTCCTTCTTCGCTATTTTATAGTTTGTGACAGTCTCCTCTGTTCTATCCTTTGACATAGCTTTAAAGCATGCTCTTTAAATTTTTAGCTTCTCTTGCACCCCTTTACTCCACCACCAAGCCTCCTTTTGACCTGGAGCTCCGCCCTTTGACTCGCCTAGCATCTCTTTGGCTACCTTTCGGATACAAGATGCTACTGCCTCGCACATCTCGTTTGCACTTCCGTTACAATACCGAGATAAGTCTTCTAAAGCCTTTTCCCTGAAGCTCGATTGCTTCGGTGGAAGATTCTATCATCTAGTTCTAGTGATCATAGGAACCCTCCTTTTCTTTACCAACCCTTTTATTTGCACACCCAAGACTAACAAGCGATGTTGGGTTGTCAAACTCTCTCCCAGAATTACTTTGCAGTCTATATAACACAACCGATATCTTATCCTTAACGCAAAGTAACCTATTTGTGTTCTAATTGGCCCACTCTTATAAGTAATTAAATGCTCCTCCCTCTTCTTGAAGAGAGTGTTTTCTATGAAAACATCATATGCCGTTACAAAACCCAAAATGACTTCCTCTTCGTTTCTATCCTCAAAACCATGTCCTCCATGAACACTAGCATATCCTGAAACATCTTTTTCCACATGTCCATTAAGATCTCCACCTATGCAAATTATCTCTCTTTGTGGGATTCCTTGTAAAATCTTATCCAGATCCTCCAAAAAAAAGGCTTGTTTGATCCTCTATAAACACTAGCATATCCTAAGCTTTGTAAAATACCGAGAACAAATAAGATAGAATTCAAGGGGAGTTTATATACCACTCCCATAAAAACCAGATCCACAAACCTAAATAGAAATAAAATCCTTAATAAAAACTTCTTCGGTAGCGTTGCCCCCATACCCCCGTCGGAAGGAACATACTTGCTCCGCCCCAGACACCCACACACCCCAGGCTCGTTGACCGAGCCTTGCTGGCGTATGCTACGGCACGAGGAGATGCATACGAGGGTTCTTCAATCTGGGTTAGATGTTTAGAATTTGGGAGTATATCAACATACTCGTTCTCTGATTGGATGGAAATTTAGTGAAAAGACATACGATCATATATTTTTCTTTCGGTGTTCTTATATTTATAGTTTCATCATATGTTATACAGTTATAGTGATATATATCATATGTTAGTCAGAATATATATAATTTTTTAGTCAATATATATATATAATTTCATTAGTATATATTTTGTTGTAGTTTTTATAGGTATTTATCCTTATAAATGAGGCTTATGCCTCGAAGCTATGCATCACTTGATTCTAGGAAAACTGCCTAGTTCCGCTTTTCATCTTTTTTCAAACCTTGCATCAGACCCTCTTTTTCCTTTAAAAACAATCTCGTCATCGAGGCAAAGCTATTAATCACGGCTTTCAATAGTAGGATAGTGAATTCAAGCAACCACACCTTGTTCCAGCACCGAACCACCCCAACATGCATGCCCTCTACAAGTGTGGCCAACTTAGTACAGATCTCAACCATCACCTCCATCCCTGATCAATCTTCCATACAGAAATCGAAGTACTCTCCAACTTCAAGAACCTCACCGAATGCACATCCATGGATAGTTATAGTTTTACCAACACCCCCTTCTCCAAAAAAAATACTAAAGGCTTTTGTGACAACCTTCTTGTCTTTCCCAAGCAAAGGCATCTCCCATAATAGACCTCCACAACCCTCCTCCCTTGTTGGGAACCTCACCAACCACTTGACCAATAATGTCAAAAAACCTCAAAGCCCAGCATCACGCTAGCGTAACAATTCATAACCTCCTTTGGATGGGCCTCTAATGGAGATCCATTCCATCCGTTCTAAGAAAACTCTTCATGGCCTCCTGCGTGTACGAACACCTCCAACACTAGACTACTGCCCAGCATCTACAGGATTGCAAGCGGTCAACTTCTGGCTTGTCTTCTCTTGTACATGTGGTCCATGATTCCTCCTAACCCCTCCCCCCCAAAATCAGGATCCCCGGCCTTCTCCATGATGTGGCAGCATACACGCATGAGAAAAATAAGTGATTTGTGTCCTCAAGTGACCATATCCACCGCCACGTGTCGGCTAGGTGTTGTCAGCCATATCCACCACCTGTAACGAAACACTACGGTAACCAACCCACCACACCTTACCAACCACGTATGTAACTTAACTTAATAATGCACATGCCTTCCACAATTGTGGAGATAATTATATATGATATGTACTATTTTCTGTTAATTTTATTTTCTTGTTTCCACCTTATGTAATTTACCCATAGTCGTCTCTATATAAGAGAGTTTAGGTTTCTTTGGAATATAACGAGCCATTTCCTTCCAACATGGTATCAAAGCCAAAACCCTAATCCACCGCCGCCCCCTCCTACCCTCCTGTAGTCTCTCTCTCTCTCTCTCTCTCTCTCTCTCTCTCTCTCTCTCTCTCTCTCTCTCTCGGCTCCTATCTCTACCGCCGCTGTCAGTCCTCCTCTCTACTACCGCCACCCTCCCATTGTCGGTCCTCTCCCGCCAACCCTTTCCGCCTCCAATCCCTCCCACCGCCAACCCCTTCAACCGTCGACCCCTGTATATCTATGGGTTTGAGTGCATAGGTCTGCATATGCACTCAAATCCTCTGGAGTTTTATGTAGACATTTGTTCTTTGGTCTACAAACCCTAGTTCCTTATCTCCGGCAATATGTCAGAAAACAAGGTCGATATGCCCTCCATAAGCGCTTTCAAAGGTCCAGCGCCAATTATCGAGATGGATGGGACGAACCATGAGCTCTGAGCAATGCAGTTCATGAGTTTCATGAAGTCGAATGGTAAGAAGCACATTCTTACCGAAGATGAGCCAACAAAGAAGATTAGGGTTTATGCCTCATGGGAGACTGATGATTCATACGACAAAGTCTGGCTTTCAGGCACACTGTCAATGGAGATTGGTAATGATGTTCTCCATCAGCCCACTGCTAAGGCAATGTGGGACATACTTACCGAAGCATATTCGCAGGTGCGAAATGAGATCAAGATCCTTCAGCTTCAACATGACATATTTACAGTCAAGCAGAATGGACGGCCCCTTCACTCCTTATATACATCTTTGCGAGGGATGTTTGAGAAACTCTACAACATCATTCCTCTTACGGCGACTCCAGAGCAGCAGAAGACCTTTCGGAATGCTACCTTGGTGGGGGTCCTACTTGCGGCACTTGATCCTGAGTATGATGTTGCTCACTCGTAGATTCTTGCAGATGCCACCATTCCTCCTATGGAGGAAGCATGGCCTCAGATTTCAGTGAAATTCGGTCGAATTTCTGTCGAATATCGATATCCAGTCGAAATTGAAATTTGACCGAAATGACCGAAATATGGGGGTCGTAGTACAAAAAATGACCGAAATGACCGAAATTCCGGTCGAAATTCCACCGAAATTCCATCGAAATTTTGTTTTGGTCGATACCGAAATGGTAATCGAAACCGACATTTAGGGCCTTGGAGGAAGTTTACTGCAGACTTAACCGGCTGCCTCTAGAGGCAGAGGATGCTTTGCTTCATTCCGTGGTTGTGGACCTCGTGGGAGAGACGGTTGTTTTTGTCAGTCGTGCACCTTTTGTCATCGACCAGGCCATGCGAAAGATACATGCTATCCTAAGCATGGTTTTCGGCCTCGGCACGTGTAGCCGAGCATGTTGCATCACCATCAGCATCTGTTTCGGATCAGCGGTTCGAGGAGCTCGTTGCTAGATTGCGTGACATTATGCCCCCGCCTCTACAGACATTCCAGGAGGCACCTTGGATATTGTTGCTTCAGCCTCTGCCAGTACCTCTGCCACTGCTAGCACCTCAGATAGTGCTTATGCTTTTACATCATGTCATGGTTCTGATGTCTCAGATTGGATTTTGGCTCTGATACAACACATCATCTTTGTCGAGACAGAGATAAACTTACGTCATATAGGGAGATTCCACCGAGGCAATCCATTGTGATAGTTGGGGGATTACTTTATCGTCGTCCATGCGTCTACAAATGCGCTACATGCCCCTGATTTTTCGATGAATTTACTTTCTATTAGTCAGAGTACGAAGGATTTGCACTGGCGCGCTATATTTAACCCATCGTCTCTTGTTTTTCGGGACATTCTTACAAGCAGGGTGAGTGGTTGTGGTTCTGAGCAGGATGGTCTTTATCGTCTGGTCCGAACTTCCTACGCTGGCATCTCCCTCTCATTCAAGCGGACCAATCTTCCCTTTTACATGGCATCTACACTTTGGTCACCTCCCTCTTCAGAAAATGCATCATATCTTGCCACAGATTTCACCAAGTTCTTCCTTTCGATGTGAAGCATGTCAATTGGTAAAGCACCATAGATCTAGCTTCCCTAGTCGTCAGTGTCGGAGCAGTAGCTTCCCTTTTGAATTATTCATGTGGACATTTGGGATCCGAGTCATGTTCCTGATCACCCGAGAGAGGTTTATCTTGTCGTCATTGATGATTTTTCTCGTCTGTCGTGGGTGTTTTGGTTAAAGAATAAATCTGAAGCAGTGTATGTTATCAAAAATATTATAAATGAAGTGCAAAATGTTTTTCTTCTACTGTGAAATATGTATGTACTAGTAACGCTTTGGAATTTTGCACTCGTTCTCTTTCACAATTCTTTTCATCTCGAGGCATTATTCATCAAATCACATGTGTTTACACGTCTCAACAGAATGGCATTGTTGAGAGAAAGCATCGTTATCTTCTTGATATCACTCGGACCCTACTTATTCAGAGCTATGCCCCTATTTCTTTTTGGGGAGATGTTATCCTTACAGCATGTTACCTTGTGAATCGTATGCCATCTTCGATACTAGGTGAGAAAATTCTTCTTTTTGTTGTCTTTCCAGATAAGGAATTATTCTCACTTACTCCTCATGTCTTTGGTGTTGTTGCATTCATTCACTAGTTGTCTCCGGGACGTAACAAGCTCTCATCTAAGGTTGTCAAGTGTGTTTTTGTTGGTTACTCTAGGACACAAAAGGGATACCGTTGCTATGATCATGTAAACAGAAAATATTTTGTCAATGTTGATGTCACATTCCTTGAGTCTGTCATGTATTTCTCCCTTGCAAGTGACAGGTTGTGATGCAAATCCGGTTCGGCGTCGACGAAAAATAAAGTAATTTGGGCGGTGGAGTTTCGGTGGAGAAAAGGAGGGATTGAGAAGAGAAAAACTCGTCGGCAACGAAGGGTTGAAGAAGAAGAACCGTGAAGACCACGTGGGGAAGGAGAAGGAGAGGAGATAGAGAGGGAGATAAAATCTCAATTTTAATTATCACTTCACTTATTAAAAACAATGGACCACCATCCCTTTATATAGGAGGGATGGGATTACAAAAAATAGAATTCAAATTTAAATTGACAACTAATTGATCCTAATTTGCTGCTAACTAATTAACCGACTAATTTGAAAATCAAATCTACGATAAATTATTGGAGATCACAGGTGATCTCGTTTACTTAATTAAAGACACGACAACTTAAATAAACGTAAACGAAATTGACCGATAAAATTTAAATAAATAGGTGGCCCTATATTTTGGATCCACGCTGCATCAACTCTCCTCCGCTTTTAAAAATTCGTCTCCCGACGAATTGCTGGATCTGCAGGCTTGGAGGACGAATCGGCGGGCTCATTTATCTTCTGGAAGAATTGGTGGGGAGCGAACGGCGGAATGCATACGCGGGCGTGGATGACACGGCCTTCGTGGCTGACGAACATGTGTGGCGCGAACGGTGGTGTTTTCTTGATTGTTGTCTCCTCCTTATGATGTTCGAAGAATTGATGATGCATGAACAACATGGCCTTCGGAGAACCCATAGTGAAGCAATGACACAAGGAGAGGAGGGGAGGAGATGTGGCCAAAGAATGAAGCATGGGGTCCTTATATAGGGGAGGAGTTGAAGCAATCAACTCTCCTACGCTTTTAAAAATTCGTCTCCCGACGAATTGCTGGATCTGCAGGCTTGGAGGACGAATCGGCGGGCTCATTTATCTTCTGAAAGAATTGGTGGGGAGCGAACGGCGGAATCCATACGCGGGCGTGGATGACACGGCCTTCGTGGCTGAAGAACATGTGTGGCGCGAACGGCGGCGTTTTCTTGATTGTTGTCTCCTCCTTGTGATGTTCGACGAATTGATGAGGCATGAACAACATGGCCTTCGGAGAACCCATAGTGAAGCAATGACACAAGGAGAGGAGGGGAGGAGATGTGGCCAAAGAATGAAGCATGGGGTCCTTATATAGGGGAAGCCCAAGGCCCTAGTCCTATTTGGATAAGGAGGGTCCTCAGATTCCTGATTTGCAGCATGCTTTTTTAAATATTTGTGCAGCCAGGGGCCTGGGCGCAATTTTCGTACCCCTTCATTCTTCTTTTCTATCCTATTGCTTTTGGCATTTCTGCAAATAGGGGATTCTTGGGATTTTTCTTTGCAATTTTTCCCATTCAATCTCAAATCCCTAGAATTGAGGGATGCGGCTCCTTTGGTTGAAATAACACCCGATAGGGTTTCTCTCTTCCCCACCAAGAGGCGGCGGGGCCGAGAGTCAAGGGGGCATCGTTGGCGGGGTTCCGCGCGACAGTAGGGATGACGGCGGAGGCAGTTTCACGGGGCGGATGCGGAGGGAGCCTCCAGGCGGTCTGTGAGCAGTGGCGCGTGGCTCGACGGCGGGGACGTCGCTCGCGCGCGGGAGGCGCGAGAGGAGCAAGGTGCGCTAGGCGGTCCAGGCGTCGCGGAGGGCGAGGTCGGCAACGGCTGAAGGTGCGGCCAGGTGGCTGAAGGGGCGCGCAGCCGCGCGTGGAAGTGCTCTGGTGGCTGTTGTGCGCGTACAGCGGCGAGGGAAGCGAGGTAGAGGGGGTCGGAATGGGAGGAGCCGTAGGGGAGGAGGATGGGGATGTTGGTAGCAGTGGAAGGAGAGAAGAGGAGGAGAGGGAGGAGGAAGAAGGTGACGGTGGCGGCCATGGCTAAGGTAGTGGTGGTGGCAAGGGCACTGGGCGCGGATGGGAAAGGGCGATGGCAGGGGAAAAGGTGGCGGGTGGGGTTGGGTTCTGAGCCGCAGGACTTGCGGGGGTGAGGGACGGTGCCAGCGAGGCTAGGGGCTGGAATGGGGTCGCCGGGATTGCGGGAGGGGGTTGTGGGGAGGCGGCGAGGGCCTGGTCGGCCTGAGGAATCGCCGGGGGGGGGGCTAGGGTTGCCATCAGGGCCGCTATCGGCGAAGGTGGCTGATCTGAAACCTTCTGGACAGCGACCGTTTTGGCTTCTTTTTCTTTATTGTTTGGTTGCACAGGAGTTGTATCAAATAAATCTTCCTTTGGAATGGAAATACCTTCATGTTTTTCCTCGAAATCGGGTTGCACAGCGGCCTCTACGATCTGACTTTCGTTGTCGATGAACAAATCTTCTTCGACTTGCGCATCCAGCCACTCCTGAACTTTAATGCTTGAAACAAGACGTCGCTTGAACTTGTGTCGACGTGCACGTGAACGCGAATCAGGGGAGAGACGACTCAAATCGAACTGCAATTGCCAATATGCGACAGGATCGTTGAATCGTGAAAACGATTCGATTTCCATACTCTGATACCAAATGATGCAAATCCGGTTCGGCGCATCGACGAAAAATAAAGTAATTTGGGCGGTGGAGTTTCGGTGGAGAAAAGGAGGGATTGAGAAGAGAAAAACTCGTCGGCAACGAGGGGTTGAAGAAGAAGAACCGTGAAGACCACGTGGGGAAGGAGAAGGAGAGGAGATAGAGAGGGAGATAAAATCTAAATTTTAATTATCACTTCACTCATTAAAAATAATGGACCACCATCCCTTTATATAGGAGGGATGGGATTACAAAAATAGAATTCAAATTCAAATTGACAACTAATTGATCCTAATTTGTCGCTAACTAATTAACCGACTAATTTGAAAATCAAATCTACGACTAATTATTGGAGATCACAGGTGATCTCGTTTACTTAATTAAAGACACGACAACTTAAATAAACGTAAATGAAATTGACCGATAAAATTTAAATAAATAGGTGGCCTTATATTTCGGATCCACGCTGCATCAGGTTGGCCTCATCCACATCTGATGAAGAGATCTATGTTCCTCCTCCTACTCCTTCGTGTCCACAAACGCCCATTCTTGTTCCCGTCGTCACACCAACATCACCACCACTACCACCACCACAACCAACTGTTTCGTCCTTACCTAAATTCTATACCCGTCGATCGGTTCTTGCTCACGGTGCTCATCAATCATCCAGCAAGCCTCAGGTTTGTCATGATATTATTACTAACGATGGGTCAGATAATGTGCAAGTGCAGGAATCGTCGTTGTAGGAGAATAATATACCGACGAGTATTGTTGCTAATGATCTGGGTGCCCCTATTGCTATATAGAAGCAGAAACGCACATGTGCCTCATATCCTCTTGCTTCACAGGTGTCCTTGACTCCTTCCATCGTCTCACAAGGGACTTTCAGAGGCTTCGTGTGGCTTTATCAGCCGTGGAAATACCACGAACTGATCAAAATGCCTTGAAGATTGCATGCTAGCGTTCTGCTATGGAGGAGGAAATGGCCACTCTCCAGTCGCAGGATACATGAAGCTTGGTTCTACTCCCTCAGGAGAATCTGTTGTTAGCTGTAAATGTGTGTTTACTGTTAAACATCATTCAGATGGTAGTCTTGACCGTTACAAGGCAAGGCAAGGCAAGTGGCGCGAGGTTTTACTCAAACATACGGTGTGGATTATATGGACACCTTCTCCCCAGTTGCCCGTCACTCCACTCTTCGTATCCTTTTGTCCATTGCTATGGTACGTCATTGGCCCTTGTTACAGCTTGATGTTAAGAATGCCTTCTTGTATGGAGATCTGTAGGAAGAAGTCTACATGCAGTAACCTCCGGGGTTTGCTACTGAGGGGGAGAGTCACATGATGTGCAGATTTCATAAGGCGATATATGGCCTTAAACAAAGCCCACGGGCATGGTTTCGGAAGCTTTCCCATCTAATTGAACAACAAGGATTCAAAAGATCCAATGCGGATCATTCTCTGTTCGTCCAGAAGACCTCTAAAGGTACGGTTGTCATCATGGTGTATGTTGACGATATATTGGTTACAGGAGATGATACACAAGGGACAAAAGCATTACTGGGTCATCAGTTTGTTACTGGATCTTGGCACTCTACGATATTTTCTAGAGTTGGAGTTTGCCAGGAATGCGCAGGGTCTTGTAGTGACCCAAAGGAAATATATTACAAACATGCTTATCGAGACGGGCATGGTTGGGTGTTGACCCTCAACTATTCCTATAGACCCTAGCATGGAATTATCAATTATATGATAATGATATAGAGGAGGTTAACAGGAGAAGGTATAGAGAAATGGTGGGTAAGCTTCTCTATATTACTATCACTCGACCTGATATTGCCTTTGCAGTGAGTCGGGTGAGTCAGTTCATGGAACAGCCGAGACAAGTACATATGGATGCCATATATATGATACTAAAGTATCTAAAGTCGTCTCCTGGCACAGGATTGCTGTTTAGAAAAGAAATAGATATCTCTATTTCTGCATGTGCGGATGCGGATTATGCAAGATGCCCTAAAAATCGGAAGTCTACTCCAGGTTTTGTAGTTTTTATGGGTACTTCTTTGGTTTCTTGGAAAAGTAAGAAACAAATAGTGGTGGTCAGATCTAGTGTTGAATGCATGAATCTGAATATAAGGCCATGGTGCAAGCAAGTACTGAGATGATATGCGTTCGAGTTGTACTAGAAGATTTGCATATAGATGTACCTCTACCCATGCAGCTACAGTGTGATAATGAAGCCGCGCTATTCATTGCCAATAATCCTGCTTTTCATGAAAGAACAAAACATATTGAAATAGACTGCTATTACACTAGAGATGTGATCCAGAAGGGCTTGATTTCTACTTCACATGTCAGCTCAGGAGAGCAAATTGCCGATATCTTCACCAAGCCCTTGCTCAGAAGGCCATTCCAGAAGTGTTCTTCCAAGCTGAGCATGATTTATATCGATGCTCCATCTTGAGGGGAGTGTGGAGATAATTATATATTCTATGTACCATTTTCTGTTAATTCTAGTTTCTTGTTTCCACCTTATGTAATTTACCCATAGGTTGTCTATGTATAAGAGAGCTTAGGGTTCTTTGGAATATAACAAATGCTTTCTTTCCAACAACAATAAACAATAATCTCTCCCAAACTTCAACGTCAGCATCAATGACCTCTCCTCAACACTTCATATGCCCGATAGATGATAAAGTTCTACCAAGCCCACGTCCAGGCGTGTTGCTCACGTACCAAAGGCATGACGCACTCCAACAATTCCATCATCACATAGAAGTTCATGGGCGGGCGTATGGAGTCTGGACGATCACCCCTATGTGACTACTTTATTATTCATTGATCACTTGAATGATCGATCACCCCTATGTGACTAATTGATCAACTAACCACTTTGAGCAATCACTTTATATTAGTTGATCAATCACCAATGGTTAATTTATTTACTTTAAATTTTCATATGTTGGGTACATATAAGATTCCTGCTAAAGAACCTTCTTTGATTATTATAGTTGTATTATGTTCTTATTGAGAAAGATCTTGTTTGATTTTATGGCCACTGTATTTTCCTTAACAGCTTTCTACATTGTTGAACTTGATGGTTCACTTATAAATACAAGGCCACTCCTTGAGATTATACAACAATTCATATACAACATACACAAGAGAAAATCATTCAAACCCCTATTTTAACAATTCGATGGGGTCATCTCTCTCACGCTTTAATTAATATTTCCATCTTGAGAGCCATTCTTCTACACACTCGATTTGCATTTCAGTTATTTCATATCATGCTTCTATTAGCACAGTTATTCTCGTTAAATAATACATATTTATTTGAGGCTACATAGGTTGGTGTACTAGTTAATTACATTATTGGTGTATTGATACATGGTGTCTGATTAAAGTAGTGGAAAGCTTTTAGTGTGTGATCAAAGGTACATGTAAGCGGTTAAATTATCCATTGGAAAATAACTCAGATAATGGATAGTTGATTCAGCAACATCATTCAGAAATAATTAAAGGTCTGGGTCCTGATTTTTACTTCATAGGGTTTTCACATTAAAATCACTCTCTTACACATTGTATATGTTCTGTGGATTGATTTTCTATGTGTACTAACTATTATCTGCAATAATTATTATCGGCCATAATATTTATTTTAACGATCCTTGAATTTAGTCTCAATAAGATATCTACCTCCCTTTGTACAGAGAGAGAGGTGTAACATTGATGCAGCGTGAAACGGATAAATAAGACCTCATGTTCTACTTTTTATCCGTTATTTAGAGGCTAATTTTATTTACGTTTATTTGAGTCATCAAGTTAGTTTGTTGGTTTCAATTTGAATTTCAAATTTAATTAGTTAGAGTCAAATTAGGATAAGGTAGATTTGAATTTTGATTCAAATCAATTAGAGTCAAATTAGGATAAGTTGGGATTTGAATTTGATTTGTTTCTAATTTTGTAATCCCGTCCCTCCTATATAAAGGGATGGTAGTCTATTATTTTAGACAGTTCAGTTGACATGAAAAATTGAGATTTTATATCTATCTCCCTCTCTAGTCTCTCTTCCCTACGCGATCTCCGCGATTCTCTTCTCCAAAATCCCTCGTTCTCCGACAAGTCTTCTTCTTCTCAACCACTCCTATTTCTTCTCCACCAAAAATCCACAATCAAATATTATTTTTCCCGTCATCGCAAATTCCCAGTTGGCATATTTTGGTATCAGAGCATGGCATACAGATCGTTCTCACGATCTGACGATCCATCCAGAAATTCGTGCCGACATGCGACGAAAGACCATCATTCATTGGAGCGTAAATGGCGTTCCGAAGAAGCTTACGACAAGGAGATGATGGGCGTACTGCTTGACTTCCAATCAAAGCTACGAGATTTGATGGCTAATTTCGAGACTCTATGCGCCGCCGAATCAAAATCTTTGGTCATAGAAGCCGCTGTCCAGACCCACGATGAAGAAAAATCACGAAAATCTCGCCGTCAATAATGATTTGCTCGCAGTCCAGACCGTGGCAGGAGAAAAAAGTGTCGATCTGCTTGCTGTTCAGGTATTTTCAGACTTGAAAACGCTGCAGAAATTGATATACAACCCACCTGCAGCCCTCTCACAAACCCCCGTTGCAGCCCCAACACCTCCGGCAACCCCACTTGCCCAATTGCACCCCCCTGCCATCCTCATAACAGCCCCACCGCCTCTTCCGCAACCCATCTCCGCCACCCCGGCATCCCCTCAGCCCCAGCCCCAGCACCCCCTCCGATACCCCCACACCTCCGGCGCCCCCCTAGCCTCACTGCAACCCTCTCCCTCCACCGAAACAACCACACCACCTTCTCGCGCACAACCAGCCCTCATATCCCCTTCCTCCAGCGACTTCACCAACCCCCTCCATGTCCTTCTTATGCCATCGCAAACTCCCTTTCCCTCCCCTCCGCCCACACCCGTACCGCCAGCCCCAGAGCCCCATCCCGCCACCCCTACTCTGCCAGAACCACCCCCATCTCGACCTATTATCGGCCCCTCCCTGACGGGCCCGCACCGCCTCCAGCAAACCCTTCCACCCCCCTTCCCCTACCCCTCGGCTCTCTCCCGCGCCTCCCACCACCCGTTAGTCCTCTAACTAAAGCTGCATCGCCACCAACATCTCCCCATCGGTGTGCTTTGTCCCGCAAGTTGTACCGACCCAAGAGTCATCGCCATCGGAAGACCATCGGTCATCATTCGCCAGCCGCGATAACGAATCGCCACCCCAGGCCTCCATCATGTTGCCGTCGCCAATGTGTTCCCAAAGAGAAGTGTCGAACCCTAACAAAACTTGAGGATATCTCCCTCCATCAGATCCCTTGAGAATAGGAGTAATGAGATATATTGGGAATATTACCAGGAAGCCCCTCTTCCAATGATATTTTATCCACAAGGCCAATTGAAAAACTTATCTTATGACTTTTGTTTAAGTGAAGGGGTACGAAAATTGCAACCCACCCCCCTGCTGCAAAAATATTTAAAGAGGAGTGCTAAAAAAAGAAATCTGGGAGGCTTCCTTACCCAATCAGGATTATGATCATGGATTTCACCTATTTAAAGGCCCCATGGCTTAATTCATTGGCCACATCTCCTCCTCTATTATATTTGTGCTATAATTTTCTACGGAATCTCCAAAGGCCGAGTTGTCCGACATGAAGACGCCACATCAGTTTTTCAAGCACCATATCAAGGGAACGACATTCGAGTGGACACCAACATTTGCGTCGCACATGTTCTTCTTTCACGAAGTCGGCGGCTCCAACCATCGCACCACGCGTCTGGATTCCGCCATTTGCTCCACATCAGTTCTTCCTTGGGATGATCGAGAACGCTGAATTAAATTTATCGACCTACAAGCCTTGGATCCAGCAATTCGTCGGGAGACGAATTTTTCAAGCAGAGGAGAACTGATGCAGCGTGAAACGGATAAATACGGCCTCATGTTCTACTTTTTATCCGTTATTTAGAGGCTAATTTTATTTACGTTTATTTGAGTCATCGATCGCATGTGATCTTAAGTTAGTTAGTTGGTTTCAATTTGAATTTCAAATTTAATTAGTTAGAGTCAAATTAGAATAAGGTAGATTTGAATTTTGATTCAAATCAATTAGAGTCAAATTAGGATAAGTTGGGATTTGAATTTGATTTGTTTCTAATTTTGTAATTGATGCAGCGTGACCCCAAATTATGGGGCCACATTTATTTAATTAAATAATTATCAATTTTATTTACGTTTTTAGTGGTCGTATTGGTCTAATTGAATAATTGAGATCGCCTGTGATCTCAACGTTGATTTCGTAGATTTTAATTATAATTGTTGGTCAATTAAATAATTAGAGTCTAATTAAGGTAATTAGAGGTCAATTAGGATTTGTTGGAGTCCAATTAAATAAGTTGGTTGTCAATTTAATTAAGTTTACTATTTTTGTACACCCTCTCTCCTATGTAAAGAGAGGGTAGGTCCTTGTTTTTAGTCAGTCGATTATGAAGTAAAAATTTGAGTTTATCTCATTGTATCCCTCTCTCTCCCTCCTCCCTCCACGCGATCTCCGCGGTCTTCTCCTTCAACCTCTCGTAATCCCGGCGAGTTCTTCCTCTCAATCCCTCCAATTTCTCTTCTCAATCCCTCTCTTTCTTCCACCAAATATCCACCGCACAAATTATTTATTTTTCGACCACGCGCCGAAACCCATTTGCATCAGTAATCATGTCCCTCCTATATAAAGGGATGGTAGTCTATTATTTTAGACAGTTCAGTTGATATGAAAAATTGAGATTTTATCTCTATCTCCCTCTCTAGTCTCTCTCTTCCCTACGTGATCTCCGCGATTCTCTTCTCTAAAATCCCTCGTTCTCCGACGAGTCTTCTTCTCAACCACTCCTATTTCTTATCCACCAAAAATCCACAATCAAATATTATTTTTTCCGTCATCGCAAATTCCCAATTGGCATCAAACATGGTGCAAGGACCTATAAACTTATGATATAAAAAAGGTAAATAGTAAAAATAGTCCAATAACTCTTATCTCAACACTTCCCTCAAGCGGGAAAATATCATAAAATAGAATGCATGCTCAGCTAGAAATCAAATCAATCAAATAGTGTTCTTGTACAAGGCTTGGTGAAGACATTTGCAATCTCTTAAATAGATGGCATGTGTGAAGTTGAAGAAGTCCTTTCTGGATTAAACACGAGTAGTGAGAGTAAACCAACACATACTTGGTCCATTGATGGAATCATGGAAGACAATATTATTGGCAATTAATTTTATGGCATTGCTAGCATATCTAACCTTTGATGGCATACTTTCACATACTTGCCAAGTCCAACCCAGAGATTACATGACATATTTTCCCTTTGATGGATCTCTAGATACACTATCATTATTTGGAACATATCACAAGAAAATCTTAATTGAGTTGATTGTTTTTTAATCAAACAATGGGGGAAGAGTTCACCAATGGTTCAATATTTTTCATCCTTTGTAAGGTGTCAAGAAGTGGCTATTAGTCATTTATCATGCAAAAAAAAAAGTTTAATTTATAACTATGAGGATATGCTCCTTTCAAACTATTTCTGTCAAAAATCCAACAATTTCAATTTTTCGTTAGTTATTTATTTGAATTTCGTCAACTAAACACTACATGAATTTGAGCAACATGGATTTGAGCAAGAATCCATGTAGCCGACCCTACTTATAGTGGGAGAAGGCTTAGTACATTTTTTCGTCAACTAAACACTAGGAGGAGGATTATACATAAATGAAGCAGAAAATGCTTTCTTTGGTTGGGAAAATTCATAGGAAAGTGAGGGATAACCCTCTTTCTTCTAAAGAAATTCAACACCCCCCCCCTTCCCCCACACACACTCCTTACAAGAAACTATTGATTGCTAAGGTTTAACAACTAATTTTATATCTAGAAGCGAGTGTCGGAGGAAAGAGCCGGTGCTTGTTAAGAGTAATCAAAGCATATTGCAATAAGATTACAAACTCTTTTCAACTACTGTCTGCAAAATGGGAACTGTAATAACATAAGCAAATAATAATGAAAATTGAAGGGTGATAACTGCAACTAAGAAGCGCTACAAAAAAAATAAAAGAATAATGAATTCTTGATACCCGATAAGCTTCCTTTCAAAAAAAGATACCAGATAAGCTCACTCGTTTCATTAACAGGGTTAAATATAAAGAAATTAGCGAGCAAAAGAAGTAGATCCTCACATGACTATTGGGAGGTCTTCTCCTGCAACTTCGTGATTGCCACCTCATCAGTAAACCATGTAAGTTTTCCATTTTTAAGCGAGACCATTTGCACAGGAAGCAAATCAGACAACTGTTCTTCATCGCCCAAAGCCTTGCGTACTGCATCTGCTTTACCACTTCCTGTAACTACAAGCGCAATGTAAGATGATAAGTTGATAACCGGAAATGTGAAAGTTATCCTCTCTGGTGGTGGTTTAGGCGAATCTTTGATAAAAGCGACCCAACGTTGCTTCTCGTTAAGAAGAGGATGCCCGGGGAAAAGAGATGCTACATGACCATCAGGACCCATTCCCAACAACATGAGATCAAAAATTGGGAATCCATCATGTTGATCAACATCTAAAACCTTTGTTTGCACCAGATGTTTCAGGCATGCCTCGTAGTCATCAGCCGCACTCTCAGCAGAAAGTGTGTCATCGATGGCATGAACCTGACCTGGAGGAATAGGTACCTGTCATAAAACAGCAGGACCGAGATCAATAAACATGTGATTCGATAGTGAAGGTCAATTTTCAGCATTCTCATCAAGTAGCTATTAAGTATCCATAACAATCGATCTCATGTAAAAATAGTCATGAATGTCCACTTCCATGACTTCCACTAATTTCCAATGAAAAAAATAAGACAGTTCCATGGCTTCGCCATAAAAAGATACAAAAGAAAACTTCAATGAATTCCACCAATGACTTACAAGATAGCCAATCGTCACACTTTGCACTTCCCAGAAAATGCAGTTCATCCCCATTTCGAGTGACATTATGCAATGCAATTCCATGGGAACGTTTTCCATCTGTTGAGATAATACCTATATTTAGATAATTCAAAATTTGATTTTGTTTTATCTTTTGTAATCTTCTATTTATCCTTTCCTTTTGTACTTTATCCATTGGGTTTTTCTCCTATATAAGAGAACCCTTGGATCCTTTTTAAATCATCTAAGTTTATCTCTTTAACATGGTATCAGAACCATGTTTCTATCCCTAACCCTAATCCTTTAATAATTGCCGAGGGTGTCCCGCGTGGACCCCCACGACTCTCCCGACCTCGGCACCTACACCCACCGCCTCCCTTCTCCTTTCTCCCTCCACCCGCCACCACCACTACTGTTGCACCGCGCACCTCGCCCAGTACGATTGGGCCCCGACCCGCGCCTCGCGTGAGCCCCAGTAAGACTCGCGCCCCGCTCCGCGCCTCGCGCGATCCCAGCACGCCTCGCCGCGCCCTGCGCACCCCTCGCCGCGCACCCCTCGCCTCGCACCTCGCGCGTCCTGCGCACCCACGCAAGGTCACCTCGCCCCTTACAGCACCTTCCCCCTGCGCTGCGACCATCCCCCTGCGCCTGGGAGTCGCAGGCGTTCCTTGAACCCCCTCTAGTCGGGGCAGAGTTCTTGTTGAAGTTGCGAAGGCCCAGTCTCAGTTTATCAAGATTAAGCCCCACTCCCTGGAGAGGAATAATAAAGCTGTGGAGATTGAAGGGTGTGCCAGACCACGGAACACCAACTTTCAGAGGGTTCATCCGTGGTATTAGAGTTGGAATTCGATCCATTGGTGGGAAGCTCTGCAAAATCTGGGTCCACAACTACATCAAGCAGAGAAGGTAACTTTGGATCTTTAGACAAGCAACAAGGAGAAATAAGGATGGTTGTATAAGGCTACACATACAACCAATCCTTCATATGAATCTGTAGACTCCTTTATATCAGTCTATCCTCAGATCGAGTTCCGCTTTTGCCCATTTTACAATATGTCAGATAACAAGGGTGACATCTTCTCGTCCGGAGCCTTCAAGGGACCGGCTCCCATCGTTAAGATGGATGTGACCAACTATGAGTTGTGGTCCATGCAGTTCCTCACCCTCATGCAATGCAATAACAAGGAGCATATCCTGACAGATCCAGAGCTAACGGACAAAACTGGGGCAAATGCTTCTTGGAAGCAAGATGATGCATACGCGCGTGTTTGGCTTTGCAGGACTCTTACGACAGAAATAGCAAATGATATTCTGAATCAGCCCACTGCCAAGGCAATGTGGGATACTTTGGCATCCACTTATGCACAAGCAAAGAATGAGGCCAAAATCCTTCAACTGCAGTTTGATATCTACAACACCAAGCAGAATGGTCGCCCTCTGCATGTCTTCTACTCTTTGTTGCATGGCATGTTTGAAAAACTTCATAGCTACATGCCTATTACGACGTCTGTTGAACAACAGAAGACATATAGGAACTCTACGATGGTTGGAGTTTTCATGGCTGGACTTGATACAGAATATGAGGCTGCACGTACCCATCTTCTTACTGGAGCAACCATTCCTCCTATAGAGGAGGCCTATAGTCGTCTCAGCCGACTCAACATCCCTTCGACAACTATGTCTTCGCACTCTTCAGCGATGGCAGCCTCTCGTAGTCGAGGTGGGACGATCCAGTTCAGAGGACGCACACCTCAAGGAAGAGGCGGTGGACGCCAACGTGGTCCCTGCACCTATTGCCGCAAGCCTAGGCATACAGAGGATACATGCTATCAGAAGCATGGCTATCCCGTTTCTGGTCGAGCAGCAGAGCAGATTGTGTCTCCCCAGGTCGATCCTCGCCTGGATGATATTGTCTCTCGCATTCGAGAGACCATGACTCCTAGTACTGACACCACCACAGATACTGCTACAGCAGCCAGAGCCTCTTCGAGCTCCTCAGGTATCACCTATGCCTTTACTGGTTGTACGAATGCAGATATAACAGAATGGATTGTGGACTCTGGTGCATCTCACCACTTATGTGGAAACAAAATGCAACTAAAGTCCTACAGGGCTATACCACCTAGCAGATGGGTCGCCATTGCTAATGGCAACCACTTACCTGTTACAGGACAGGGGGAGGTGCAGTTGACACCATCCATACGTCTGAAGAATGTTTTATATGCTCCTGCCTTTCAGATGAATTTACTGTCTATTAGTCAGATCACTAAAGATCTGCATTGTCGTGCCATCTTTGATCCTTCATCTCTTGTGTTTCAGGACATACTCACGGGCAGGATGAGTGGAAGTGGCCATAAGCAGCGGGGACTTTACAGACTGGTTCAATCTCCTCATGCTAATGCTTCTGTTATACCTACTGGACCGGTCTCTCCTTATTTGTGGCACCTTAAGTTTGGACATCTTCCTCTGCAAAAGTTATGTCATGTTCTTCCTCAGATTTCTACAAGATCCTCTTTCCAGTGTAAAGCATGTCAACTTGGGAAGCATCATCGTTCATCTTTTTCATCCCGTCAGAGTCGGAGCAGTTCTCAGCTATTTGAGCTCCTACATTTAGACATTTGGGGTCCTAGTCGTGTCCCAGATCTCCAAAGACATCATTTTTATCTTGTAGCGGTCGATGATTTTTCTAGACTTTCCTGGGTCTTCTTATTAAAAAATAAGTCTGAGGCTGGATCCACTATCAAGTATTTTACTAATGAAATAAAGAATATTTTTCTGCCAGTATCAAATATTCGTTCTGACAATGCTTTGGAATTTTGCACCTTACATCTTTCTGAGTTCCTTAGATCCCGTGGCATTGTTCACCAGACCTCATGTGTCTATACTTCCCAGCAGAACGGTGTTGCTGAGCGCAAACACCGTCACTTACTTGATGTAACCAAGACATTGTTGATACAGAGTCGTGCTCCTCATTCTTACTGGGGTGATGTTGTCCTTACTACATGTTATCTGGTAAACCGTATGCCCTCGTCCATGTTAGGAGAGAAGGTTCCTTACTCGATTGCGTTTCCCGAGAAGGATCTCTTCTCTCTTACACCTCGTGTATTTGGATCTGTTGCCTTTGTTCATGATGTTTCTCCAGGGCGTGACAAGCTCTCTCCTAGAGCTATCAAGTGTGTGTTTGTCAGCTATTCTCGTACCCAAATGGGGTATCGCTGCTTTAATCCATTAAGTCAAAAATATTTTGTTAGTGTTGATGTTACTTTCTTTGAGTCGGTCATGTATTTTTCTCCTACAGGTGACAGACTTAATCCATCTGACTCTGATGATGACATTTACATGCCACCACCTCCTGCTATTGATATTTCACCTTCACCTCCACCACCTCCACCACCTCCTCCACCACCTCCGTTGGTTCAGTTTTTGCCTCGTGATGTTCCTCGCAAATCCCGCTCTGTTCTCCCTGCTCACGAGCCTTGCCCATCATCCAGCACGCCTCAGGTATGTAATGAACATAATATTATTGATGGCACTACTGAATTAGCTGTACAACAGGATGAGCAGATATCCTCTCAAGAAAGAAATATACAGGCCCATGACCTGGCTGATGATCTAGATGTACCAATTGCTCTGTGAAAGCAGAAACGAGCATGTGTTACTTACCCTCTCGCAACCCAACTTTCTTTGGATAGGCTATCAGAGGATTTCAGAAGATTTACGCTAGCACTATCAGTCGTGCAGATACCGCAAACGTATCAGGAGGCTCTCAAAGATAGTCAGTGGAGGTTAGCCATGGAGGAGGAGATGGTTGTGCTACAGTCACGTGGTACGTGGAGTCTTGTGCTCCTATTGATGCATCAGTTGTAGGATGCAAATGGGTGTTTACTGTGAAACACCGTGCGGATGGGAGTGTGGATCACTATAAGGCGAGACTTGTGGCACGAGGGTTTACCCAGACATATGGGGTAGACTATCACGATACTTTTTCCCCTGGTTCTACTCTCCGTATTCTCCTTGCTATTGTTGTAACACGAGATTGGCCTCTTTATCAGCTTGATGTGAAAAATGCATTTCTCTACGGTGACTTACAGGAGGAGGTCTACATGCAGCAGCCACCTGGGTTCGCTGCTGAGGGGGAGTGTCATAAGGTATGCAGGTTACATAAGGCTATTTATGGCCTCAAGCAGAGTCCAAGAGCATGGTTCCAGAAGCTCTCGGACTTAATAGAGAAGCGGGGGTTTGTGAGATCAACTGCAGATCACTCCTTGTTTATACAAAAGACCCAGAGAGGTATTACAGTCATTCTTGTTTATGTTGATGACATTATTATCACAGGGGATGACGAGCAGGATATTCAGGATGCCAAGGACTTCCTAGGTCAGCAGTTTGTGACCAAGGACCTTGGACATTTACGTTACTTTCTTGGAATAGAGTTTGCCACGAATCAACGGGGTCTTGTAATGACCCAAAGAAAATATGTTATAGATCTTCTCTCAGAGACATGCATGGCAGATTGCAGACCTGCCACTACTCCGCTTGACCCAAGCATGAAGTTGTATGATGATGATACTGAGGAAGTCGACAAGAGAAGATACAGAGAGCTGGTTGGCAAGCTATTATATGTAACTATTACAATGCCCGACATAGCATTTGCAGTAAGCAAAGTGAGTCAATTTATGGAGCAGCCCAGACAGGCACATATGGATGCAGCCCATATGATTCTAAGATACTTGAAGACTTCACCTGGTACTGGACTTCTTTTCAGTAGAGACACATCTCTATCAGTGACAGCATGCGCAGATGCAGATTATGCTGGGTGTCCAAAAGATAGAAAGTCTACATCTGGATTTGCTGTGTTCATAGGAAATTCTCTTGTTTCATGGAAAAGTAAGAAGCAGACGGTGGTTGCTAGATCAAGTGCTGAATCAGAATACAGGGCTATGGCACAGGCTAGTACAGAAATGATGTGGGTTAGATCTGTTCTTACTGATCTAACCATAGAAGTACCCCTTCCCATGCATCTCCAGTGTGATAATCAAGCTGCTCTCTTCATTGCAAATAACCCAGTCTTTCATGAAAGGACGAAGCACATAGAGGTGAATTGTCACTACACTCGTGACATGATACAAAAGGGTTTTATCACTACTATACATGTTAGCTCTGGAGACCAGACAGCAGATATACTTACAAAGACTCTAGCAAGAGGACCTTATCAGAAATGTTGTTCCAAGCTGAGTCTTATTGATATCTACGCTCCAGCTTGAGGGGGAGTGTTGAGATAATACCTATATTTAGATAATTCAAAATTTGATTTTGTTTTATCTTTTGTAATCTTCTATTTATCCTTTCCTTTTGTACTTTATCCATTGGGTTTTTCTCCTATATAAGAGAACCCTTGGATCCTTTTTAAAAAATTTATCCCTTTAACACAATCCATTCTTACGATAAGAAATATTATAGGGCTCACTAAATCAGCTCAATATTTTTCTACACACACCCACGCAATTGTCGCAAGTGCCTTCTTTGAAATTCACAGTCCATTCAATTAGATTGCATGTAAAATATCCAAACGGGGCATCGGTGGAAATCAGAATTCATAAGTCATCGCTCCTCGAACCGAGAAAACGCTATCCACTAATCACATTCCTCAAGAGCCTCAAAAACTAAGGCAAAAAACATCATCTTTTCCTCCTGCCCGATAAGCCAACACAAATCACATACCTTAGAAAGGAAACCATCGAACGCCAGTTTGTAATTGCTGTCCTCGCGATCCTTTGGCACCACCCTCTCGTCCACCCAGAATATGTGCCACTTCCCCCATTCCACCGCCTCCAGGTATGGCGCCTCCGTCAGCTTCCTGACATGCAAAACACCTTGCAACATCAAAATCCGTCAATCCACGAGAATTCTAAACAACAAAACCCTAATCAACCTGAGTGCCTTGATAAGCGATCCGCCGGAGAGGACGACCGAGAACGCCCCGCGAGCTCGGCCGCAGCTGTGGGAGAGTTCAGAGGTGTACCGGGCAAGGGCGGTGGAGAGCTCTTCCTCGGTATCGAAGACGAGGTGGTCCGGCTTGGAGATGGCGGCTGAGGAGGAAGCCATGCGAGGGGAACGGAGGAGGGGCTTTAGGGAGGGTTTGGAGTGAGGAAAGGGGAGAGCGCAGATGCGGACTAAGGATCGAGAGAGAGTGGAACGGAAGGAGGACGACGGAGGTTGGCGGAAAGTGGTGGCGGAGGAGATGCCAAATGTGATGCTGACGCTCATCTGAGAGGGGTTTAGGAAGGGAGTTCACATATGTTCCCTGGTCTGAGGACGTTAGGCTTTTGAGGTGGGTCTTGGAAAAAGGGGAAGTCTTTTGAGGTGGGTCAGGCTTCGACACGGGAGAGGAGTGGCTTGCATGATGTGGGGGGGTGTGGGATGGTGAATGCTAGCGATGAGGTTCGGCTTCCACGAAGGGGGCTGGGAGCTAGGGATGCAAACGGATACGAATATATCTGTATCCGATTCATCACCGTATCTGTTTTATACAGATTTTGACATACGTATCTGTAATCATTTTAAATGGATACGGATATGGATATCGTTTTGATATCCGCAAACATCTGTATCCGTATATCCGTTTTCGTAAATAAATATAGTCATAGATTTATTTTTAACTGTATATAACATAACTCTACCTTTTTTTACCATATTTATATAATTTCTATGATACAAACACATTTAGTAAATTAATATCATGTGTTTTTCTTCCAATTCTTATATATTTAAGTCGATTCTATAAAGTGTTTCTAACATTACTCATCAGTATCTGTTTTACATCCGTATCCGTTTTTTAAAGATATGGTAAGATAGTTTTAATATCCGTCAATCAGGGACGAAGCTAGAAATTTTTACTTGGGGGGACCAGAATACTGAGACTGCACACATACATATACACATGTACATACATATACATGTAGATACATTATATATAAAAAGTTTATCTATGTTATTATTTATTGTTTTAATTACTAACATTTATTTACTGGGAATTTTTACAAACATACCCCTATAAACTTATGATTTCACATAAATATCCAAACAAACATTATATGGACAAAAAGGTCTTTACAAAATTCTTCAAATCACAAAACTTTTACTACTATGATGTTAAGTAGTATCATTAAATCTAATATTGTAAAAAAGTAAAATTATATTACACTTATAAATTATAATATATTTCGACAGTTGTATACGTATATGTATTAAAATGAATACATATATAAATGTCGCTTTAGTATCTACATACATTTTCGTCTATTTTTTATATTTTTTTAATATATAGTTGTATATTTATTTTTAATTACATATAACAAAATTTTTAACTTCTTTTGTATATTTGATATAATTTTTATGAGATATATATCTTGTATTTGTATCAGAATAAGACATTCAATTCATATATATAAGTTAATTTATAAAGTATTTGTGATTGTATTCATTTTTAATGCATGTCATTTTATATCTATACTCAATTTTCAAGATACAGTAACACATTATTCATATTCGTTGGTATCTATATTGACGTCCATACTCATGTATTAAAACAAATTTGGACATGATAACACCTATATGCTTGTCCATAACTAGTCATTTATACACTTACTTTGGTATCTTTTGCATAGTATAATTACTCTTTGCATTCAAGATTTTGACAACTATTTTAATAATCCAACATTTTTAATGGATTTACTTATGTTCAAAATGAAAGTTCGTAAAAAGATACAAAAGATCGAAATGCGTACAACATGTAAATGCTAATACTTAATTATACATCTTTAATAAAAGGAATGATTTACTACAATGAAATGCATGTATATGGATGTTTTTGTAATCTATCAATATTTCATCCGTTGCTAAAATATATAATTACGAATACTATTTGTTACAAAATAATTTTTATGTAAGAAATTAGAGACGAATGTCATGTCGATTGCTATATCATTAACGAAGGTCGATATATCAATGTTTATTCGTCATATTTTTCACAATCTCAACTAATTCTAGATACTAAAATTGTGACGGTTAAACGTTACTATATAGACCAATGATATTGATATAACAACAGATATTACATTCTTTCTTTAATTTCAAATATAAAAAAATCTCGTTAAATATTATTCATCATCATATATTAAACAACATATGATATAATGAAGAATTAAAAATCTCTACATACTTATTTTGTTCTTGTAGTTACTATATAGGAATGTAAACAGACGGATACATATACGGATATAGGTATTATCGAATCATTATCTAGTTTTTAATACGAATACAGATGTTGATACGGATATTAACATATATTGAAATTACTTACCATATCCTTAAAAACTGATACAAATGTAAAATGAATACTGATTGCATACGAGTAATGTTAGAAATACTCTATAGAATTGACTTGGATATATATGAATTGGATGGAAAACGCATGATATAAATTTAATAAATGTATTTCTATCATAAAAATTATACAAATATGGTAAAACGGGTATAGAATTATGTTATATATTGTTAAAAATAAATATATGACTATATTTATATACGAAATTGAATATATGGATACGGATACATATGTTTGCGGATATCAAAATGATGTCCATATCCGTATCCATTTAAAATACATAAGGATACATATGTTAAAAATGCTTTATAAAACAGATAAGGTGGAGGATCGGATAAGAATATATCCATAACTGTTTGCATCCTTATATGTATAACTTGCACTTCTTGTAAAATATACAAGTTTTAATAATTAAATTATCGTATTCATAGCATTTTTTATTGAAAAATGAGGGTGGAAGTATTATATACAACTTATAAATGGTAGATGGGAGCATTTTATACAATTAATTAACATTTATATTTAATTATTGTATTTATATCATGTAGTATTACTATTATATAATACATAATAATTACTTTGTTGGGAGACGGGGGGGCAAGCCCCCTCCCGCCCCCTGTCTCCGTCACTGCCTTCAATGTTCATATTCATATCTGTATTTGTATTAAAAAACATATAAGGATATGGTAATACCTATATCCGTATCCGACCATTTGCATCCCTAGTGGGGGTGGTGTTGGGTTATTGTTGACGGGCGGAGGGGGAGCTTGCCGGCCTCGACGATCAGGAAGGGGTGGCTTGCATAACAAGGGAGGTTCGAGATTCCATCATGGGGGGTTCAGGGGAGGGGGAGCTTGCAGGACGAGCAAGGGGATTGGGAGATGCAGAAGATCCCGAGGCTGACGAAGTGGCACATGGAGCCGTAGAGGATGATGCTCCACCGTTTTGGGAACACGTCGAGCATCTCGTTGTGGTACGAGCTCGCATATACGGAGCGAAGGGAGGGTGCGACGTGGGGCCCAGATGTAGCAGATTGTGTTCGGGTCCGGATTCAAGTGCAACATCGCGGTCTAGAGGGCATGCAGGCGGCACGTGGATCGGGTGTGGCAGTCATGGTGGGGTTGGTGGTCGGGGTGGTTCTTCAGTGGGGGGTCGGGTCTGTCAGAGGAGGGGGCTTGCAGGCTGGTGAGGGGATGATGACGGATGCTAGTGATGGGGGTCGGGATTCCACGGGGGAAGGGAGGCTTCAACGGGGGCCGGGCTTCCACGGTGGGGGGCCCTTGCAACGGTGTCGAGTGTGGGTTCTTGTTGGCGATAGGGTTCGACCGGTAGGGGTTCAACTAGAAGAAGAGAGGAGGCAACGAGGAATCCTCGACAGGGGTTGCCTAGCTGGAAGAGGAGGTTGGCTGGTTGGAGGAGGAAGGGTCATTCGTAAATAATGGGATACCTAAAGGGTATAAAATGTAAAATTTATAATAGGTACCGTTATAGTTAACGAAAAAATAGATGGAAATTAACACGGTGTTATAAGCGTATTAGTTAAGCATTATTCAGAATCGTAGATGTAATTCGTGGTTATAGAAGGTTTCTGAGGTAATTACGAAATTATTCATGGCTGTTGGTGCAAATATCCCTTATCTTTATTAGAATGAATTTACACTTGTGATTGTATAATATTTATTGCAACATTGTACCCGTGACTTTTTGGTATTATACTTGTGTCCCTAATAAAACTACGTAATGATACATACTAGATAATTAACTCGTGCTTCGAGGTGGTTGAAATTTCTATTATTTTAAAGAATCAACATAATTGTTAAACGGTTTATGTTAGTGGTATGTTCAACATAAGATGTGTGATGAATCTCATATTC
The DNA here is from genome assembly GCA_037367405.1 of Ottelia alismoides. NCBI lineage: Eukaryota > Viridiplantae > Streptophyta > Magnoliopsida > Alismatales > Hydrocharitaceae > Ottelia > Ottelia alismoides. The sequence goes on along the minus strand of JAZKJV010005562.1, from coordinate 74,024 downwards.
ATCACTCTAAATATCATTAATTAAGCTCAAATCCCTCGAAATAATCAGCATTTCTTCATTTATTCTGCATAATTAGCATTCATACATGTTTTAGTACGAATTGCATTTTAGCACGCATTTCTGCACAAAATAAGAAGCCAAAAATCCAGCCAAAATTGACTTGTAAATAGCCTAATTCCCTTATTTTTAACTAATTCATGCTAACTCTGAATGACCCGAAACCACTCCACTGTGTACATATCAGTAACAAGAATAAAAGAAAAATACAAAAAAATCACTAACCCAACTAAGTGGACCAAAAATCCAAACCCTAGTTCTAATATTCACGGACTAAAACCATCATATCTTCACCATCCAGTGTCTATTTTAATCCTACTCACTTTTGAACTAATGTACATTCAAATACCTTCAAAACAAGACTAAGTTCAAGTGAATCGGAGCTCATATGTGAAAATTGAGTTTTGGGCCTCTTTTGTACATTTTATATTTTAGCTAATTTTGACCAGATATTTTATGTACATAATTAACCTATTTAGTTCATTTCTTTTTCATTTATCTTCTTTGATAAAAGTTTTATTAAAATACGTAAAAATTCAAATCAAAACTGAGCTTGAAATCAAAGAAACAAATTGAGTCTGAGTCTTCACTAATTGTCTATACAAAATTGGTCTTTTTCTTGTTTTATTTTATTTCTTCTTTTTTTAAGCAATAAAAATCCAAAAAAATAGATGAATGTGTAAATAACTATCTTTTATTTTACCATAATTTTTTTCAGATTTTTATCTGATTTAAAAATGATAAAAAAAAATTATAAAATCCAAAAATCAAGGTATTCGATGTACATGGGATACCTTAAAAAATATCATTTTATGCAATTGATCAATTTTTATTTTGGTGTCTTCATGAAAGTTGTAGATCTCATCGAGAAGAGCAATTTTTGTGAAGAAATTTTTTCTATCCGAGGCCGTTTGCTACTTATTTTAGATTTTACAATATTTTTATTCTACGATTTTTGTGGTGCTGACACGTGGAAGCTCCTAGAGCCATCACGTGTCAGCCATTTTTTGACTTTCTATTACGTTTTTTTATAAAAAAAAAAGAAATAATTAAATTCCTCGCACGTGCGTCACACGTGCCTCCTAGGCACGTGCCACGCACGTGCCCTGCAGCCTTCACCAATCGACCGCCACGTGGAACCCATCTGGGCCATCAATCTCGGCCGATCGGATGGCCCGTGGCCATCATTCCCAAACCACCCTCCTTTCCCAATTCGCATCTGTCGCACCTCGCGATTTCGCCGCCCATCTCGCAAACTCTGTCGCATGCGTATCTCATCTGATCTCGCCTCTCCCGTCGAATCCCCAATTCCGCAAAATCCTCGATCCCAATCAGTCACCATCACCAGCGATCTCCTTCCAACTCCGGCGTCACTCCTCGACCCTATTTAAAGGACCTACGCCCTCCCGATGCTTCCATCCGCTGATAACGACGACGCTCGGAGGTGACAGCTCCGAGCGCCCTCCTGCGACGAGGTCCGGTGGTCGACCACCGTAGTAGCACAACCTTCAACGCCGTAGTGCCCAACTCCGTCCGCTTCGCGTCGTCGAGCCACCGTTGAACCCCTTCCATCTACGGTCGACTATGACTGCAACGATCATCTTCACTCGCTTCAAAAACCTCGACAACTAGTTCTTCTTTGCCAACATTGACCTCCGGGCTTCATCGTCCATCAACTTCGATCAATAACACTTCCACGTCGACATACATTGACAACCTTCGACGTCTCTAGCTTCGCCCGCCAACGGTCGACGCTTCTCAGTCAAGCCCTCTCAGTCCTCGCCACCTCTTGGTCGGTGTCAGGAGTCATCTTCACCAGCTCGCCGGCAACCTTTGCCCTCACCACCGTGATCGCTCTGTCGAAGAAGTGGCACCGCCCAGGGGCATCTCGCCTCGATGCCCTGACCACCGCCACCAACAAAGAACCGACCACCCTCCACCGCTCCTCGTCGACCGGGAGTGCATCCCGAGACCCCCTGCGCGCGTGCGAGGCACGTGCGCTCGGGGGGGGGGGGGGGATGACGTCAGCCTCTAGGGATCACGTGCTGCGGACGTGACCAACTGGAAAATTGCAAGGCGAACCCCGGAGATCCTTCTATTTACATAACATCCCACCGACCAAAGGGCACGTGTCACGCACGTGCCCCTATGGCAAATTTGTAGATCTCCCCCCTGCTCCATTCCCATCTACTCTCACAAGGAGAATCAATTTTATGAATCATATGATCCGGAGACTTATGCATGGTCGCACCCTGGGTCGACCTATTCTGACTACTTGGATCACATCAATTCGACACAGGAATGCTTCAACATCAAATTAATTGAGAATGAATATGCAGAGACTCTTTCCATTATTTCAATGCCCGCGGATCTCAAAATAGACGAATATTTCTTATATAATCCAGAGACATATGCATGGTCGCACCCTGGAGCAACCTTCTCTGATTACCTTGACCAAATCATCTCAACTCAAGAGTGCACACCATTAAGAAGACTAAGAACAAACACACGGGTCGAACACCGACCAAGGAGAAGAATTCCAAAGGTTATTCATTTGGATACTCAAGTGGACCGACGCCTTCACGAAACAAGAAAAAGAAAGTCACCTTTGACCTTTCGGAAGAGGAATCAGCTGATGATCCCTCATCAGGTTCGGAAAAGGTAATCTACATGAGTGAGGTCTGCTCGGTAGCTCTAAAACCATATCTTCGCAAGGATCCAAAATTCGATTCTCGTTGGACAACTCCCGTTTCTAACTATTATTCATCCAAAGTTGATGCTCCTGCCCTCATCAAGTACACTGGAATTATTTCTTATGAGCTGACTGAGACCGCTTCTTCCGAGTATTCATCCGAGGACAAACCGCTTGATCCCAAGAAGGAACGAATTCTGAGGAAACAACTAAAGAAATAAAAATACATGAATATCTGGAGCGTGTTCACTTTCAAATACTATTCCTCTGAGGATAACTCTGATGACGGTTACCTTTCATCTGAATCATACGCTTCATCTGATAACCACCATGACTTCTCCGAGAATAACACCGATAATAGTTGGGAATCATATGCTTCATCTCCTTCTCGTCATTACGATCTCCCACCGCAGGCTCACAAGAAGATCAGTCGAAAACCGCCTTAATCATCGGTTACCCACCCTCCATCCCGACCACATCGGTCTCCTTCTACAACTTCTTCCTCTGCTTAGGCCAAGGCCTAAGTATAGGGGGAGACCGACGCCATCTGTATTTATCATCCTTCCCATCTCACGATCACTCATTTCCACCCTTCTTCTAACTTAGGCAGACCATAGCCTAAGTATAGGGGGAACCGATGCCCATCTATATATACTCTCCTCATTCACATACCCTGACGGCCTCATTCTTTCGCTCTTCTTCCATACTTAGACTGTTCACAGTCTAAGTATATGGCGGTAGACCTGTGTATCTTGTTCCTTTTCTTTTCCTTTTTCACTCTCTTACGCTTAGCCCGAGCTATGCCTTCTTTACGCTTCTTGTGCTCTGAGGACACAACACTCGTTATGTATAGGGGAGTCTGTATATACTTTGTATATAGTTTACCCATATCTCATACTTTCATGTAAGTCTATATGTATTTACAGGGTGGGTAATTAATTTGAAAAAAAACAAAAAAAACAAAAAGGAAAAAACAACAAAAAGAGAAAAAGAAAAGGAGTTTTACTACTGACTGTGTCCAACCAAAACTTTTTGAAAAAAATAGCCTCTTATTCAGTTTTACATTAAAAAAATTCAACAAAAAATGTGTCTGCATTTCACACACCTAGACTTCATCCAGCATTTCACGTATTTGCATATATGAAAAGTCTTTGGGTTCTGAACAGAGTTATGAGCAGAAATCAAGAGTGCTCTAGACTTGACCTTAATTCAGCTAATTTTCAAAGGATCTTCACCGAGAAATAGAATTTTAGAAGCTTCAGGTCTTTGACTTAATTCTTTAAGTTCAACATGACAATGTGCAGCGTTTGACTCTTAGTTTCTAACCTGGTCTCTTCATTCTGGGTACAACTCTGGAACAAGCAATCAATTTGTACTCTTGCATTATGCACTTAGCTCACTCATACGGGATGTTGGAAGACTATGTGAGTTTCTTTTCTAGTAGCGTGGAAATATGAAGACCAGAGTACGGGTTGAAATAAAGCTTCGGAAAAGGGATGGACTGCTGGGCATAATTTTTTCCTAAGACCCCAAAAAATATACGGAAACAAAAAGACTCTATATCTGTAGGGGCACAACAAGATCCAAGCAAAATCGCCAAAAATCCAAATACAAAGAAGCCACTACCAAATAAATATCTGACCAAAAAGGTCCAAGCTTAAAGAAAACCTACAGATCTTGGAGGAGACTCGGCTACACTGGCCAGCTTCACAAGGAGAGGTGAATACACTGGCCACCCTCCAGTTCTTTTTTCCTTCTTCTAACTTCTCCCCCCCAATTCGATTGTGAAACAGCACGACAGACCTTAGAAGGAAATACCTGACTCCCCGAGGACGAGTTACTGGAGAGGAGGTTTGCATGGTAGTCCGGCATTTTGGATGGGAAGAGCTAAAATATTTCACACACATGAGTCGATTGTTCAACGTTCATAGGGTATGCTTTGGGAGGAGGATTGATCTAAGATGACGTCTGAGCTGGAAACTGTGACAATGATGTGTAGAACTTGAAGGTTGTTGATTTTAAAATTCTAAGTCTCACCGAAGTTCCGCCAAACTAATAATCCAAAGGTCGAGTCTAGTTTCATTTTAACCTTCAGCTCGTGGTCTTGGTATGGAACCCAATCTCATTTCACCTCATGGTATTTCTTTTGATGCTCAGGGACGAGCATGGTTTAAGTATAGGGGGACGATGAATCTCGGATTCATCACTCCAAATCTCATTAATTAAGCTCAAATCCCTCGAAATCATCAGCATTTCTTCATTTATTCTGCATAATTAGCATTCATACATGTTTTAATACGAATTGCATTTTAGCACGCATTTCTGTACAAAATAAGAAGCCAAAAATCCAGCCAAAATTGACCTATAAATAGCCTAACTTCCCTGATTTTTAACTAATTCATGCTAACTCCAAATGACCCGAAACCACCTCCACTGTGTACATATCACTAACAATAATAAATGAAAAATACAAAAAAAATCACTAACCCAAATAAAGTGGACCAAAAACCCAAACCCTAGTTCTAGGATTCCTGGACTAAAACCCTCATATCTTCACCATCCAGGGTCCATTTTAATCCTACTCACTTTTAAACTAATGTAAATTCAAATACCTTCAAAATAAAACTAAGTTCAAGTGAATTGGAGCTCGTATGTGAAAATTGGATTTTCAACCTCTTTTGTACATTTTGTATTTTAGCTAATTTTGTCCTAGAATTTTATGTACATAATTAACCTATTTTAGTTCATTTCTTTTTCATTTGTCTTCTTTGATAAAAGTTTTATTAAAATACATAAAAATCCAATCCAAACTGAGCTTAAAATCAAAGAAACAATTTGAGTCTGAGTCTTCACTAACTGTTTGTACAAAATTGGTCTTTTCATGTTTTATTTTCTTTCTTCTTTTTCATAAACAATAAAAATCCAAAAAAAATAGATTAATGTGTAAATATATATATATATATATATTATTTTACCATATTTTTTCCGGATTTTTATCTGGTTTAAAAATGATAAAAAATTATAAAACCCAAAAATCAAGGTATTTTATCTACATGGGATACCCCAAAAGTATCACTTTGTGCAATTGATCGATTTTGGTTTTGATGTCTTCATGAAAGTTGTAGATCTCATTGAGATGATATTTTTGTGAAGAAACTTTTTCGATCCGAGGTCGTTTGCTATTTATTTTGGATTTTACAATGTTTTTATTCTTCAATTTTTGTAGTGTTGAGACATGGCAACTCCTGGAACTGCCATGTGTCAGACATTTTTCGAATTTTTATTATTCATTTTTCTAAAAAAATAATTAAATTCCTCGCACGTGCGTCACACGTGCCTCTCAGGCACGTGCCACACACGTGCCCTGCCGCCTTCACCAATCAACCCTATTTAAAGGACAACCGCTCCTTCCGATGCTTCCATCCGCCGATAGCGATGACGCTCGAAGGTGACAGCTCCGAGCGCCCTCCTGCGACGAGGTCCGGTGGTCGACGACCGTAGCAGCACGGCCTTCAACACCGTAGTGCCCATATCTGGCCGCTTCGCGCCGTCGAGCCACCGCTGAACCCCTTCCATCTACGACCGACTACGACTTCAACGATCATATTCACCTGCTTCAGCAACTTCGACGACTAGTTATTCTTCACCAACGTCGACCTCCGGGCTTCATCATCCATCAACTTCGATCAACAACACTTCCATGTCGACATACATTGACAACCTTCGAAGCCTCGAGTTTCGCCCGCCAATGGTCGACGCTTCTCAATCAAGCCCTCTCCGTCCTCGCCACCTCCTGGCCGATGCCAGGAGTCATCTTCACCAGCTCGCTGGTAGCCATCGCCATCACCACTGTGATCGCCCTATCGAAGAAGTGGCACCACCCAAGAGCATCTCGCCTCGACGCCCTGACCACTGCCACCAACAAAGAACCAACCACCCTCCGTCGCTCCTCGTCGACCGTGCGGGCATCCCGAGAGCCCCCACGCACATGCGAGGCATGTGCGCCCGGGGGGACGACGTTAGCTTCCAGGGGTCACGTGCTGTGTACGTGACCTGCTGGGCAAATTGCAAGGCGCACCCTAGAGATCCTTCTATTTACAGAACAGCCCATCGACCAAAGGACATCTGTCACGCACGTGCCCCTCTGGAAAATTTGCAGACCCCCTGCTCCATTCCCAGCTACTCTCACATGGAGAATCAAGTTTATGAATTATATGATTTGAAGATTTATGCATGGTCGCACCCTGGGTCGACCTATTCTAACAACATGGATCACATCAACTCGACACAGGAATGCTTCAACATCAAATTAATTGAGAACGAACAAGCAGAGACTCTTCTTAGTATTTCAATTCCCGCAAATCTCAAAGTAGATGAATGTTTCATATATGATCCTGAGACATATGCATGGTCGCACCCTGGAGCAACCTTCTATGAATACCTTGACCTAATCTTTCCAAATCAACAGTGCACCACCATTAAGAAGACTAAGAACAAACATGCAGGCCGAACACCGACCAAGGAGAATAATTCCAATGGTTAAATCTGTATACTCAAGTGGACCGATACCTTCACAAAACAAGAAAAAGAAAATCACCTTTGACCTTCCGGAAGAGGAATCAGCTGATGATCCCTCATCAGGTCCGGAAAAGGTAATCTACACGAGTAATTACTGCTCGGCAGCTCTAAAACCATATCTTCGCAAGGATCCAAAATTCGATTCTCGTTGGGCAACTCCTGTTCCTAACTATTATTCATTCAAAGATGATGCTCATGCCCTCATCAAGTACACTGGGATTATTTCTTATGAGCTGACTGAGACAGGTGCTTCAGAGTATTCATCCGAGGACAAACCGCTTGATCCGAAGAAGGAACGAATTCTGAGGAAACAACTATAGAAATAAAAATACATGAATATCTGGAGTGTGTTCACTTCCAAATACTATTCCTCTGAGGATAACTCTGATGATAGTTACCTTTCATCTGAATCATACGCTTCATCTGATATCCACCATGACTCTCTGAGGATAACACCGATAAAAGTTGGGAATCATATTCTTCATCTCCTTCTCGTCATTACGATCTCCCACCGCAGGCTTACGAGAAGATCAGCTGAAAACCGCCTTAATCATTGGCTACCCACCCTCCCTCCCGACCACATTGGTCTCCTTGTACAGCTTCTTCCTCTACTTAGGCCAAGGCCTAAGTATAGGGGGAGACCGATGCCATCTGTATTTATCATCCTTCCCATCTCACGATCACTTATTTTCACCCCTCTTCTATACTTAGGCAGACCTGAGCCTAAGTATAGGGGGAACCGATGCCCATCTATATATACTCTCCTCATTCACATACCCCGACCGCCTCATTCTTTCGCTCTTCTTCCATACTTAGACTGTTCACAGTATAAGTATAGGGGGCAGACCTGTGTATCTTGTTATTTTTCTTTTCTTTTTTCACTCTCTTACACTTAGCCCAAGCTATGTCTTCTTTACGCTTCTTGTGCTCTAAGGACACAACACTCGCTAAGTATAGGGGGGTCTGTGTATATACTTTATATATATTTTACCCATATCTCGTACTTTCGCATAAGTCTATATGTATTTACAGGGTGGGTAATTAACTTGAAAAAAAACATAAAAAACAAAAAGGGAAAAGACAACAAAAGGAAGAAAAAAGAGAAAAAGAAAAAGAGTTTTGCTACTGACTGTGTCCAACCCAAAATTTTTGAAAATATAGCTTCTTATTCATTTTTACATTAAAAAAATTCACAAAAAAATGTGTCTGCATTTCACACAGCTGCACTTCATCCAGCATTTCACGCATTTGCATCCGTGAAAAGTCTTTGGGTTCTGAACCGAGTTATGAGCAGAAACCGAGAGTGGTCTCGACTTGACCTTAATCCACCTAATTTTCAGAGGAACTTCAACGAGAAATAGGATTTTAGAAGCTTCAGTTCTTTGACTTAATTCTTTAAGTTCAACATGACAATGTGCAGCGTTTGACTCTTAGTTTCTAACCTGATCTCTTCATTCTGGGTACAACTCTGGAATAGGGAATTAATTTGTACTCTCGTACTATGCACTTAGCTCAACTCATACGTGATGTTGGAAGACTGTGTGAGTTTCTTTTCTGGTTGCGTGGAAATCTAAAGACCGGAGTACGGGTTGAAATAAAGCTTCAGAAACGGAATGGACTGCTGGGCACAATTTTTTCTAAGACCTCAAAAAATGTACGAAAAAAAGATTCTATATCCGTAGGGGCACAACAAGATCCAAGCAGAACCACCAAAAATCCAAATACAAAGAAGCCACTACCAAATATATATCTGACCAAAAAGGTCCAAGATTCAATAAAACCTGCAGATCTTGGTGGAGACTCGGCTACACTGGCCAGCTTCACAAGGAGAGATGACTACACTGGCCACCCTCCAGTTCTTTTCTCCTTCTTCTAACTTCTCCCCCCAATTCGATTGTGAACACAACATGATATACCTGAGAAGGAAATACCTGACTCCCCGAGGATGAGTTACTAGAGAGGAGGTTTGCATGGTAGTCCGGCATTCTGGATGGGAAGAGCTAAAACATTTCACACACCTGAGTCGATTGTTCAATGTTCATAGGGTATGCTTTAGGAAGAGGATAGATCTAAGATGACTTTTGAGCCGAATCTGTGACCATGATGTGTAGAACTTGAAGGTTGTTGATTTTAAAATTCTAAGGCTCACCGAAGTTCCGCCAAACTAATAATCCAAAGGTCGAGTCTAGTTTCATTTTCATCTTTAGCTCTTGGTCTTGGTATGGAACCCAATCTCATTTCACCACATGGCATTTCTTTTGATGCTCAGAGACGAGCATGGTTTAAGTATAGGGGGATGATGTTACTCAGATTCATCATTGTAAATCTCATTAATTAAGATCAAATCCCTCTAAATCATCAGCATTTCTTCATTTATTCTGCATAATTAGCATTCATACATGTTTTAATAAGAATTGCATTTTAGCACGCATTTCTGTACAAAATAAGAAGCCAAAACTCCAGCCAAAATTAACCTATAAATAGCTCAACTTCCCTGATTTTTAACTAATTCATGCTAACTCCGAATGACCCGAAACTACCTCCATTGTGTACATATCACTAACAAGAATAAATGAAAAATATAAAAAATCACCTAACCTAAAATAAGCGGACCAAAAACTCAAACCCTAGTTCTAGGATTACTGGACTAAAACCCTCATATCTTCACCATCCAGTGTCCGTTTTAATCCTACTCACTTTTGAACTAATGTACATTCAATTACCTTCTAAACAAGACTAAGTTCAAGTGAATCGGAGCTCGTATTTGAAAATTGGGTTTTGGGCCTCTTTTGTACATTTTGTATTTTAGCTAATTTTGAACTAGAATTTTATGTACATAATTAACCTATTTTAGTTCATTTCTTTTCCATTTGTCCTCTTTGATAAAAGTTTTATTAAAATACGCAAAAATCCAAATCCAAACTGAGCTTGAAATCAAAGAAACAAATTGAGTATGAATCTTCGTGAACTGTCTGTACAAAATTGGTTTTTTTCGTGTTTTATTTTCTTTTTTCTTTCTTCTTTTTCTTAAGCAATAAAAATCCAAAAAAAATTAGATTAATGTGTAAATAAATATCTGTGATTTTACCATATTTTTCTGGATTTTTATCTGGTTTAAAAATGATAAAAATTATAAAACCCAAAAATCAAGGTATTCTATGTACATGGGATACCCCAAAAATATCACTTTGTGCAATTGATCGATTTTGGTTTTGGTGTCTTCATGAAAGTTTTAGATCTCATCGAGACGATTAATTTTTATAAAGAAGCTTTTTCGATACGAGGCCATTTTCTATTTATTTTGGATTTTACAGTGTTTTTATTATCTGATTTTTTGTGGTGCTGACACGTGGTAGCTCCTGGAACCGCCATGTCTTATCCATTTTTTGACTTTTTATTATTCATTTTTATAAAAAAATAAATTCCCCGCACGTGCGTCGTACGTGCCTCCCAGACTATCTGCCACGTGGAGCCCATCTGGGGCATCCGATCTTCGCCGATGGGATGGCCCGTGGCCATCGTTCCCAGACCGCCCCTCCTTTCCCAATTCGCATTCGCCGCAACCCGCGATTTCGCCGCCCATCTCGCAAACTGCACCGCCTACGTATCTCATCCGATCTCACCTTTCCCGTCGAGTCCCCAATTCTGCAAAATTCCAGATCCCAATCAATCACCATCTCCAGTGATCTCCTTCCAACTCCGGTGTTACTCCTCGACCCTATTTAAAGGACCGCCGCCCTTCCGATGCTTCCATCTGCCGACAGCGACGACGCTCAGAGGTGATAGTTCGAGAACCCTCCTACGACGATGTCCGGTGGTCAACCACCATAGCAGCACGACCTTCAACGCCGTAGTGCCCAGCTCCAGCCGCTTCGCACCGTCGAGCCACCGCTGAACCCCTTCCATCTACGGTCGACTACGACTTCAACGATCATCTTCATCTGCTTCAGCAACGTCGACGACTAGTTCTTCTTCACCAACGTCCACCTCCAAGCTTCATCGTCCATCAACTTCGATAAAAAACACTTCCACGCTGACATACATTGACAACCTTCGACGCCTCGAGCTTCGCCCGCCAATGGTCGACGCTTGTCAGTCAAGCCCTCTCCGTCCTCGCTACCTCCTGGCCGGTGCCAGGAGTCATCTTCACCAGCTCGTCGACAGCCTTCTCCCTCACCACCGTGACCGCCCTATCGAAGAAGTGGCACCACCTAGGAGTATATCGCATCCACGCCCTGACCACCGCCACCAGCAAAAAATCAGCCACCCTCCACTGCTCCTCACCTACCATGTGGGCATCTCGAGACCCCCTGTGCACGTGGCACGTTTGCTCGGGGGGACGACGTCAGCCTCCAGGGGTCACGTGCTGCGCACGTGACCCGCTGGGCAAATTACAAGGCGCACCCCGGAGATCCTTCTATTTACAAAACAACCCACCTACCAGAGGGCGCGTGTCACACACATGTCCCTCTAGCAAATATGCAGATCTCCCCCTGGTTATCGGTAATTGCACCTAGGTCCCCCTTTGTATTTTCATATTTATTTTAATTATTTATTTTGCATAAATACCCCTTTATTCCCCAATAATTTTAGACCTCTACATGACATTATTTTTATTATCCAAAAATAACATTCTTTTCCGCATTTAATTCTCTACATTTTGACATATTATGGATATTTTAGTGATCAATGGTTAATTAATAATTATTTTTTTGTGGAAAATTGCATATTTTGCCCATCGTGTGCTCTGAAATTTGTTATTGTTTAACCGTTGCTCTAAAAATTCTCGAAAAATCGTGGATTGTAGAATTAATTGTGTTTAACATTGTGCCCAAAAAGAATTGCATTCGCTTGCATAGTTTGCCTTGTAAAAATCATTTTGCATATTTCAATGTTTGATTTTTAATGGATATTGAATCTCACATTTTCAAGATTTAGAATTTTTCTGAAACCCAGTACCTAGTGATAGATTTTAGGTAATTTTGTCCCTTGAAAATAATTAGGTTTAATATTTATTATAATTAAATATTGAAACTCACATGTTTTCATTTAAAAATTCATAAAAAAATTCTTCTTGCATCTAAAAATTCCAAAAAAAATCATAGTGCATTCATTTCATCATAATTATCATTCTGGCCAAGTTTCATATTTTTCAGACATCATTTGAGTGTAATTTATATTTTAGTCCCTAAAATTGGCCAAAATTGCATTTTGCATCCCTTATTGCATTAAAAATTACAAAAAAAGACTGCCTCGAAAACTGCACACCAACTTTGATAGGCATAATTCTAGGTTGTTCCTTTGCCTCCTTGTGTTCGAATTGGGACTTGCCCAAGTAAAATAAACATAAAACCGTGATTAAAACTTGACTAAATAATTGTGGTTATTTTCTTGATCGATTCCGATTGCTGCCTACAACAAAACGACACACATTTATTTTTTTTGCAAATGACCATCATAATTCACAACATACATTTTTAAACAGTGCAAGATCGGACTCGTCAATGTGAAAAAGATTTTTACAGTAAATTAAAGTTACTGTCACATTATCTCTAAGCTAAATCGGGACTTTTTTAATCCATGTCTGATAATATTCTAAAAAACATTCATATGATTAATCAAGCTATGACCGAATGATTTATCATTTAATATCCAACTTTTTTAAAAATATTTAGATATTATTTTAGAGAATTGAATTAATACAATGTGAAAACATGAATATTTGGTATCATTTTTTAATAAACGCGATCTAAGATAGTGATTATATTAGAACTAAAAAAAGGAACATACTTATAACGAAATTACCCCTTTCTCCCTTTATTCTATCGACTCTTTTTTATAGTTCATAATATATACCTCGCATGTAACAAAAAGATATATAATTGCAATTCGATTCATCTTAAGTTCAATAAGAGTATAAAATGTGTATACTTAGAGATTTGGAACTTTGCCTTCAAATATCAAATGAGGTATAATATTAAAATGAGATAAGATAAACAGAAGTTTAAGAGTGACTAATCAATATAAGTTTCTGAATTTCAAATTATATTATAATTTAATCGGTCATAGCATGTATTTAATCTAATTATGATATACCACTGCAACAAAATTGATCTAAGATAATGAATATTTTAATATTTATTGTCATATCTTTCATATTTAAATGTATAAATACGAATATGATCTATTTCTTAATTCTTCAAATTCTTAACGAATATCATCTTTGTTACTAATTCCCAGCAATGAAATCATATATCAGTACTTATTTTTTAACTTTTCCTTCTATTTGTTGTTAGGTTTAACAATAATTAACATGACAAGACATATTCAATTTTATGTTGGAATATATGATAATGCATGCTCAATTATTCATTATTGTAAGCTAGCTTTGTTGTACTGTATACTTATTTTGTTTTTTAACAATCTAATGATCGGAATTGTTATGTTAACTATTTTTTACATGATAGAGTGAATATATAATCTTATGGATTGATTTTTTTTCTTCGCGGTTTATAAGCAATATGAAAATCATTTTGTAGTTATGTTTTGAGTAACATCTTTTAACTATGCAGATTTCATTGGAATTGATTATGTCAACCCTTATGTAAGGAAAAAAGACATCGTATATTACATCTTTGAATCATACATTTATCAATCACATTTTTAACATCAAATACTTCTCGGTATTATTTTTTAAAGTTTCTATGTCCGTTATTATTCGATTAATTTGTTATTTCACACTTGGTATAAGATACGAATCGATTTATGTTTTTACTGGATTTTTAGTTTTACATCAAGTCTAATATCTATGATAAATACTCTATAACATAAATCGAATGATTTACAATTCTTCAACATGGGATAACGAGAACGTGTAGAGATGAAAGCGGTCCACGTGTCAAACTTCGAAAGGAGGAGGAGAATAATTGGGGAAAGAGAATGTGTACTCGAAGAGGCATAGACGTGGGAGAAATTCCATAGGTTTCCATGCGTTTGATTGTGGATAAAAGTTGAGTGTCCAATTTTAGTATATGTAACAGATTGTAAACTGTAAATTTTAAAGAAAACCAACATTTCTTGCCACTTGTGTGTTAAAAAATAATGGTAAGAGAAAAAATAGTTCAAAGTAATGATCATCGTTGCACTGTAAAAATAAATATAAATTAAAACTAAACACTTGCATTACCACAAAATAAAGCATGTTATATCATGCTTTATTTAACTAACCCATATAATTTACGAATATTTTATATAAATGATAAAAAAGACAAATCAAAACAACACAACTATATCAATCCAAAGGACAGATAAACTCTTACATGCATGCCATATAGATGTAAGCATCTATTTTTTTACAAAGAAAACATAAAATGAAAATATATCAATGATGTGATACCATGTAAGAAGATGTTTCCAATCAAAATTATGCATAATATATCCTTAAATAATACGAGCATAATAATGAAATATTGTAAAAAGATAATATTTATAGAATTAGTTTGAGATATACTAATTTTCTGAAAATAACAGGAAATGTTTAAGTACGTAAAAATATACCGCTCTGAATAATTTGAAACATATATATACACACACATCTAGCAATATAATAGTCGACAGTATACTTGTTAACACTTTCGTATATAAAACTTCAGACGTTGGAATAAATATAAAAAATATATATTTTTTTTAGTTTTGTTTACACAAAGTATCATTAAAAGATTGCATATATTAACTAATATATCAAGCTCAGAAGTAGATTTTATTCATCATCATTAGACAACCATAACTCAAAGGCCTATGATTTGGTAGCTAAAGCGCCATATCTGACAGAATATATTATTAGCAAGATAAATCGTTACTGTTAATACTATATATTTATATTATTATTATTATTCTTTATTGTAACTTATATATATTAAATAGTTAAAATAAAAAAACATAGAGAAGAGATATCATGCAAGTTAACTGTCAAATGGATAACAAAAAAATTTAAAAATTTATCAGACGAAAAATTTTATATTAAAATCATATGAAGTATGTCAAGATATGGAAAAATAAAACTTACGAAATTCATGTTAGTAAGTAGCAACCAAACATTCACAACATATAAAAATATGAACCGAGAGAAAATGCAATCTAATGGATAACACTTTGAATATCAAGTTCTGAAAAAGCATATACATAATTATGTATAATAGTAATACTATTGACCTATATACATGGAATATCATTGGTATTAACTATGTCTAGATTATCATACTTGAATCTAACATGAACAATATTTTGCAATCACGAAGAAAGTAAATAATAATTAAAAAATAGTTTAACAATGAATAAATATTATCAACATAAAACTGAAAAATAAACAAATTGTAAATCATGTGTCTTTTATCCAAGTAGAAATGGATTCTAAATAAAAACTGCAATTACTATATTTTTCTTACACAAATGGGAGTGATTATTATATATTAATATTCAGCACATTCTACTATTTAGTAGTAGTGATGGAGAAATATAATGGAATTATGGTAAAAATCTGAAGGATTTTTATTGAAAGTTACAAGCACTTGGAGCAATGTACACATCACATCGCAAAAAATGATTGCACATACAGGAATGTAGCATCAAAAATGAAGTCATGCATTTAGGAAACGTAGCATCAAAAATGAAGCCATGCACTCGAGAGATAAGTAAAGAGGGTAAAAAGAAACATAGTAATGAATCTACATTTCTCCTTTATTTTAACTTCATTTTTTAGCAAAAAACATCTATAAAAATTATGTAAATACAATAAATTAACTCTGTGTATGCCATTGTTAATATCTCATAATTAGCATCTATTTCCAAAAAATAAAAGAATAAAGAGAAAAGAAAACGAAGGATTTATCTAGGATAAATACAAAATGACCCAAACCCTAAGAGAAGGTCAAGCCTTGACCTGATCGCAAGGAAATAAGTTGAGAGAGATAGGATACACTGTATACTGCACATAGCACCTATACATGTACGAATAAATATTGATGATTGTTTTACATAGTGTGAATTACATATTATTTTAAATACTTGTATATAGCTCTAATAATAATGTAAAAATAAATTAAAATAAAAATAATAAAATACAAATTGAAATGCAAATAAAATCCACAAAGGCCACATATATATAATACTCATTTATCTTACAACCTTAATTAATTTATAAAAATCAAATAAAAATTAATTTATATTCCTTAAATTATTTTTTAAATAAATAGAATAAAATAAAAAGTATTTTTGTAAAAATAATAAAATAAAAATACATGTACATAATACATAGGTAAGTATACCTGTACATAATACATTATACCGTATATAACCTATTTATATTTTTCATAAAAATAATGAAAATCATAGAACAATAGTTTATAAAAATAATAAACATTTTTTTATTTTATACACTTTTTTATTTTAAAATCATTTACTATTTTATATTTAATATTATTTAATGTTTATAAATTCTGCTCTCTGATTGGTCCACGTGGGATCGTTGACCTCAGTCAACCTTCTCCCCCCAATTGGGTGGACCCGATTTCCCTTTGCCGGAGTCCATTTCTTTGAATTTTCTCGATAGAACACGATACCCTTTTACCTCGCTTTCAATGCCCAATTCAGCTCCAGGATCCTGATCCTCGTGGATCCCTATGAAGGGTCGTATCTATCTAGGGTTTTCGTCTAATCGATCGATCTTTCCAGACCCTGAGGCATGCCTATATCTACTCTCCTTATCCTCCTGCTCATAGCAGCTCATCCCTCTCGCCACCATTCCTTCCGAGACACCTTCAGGTGTGTGACAACCATCAGGAGAGTAGCTTTGGAACTGTATGAGATGCTTGGAGGCTCGTAGCTCACAACATGGTCGGAGCTCCGCCGCATGAAGCCTCTTCTGCCCGCCACAGTAGGATCGAGGTCATAAACCTATCGACCACTTCACCTCACTTTGTTGTTCACATCAACACAACAAGGTACCATTGATCACTTCCATTTCTACTCCCACTTAGATTTTTCCCTTACACCCACCTCCGCTAGCTCTGCTCTGATCACCGGATCAGAGATACCACCCTTCATATCCAATCTTATGATCAACTCCTACGCTCACAGACAATCTCTCGATGCAACCTGACCATCCTTAGGCCAGCTCTTCGGAGCTGGATTAGGACATGACCTCCTTCCTCCATTTTCGCAAGAGGTCAAATAACACCCATCTCCGCTTCCCTTCTTTTTATGCTAAATAACAATTGTTGGAGCTTTGTCTTCGAGCACAACATCCTCTTATAGGTCTAGGCACACTAGAGAGGCTCGAATTACACCTCAACTCTCTCGTTTGAGCATCATCAGGAGTTGGAGTACCACCTTGATGAAACCCGATTTCATCATCGTAATTCTCCATTTTTAACCCCCTTGCTTAAATGTGTCAATAAAAACCAGATAAAGTCCTGTAATTATCAGAGTCTTGAATAAATTAAAAACCACAAAAAATGGCAAAATTTGAATACATGGTATTTTTAGCCTTAAAAATACCCTCAAAAATATTTTGTACTTCAGATGACCTCATCTCCATTTTTGGTCAACATGAAACTGGTAGAGCTCATCGAGATCTACAACTTTCATGTTTTGAGTTTTCTTAAATTTGGCCATTTGACCCTTCAAAAATCAACTTCTACCTCTGAATAATCTGATTAGGCCACGTGGCCCGTTCTGGTTGAGCCACGTGGCCCGTCCTCTTTGACCTGTCCGCACGTATTCCTAGCCGTTGGATCTCTTCTTTAATCCAACGGTTCTGCGATCTCTACGCACGCCTTTTTTCCTCACTGTCTGATCATCCCCAGGCTTCATCACCACCGCCCATTGTCTCCTCTCCCTCCTTACGCCACGTGGCACCTTGTACACTGTTTGATCGCGCCCTCGACCCTCCATCTCAGCCGCTATCTCCACATCGACTCTCAACCCTTCGATCGGAAACCACTTCTCATCACAACCGCCTGCGAGCGCTTAACCTCCAGCTCAACACGTGGCGCATCCACCACTCTCCGATTCATTCGCAGACGATCTAATCTAGATCGCTCTTAGGCGCCTCGATCCAGGACGTTGGATCCCATGATCCAACGGCTACAGACTCATCGTCTACCTCGCGCTGCCTCCTCTTTCCCACGATCTCCATCTCGCAAACCGCTCCCCCCTTCCATTTTTCGCCGCGTCTACATCCATCATCTCCACTCCCCAAATACCCCATGACTTTCCCCTATCGTCCCTCTTCCTCGCGGGCACGTCCATCATCCACGATGTCCTCTCTTTTGCTCCATGACCCCCATGCAATCCACGGCGGCCACCATCTGAAACCGCCACATTCAACCTTCAAATATCCCCACTCTACCATCTGCCACTCCGGTCCACCTGTACGAGGGGCTTCACCCAGCTTTTCTCCTCCTCCCCATGACAGGGGGAGGTCCGATGAGGCGCGACAATGACGAACGCCCCCGGTGTTGACCCGCCGCCCTTCATGGCGGCGTCGCGGTGCCTCGCGCCCGCTTGAGCTGCCCCAATTGGTTGCAGGGGTCCAGCGACGACCCGGGGCTCGAATCGAGCCTTAGCCTAAGCCATCTCCGCCCCGCCCGACCTCAGGTAAGCCCTCCGACCTCCTTTGCATTTTTTTCGTGATTTTTCATTAATTAATTAGGCTCCGTCACTCATCTCCATCTTCCACTGACCGCTCCTAGAGCTCCGCCTCACTCCCTTCATTCACGCGCATTGTCCCGATCACCTCTCCCCTTTCTCCACTACCTGGACACCTATGACCCACCTCCTCTCCGATCGTCGGAGATGGAGCTCCGGTTCCTCGCCCTTATCGCTCGTATGGAACCCCATCTTCGCTCACAAACACATGCACTACTCACTTGTGCGTACAAGCTCTTTGGAACTAACATGTAGGTGAATGCCCATCAATGGCCAGAATGTTCTCGGAGCGGACTTCATCAATCTCGTAGCTGCCCTCCGAGCTCTGATGACTGCAGCCAGGAGCTCCAGCACCTTCCCCGAGCTTCCAGCTACCTCGACGAACGTCCAAGGAGCTTGGGGGAGATCCACAGTATCAGAGCAGCAACGGTGGAGATTTAGGTGCTTCGCCGGAGGTCCATACGCGCCGCCATCCCTGCGGCTGAGGAAGATGACCAACGACGCACACGTGTTGTTGGATGGCACCTCGCGGTGTCCATCCAACGGCTTATCTTCAGCCACGTCTCCTTCAGTCGATTGTACAGGAGCCGTTGGATCCTCGAGATCTGATGGCATAAAGGCAACCACGTCGACATATAGTGCCGAGTCCAGCGACCGTTTGATCTCGATGATCAGATGGTCTTCGATAGTCCACGTGTCTTAGCCTGAGCCTTCACCGAGCCTCAGCGCCAGAGCTCTTGGCTTGGATGTCCCGAGCCTCATCCGAGCCCAAGCCTGGAGGCTCGCATCTTCCGAGCCTTCTCCGAGCTGACCCGAAGCGCCTCCTAGCCTCTGCCGAGCCTGAGTCTTCCCCAAGCCTCGAGAGCACGTGCACAACACGTGCTAGCTGGGAAATTTGTACAGAGGCCCACGAACTTCTTCAATATTACAGACAGGTCCTGGATCACGTGCAGTACACGTGCATTTGGGGAATTTTGCAGTTATGCCCTCGCGGGTTTCTAGAATTGCAAAACTACCCCTGTGCGTGTGGGTCATTTACAGGGAAGGCCTCACACTTACTTTTTTATTACATTTTAGTCCTTCACAGAGACCTATTTGTAGTTATCTTTCATGTTGTTCTCTCGTTTATGCCCTTGTCTTCCTTTATGCATATCTTGAGCTTCGTAACTCCGATTGAGTTGATTTCAGTTTCATTTCGAAGCTTGTTTGATGATCTTTCTAATGGCATTTTAATTTTTATTTTGGACACAGTAATCTTGATGCATTATTTTAGTATCCATGTGTCTATTAATGCTTAACATGATGCCTTGTTTAATTTGTCCATCAAATCTGTCATCTAAATTGAATCCGAAATTGACTCCCTGTTAAGTTTGCTCATCATCTTACTTTGATTTAGGGCATATTAATTTCTGCATTGCATTTCATCACATTTATTTGCATGATTAAAATAAAATAAAAAATGCATGTTTTATATTTGTGTTAATGCATTGTCTTGTCCTCATGCGTCTATTGACCTAATGTTCTTTAATTCAACACTTAATTAATGAGTAGAAGTCTGAATGATCACGAGAAAGGCTCGTGTCCCTAAGTTCGACCTTGGTTTCTTGCCAAGTAAAATAAAAAATATGACCATCTGATTTCCTTGACATATCAATTAGATGGTTTTTGAAAGACCTAGTTCGGCTCGACTGCAATGACCATTCAGTGCTAATTCCACAATATTAAAGGGCCGAATTTGCGGTTTATCAAATGGCGTCGTTGCTGGAGACACAGCTCATTTATTGTATTTTTTGGATTTTCATTTGTTTAATTAAGTGTTTCTTTTTTATAGGCCAAGTTTGTCCATTTGTCTGGCACTATAAAATTTTCTTCTCGATTGATCTCTAACCGTTGCTTTTGTGGCAGGGCCTTTGATTATTCAAGGAGGCGAGGAGCAGGAACTACCCGCTGTGAGGAGCCGCAGAAGCACGCTTGGAGCACGTCGAGAAGAAAGAAAAAAATGCCATTTTGCATATCATGTTATTTTGTAATAATCGTCTTTTACAGTGGTCTTCGATCGAAGACTCGTGGTTGTAAAAAAATGAATATATGTGGTTGTGTGGGGAACGTCCCCACTTGAGTGTCGACCTAGGACCAGCCATGCGGCTCTTCGAGCTTATTTTCTCATTCATATTTTTACGTGCCTGCTCGTAGGTAGGATACACTAAAAAAATAGACGCACATAATCTCGCTTCACTTAGCCAAATTTAATAGACATTTTCCCCGCTAATAGAAGCATGACTAGGTGCGACTCTTTGATCGACTTGCATACATGATTTTTGGTTTTTAAAACAGCCCAAGTATTCACGTATTCTTGCCAAGTCACTGCATGTTTTATCTCTTAGCTTAGATCATGGTTTTTATCGAATACATGGTTTTCTCGATTTCCCCTCCTAGCTTGATCACCTAGGTTAATGGAAAATGGGAATGAACGGTAGACGATGAATGCTTGAGTTTGTGCTCACCTTAATTTATCGACAACCTTAAATAATTGAGACTGTTAATTGCAAGTCAACCTAAAAATGGAGTAAAATTTTGTTTTGGGAGAGCAACACCCTCATTACGCATTGATTTTTACTTGACACTTTTTCTGCGTAAATTATAATGTTTTAATCACCAATAAAACTGACAAGATAATAAACCAAACCTCGGTTGGTTTCATGTGTGAGTTGGTGAAATGGAAGGGTGTTGCATGCTTGATTGAGCCATGTTTGCTTCGTTACACTCCCCAGAGCCTTAAACACTCCATTCATCTTCGCAGATTCATCTACTCATGTGCATATCCATCCATCTTCTTCGTTCACCTCGGTCTCTCCCATAATCAAATCTCTATCTTTATACTTAGGCTACTCTCAGCCTAAGTATATGGGGGACCCGAGTCCCCGTGATTTGCTCCACTCATCTTTCCTTGCCCTTATAATAGGGAGAGCCCTTTTTGGTTCCCGTATATTTCTCTATATTTAAATGGACCTATGGACTTGTATCATCTAATACTATGAGGACATAGCAAAGTTTAAGTATAGGGGGGTATACCGTATATACAGTATATTTACTTCAGCTACAATCTGAAAATTTTGAAAAATTTAAAACTTTTTGTCTAAAGTAAAATCCTTTGAACTGAGAAGACTCCAATGTTTTCATGCCTTTTTCTATATTATGTTACACTATTTTTATAGAAATATTTTTGAAATTGATTTGAAAAATGAGTTTTTCTTATTTTGAAAAGTCCTTTGAAAATGTTTTGAATTTTTTTTATTTGTGTGACATGATATTGAAATCTCTTTTCAAGGAAAGTTGAGTCTAACAAATTGTTTTAACCTATAAATTTAAATCCATAAAAATGAGAAAATCCAAAAATCCTTTATGAGTCATTAGTGACTACTAAGCCCAATTAAGTAGCCACGTTCAGTGAGGGTTCGCCCTTAGCAGATTGGATAGTTTAGAGGACATCGCGTGAGGCCCTGTCCTCAAGCAACGGGCTCCGACCTTTACTTACATCCATACTGGCTGAATGCAGATGCATCTACTTAATTGAGTTTAGGCAATCCTAATACCTTTTGAAGCTTCAAAAAATATGTTTTTGAATGAAGGAGTTGGATTAGTCCTCTATTTTCACACTTCTACCCAGGATCTGAAATGTTCAAGGAAGCTTGATTTGTGAGGTCTTGAGATTTTCGGTTAACCAACCTTAGCCATCAGTGTCTTAGACTTAATCATCCATATTCCCCTAAATTTCTAGATTTGCATGCTATATTTTATGCTTAGTCTCAGACCATTAAGAATATGAACATCACATCACATACACGACTGCGGTTTCGATGAGATGAGTTGACTTTTTGCCTAAGGGATTGGGGTGAGGGATTCGAGTCTGGACTTGATTTAATGATGCTCGAGGATGGGATAAAATCTTTGAAGGCTTCATGAAACCTGAGTGTCAGCAATTTTAGCCAGTATGAGAACTTGGTTCTTATACTAATTTCTTGACATTGACCTAAGTGTCAGGGTGTGAAATAAATAAAAAATGTTGATCAATGTGCGCCAACTCTTGGTAAAATCAGAGGAGCTAGCCAAAAATTATACAAATCAATGAAATGTCGAAGAAAAGATCTCATTCCACAAAGTCAAATATCAAAGAGCTTCCACCAAAGGCGAGCGCTCCCAACCATTTCAAAGTGTCCACTTGGACCACCGCTATTAGGACCAAGAGTCGGGCTTGCACCAAAAAAGGGCTCTGCATCGTAAATGCTACAAGTCTGGGTGTCGAAGGTACGATAGGTACTCAAAAGAGACACACCCCGGTGTACTCCTAGGAAAACAAGTGCAGACGGCTCCAACTTCTCTTGACGGACGCACTGATCAACACCAAAAAAATGTGTTGCGTAAAAAGGCACTAGAGAGAATTCTTGTTCCAATGAGAGGGAGAGAAGAAACGACACAATCCCATGCCCTCCATTACTGGCCTTCCATCTACATTTTCAAAGTCTGACAACTAAAGAGACGGTGGACTGAATGCAAGATTTGATTTATTCCCTAGTGTTGAGGATTGGGTCCTTAGGAGAATTTCTTGGACCAAGACTTTGGGTGACGTTTTGACTCTACTCTCGGAATCGCAGTCAACACTAAATGTCATATCCTTAGTGTATATGTATATTAGAGAGAGTCCGGAGAATTAGAGGAATTGGGTTCCTCTTGATTATGGCTGGGTTGAATTCTAGAATTTTGGACCTCCAAAGTTGAGTGGACTTGAATAGACTGGATCCTGTACTCACATGCACAAGGGGGTTAATTCAACTCGTTCATTCTTTTGATGCTCGGGGACGAGCATAGTTTAAGTATAGGGGGTGATGAAACCCGATTTCATCATTGTAATTCTCCATTTTTATCCCCCTTGCTTAAATATATGTCAATAAAACCCAGATAAAGTCCTGTAATTATCAGAGTCTTGGATAAAATAAAAATAACAAAAAATGGCAAAATTTAAATTCGTGGTATTTTTAGCCTTAAAAATACCCTCAAAAATATTTTGTATCTTCAGATGACCTCATCTCCATTTTTGGTCAACATAAAACTTATAGAGCTCATCGAGATCTACAACTTTCATGTTTTGAGGTATCTCAAATTCGACCATTTGACCCTTCAAAAATCAACTTCTAACTCTAAATAATCTGATTGGTTCACGTGGCCCGTTTTGGTTGAGCCACGTGGCCCGTCCTCTTTGACCTGTCTGCCCGTGTTCCTAGACGTTGGATCTCTTCTTTGATCTAACGGTTCTGCGATCTCCACGCACGCCTTTTTCCCTCATCGTCATCCCCAGGCTTCATCACCACCGCCCGTTGCCGGCTCTCCCTCCTTACGCCACGTGGCACCTTGTACACCGTTTGATCGCGCCCTCGACCTTCCATCTCAGCCGCTATCTCCGCATCGACTCTCAGCCCTTCGATCGGCAACCACTTCTCATCACAACCGCCCGCTAGTGCTTAGCCTCTAGCTCGACACGTGGCACATCCACCACTCTCCAATTCAGCCGCGGACGATCTAATCTAGACCGCTCTTAGGCGCCTCGATCCAGGCCGCTGGATCACATGATCCAACGGCAACAGACTCGTCGTCTACCTCATGTTGCCTCCTCTTTCCCACGATCTCCATCTTGCAAACCGCTCCCCCCTTCCATTTTTTGCCGCGTCTACATCCATCATCTCCACTCCCCAAATACCCCACGACTTTCCCCTATCGTCCCTCTTCCTCGTGGGCACGTCCATCATCCACGATGTCCTCTCTTTTGCTCCATGACCTCCATGCAATCCATGGTGGCCACCATCCGAAACCGCCACATTCAACCTTCAAATATCCCCACTCCACTGCCTGCCACTCCGGTCCACCTGTTCGAGGGACTTCTCCCATCTTTTCTCCTCCTCCCCGTGACAGGGGGAGGTACGATGAGGCGCGACGACGACGAACGCCCCCGGTGGTTACCGCCGCCCTCCATGGCAGCATCGCGGTGCCTCGCGCCCGCTTGAGCTACCCCAATTGGCTGCAGGGGTCCAACAACGACCTAGGGCTCGAATCGAGCCTCAGCCCAGTCCATCTCCGCACCGCCCGACCTCAATTAAGCCCTCTGACCTCCTTTGCATTTTTTTTCGTGATTTTTCATTAATTAATTAGGCTCCGTCACTCATCTTTATCTTCCATTGATCGCTCCTAGAGCTCCGCCTCACTCCCTTCATTTACGCGCATCGTCCCGATCACCTCTCCCCTTTCTCCACTACCTGGACACCTACGACCCACCTCCTCTCCGATCGCCGGAGATGGAGCTCCGGTTCGTCACCCTCATCGCTCGTATGGAACCCCATCTTCGCTCACAAACACATGCACTACTCACTTGCACGTACAAGCTCTTTGGAACTAACCTACAGGTGAATGCCCATCAATGGTCAGAATGTTCTCGGAGCGGACTTCATCAATCTCGTAGCTTCCCTCCGAGCTCTGATGACTGAGGCCAGGAGCTCCAGCACCTTCCCCGAGCTTCCAGCTACCTCGACGAATTTCCAAGGAGCTTCGGGGAGATCCAAAGTATCAGAGCAGTAGCGGCGGAGATTGAGGTGCTTCGTCGGAGGTCCATACGCCCCGCCATCCCTGCGGCTGAGGAAGATGACCGACGACGCATAGGTGTCGTTGGATGGCACCTCGCTGTGTGCATCTAATGGCTTATCTTCAGCCATGTCTCCTTCAGTTGATTGTATAGGAGCCGTCGGATCCTCGAGATCTGATGGCTTAAAGGCAGCCACGTCGACATATAGTGCCGAGTTCAACGACCGTTTGATCTCAATGATCGGATGGTCTTCGATAGTTCACGTGTATTAGCCCGAGCCTTCACCGATCCTCAGCGCCAGAGCTCCATGCTTCGATGTCCCGAGCCTCATCCGAGCCCAAGCCTGGAGGCTCGCATCTTCCGAGCCTTCTCCGAGCCGACCCGAAGCGCCTCCTAGCCTCTACCGAGCCTAAGTCTTCCCCAAGCCTGGAGAGCACGTGCATAACACGTGCTAGTTGGGAAATTTGTACAGAGGCCCACAAACTTCTTCAATATTGCAGACAATCTTGCATCACATGCAACACACACACATTTGGGGAATTTTGCAGTTATGCCCTCGTGGGTTTTTAGAATTGCAAAACTACCTCTGTGCGTGTGGTCATTTACAGGGAAGGCCTTACACTTAATTTTTATTACATTATAGTCCTTCACAGGGACCTATTTGTAGTTATCTTTCATGTTTTTCTCTCGTTTATGCCCTTGTCTTCCTTTATACATATCTTAAGCTTTGTAACTCCGATTGAGTTGATTTCAGTTTCATTTCGAAGCTTGTTTGATGATCTTTCTAATGGCATACTCCATTTTTATTTTGTACACAGTGATCTTGATGTATTATTTTAGTAGCCATGTGGCTATTAATGCTTAACCTGATGACTTGTTTAATTTATCCATCAAATCTGTCATCTAAATTGAACCCAAAATTGACTCCCTGTTAAGTTTGCTCATCATATTACTCTGATTTAAGGCATATTAATTTTTGCATTGCATTCCATCACATTCATTTGCATGATTAAAATAAAATAAAAAAATACATGTTTTATATTTGTGTTAATGCATTGTCTTGTCCTCATGCGTCTGTTGACCTAATGTTCTTTAATTCAACACTTAATTAATGAATAGAAGTCTGAATGATCACGAGAAAGGCTCGTGTCCCTGAGTTCGACCTTGGTTTCTTGCCATGTAAAATAAAAATATGACCATCTGATTTCCTTGACATATCAATTAGATGGTTTTTGATAGACCTAGTTCGGTCTGACTGCAATGACCATTCAGTGCTAATTCCACAATATTAAAGGGCCAAATTTGCGGTTTATCACACCTCGCCTATCCAATTGTCCATCTCTTGATCGGAGCCAACTAGTAGATGTGGTGCACCATTTCAAAAGTGTCGGACCCCTGGGAGCTTCGATCCGACCTGCAAGTCGTCACATATCACCGGTCGAAGTTCCTCAACCACCTGTTCTTGCAGACCTTCCCCCCACCATTGGATGACGAGCTCAACACCATATAAAATCAGAGCCGACCGACCGAGAAGCTTTTTAGGCCATTAGTGAAGTATATGGAAAGATCCTTAAGCGCATCACGGAAGCATGAGGATCGCATCGTATGCAATCGGGAGTGACTAGTCGCACTAGTTTCTCGAGGTAGCGGAAATTAAAATTTTTCATGCAACAAAACCACATGATCCAAGAACACTTCTCGGATCATTTCGTATAAACCCCAAACAAGTTTTAATTTTATCTCTTGAAGCGTGGTTGCGATCAAGTCTCTTGACGAAGAGACCTACTGTCTCAAGTCCGATCTGTCGGAGGAGACACTTGCAAGCATGTTGATGAAACGTGTGCTTCTCGCAATCCATGTTGATGATCCAAGCGGTGAATCTTCTGACACGAGATCTAATGTCTTCTTCACAAGCGAGGTGCACCGATGGAGATCCAGGAGAAAACAACATAAGAGCGATGTTGCGGCAAGAGCGACTCATTCTAGGGCTCCATGGTGGACAACCACAAGAGAGAGGGGGCATGAGAGAGAGAGAGAGCAGCTGTAAACTTGTAAAAACTCCTTAGAAGAGTAAGGGGGTCTCTTCTTATATAGGGTTTTGGGAGTCCATGGATTACAATCCATGTACTACACAAAATCAATGGATAAAATTGATTTGTGCTTCTTTCAATGGTCAAGATCTTGTTGTAAAAACAAAACGACAAATTAATTTAATTTATATTAAAAATATTTGATAAAACAACATAATTTAATTCTAAATTAAATCAAGTAATCTTGGAGATAATGCAGAGGAGAATCTCCCCTTCCATATAGGAGTGGTGGATGACCACACTTTCCTTGTTGGAATTGGTGGTCGTCCCTACTCCTATTAGGATAGGGAGATTCCAATGCAATCTCCAAGATTGCATGATTCCATGTATCTCAAATATTTACAACAATAGTTGTTGTAAATTATTCTACAAAAATAATTCAAAATTATTTTGAGAATTTTGCAATCTTGCCATTGAAATTTGTGAATCACATTCACAACCCAAAATAAAATGCAAATTACATTTTCAATTTAATGTCCAATGTGAATCCAATTCACATCAACATTTAATTTAATAAATGTAAATTACAAATTGCTCTCTAATATATTATAAATTATGCTTATAATATATATGATTAATATGGATAGTCCTATCTACATTATTCATATCCATGATAATTAAATCATATTTAATCATCTTGGATCTCTATTCTCATGTGACCAAAAAATATGAATCACATTCACATTATTTATATCTTTTATAATTAAATAAAATTTAATTATCTTAGATAACTCTCTTTATAATATAAATCAAATTCATATTATTCATGATAATTAAATCACGTTCAATTATCAATTTTCTCAATGCTTGGATATATATATATATATATATATATATCAACAATGGAATTACCTTGAACTCTTTCAAGGATAATGCACTTTCTCCGTGGATACTTGGAGATAAGGACATGGCGATTGTATTGTTTCATGTATAGTGACATGGATATTAAGATCACATCTCAAATCCAGATCTTGCAGACCTCTCATAGATGCTTGATTAAATCAAGATCGCAAATCTAATCTTATTAGCACATCTGAATCACATTCAAATCAATGTCCGACATTTGGACCAAGATCAGATTACTTTTCTATAGAGAGGAGTCACTAAAATCCGGACTCGTTTCATCACTCCCTAAGAATGGAAGCTGCATGGTTTATACAATCATTTATGATCACATCACCCTCAGGTATTCCCAATACCTATACATCTTGCATACTAGAAGACCCAGAATAAACCTGAAGTATTAGATCTCTTTTAACTATCTACTTCAGGGTTTTTATCATTAAGTTTCTCATTTGATCATTAGGAGTCGGTATCGACCATAAACTTTCCAAAAGCATATATCATACCTAGTTCTTGATCATATACTTCCCAAAAGTATATATCAAACCCACAAATTCGGTCAAGCTTCCAAAGCGAGATGACCGCACACGGAATTTGATTCTTCCCAATATCTCATGAGTGAGATCATGTCTTCCGGTACAGTGAATGAACCTGTATGATCCCTTTGAGAGATCGTATTACTCATATGCCTTTGCATGCACATTAGTGCGCCGGTGTATAGACCTTGGTTAGATCATCAATCTATTAGTCTGCGAAATGTACATACTCAGATATATAGTAACACATCTGTCTCCGATCAAAGGATGTGTGCCTTTATCGTGATAGCATACGACATAGGACTTTGGTTATCTTGATCTCATTAAGTCAACTCTTTGACCCAACTTATCTAACACCTATGAATCTCTATTCCTATGCGTAGCACCTACATCAAGAGGTCGGTTAGATATCAACCTATAGAGAAATGATTGCCATTTCCTTCTCAAGATGGAGATCCTCTCTTAACAATCATTTAACGGTGCTTGATGAGTTTTCAATCTAACTCCATAAGTATTCATCCAAGCACCTACCTCTATGATTCGTCAATTGAATCAACAGTTGTATGATTATTAAGATGGCCATGGTACATAGCCCTAATTGTACTTAGAGACCTATTATGCAAATTAGTTATTCTTTATTTCATATCAGGGAATGATATTTGCAATAACATTTATTGCATGTTGACTTGTCGTGGGCTCGCATGTCCAACAGTTAGATCAAACCTGACATGTCAGATCTGGTCGTATGTCCTCGACACATCTTCAGGATGTCAGATCCTTTTCCAGAGCATATCAGAGCCGCAACCATCTCACCGCGCCACATGCCTCCACTGGGTATA
The DNA here is from genome assembly GCA_037367405.1 of Ottelia alismoides. Lineage (NCBI taxonomy): Eukaryota > Viridiplantae > Streptophyta > Magnoliopsida > Alismatales > Hydrocharitaceae > Ottelia > Ottelia alismoides. The sequence goes on along the minus strand of JAZKJV010005562.1, from coordinate 44,055 downwards.
TTCCACTTCTTTCTTGCTTTTTATGCTATTTCTATCTAGTCCAATAAATGTAACAAGTAGTTAAGAATATTTGTAGTTGGACCCCTATTGTTACTCTATTTGCAGTTTAGTCCAATTGAGTCTAAGTCATGTGCGTCCGCACGCTTACATTGGGTTATTTGCAGTATCTAGTTCGAGGTTTTGCTGGTTATGGAATGAAACTTATGTTTTGTATTTTGATTTATACCCCTAAATCCATGTACCATGTGTAACACACGATTTATTTGGATAAATTTTAGATTTAGCCCTAATCTTTATTAATTTGTTATTCGATAGGCCTTGGAACTTAACATATTTACATTTTGGTCCTTGTAAATTATTTTTAACTTCTTGTCTTTTATTCAATACAATAATAGGAAATTGACTCCGAAAATTACATGGAAATTTTGTGTGACTCTTGTTTACTTGTTATCTTGGTGATAAATTTATCTGGCTAATTTATTTGCATTTTATATTATTAAAAATTCAAAACCCTTAAAAAGTAACCTGTTTGTCTTAGAAAAATTATAAAAATTTGAAAAATTACCTAAAAATTCGAATAGTTTTTTTTTCAGTATCTTTTATCTCTAGTATTAATTTTGTTTGAAAAATCCTTATAAAAACCCTAAAAAATTGTAGAACACTTAGAAACTCATAAAAATTGTATAAAATTGTAGAAAAATCTAAAAATAGTGTTTTCAATATGGGTTTGCTAAAGAAAAACTTGATCTAAAACTGCTAAAAAAACTTGACCTAAATCTGGGATAACCAATAAAAATCTGAGACTCCTAAAGAAAACTTGACTTAAAACATAGAAAGTTTGTTCAGAAAAAATATAAAAATGGTAACCAATAAAATCTGAGATTGTTAAAGAAAACTTGACCTAAAACTGAACTCCACTAAAAACCTTTATTTTTGAGAGATTCACCCCCTCATTGTTGAATTTATCTACAGTGAGAGAACATCCCACACACTAGGATAGAGCCACGCTTGGACTCTCTTCAGTCTACCGATTTTATTGACTAGATATTTTCTAGTGAGGATTTCACCGGGTAGCCGGTAATTGGTCCGGACTTCATTAATAGATTGGGTAAGATCAGGTAGCTGGTAAACGGTCTGCATCCCATATTGGCTGGAAATAACTAATCGTAGAACTCAGGCGAGTCTCATGGGAGCATCGGGCTCTTAACAACTCGCCAAATCGCTCTGATAGATTGGATGTTCACCTAATAAAATTTGGTAAGATAAATGATCGAACCTTCACGGTCATCACATTGCATTGCGTAGGTGACCTAGGGGTTTGATTTCTCATCTTGTTTATGTACAAATCTACTCTTCATAAATCCCCACATCACGATGATGGGAAGGAGGTCCCTTAGGCTGCCACTGGCAGCACTGTTTCCCAGCACCCCTCCTCGTTCATCTATGGCAACTTCAAAGAGCTCAAACCTGCTCTCTGAACCCGAATTTACCTCCACCATGTTCCCCCTCAACCACCCTTCTTCTACACCTGAGGTACCAGTATAGAGGTCAGCAGAGCTATATGTTCACTTGACATCACCTGATCTAGGGTCTTTTGTCTTTGTAGAGACTGGAGACATGGCCAACAGTAAAGGAAGGATTGATGAGCAACCACAAGGACCATCGTTCATATTGGTCCAAGATGCCATCAACAACACGCTGCTAGCTTCCGTGGAGACCATGCAGAGACAGATCAAGGACCAAGGAGCATTCATGGTAGAGGTGAGGAGAGAGCTCACACAGATGAGAGCTGGACAAGAGGAGCCATAGAGACAAGCTATCAGTGGAGAGATACCCATAGCTGAGGGAGGAGACGAACGCCAGGACGAGTCGCAAGAGTCAACATGACCAATGATGAATCCATGATTCATTAACTTTTCTGTCGCATTTTGTCTTAAAACCCTTAACAAATACATGTAAATATTCATTAATTCTCATATTTTAACAAAACATTATTCATGTGTAAATATTCACTTTTAACCACTAAAATCATGTAAATAAATAAAGAACCAGAAAAATAAAGAAAAGGCAGATTGAATATATGTATATAAATACAATATGACTTAAAAATAAATATAGCTGTAAGATATATTTATAACCTAATCCCCGAGACCAAGTCAGCATGGATTGGTCGATAAACCAATAAGTAGGGGGAGATTAGGAAAGAAAACCAAAGAAAAATAATTTAACACACACAAATACACCCTTCATTATTTATAAAATAAATACAAAACTTCAAAGAATTTTAATTATTTCATATTAACATATTTTTCACCAAACTCTTCTCCTAATTATTCCTAAAAATATATATAAAAATATAAAAATAAGTTAAAAATATTACCGTGTATATATGCCAAGAAACCCAGCCCACAAATTATCAAAATCTCAACTTCCGAACATCATAACTTCTTCATACGAACTCCAATTCACTCTACTCACCTTTAAAGTTCATAAAATAATATTCTCTAATTAATAAAGGTGGTTTCATCGAATTCGGAGTCCGTTTGCAAAAAGTCGGTTTTGGGACCAAAAGACAAAGGGTTTTCTGGGCTATTTATTTTATGTAACACACACTATTTATTATTTTATTATTTTATAATTTTTTAAATTATTTCATGATCTTGTAGTTTTACCATAAATTATTTCATAATTTTTAGAGACTATTTATTATTTTTATAAAATCAAAAACCCCAAAATATAGGTATAAATGACCTATATAGATACTAACTCTATTTATTAAAATATGTAAATTAATTTATAAAAATCTATAAAAATTCGTACAAATCTTATTTAATACCTTAATAATTAAGAAAATATAAAATTAATTTTCACTTATTTATTAAATTAAAAATCTAAAACCTATTTATAAATACATATTTACTAATATAATATTTATATTTTAAATAATATTTATTATTTATGAAAAGTAATTATGCCATAATTTAGAAAATTAATTTATTTAACTTTTTTGTATTTATACCTATTTAAAATAATGTAATTTGTTATTTTATATCTAATTTATAAGATATTTTCGCTTTTGGACAAACCAGGTGCTGACACGTGTCAGCACCTGGAGTCATTTTCCACAAGAAGCAGTTCGCTGGATTCTGTTCAACCGGCCGACTTCGCCTAATTTTCCCGCGCGATTCGCGAACCTTCCGACCCATCCAAACCCTTGATCCTCTCCTCCCAATAACCCTCTCCATCGCCATCGTCCATCTCGACTTGAAGACCACGCCAACTGTCCTATAAAAGCCCTCCAAGTCCGCCATTTTTTTATCAACTTTCCAACAACCCAAGAGCTTCTGCTCCAGGTTTCCGAACCTCCACCTTCCAAGCCTTATTCCGGCCAAACGAAGGCGGTGACATCGCCGTGGAGGATCTCACGAGGAAGAGGAGTCATCGGAGGATCGTTCCAAGGCAGAGCATCGTCTTGAATCGCAGCGCTACGCCGCGTCGGAGCTCCGGTTGAAGTCGCCGTCGAGCATCAGTCTAGGTAATATACCTTGACCTATTCCCAGACTTTTTCTCCATTTTACTTCGTTTTCTTCTCGATAATCGTGCCATGATTAGCATGGCTAATCGCTACTTTAGGTAGCTTAATCACCTATCTTCGACGCACATCCGAATTCCCCTTTCGAATCGTTTTGAATTCGCTTCAAATCAATCATCAAACCATCATCTTCTTCACATCACTGGTTGCTTTGGCTGGAACTTAAGTTTTTTTTTCATCACTTTTGGGGCTTAAGATCATTAATCTATTGGCCGATTCGATACGAATCGAGCATATGCTTGGGTACCTTGCAGATCCAGGTTCTTCGCAAGGTCTTATTTCGCCATTGAGAACCTTCGAGCATCAGAGAAATCCATCTCCAAGGTCGGACTTCAGCACAGCTCAAGCTCCAGGTTGACGGAACCCCAGACTTCGTCGTCGATTCAAGGCTGCTCGGAGCGACCTCCGCCGGAATCCTTCAGCGGGTGAGCTCGAGGGGTGGAGGCGCCACCCCTCTTGCCCCGCAGGTGTGCCAAAGTCATCGCCGGTCGACCGCCATTAATCGGAGACGAAGACGCCTTCACCAGCAGCCGCAACCGCCCAAGAACAGAGGACGCACAGGTGCGCGACACGTGGCGCACCTGTGAGCGTCCGATCCGCGCGCACGCCTTCTAATCTCGGCCGTCAGAAACGAACCGGTGGAGAAATTGTAACTTGAACCCAGCCAAGTATCCAGAATTTTATCCCGCCTCCAGACTTTCGCATAATTGCATTTAGGTCCCTCCGTAGGGACCTAAATGTAAAGTTTCTTGTATTTTTCTTTCAGAACAGTCCTCCAGGACCAATTTGCAGACAATTTTAATAGTTTTTCTCGCGCTTACGCCCCTGGGCTGTAGGGGCTGTTTCTTGTTCTTGTGACCTCGGATTTCGACGCTTTCTTGAGGGTAGTTACATAACTACCCCAGATACTTAGTATAAAATTTTCGCGGCTTTTTGACGAGTTTTCTACGAGTATTGATTTTATCGAAAGTCGCTTTGTTTTGCTTTGTTTTCTTGTGTAGTTCGAGTACGTGGCTCGAACCTCGTTCACCCTATTACATAGTATCACCTAGATATTAATCGCCTACTATATAATAAATAAATCTTTTGAAAAATATCCCTTTTTGAAAATTAAATAAAAATTTAAAAACAATAAAATCAAATAAAAATAACAAAAGTAAAAATCAATAAAAAGAAGAGTTTTGACTTAGAGAAGAATTAAAATAAGATTACGAAAAGGAAAATCTGGGGAATTTATTCTGCCTCCTTGAGTTCGACCCAGGAACACTTGCCTGGTAAAATAATTAGTGAACGGTTTTCCGACAGAAAACCGTAATTTGTTTGATAGGTTCAAGAATCGTTTTTCTTGTTTCGTGGCTTTCTACTACAACCGACAGTTTACTTACTTTCTTCAACAAAAAGTGAAAGCCGCGAAACTCGATTTCTAGCCTTATCAACCAACATGCACGATGATGTAGTTGCACAATCTTGGTGCAACCCTCACCCACTGATGGATCCAGCTGCCCGAGATAGTTGGCGACTTTGAGCTTCACCCCCAGACTATTCTTCTATTGCCCAAGTTCCATGGGCTAGCTACCAAGGAGTCCCATCTCCATATGCAGGAGTTTGAAATGATATGTAGCACCGTCCATGGTAGATTTTTGGATGAGGATACCATCAAGCTGATTGACTTCCTACTCTCTTTGGTTGATAAAGCAACCTATTGGTTGAAACATCTGGGGAAGATCGTGACCACTTGGGAGCAACTTCGGACCAAGTATTTGAACAAGTATTATCCACTCGGCCAGACCAATATGGCTAGATCCATGATCAGAAACTTTACTATGATCTCGAATGAACAATTCCATGAAGCATGGGATTGATTCAAAGAGCTCATCAACAGGTGTGCCCACCACGAGATCAGCAAGCCCAACGTCATCCAGAGTTTCTTTTATGGGATGACACCTGAGCTGCAGGGGCTTGTGAACGCCTCATGTGGAGGTTCCTAATTTACCAAGGACAAGGACCAGGTCTAGGTCATCTATGAGGAGATGGCAAAGAACTACACAGTGATGTCCCAGGCCCATGTCTACACTTAGGGGAAGCCTCTCCAGTAGGAGGTTTCATATAACAGGATTACACACGTCGATGCTGCTCCCTCCACATCTTCTTCGGTAGCAGTACTAGCAGAGTCTTCATCTGAAGCCATGGGAATTATCGGCCAAAAGTTGAATCGGATAGAGATAATAGAGAATAAGTAGTGTCGGGGCTTAGATAAGCTCAACAAGATCAATGAGCTGACCCAAACCTTAAGCGACATGAAGACCCATATCATGTGTCTCCAAGAGGAACATACGACTTCTCATCCCCGTCTCAGGTAACAGACTGATCCAGGGAGCAACTCCACCCAATCCTTTGCCTCATATCGCCAGGTTCACCACATACAGGCCAACAGCTCTAGTAGTACAACAACCACCATCATCTTCAAACACTCAAATGGTGGGACACCAATCGGACCAGTCCTTAGCATCCCTTCCCCTGCCACTCCACGAGAAGCAGCAACCGTTGATGGTAGTCAACGGGAACAGGTACTCCCAGTACCAACCACAACCCGGGATTCGTCGTGACCATCCCAGCTTCCGATGGTCTACTAAAGGCAGCTCTTCCTAGCAGCAACCTCCAACTTAGTAGGAGCAGGGCATCCAGCCTCAACAGCCCCATTACTCCCACCAACAATAGCAACATGGTTCTTGTCCCCAATACTAGGGAAGGCAGCCACATCAGCCTCAGCAATACGCCCAACCCCCTCCTCACTTCCAGCAACAGAGATGGCCTCATTTTCTGCGAGGCAACCTGTCCGGTTCTCATGCACCAATTTATGAGAACCTACCCTTGTTGACCTCGCCCGCTTGCTCTCTGGTCAGCATGCCTCCTACCGATGAGAAATGGACGATTTACAGCAGGAGATGAGGGAGATAATAAAGGGAAAGGTTGCCATACCCTCTCAGATCGTACCCAATCCGAATAATTAAAGAGGAAATTTGAGCAGGTAAAGTTTATAGAGACCATCACTCCTAGTGATATTTTGGATGATATTTTTTCTTCTATATTTGATGCTGATTTTGTGACACTTAGGAGCGGTAGGAAGCCAATCGATGATGACTCGTCTGAGAGACATCCTGATGTAGATTCCAGGGTCTTAGAAGAGGATGGAAGTGGTATTGATGGCGCTTATCATGATGATAATGATGATGGTGCCAACGCCACCAAGGATGTTGATCCAGACGATGATATCGGGGTCATCGTATACCAGTTGCAGATGGTGGTACTGCGGCCACCTACATACCAGTTGCCAGGCCAAAGCGCAATGTTGATGCTGCGAGTTCGGATGTCGTTGGTACTGATGCCACCAAGATCTCTTCTTTAGTGTTGACTCATCTTGTACCTGAGGATTCTTATAGAAAAACACAAAAAATGTAAAAATATCAAAAATCAAAAATATGAATAAAGGAAAGGTTTCTGTATCTCACGTGAGTCCTTCTATTTGTGCCTGATGATCTTTACATGGATTCTAGCCTATGCACATGAACTTACTCATGACTCTGGAAAGGATCCTTTCATATCCTTCCCTCAAAGTACTCCACTTAGGAAAGGGGACCAAAACAGAAAATCCAAAAAAGAAGCATCAAATAGAGTTCAGTGAGCAGATGATAGATAGATTACATATACAACTGACTCCTTAGGAAGCACTTGAGCACATCCCTCTTTTCTAGAAGAACTTGAGATAGAAGACCACCATTAATATGAAGAAGTGGAACCATAATGCAGAGATCCATGTGCTCACCTGTGCCACCTGATTTACTATGCAGAATAGATTGTCAGCCAAAAGACCTGATGCAGGAGCTCCCTATGTCAGATGCCATATCCATGAGCAGCGGTTCGATTGTACTCTATTAGATAGCAGTTCTTCAATTAACCTCCTCCCGGTTGCTTTACTCGACCGATTCAAGTTTGGCCCTCTTAGACAGAGCAGGATAGTCGTTCAGTTTGCTGATAGACCTGTCAAGAGGTTGAGGGGGTTACTAACCGATGTTGTCCTCACAATTCAGGGCCTGAAATTCCTCATGAACTTTGTTGTACTGGACATGGAGATCCTTGAATCTGTGATAGATACCCCCGTCATTTTAGGATGACCTTTCTTGTTCACAACCAAGGCAATGTCTGATCATGATAGTAGGAATGTATACTTTAGCGTCGAGGGTGCAAATAGAGACAATTGAGGAGACTAGAGCCAAAGACTCATCTTGCCCAGAGTAGACTACCAACTTAGAGCAGATGACAGATGCAGAGTTATACATCCACTAGGAGTGTGATTTTGTGATTACAGATGATGAAGCAGTTTGGGAAGATCCAACATTACGAGTTATTGTCACACTTTCAGACATTATAGAGTTACAGGTGATAAATGATGAGATATCGGAGAGCACACTCGTGGCACATGATACTTTACAGGCCGATGATTGCGATCGGGTAGTGAAGTAGTTTGTATTTCTCATGATTTAGATCCCTCATATTCAGACACTGATTTCGATTGGCATGACTTTGATGACTATTTACCATGTATGATTACCTTAGAGATGACAACTAGTGCAGAGTATGAGCCAGTACACTTACAGATACACCATCAAGACTGTCTTCGTCCGATTCACAGATTCACTGAGAGTTCTCACATGTAGATTTCGCAGCCTTTACGCAGACATTTCAGAGGTCAGATTTGTAAGCTCCCACTTGTCCTGAGTTGAAGACCTTACCACAAAGTATGAAGTATAGGTTCCTTGCAGGTGAGCCAGATATGTTCCCTGTCATTATCTCAGCAGATTTGACTGAGGATCAAGAATCTCGCTTGATGGAGGTTCTTGAAAGAAACTGCAAGGCAATAGGATGGAGTGTAGCTGATCTCAAGAGGATAAGTCTGTCCTTGTGCTCCCACCACATCTATCTTGAGGAGGACGCCAAGCCATATCATGAGTTCTAGTGAAGGTTGAACCTGAATATTCAAGATGTTGTCATGAAGAAAATATCTAAGTGGTGGAGCATCGATTTTATCTACCCCATCTCCGACTCCAAATTGGTTAGTCCATTGCATGTGATACCCAAAACGACGGGTATCACCCCAGTTGTGAGCGAGTTTGGAGAGGATATAGCTACCTGAATATCCACTTCTTGGAGGGTCTGTGTGGAACAGACGATTGAATCAAGCCACCAAGAAGGATCATTTCCTGCTGCCATTTATTGATGAGGTCATCGAGAGGCTAGTTGGGAAGAGTCACTACTACTTTCTTGACGAGTACTTGGGAAACAATCAGGTGGACATAACACCGAAGACCGGGAGAAAATGATGTTTACATGTCTGTTCGGAACATATGATTTTAGACGATGCCCTTTGAATTATGTATGCCCCAGCTATATTCCAAAGGTGCATGCTTTCCATGTTCTCGGACATGGTGGGCGAGTGTTTAGAGGTCTTCATGGATGACTTTTCAGCCTATGGCGTTGGGTTTGTTTCTTGTCTTGATTTCCCAGATCAAGTACTTCAGCGATGCATCGAGGTCAACCTTGTTCTATCTTGGGAGAAGAGCCATTTCATGATGACTCAAGGGACGGTCCTTGGCCCCATCATCTCCAACAGGGGCATGGAGGTTGATCTGGCCAAGGTGGATATAATCAAGAAACTCAATCTACCGTCCAATTTGCGACAATTATGGTCTTTTTTGGGGCATGTAAGTTTCTACTAATGGTTCATACAAGACTTCAGTCAGATTGCCTGACCACTTACTGATATGCTGACAAAAGACACCGAGTTCATTGTAGATGATAAGTGTCTTGCATCATTTGAGACTCTTAAGGGATTAGTTATGCAGGCCCCTGTCCTTCAGCCCCCCGATTGGTTTCTCCCATTTGAGATCATGACGGACGCTTTTGATTTTGCCATAGGGGCTATGCTGGGATAAAGGAGGGAAGTATTGCCTTTTGCCATTCACTACGCTAGCCGAACTTTGGATGTCGCTCAGCGGAACTATACCGTGATTGAGAAGGAGATGTTAGCTGTAGTTTTTGCTTTGGATAAGTTTTGATCTTCCATTCTTTGATCTAGAGTGACTATTTACACTGATCACAACACCATCCGATTCCTCATGGCAAAGAAGGATGCCAAAGCCAGATTGACTAGATGGATCCTTCTACTCCAGGAGTTTGACATAGAGATTAAGGATAAACTTGGAGTAAAAAATGTGGTGGCGGATTACCTCTCCTGATTAGATCATATTAAGGATTCAGAGCAGACATCACCTATCACAACTTTCCCAGATGAGGCGATTCTTTTTATCACCTCGCTTCCATGGTACGCTGACATCGTGAACTATCTTCTCGCCAAGAAAGTTCCACAAGATTGTCCAAGGCAGCAACTTCAGACCTTCCTTGCGGAGGCCAAGTCGTACCATTGGGAGGATCCCACCCTTTACCATGAAGGGGGGATAGTGTCTGGCGTCAGTGTATTCCTTAGGAGGAGCACGACATCGTCCTCACCTATTGCCACAAGCTTGAGGTTGGAGGACATCACTCTAGGAGACGAACAACATAGAAAGTTCTCCAATCTGACCTTTGGTGGCCTACCCTCTTCAAGGATTCAGACGAATTCGTGAAGAGGTGCACTGACTGTCAGAGGATGGGCACTTGTGGACAACATGATATGATGTCGTTGTAGCCCATACACTCCTGTAAGATTTTTAACGCATGGGGCATCGGTTTCATGGGTCCATTCCCTAAGAGTAAGGGATTTGAGTACATTCTGCTGGTTGTGTATTATGTTAGTTGTTGGGTTGAGGCCATCCCCGCCCGAGCCGTAGATGCTAAGACTGTTTGCAAATTTTTGAAGAAAAATATCATTTCATGATTCAGGGGACCTAAAGTCGTGTTTTCAGATGGGGGGGACTCATTTGATCAACAAAAAGGTAAGGGCCCTTGCTAACGAGATCAGCATTGACCATAGAGTTGCTACTCCATATCATCCACAAACTAATGGTCTTGTTGAGGTATCGAATAGGGAGATCAAGACTATTTGCATAAGGTTGTCCGCCCATATCGAAAGGATTGCTCACAGATTTTGAACTCAGTTTTGTGGGCCTATAGGACTTCCTTCAAGACACCTTTGGACACATCTCCCTTTCAGCTCGTTTATGGCAAGCCATGCTACTTATCAATGGAAATCAGGCACAAGTCACTTTGGGTAGCTATAGAGCTGCTATTGGATCCCAAGAGTATAGGAGATCAAAGTAAAGTAGAATTGGCATCCCTAGAGGAGTTGAGAGACACATCCTTCTCGAGTAGCCTATAATATAAAGATAGAGTGAAGATATGGCATGATTCTCACATCAGCCATAAACAATTTGAGCCGAACCAGAGAGTATGGATATTTGATGCTAAGTTGAGATTATTTCTAGAGAATTACAAAGCAAATGGAAAGGACTATACATGGTCATAAAAGGTGCATGACAATAGAAGCATTGATATATCAGAGTTGTCATCTGATTCCACCTTTCAAGTTAACGGTCAACACCTAAATCCATATCTTGATCATGATCCGATGATCGTTAATGTTTCCCCTATTCACTTTGTATGAGATGTAGTCTTTGACTCGTATCATTTTCATGTCATACCTGATTATCACTTCTTCGCAACGATATATATCTATATTGTCCATATGATTCATTCTTTCTATCTGATACCTCGTTTTCATCTTACGATTATGCTTAGGGGGTACTTTTCCCTAAGTATGGGGGGTATCAAACATGTAATTATTCAATTTATTCTATTACCTCTGCTTCACTGCCTATAGTTAGGGATATTTTACCCAAAGTATAGGGGAGGTAATACTTGTACATCCTATTCTTCGGTTTTCCCCTTTTGTACAGTGTTCTATACATAGGATTACTTGATCCCAAATATAGGATGTAGATGATTTCCATTCATCATATTCTTTTATTCGTCATTGCAGTATAGCATTCTTTTCACTTCCCCATACTCAGCACAAGCTATGTCTTCTTTCATCGCTCCTTGATCACTTTGAGGACATCATTCGAGCTAAGTATAGGGGGATGTCGTATTTATTGTATATATACTTTAGACATAACTAGTACTTTTTATGTATTAATAATATGGCTAAAAATCACAATAAGTTTAAAATTTTCTCTCACATAAATGTTTGCAAAAGTCTTTTGTAAAAAAATATTTTTATACAAACTTTTGCAAAAATGATTTGATTGTAAAATTCTTTGTAAATATTTTTGTATCAAAATTATGTATATAGTACAAAATTTTTGGAAAATGTTTGAAAGTAAATGCATGCAAAAATTTGTTTGTAAATAATTGTAAAAATATTTTGCAAAACTTTTTCATTCTTTCCTACATTCAAAACTTTCCATAAAAAATTGCATATTTTGAATTTTTTTCCAGAAATAGAGTTTGCATATTCTTGCATATGCATTTTATGAATCATGATTGGCATTTAAACTAATATGGAATTAAATTGAAAAATGGATAAAATCTTAATCCACTTAACTTTAGAGGAACCTTATAGGATTTGAAGTTAAGGATTTTCAGGTCCATAGAGACTTAATTCTTCGAGTCCACTAAGTTATGTTCACATGTCATCTTGATGGGCCTAAGTAGAATACTTAACAATGCACGCATGACTCTAATAGACAATGGCTTGACTTGGACACACACCTTACACGTGGCTCAATACTGATGAGGTGGTGAACAGGCAGAATCCTTTGGCTTGGGGTAGCATACAAGGGTAGTACTGTTAGCTAGAACCTCTCGTCTTCCTCTAGGGAGGGATGTGCACCTCAACTTGGTTTAGTGGCATTGAGGTCTAAAGATAGGAGTCTGTGGGTTGCAATAATGCTTCAAAAGAGGGATAGTCTATTGGCTCAAGAAGAAAAACTCCTTATGTATATGTTGCACCATGTAGATATGTTGTACATATGCACACAAAAAAAGTGCAAAATTGTGAAAAACTCCAAAAAAGGGGACAAGCATGATTGAAAATAAAATGCCTGCTGGAGTATATACAATGAATAAGCAAAGCTTATGTATTCCACCGTCTCATCTCATGGAAGCTTGCTGTTGAAGACTTAGCTACACAGGTTAAACTCCAAGGGATACGTGGCTACTCTGGTCATGGTCCATTCTCTTGTTTCCCCCTCTTCTTGAGCTGGTTGTACTTGAACTTAGAAGGGAATGCCCCGCTCCTCGAGGAAAGAGCTGCTAGATTGGGGGATTAGAGTTACCTTGTTGAGGGAGGTTGTTTCTTTGCCATTACTGAGGTGGGGAGCTACATATCACTTACACAGTACAAGGAAAGATTCATAGTCATTAGAGTTTGCGTATGCAGTCTTGTTCTGACCTGGTTATTAAGGAGTCCTGACTATAGAACTATAGAATTTGGTGGTTGTTGAGTCTTAAACTAATTTTCCAACAAGGTTCTGCCAAACTAATAATCCAAAGGTATGATTGAGCTCCATACTCCAATTTAATGAAGATAAGTTCAATAATCAACTTTGGTTCTTTTTCTTTCCTTCTCTTTCACTTATTTTTCAAATAAGTGTTTGATAAGGGATTAACAGAGATAAAATATAGGGGGATGATAAATCTACGATTCTCATTCCTTATTCTTTTATTTTAAATTCATTTTTTTAGCAAAACATCTAAAAATTATGTAAATACAATAAATTAATTTTGTACATGCTATTGTTAATATCTAATAATTAGCACCTATTTCCCAAAAATAAAAGAATAAAAAGAAAAGAAAAGGAAGGATGCATTCAGAATAAATACAAAGTGAACAAAACCCCAAGAGAAGGCCAAGCCTTGGCCTGATCGCAAGGAAATAAGTAGAGAGAGCGAGCACACTGTATGTCGCACATTGCACTTATACCTGTAGAAATAAATATTGATGATTATTATTCATAGTGTGAATTACATATTATTTTAAATACTTGTATATAGACATAGTAATAATATAAAAATAAAATAAAAATCAGAAAATACAAAATAGACTACAAATAAAATCGACAAAGGCCACATGTATATAATATAATACCCATTTATCTTGCAACCTTAATTTGTAAAAATCAAATAAAAATTATTTTATACTCCTTAAATTATTTTGTAAATAAATAAAATATAAAATGAAAATATTTGTGTAAAAATAATAAAATAAAAATGCTTGAACATAACACATTATACTGTATATACCCTATTTATATTTTTCATAAAATAATTAAAAATCACAGAAAAATAGTTTATAAAATAATAAACAATTTCTATTTTATACACTTTTATTTTAAAGTCATTTACTATTTTATATTTAATATTATTTTATTTTTGTAAATTCTGCTCTCTGATTGATCCACATGGGATCGTTGACCTCGATCAACCATCTCCCCCCAGTCGGGTCGACCTGATTTCCCTTCGCTAGAGTCCATTTCTCTGAATTTTCCTGGTCGAACCTGACACACACTTTTACCTCTCTTTCAGTGCCCGATTCCTCTCCTAGGACATGTGATCCTCACGGATCCCTAGGAAGGGTCGGATCTATCTAGGGTTTCGTCCAATCGATTGATCTTTCTAGACCCTAAGGCATGACTATATATACTCTCCTCCGTGTCCTGTGCATGACAGCTCATCCCTCGTGCCACCATTCCTTCTGAGACACCTTCATGTGTGTGAAAACCATCAAAAGAGTAGCTTTGGAATGGTAGGAGATGCTTGGATGCTCACATCTCACAACACGGTTGGAGCTCTGTCAGCAGGAAGCCTCTTCTGCCCACCGCGACCTGATCGAGGACATAACCCTACCGGTCACTCCGTCTCACTTTGTCGTTTACATCAGCACAGTAAGGTACCGTCGATCAATTCCATTTTCACTCTCGTTTCGATTTTTCCTTCACAACCACCTTCTCCATCTCTACTCTGAACACCAGATCAGAGTTACCACCCTTCACATCCGATCATTCACATGGATGCCTACACTCACAGACCATCACCCAATGCAACCTAACCATCCTTAGACTGGTTCTTTGGAGCTAGATTCGGGCAAGACCTCTTTCCTCCATTTTCGTAGGAGGTCAAATAAAACTCGTCTCCACTTCCCTTATTTTTATGCTAAATAGCCCGCGCTGGAGCTTCGTCTTCGAGCACAACATCCTCTTGTAGGTCCAGGTGCACTGGGGAGGCTCAGATTACACCTCAACTATCTCGCCAGAGCAGTGTTAGGAGATGGAGTACCACCTCGCCTATCCAACTATCAAAATCCTGATCGAAGCCAACCAGTAAATACGTCACACAATTGTGAAAGTGCTAGACCTATAGGAGCTTCAATCCGACTTGCAGATCGTCACTTGTCACTAGTCGAAGTTCCTCAACCACCTATTCTTGTAGACCTTCCGCCACTGTCAGATGATTAGCTCAATGCCAGATCATATCAGAGCTGACTGATTAAGTAGCTTTCCAGGTTGTTAGATAAGACATGACACGTCAGATCTGGCCTTACTCCTCGACACATCTTCAGGTCGTCAGATCCTTTTCCAAAGCATATCAGAGCCATCGACCATCTCACGCATGTCGCATGCCTCCACTAGGTATATATCACTTCTTCCCTACTTTTTATGTTATTTCTATCTAGTCTAATAAATTTAACCAATAGTTAAGAAAATTTATAGTTGGGCCCTATTGTCTCAATATTTGTAGTTCAATCCAATCGAGTATGAGTCATGTGCGTATGTACGCTTACTTTGGGTAATTTGTATTATTTGGTTTGAACTTTTTGCTGGTTATGAAATGAAACTTATGTTTTGATATTTGCACTAATAACCATATGATCCGTACATCACGTGTAACACACGATTTGTTTGGATAAATTGTAGATTTGGCTCTAGCTTTATTAATTTGAAATTCGCTAGGACCTAAAACTTAAAATATTTACATTTAGGTCCTTGTAAACTGTTTTTAACTTCTTATTTTTTATTCAATACGATAAATAGGAAATTGACACTGAAAATTACATGGAAATTCTGTATGATTCCTATTTACTTGTTATCTTGGTGGTAATTTTGGATAGTTGATTTCTTTGCATTTTATATTATTAAAAATTTAAAATATTCTAAAGAGAGGCCTATTAGTCTTTGAAAAATTATAAAAAAAATCAAAAAAATTACCTAAAAATTCTATAAAAATTAGGATAGTTGTCATTTAGTATCTTTTATCTGTAGTATTAATTTTGTTTGGGAAAACTTTAAAAAAACTTTAAACAAAACAATTAGAAATTCATAAAAATGTATAAAATTGTAGAAACCCAAAAATAGTGTTTTCAGTCTCTATGTATAGATCTTTGCTTATATTTTACCATAAAAATCACCTTCAGGAGTTTTGGCATTTTAAATATTTTCAACTTGCAAATTACTCATGGCTGTACACTATTTATCATGTTTAGCATTGTTTGATTTTTTTTGAAAATTCCAAAACATTTCAAAATTCCCTAAAAATTACCAAAAACAATATAATTCTATAAAAACCAAAAATGTTTTTATTGTAATTTTCTGATTATTTTTTATTTTTTTTGAAAAATACAAAAGAGTGTATGGTACGTCTTCTATCCTTTATGCTTGTTTTTATCTTGTTTAAATTAAATAATGAAAAAAAAATAAAAACTAGTAAAAATATTTGTTTTTATGAAATCCAACTACTAAGTTTTTGAATCGTGCTCCTTGTATTCGACCTCAGTTGTTATACCAAGTAAATAAAATAGCAAAGTTGCTTACATTTGATTGATTTATCTTTGAGTGGTTTGATTTTATTGTTGATCTGTTTAATTGAATGAGGAGAACGACACTCTATTGATTTCCTCCACCTTAGTCGATCTCGAAAACTGTGTCATCACATAGCAGAAGCACCCATGTATCATCCATCTGGGAAGAAATCCATTTGGGAAGAAATCCAACTTTAGAACAGTTATAATATAAAATAAGATAATGTAAAGCCTTGAACTTGGCCTCTCAGATCCCGTGTCATTAGACCGTGCTCATCAAGAGGAAACCAACAGAATTTATTTTGTGTGAATCGAATTTCTTTTCAAATTGTTATGATGCTTTTCCTAATAAACAGATCTAAGGAGGCTTCAGATGTCATTAACGCTAATGACTACCATTAATACTAGTTAACCGTCATTAAGGAAAGTAGTGATGAATTAAGGACCACTAATAACCATTGGAGACTTCTAATCAGTAGTCACATAGTTGTGACTAGTGAAAGTTAGTCATGATTAGTGGAAAGTTAATTGTGATTAGCACTAATTAAGCATCATTAGTGAATCTAGAATCTTCTGAAGGTTCTAACTTAAGCCTTAAGTTTTATGATAAGACTTGGTTAAAATCATGAGCTGCTAACTGCAATTAAAGGTTAAACCATGATTAGCAGTTTTATAAAGCCTATAAATATCTCTCCATAGACATTCATTCTATATGATTTCCACTACCACTACTACCTTGAGGGATGGAGTCGAGAGGTCGAGATGAGGAGAGGGAGGCATGGAAGGAGCTCTAACGAAATGTTGCTGGAAGGACGAGGAGGAGGGTGCGATCCTCTCCTAGTCGGCTCCGTGTATGAGGTAAGTAGCTCTAACTTGTGTTAGATTTTCGATTCATCTTGCTTTTGGATTCATTTTATGTTGTGGTTCGAGGAGAAATATGAGCATATCTCTACTTGGGTACGGGCGGCTTGGCCATCAACGAGCATACAAGTTCTTCGTATTACTTACTCTCCTTGACAGGAGACATGTTGATTATGCAGTTTTTATTAATTTTATAGTTGTTTTGATAGATGAATATGTCTAACTCTCTACATAGGTGTGAGTGGCTAGGACGTCCGTGAACCGCGTGATTCATCACACGCTTCACCCTCCTAAGACGTGTGGTGTCTACCAGTTCTCCATCACTTGCAGTTCTATTATATCCTTTCTATTTCGCTGTTGTTTTTCCTCTCGATGATTTTATAAAGGGAACACTTTTCATTTTTATTTTAAAAGATATCCCAATATAAGTAGAAACTCTGCTGAAATTTTTATAGAAATATGTTCTGATATAAGGGGAAACTCTACAAAATTTATCTTGAAAATATCATCTTGTATAAGGGGAAGCTTTGGTGAAATTACGATGGAAAATATGTTCTTCGTGTTTTTCGTTCGTTCTCCTCGTTCTTGTCACATTCTTTGTGTTCTTGATAGAAAGTAAAATTTGATCATTTCGGGGGCTATAGATCACCCTTTCTGAAAATGAATCACAATAAAGTGCTGCATACGCGGGAGAGAGCTCAATTAGGTAACTAAATTCTACCTTTTCTTGTTTTTGTTTTCATATGATATAATTGAAATTCCTGATTTTATTTTCTTCTCCACAAAAAACACTAATTTTACTATTTTTGAGAAAATATGAAAAGTTGTTTTGTGATTTCCACTAAAATAACGGCTAAGCATTGATTTGATGCAATAAATTAAAAAGTTAGAGTTTAGGAGTTAAAATACGTATAAGTATGAGTATATACATTGGAATTAATATATATGTAAGTCTATAGTCAATATTGAAGAATAAATGAATTGAAGGCTTAACAGAGAAATTACATCGTGGGAATCGATGTTATTGAAATGGATCTTGAAATGGATTGTGTGTTAAGTTAAGGATGACTATGAGAAGAACTGCAGGTCGGGCATGAGACAAGTAGGTTTGTTTGAAAAAACCCGTATTAGCATGATCCTACCTATGTGGTAAACGATGCCCTGTTATGATAATTACGCACAAAAATGTGTGAATGATTTGCAACACACGATACCATGTGCTAATACCTTTGGGTTGAACGACAGAAGAGGTGGTTGTGCCATGTGGGTGCACGTGGTGGTATGATTAGCGGTTGGGTTCTGATTGTTGGACATGCGAACCCACAACGAGCCATTATGCAGTAAATGTTATTACGAATATCATTCCCTGATCTGAAATAAAGAATAAATAATTTACATAATATGGCCCTTAGTGCAATTAGGGTTTTGTACCATTGCCATCTTAATGATCATACATCCGTTGATTCAGTTGTTGAATCATAAAGGCTGGTGCTTGGATGAATATCTGAAGATTTAGATGAGGACTCATCAAGCACCGTTAAATGATTATTAAGAGAGGATCTCCAGCTTGAGAAGGAGACAATAATATTTCTCTAAAGGCTGATATCTGACCAACCTCTTGATGCATGGCCTCTGCATAGGAATAGAGATTTAGAGGTGTCAGATTAGTTAGGTCAAAGAGTTCACTTAATGAGATCGAGATAACCAAAGACCTATGTCGTATGCTGTCACGATATTGGCATACATTCTCTGATCGGAGACAGATGTGTTACTATACGTCCGAGTATGTACATTTGGCAGACCAATAGGTTAATGACCTAACTAAGGTCTATACACCGGCACATTGGTGTGCATGCAAAGACATATGAATAATACAATCTCTCAAAGGGATCATACATGTTCAGCTACTGAACCAGAAGACATGAGCTCACTCATGAGATATTGGGAAGAATCAAATTCCGTGCATGGTCGTCTCGCTTTGGATGCTTGACTGAATTTTTAGGTTTGATATATGCTTTTGGAAAGTATATGATCAACACCTGTGTATGATATATGCTTTTGGAAAGTATATGATCGATACCGAATTCCAATGATCAAATGAGAAACTTAATGATAAACCATGAAGTAGACAATGTAAAATAGATCTAAAACTTCGGGTTTATTCTTAATCTTCCAGTATGCAGGATGTACATGCATTAGGAATACATGAGGGTGATGTGATCATCAACGATTGTATAATCACGACGCTTCCATTCCTAGGGAGTGATGAAACAGATTTGGATTTTAGTAACTCCTCTCAGTAGAGAAGTAATCTAATCTTGGTCCAAATGTTGGACAATGATCTGAATGTGATTCAAATGCAACGAGAAGATTAGATTTGTGGTCTTGATTTAATAAAGCATATATGAGAGGTCCACGAGATCTGGATTTGAGATGTGATCTCAATATCCAAGTCACTATACATGGAACAATACAATCAGCTTATCCTTATCTCCTTGTATCCACGGAGAAAGTGCATTATCCTTGAAAGATTTCATAGCTAATTTCATTGTTGATATCATATATTCGAGCATTAAGAAAATTGATAATTAAATGTGATTTAATTATCATGAATAATATGCATTTGATTCATATTACAAGGAGAGTTACTTGAGATACTTAATTGTGATTTAATTATCAAATATGTGAATAATGTGAATGTGATTCATATTATCTGAGCACAAGAGAATAGAGATCCAAGATGATTAAATGTGATTTAAATATCATGGATATGAATAATGTGGATAATACTATCCATATTGATTATATGTATTATAAATGTGATTTATAATATATTAGAGAGAGCCTATTATGATTTATATTTGTTGATTAATTATTAATGAATTGGATTCACATTGGATAATTAATTGAAAAAATATAATTTACATTTTATTTTGGGTTGTAAATGTGATTTACAAGTTTCCAATGGCATGATTGCAACATTCATAAGATAATTATGAATTATTATTGTGAGATAATTTACAACAAAAGTTGTTGTAAATCTTGTAGATCTCATGAGATAATGAGATCTCATGAGATAATGAGATCTCATGATATATTGAAGAGATAGACCGAAGTCCACCTCAAGAGGGTGGACGACCACCAATCTCCAAAGGAGAAGAGTGGCTATTCCTCCCTTTTTAGGGATGAGATCTATCTCCTCATTATATCCAAGGTTAACTAATTAATTTAGTTTGAAATTAGTTATACTGATTTATCGGCATACATTAATTTGAATTAAATTAATTATTATTGTGTTTTCACAGCAAGATCATGACCATTGAAAGGAACACAAATCAAATCTCATCCATTGATTTGTGTTGTCCATGGATTGAGATCCATGGATCCCAAAATACTATATAAGAAGAGGCAGCCCTTGCTCTTCAATTTATGACATCAAACACATGCTCTCTCTCTCATTCTCTACACGCCAAGCCACTCTCTCTCATTGTGGCCATCCACCATGGAGCTCTTGAAAGAGTTGCCATCGTCGTAGCTTCGTCGTTATGCTATCAGATTGCTTACTCATGGATCTCAGTTTCCTCCGTTGCTCTTCGCTCATGAAGAAGTCGTTGGATCTCGTGTGACGAGATCAAGAGATTCGTTGCATGTATCATTAATATGGATTGCGAGGAGCACACGTCTCATAAATGCACTCACAAGTATCTCCTCCGTCAGATCGGACTTGAGACAGGATGTCTCTTCGTTTAGAGACTTGATTGCAACTATGCTTCAAGAGGTAACCTTAATTCCTGATTATGGTTTAGATGAAATGACCCGAGAAGTGTTTTTGGATCATGTGGTTTCATTACATTAAAATTTTTAAATTCCGCTGCCCGAAGCAACTAGTACGATTAGTCACTCCTGATCGCATTTGATGCGATCCTCACGCTTCAGTGATGGGCTTAAGGATCTTCCCATATCCTTCAAGTGGTATCGGAGCCTTAGGTTGGAGGTTTTGGATATGATCCATTAACTTAAGAAGACTTGGGTTTGTTGGGGCTTATGAAAATTTTATCGTATTTCATTCTCTCAGCCCTGTTTTGTGATTATTTTCGCCCTATTTAAAATGTTTAAACATGAAATTTTCAGTCGGGCATTGTTCCGCATTAAAGAAGGAAACATACATCCACTATTTCAGGTATGGCGAATCTAGATTGATTAAAGAGTTAATTACAGTTTTTGAAACATTTGTAAATGCATGCTAATCTCTTGCTTTATATTATAAATCAAATTAACAAACTTTAGAAACTTACTTTGCTGGATTTTGTTGATTGAGATATGTTAATTTTAGTGAGTGAGAGTCATTGCTGGAAATTACATTCCTAATCAAGAACCTTGTGATTGTCATTTAAAAAAAGTATTAAAATTAATAGTTAATTTCCTAGAATAATTAGGGATAAATATTTGAGAAATATTTGACGATAATTATTTCCTTAAATGACATTGTTTTAACCAATAATTAATTAGATATGCTCTAGATCACAATTGGTTACTCAATCTACTTTCCAACAAACAATGTTGCTTGAATAGGTTTGGGAATTTGTTTATAAAATTTCCTTATAATCAAAATGATTTTGATTATTACTGTATGGTATAACTTCTGTTGAAAACCGATTATCATCTCAAGTACATAATGATCAATTTGGTATTATCCTTTCCCGAAGCGGATATGATGCCTAAACGAGGAGCATTAGGGTAGCAGGTTGCATCGTGTGTGGTCTATCTCACTCCCGTTAGTACTGGCCATGACAACGGGTAGGGTTGGTATAATACTTGAGAAATCATGATGTATTTCTAATTATTAAAATTCGAAATAATATGTATTTGAGATAATACCATATTTCAAGTAACAATGAAGAATCTTTGTTGGATATTAATGGGATAATTGATTTAATGTGATTAGATTGATTGGAATCCAATTAAAATTAAAATACTCTATTATGAATAGAGTTGTATTTCCCTTGGAAGAATTAATCGTAATGAATATGAATCATAATGATTAATTAGAATTTGAACATGATACGGAGGATCACATAAGTGACATTCGTGGTCTTCCATCAAGGCGAAGGGTTCCATCTCCAGGGATTTTATGTAGGAGACACATGTCTAAAGTGATAGATCCTGCATACAAGCGCATTTGGATCAGGCTCTTTGCTTGTCGAAAGAGTAAGGCCTTATGCGTAGTGACCCCAACATCAGATCCTCATATTATTGGGGTAATATTGGATTGCACATAGCGAGTTCTAATCCTATCGACGATTGGTTCAATTAATGATGGGTCAACATCACCTTAGGGGTGGTAGGCCCGGGTGTCAAAGATTGAATTGGGAATGCAAGTTGGACTTGCAAGGAGGAATGTGTTCCCGTTTCTTTTTATCCGAGTTACAAATTCTCATATTATTGGGGCGTGACAATGATAAGGAAGGATATCTCAGATCTTGCTTGAGATATAATGGTAATTATATCTCTTACATTGAAAGTGATTAAGGGAATTCACTTTCAGTGTTGGCAATGCAAGACAACTTTGATATAAAAATTCCTAAATCAAAGTAATATATATGTAAATTTTCTTATTTCAAATAATCCTTCATTAAACCCACTCAACACTATACTCAATAATAACTAGTAAAATATCATGGATTGGTCCCATGATCAAGATATTGTACTTGGACTTGGATACATAATGTATATGGTTGCAATGTGCAAGTCTCCTCAAAATAGAGAGGAATGACAATTAAATGGACAATAGAGCAACAACCTCTGATTTGTATATCTCTACAGTCTTGATTTCTCATCAAATGTGCTTTGGAAGAAACATGTTGATGATGATCGTAATTGTCACATAATCCTTATAAAATCTAAGAAGATGTTATGGCATACATATGTGATCTCGACATTTAATCATGAATGACATGGTTCACTGCAACATGAAGAATGGTGGCTCTATAAAAGATGATGTATTCAAAATGTTTGAGTACCTACCTGAACCTACGTCTTTAAGAATTAAGATGTATGTAAATATGATGAGTGACATCATTCTACTATCTATACTCTAGTCATTCATGAAGTTCATAATATTCATATTGTATGAATCGAATGAAGCATGTATAAATATTGAAATACTCTTACATTGAATTCTTTTGAGTTCAACATAAAAGATCCTTTGTCTTAAGAAATGGTTGTT
This sequence comes from Ottelia alismoides, assembly GCA_037367405.1. Classification (NCBI taxonomy): domain Eukaryota; kingdom Viridiplantae; phylum Streptophyta; class Magnoliopsida; order Alismatales; family Hydrocharitaceae; genus Ottelia; species Ottelia alismoides. The sequence goes on along the minus strand of JAZKJV010005562.1, from coordinate 20,529 downwards.
TATAGATGAAAGGAGCGTAGTGGAAGCATGGGTATGACCCATGTGAGAAGGAAAGTCAAAGTGTTGACTATGCTTCTATGATTTCCATATGACATGCAAAGAGTTGGATGAATGTCAATACTGCAATACATCGATGTACTGATAGTGCAACTATCAAGATTGTCTAGGACCCTTAGAGAAGGACTCAAATAGTGCATCAGAATAATCTATATTTACATATCATTGAAATTGACTTTCTCATTGGATAAGATTAAAAGTCTAACAATTGTATCTCATTCTTTTGATGTCACTTGCAATTGGTTGCATATGTTTTAGAAGACTGGAAAATTTGATTTTAAGGTTTAATAATCATCCACATGGATATTGATGCAAGTGTTGCAACAATCTCTGTTGGATTGGTAGACTTCATAATCTCAATGGGAGAGCCTTCGGTCTTAGAGAATGTCTCCATAACCTAGATATTAGAATACACTCATTGTTTATTTCTAAATGTTGGAAATAAACATGAATTCTGGAATAGACCTATCATACAGAGTTGTGATGGATATATTTCAGATAGTAATATGACATCTAGAGGACTCTACTAAATTAGAATATTAATGAATGGCGCTTGAACTTTTCTACTATTGAAATTTTAAAACCTTCAAAGATCAATAGGAGGATGAAGATAATTTGACAATGGTCTAGCATCAAGTCTTGGACATATGTTTATTGATGAGATCAGTAGACTATTAAGAAATGAATATTTAAAATGTCGAAAATTTGAAATCTTACATACTTGTAAATAATTTATTTAAAGCAGAAAATGTTCAATGCACCCTTCTCTAGGAATGGTGTAAGATGCAAAGGCATTCAAGATCGCATACATATTGATGTATGCGGATCATCCGTATCATAATAAACACTGATGATATGTGATATCATTCAGTGATTATCTGTTATATGAGATTTCTTCCCATCACCTTAGAAAGCTTTGAAATTCCAAAGATTTCACAATTTTGGTTTAGAACCAAAGTTTGAAGGAAGATGAAATGAATTTGATCTAACCTAGGTATCCTATACCTATTAGATGAATTCATGGAATACCATATGAATAAAGGAATATCGTTCCTATCTCAATCCTCCTAATGCACCTAAAACTCAATGGAGTTGAAGGGAGATGCAATTGGATTATGTGTAACATGATTTGATCAATGATGAATATTATCATAATTATCTCTTAGTTTTCGAGGTATATACATAGTAGAAAATACAATATATATCCTTAATAAGGTTCCATGAAAGTAAGCTGGAATCTAGCACCAGAGAGTGCTACTTCATTAGGAAAATAAAGGATGGTTGGATATCTGCTTTATGACCTTGTGTTGAACGAAATTTTTCACGGGTCTAAAATACGTCTCACACAAGGCGGCTCGCAAGAAATCCCAATTCAAACAACAATTAACCCACAACAGAGATCAAGCAATGAAAAGTGGTGCGAAGTTAAAATTCATTATAACTCTATAACAAGATGTGTATAGGTGCAAGTATGTGTAGAGGTCGCACAGAGGGAGCAGACAGGTAGATCGGGGAAATAATGCACAAAACAATGATTGTGATGATTTGTCTACTTATGCTATGTTTTTGTGGGTTTTAAATTTTATATTTTTTTATTTGATTTTTAATTTTATATTTTTATATTTTGCTTTTTAATTTCTGATTTTGTATATTATTTTTATATTTTATATATTTTTTATATTTTCTATTTATTTAAATAGACTATATAGATAAAGTAAGAAAGAGAGGGATGGAGTATTTATAAAAGTAGGTAAAAATAAGTAAAATTCAAGAAATCAAATATTTTTGGACTTTTTATAATTTTCTAATATTTTTGTGATTTTTCTAGTTTTTTCCTAATTTTTTTGATATTTTTAAGGGATTTTATCAGTTGTGCCCCTCTGAGATATCGCAATATCAGTTATGCCCCTATCTTTTTGGTAATATCAGTTGTGCCCCAAATTTCTTGCCAATATTTCACTTGTGTCCCTCGGAGGGGCATAACTGATAAAAATCTTTTATCAGTTATGCCCCTCCGAGGGACACAAGTGAAATATTGGCAAGAAATTGGGGGCACAACTGATATTATCAAAAAGATAGGGGCATAACTGATATTGCGATATCTCGGAGGGGCACAACTGATAAAAACCCTATTTTTAAAGGTGAAAATACTAGAAAACAGTGAACTAAGTTGCTGACCGAAATTAAAATGAGGATGAAAAATAGCAATTAGTGTCCAAAATTTCTCAAATTAATTTTAAAATAAAGATAATAAAACAAAGAAAATTCTGAAACAGAGTTTACATTTTTAGGATTTTTGTAGAATTTTTAAGCTTTTTATGAAGATTTTTAGAGCTTTCTAATTTTTAGGAGTTTTGTTTTATATTTTTTAGTGATTTTTGGATAGAATTTAAAACACACTAAAAGACATAAAATATATTTTTTGGAAATTTTCTGAGATGTTTTTATAATTTTTATGGATTTTAAAATGCAAACAGTGCTGAAAATGCTTGTTTTTTTTGAATTTTTATAAATAATAAAATGCAATAATTATGCAAAATAAAAATAGGGCGTGAAACTATAATGCAACAGGAACTTAGTGTAATTTTTGTGGATTTTTTAGGTGTTTATAGATGCATGCAATAAATAGAGGAAGCAAAAAGAAAATACTTGCTGGTAGGGGCTTTTCTGTAATTAGCAAAACATCCAGGGGTCTCAATGCAGTTTGTACGCAAAATATATAACTAGCTAAAAAAACTTCCTGGACCAATTAGAAATAGCCAAAACGCTAGGGATATTCTCGCAAAAATGCCAAGCCCACGTGCGTAGGCGCACGCCTGGCAGGGGCGTTTTTATAATTACGCGAAAGTTCGGGACTAGAATGAAATTTACCCAAAAATTATACAACATAATAAAACAATTTCCGAACTAGATGTTAAATACACAAACCCCCCAGGGCCTATCTGCAAAATGGTTTAGTCACGTGCGTGGTGCACGTGACTGGCAGGGGCTAAACTGCATTATTCCAAAACTAGGGGGGGCTACATGCAAAATACACAAAAGATATAAAACAGCCGACGAATGTTTAAATATTGTTTATTAAACACAAAAGTTGACTGGGTTGGAATGCAAAATACCCAGGGGGCTGATCCGACGGTGGTGCGCACTTCACTAACGCCACGTGTCGACATGAAGCGCAGCGATACCCCTTCGCCTGTTGACGACCGATATTAGAAGAGCTCTGGTTGATCTGACGGCCAACAACGTACTCGATCCTACGGCCACTGCACGCTTGGACGAACGGGCTCAATCGGACAGCTGTGAAGCCATCTGGAAGAACACGCGAGGAACCACGGTCCGGTGAGCTTCGGACGACGAATCCACGCGAGTCTGACTATCTACTGAAGCTCCCGATGGTGCAAAATCGTCTTGGGGTGGCTCTCTACCCACTGGAGGCGACGAGATAGCTTGATGATTGTCGATGCACGGCCACGAGGTCAAGTATGACCTGCGGCTCCAGGATTCTCCTCCAGGTTCCAACCAGGGCACTGAAGCCCCCTTTAAGCCCTACAAATAGAAGAAAAACACAGCAGAGGCATGCAGAAAAGACTTGGCTTTTATCGGCGACAGAATGGTATCGTGTGGAGTTGATGAGGGTCGGCGGAGCTCGATATCTCCGGCGAGGTGCTCGAGACGGGGATCTACGCAACCACTTAATTAAATGACGAAATAAAAGTATGAAATACACGCTAGATCTAATGGCTGATTACTCAACAAAGAAAACGATGGGAAACAAACAAAAATTCACCTCGATTGGTTTGGAAAAAAACCAAGAGATAAACCTCTCGGCCACTTTGTCGGAGATGGGATGGAACGACCCAAGAATCGCCTCCTCGATCAATCTGATGGCATCAGGAAGGAGCTGTCACCTCCTTCCTTCTTTCTCGCGCAAGAGAAGGAGAAGGCAGCGGTCCAAAGTGGTTCAAAATCCACAAATGGCGAAAGGGGGGTTTTTGAAAAAATGGTGAAGGAGGCTCCAAGATCAATACGCACGAGGTGGAGCAGCGATGCAATCCTCGAGGCAAGCATTGGGCGTGCAAGACCATATAACGAGGACAACAAGTCGTGAAGACCATATCGCCAAAAGATGAAGGGATTAGCCTAAAAAAATCCGAGAAGATTTGACAAAACACGTTCTAACAAGGCTGTAGAGGAAGAGTCAGACAGTTGACCCGCAATCACTGTCAGACTCACCTGGTTGGTCCACGTGGACCAACCAGGAAAAACCTCTAAAAAATGTTTTGTAAATTCTATTTAAATTAGTAAATGAATTTATTAATTTTTGATTATTAAATAAAAAATATTTTTTATTTTATAAACTATTTTATAGTGATTTTTATTTATTTTTTCGAGGTATTAATTACAAGTTACCATTTATACCCTTTATAGGTATCTTTATTTATGTATTTTATTATTTTATTTTTATTTTATATATTTAATTTTATTAATTTTGTTTATTATTTTATAAATTTATAAAATGTTTTTATACACTTAAATATATTTTTATTTTATTTTTCTGATGTATTTTATATACTTAATAAAATAAAAGTATATTCTATATATGTATGTGTATAGGTCTTATACTTATGTATTATATTACAAGTATTTTATTTTTGTATTTTATTTGTATTTTATTCCTTTTTTAGTGTACATATTTATTATAAATATTATTTACAAAATTATAAAAATATAAAATGGTAAAAATAATGAATAGATAATAAAATGAATATTTTAATCTGTACAAGTATACAATAAGGGTCCAAAACTCAACTTTCAAACCGTAGCTCCGCCAAATGCGAAACCACACCCATTAGATAGCTTATTTTAAATTATATACAATTAAATGTGAGTTTGACGCATTTCGAGTTCTTATTTGGGAGATATAGATCTAGGAAGTTGGGATTCTGGATTTTTATTCAGATCATAACTTTTTATCTTGTATTATTTTTGCGTGAAATCAATTTTGTATTTTTATTTATTTAATTATCTACAAATTTCATGTACAAAGTTTCTTTATTTGAAGTATAAAAAGTGGAACCAAAAATAGGTCCCAAAATGAATAAAGAATAAATTAAAATAAGAGGTATTTTTTATTTATTTTGGCCCTTATCTCCCCCTACTTTATTCCTTGTCGACCTAGTCATGGAGATGCCTAGGTCTCGGGGTTTAGGGTCATAAAATATTTACAATATTTTATTCTTTTTCTTTTCTTTTCTTTATTCTATAAATTTTGGCTTTAAAAACCGCTTTTTATACACTATTTACACAATGATGCATGAATGATAAAATGCATGAATTAACACTATTTACACGCATTTACTAGGGTTTTTAAGGCCAAAATGATAGAATAAAGATGATGAAACGTAGATTCATCCCCTTGAGATTCAAAGATCTCATCTCTGAGAATGTGATTCCTAGATGAGACTCTTGAGAATCAAGATGAAAATTAAGTAAGGGAACTCATTGGATCTTGAGAAGATACTGAGGCTCCTAAAATCGGAAACTAAAAGGATAATTAAAGATGAAACACTAATATCTCTTCAAATAATTTTGGTGATGGATTCAATGTGCCAATTAAGTCTAAAAAAGACCGGACTTCATGTGATGAAGCTCATGAGGATCATGACATGGAAAGATGGATGTTAGCAGTAAAGTCTAAAGTAGACTTCATATACAAGTGTTGTATATGGACCCTCGAGGATCCACCTATATGGTTAAGATATGTTAAGGTGTAAATGGATCTTCAAGAGAAAGAGGGAACCTGATGAGAAGGTATCCTTCAAAGCGCGGCTCGTATCCACAAGATACACACCGAAGAGAAGGTATTGCTTGTGATGAGACTTGCTCTTTAGTGACCACGCTTAAACTCACCTGAATATTGCTAAGTATATCTACACAACTTCACTTTAACATCTTCGAAATGGAAGTCAATATTGCATTCCTCTATGAATACCTCTCCATGAAGTATCCCCATGGCTTCATGGTTGAGGAAAGCAAGATATGCAAGCTAAAGAATTCCATCTATGGACTCAAATGAGCTTCTTGTAGTTGGAACATCAGATTTGATTTAATTATAAAGGTTATGATTTCAGATAGAATCTTGATGAACCATGCGGAGCTTAGTGGGAGTGCCATTGTGTCCGTCGTGCTAAATGTAGATGATATCCTAATCATTTGGAATGATATAAGGATGATAATAAGTGTTTTAGAATCTGGTTATTCCATACCTTGAGATATGATCTCAAGGATACCTCTTAGATCTTTGTTATGAAGTTGTTCAAAAGTAGAGAGAAGTTGGTATTGGGATCGTCACATTAGTGGTAGACCTTGGACATTTTTCATTTTCGGGAAAATTCCAAGAAATGCTCCTTTTCCTTGAGATATGATACTGATCTATCTAAAGGGATAGCACCTCAAGGAGTTGAGGAAGTGAATGCTAGAATTACTTGCCTTTGTGCTCAGTTATGAGAAGCCTAATGTATGCTAAATGTGTACAAAAGCTAGATGTCTACCGTGCAGTGGGAGTAATAAACTATTGCTAATTCTACTATGGCGATAAAATACTTAGTTGAAGTAATAACAATATCTTCAAAGATGACAAGATTTTTTGAGATAGTGATATCTAAGTCTTATCATCAAAAATTTAAGACTTTATAGATAGTGATCTTAAAGGTCTTAATTGCGGATACCTTAGGAGATAAAGATCTCTAGGAATAAGGATATTCTTATAAAAATAATGGAAATTGCATTCTAGTTATAATAATTATTAAGTTGTAGTGTCAAGGACACTATAATTGGCAAAATTGAGTATTGGTTGCATAAGATGCAACATTCACATTAGATGCGAGTATTGTTACCGAGGGATATGCAAGTGCCATAAAAGAACTTGGCGTAGTCTCTCAGGAATAGAGTGACTAATCAACTTACCTAACTATATTAAAACTATGATTGTCACATGAGTGAGGGTTTAAATATTAGCCCATTAATGGCTCTTTGGGCTAGTGGGAGATTATTGGACATGCGATCCCAGGTAAGCCATTATGCAATAAATGTTATTGCGAATATCATTCCTTGATCTGAAATAACCCATGGCCATCTTAATGATCATACAGCTGTTGATTCGATTGTTGAATCATAGAGGATGGTGCTTGGATGAATATATGAAGAGTTAGATTTAGGACTCATCAAACACTGTCAAATGATTATTAAGAGAGGATCTCCGTCCTGAGAAGGAGATGACAATCTTTCTCTAAATGCTGATATCTGACTAACCTCTTGATGCAGGTCCTCTGCATATGAATATAGATTTAGAGGTGTCAGATTAGTCAGGTCAAAGAGTTGACTTAATGAGATTGAGATTACCAAAGACCTATGTCGTATGCTGTCACGGTATAGGCACACATCCTCTGACCGGAGACAGGTGTGCTTTTATTTGTTTGACTATGTACATTTGGTAGACCAATATGTTGATGACCTAACCAAGGTCTATACACCGTCACGTTGATGTGCATGCATGGGCATATGAGTAATGTGATCTCTCATTGGGATCATACATGTTCAGCAACTGAATCGGAAGACATGAGCTCACTCATGAGATATTAGGGAAATCATCTCACTTTGGAAGCTTGACTGAATTTGTAGGTTTTCTATATGCTTTTGGCAAGTATATGATCAACACCTTGCTATGATATATGATTTTGGAAGGTATATGATCGATATCGAATCTCAATGATCAAATGAGAAACTTGATGATAAAACCCTGAAGTAGATAGTGTAAAATAGATCTAAAACTTAAGGTTTATTCTTGATCTTCCGATATGCAGGATATACATGTATTAGGAATATCTGAGGGTGAAGTGATCATAAATAATTGTATAATCATGACGCTTCCAGTTCTTAGGAGTGATGAAATGGGTCTGGATTTTAGTGACTCCTCTTAGTAGAGAAGTAATCTTATCTTGGTCCAAATGTTGGACAGTGATATGAATATGATTTAGATACAATGATAATATTAGATTTGCGGTCTTGATTTAATCAAGCATCTATGAGATGTCCACAAGATCTGGATTTACGACGTGATCTCAATATCCAAGTCACTATACATGGAACAATACAATCACCCTATCCTTATCTCCAAGTATCAGTGGAGAAAGCACATTATCCTTAAAAGGGTTCGCGGATAATTTCATAGTTGATATCATATATCTGAGCATTGAGGAAATTGATAATTAAATGTGATATAATTATCATAAATATTATAAATTTGATTGATATTATAAGGAGAGTTATCTGAGATAATTAAATGCGATTTAATTATCAAATATGAATAATGTGAATGTGATTCATATTATTTCAGCATAACAGAATAGAGATACAAGATGATTAAATGTGATTTAATTATCATGGATATAAATAATGTGGATAGCACTATCCATATTGAGTATATGTATTATAAATGTGATTTATAATATATTAGAGAGAGTCGATTGTGATTTATATTTGTTGATTAGTTATTAATGTGAATTGGATTCACATTGGATAATTAAATGAAAATATAATTTACATTTTATTTTGGGTTGTAAATGTGATTCACAAATTCCCATTGGCATGATTACAATGTTCACAAGATAATTATGAATTATTATTGTGAGATAATTTACAACAAAAGTTATTGTAAACCTTGGAGATATCTTGAGATAATGAGTTCTCATGAGATATTGAAGAGATAGACCAAAGTCCGCCATAAGAGGGTGGACGACCATCAATCTCCAAAGGAGAAGAGTGGCCGTCTCCACCTTTTTGGGGATGAGATCTATCTCCTCATTATCTCCAAGGTTAATTAATTAATTTGATTTGAAATTAACTATATTGATTTATCGGTATACATTAATTTGAATTAAATTTATTATTGTTGTGTTTTCACACCAAGGTCATGACCATTGAAAGAAACGCAAATCAATCTCATCAATGATTTGTGTTGTTCATGAATTGAGATCTATGGATCCCAAAATACTATATGAGAAGAGGAAACCCTTGCTCTTCAAGTTATGGCATCAAACACATGTTCTCTCTCTCATTCTCTACACGCCAAGCCTCTCTCTCTCTCTCATTGTAGCCATCCACCATGTAGCCCTTGAGAGAGTCGCCATCGCCGCGTCATCATCATTATGTTGCCGGATTGCTTACTCGTAGATCTCAGTCTTCTTTGGTGCGCTTCACTCGTGAAGAAGACGTTGGATTTTGTGTGACGAGATCAGGAGATTCGTCACTTGGATCATCAACATGGATTGCGAGGAGCACGTGTCTCATCAGTGTGCTCGCAAAGGTCTCTTCCGTCAGATCAGACTTGAGATAGGAGGTCTCTTCATTTAGAGACTCGATCATAACCACGTTTCAAGAGGTACCTATAACACCTAATTATGGTTGAGATGAAATGAACTGAGAAGTGTTCTTGGTTCATGTGGTTTCATCACATTAAAATTTTTAAATTCCACTGCCTGGAACTACTAGTGCGACTAGTCACTTCCAATTGCATTCAATGTGATCCTCACGCTTCCGTGATGCACTTAAGTATCTTCCCATATCCTTCACCGATAAATTTAAAATATGCTGATGGTAAAAAGATTAAGGTGAGAATGACTTGTGGTTGTACAAAACTGGGCCCTCGAGGGCGGTATGCATCTGTGTTGAACAAGTGGTATGGTCTAAGGATCCTGGATTACTAATAAAAGAGATATTATCAAGGTAGTTTGGAGGATTGGTTGAGGAGACGGGCGGCGAATTAAGTTCATCAGTATCAACACAATCCACACTTCTGAAGTGTCCACAACTTCAGGATCCGTGGAGGAGAGAGGACCAATCCCTGACGGATTAGAATGGATACAAACTAAAATAAAAATGGGAATAAAATAATAGCTATATAATTTGGCTTGTTGAGCCTTTTGATTGCCATGCGTGGAATATGTTTCTTTCTTTGTTATTGAGTATTGGCTCATTTCTTCCTATGATTTTTGAAAATCCAAGAGACATCAGAGAGTCATCACAAGGACAGTAGTTATCCAACCAACCACAATAGCTTTACTCCATAAGGTAGTTGATAATCTTTTTATGCATTTCCTTTATAGTTGATGTACATGTAAATGACTATTGTGGAAAAATGTACCATGTAAACTTTATTTTGTGAATAGAAAAGTGGTTAATGGTTTCTTCTTAGTATTTTTAAATATAACCTATTTCCAAATGTTAGTTGTTGTTGTTGAATAAATTATTGCCGAGTAATCAGATTTAGATATGGGATGATCCAACGACCTGAAGTTCGAGGTCGTGATAGATATTAAGCTAAGAAGTAAGCTTTATTCAACTCAACATAATAGGATAATCAAAACTTAAAAGTCTGCGTGTTGGTTTCTATGTAACCCTCTCAAATTGCCGCAACATTTCAAATTATGGAAATCTAATGTATTAGAGATTAGTTTCACTAAGATTTTTCATAGATATGTTGAAATCTATTATCCTTCATCCTTAGACGTATTAAGTAATAAAAAGTAAATCTAAGCAATCATAGCCAAGAGATATCATTCAAGTTGTTTTACTAAACATATACGAACAATTTATGAAACATTATTCATAGGAAGAAATTTATATTCAATTTATTTTGTGTATCTCAATATAGAAAAAATAAAACTTACAAAACATAACTGACTAACTGCTCAATAAATTTAAAAAAATTGGGAGAAAATAATATTAAAAGATAATTTAAGCGGAATGAATAAAAATCATATCCAACAAAACAACAAGGAAATGGCCAAATTGTAAACCACTCACAAGTTTAAATCTATTAATACATAAAAACTATAACTATTTCAGATTTTTTTTCGATAAGAAGTAAATTTGAGTTACATATCATTACACTTGTTGGTTTAAAGATTGAAGTGTGACTGCAAAAAAATCCGAATGACAACTACAACATAGTATACCTGCAGAATCCTCCTTTTTCTGAAAATGAGCTAGATAACGTTATTGCAATTTTCATGTATTGATGTATACATATAAATAATATTCCCTACATATTTGTGTAAGAGAATATAGTGAATACATTCGAATAAAGAGAATGACAGATGATTACATGAAACTGACTATATTGAAAAACCAGAAGAATATTTGTAATCAACCGAAGAATATAATATGAAGGAATTTATGTCTAATGGATGAAACAAAAAATGTGTTTAATTTAGTTGGGTATAAAACTTGAAGTCAACATAAAAAATAAATGTTTATAAATTCATCAATCACGATGTATCAAGCAAAAAATAGCATCGAAATTAAATGTATAGTACAAACTGTTGAAGATTTAATGTGAATACAATCATTTATATGTTTTGATATCATGCAACTATGCATCTAGAAACTAATATATGTTTGAATAAAATTCAGTTTAGTTCCAATATAACTTTATACAATTAGAAATTAAATTACATTTTTCCTAATAGAATATAAAGAATATCGTGAAATATATGAAAAACAATAAGTTATGGGATACAAAATTTGTAGGTTATTTCTGAAAATGCAACAGTTTAAAAAATCACCACGTATATTTTTAACTTTCCATAGCTATACTGGTTTGAAAGAACCATAAATAATAACATAAAATAACATTAAATATATAAATAAGAGAAATTACATCGGTAGAACCCAATGGTAGGCATCGTATAATCAATTACGTGATAAATTGATAAATTATAAACAACAATACATGTTTCATGTTAGATATATTCACATATATACAAATATATATATGCATAAGAAGTAAGTTTTTTACATAAAAAGGTTTTTTTACAGAAAATTACAAAAGAGTAAGTTTTATATACAAAAAAGGTAAAGGAGTACCACAAAAAATATAAAACTAATAGGACAACAAATACCACTGCAAAATATATGAACAAAATAACAGAATCGAAGTGATGAGACTATATTTTTCGAACATATCACTAATTTATATACGAAGATGACCTGCAAAAAAGAAAGCTTAGTAAACAATAATAAACATTTGCAACTCGTAAAATTTAAAATAAAAAAATGTAGTTAATATTACATTAATCTCATGAGCTCTGATCAAGAATCTTCTACTTCAGCTGTATCTATTTCTTCGTCTTTATTTCTTTTAGAATTTTTTTGAATATCCTTTAAGAGGTAGGCTATACACTATAAAATTGTGAATAACAAAAGGTAATCACATGTAATAATGTTTTGAAAGAAAACTAAGTAGCAAAATACTTAGCTAACATCTGAGTTAGGAGAAATATTTATATATTTTCCAGATGCAACTGATGTTGCAGAAGATGATCCCTCACACATTTTACATGTTTGTTGTAAAAAACACAATAATATATGTTATTATGCAATTTCAATAATATAACATCAAATGTGATTGTTTTATTCATATTACCATGAACATGTGGATCACTTGTTGCAGTAGTACCTGGAATAATTTTAAGTATTTTTGCTTTTTTTTCGAAATGCGTGAATCAAAATCGTCCTAAAGTTAAAGGTATGTAAAATCAGTGTTGGGATTGTAAGTGGAAAAGAGAACATGTCTAATTTAGAATCCAAAGAAAGATTCTAACATGAAATTCCAATAAGGTTCGTAACTAATGTCCCAAACATAATAAAATTAGCATGACCATTGTCGTCTTGAACAATGAATACGAGAAACTAAACCTAAGGCAATGAATAATTTGAATATTCGTTAACATATCTTCGATGTTAAAGATATAACAACGAACATTATTTGTTGCCAAATCAGCTTTTGTACTTGTAATTAGCAACGAATATATATTCATTGTTAAAGGTCCATATAACGATGCTTTTTTATTGAATTATTTGTTGAAATTCACACTAATCGTTGTCAAATTTAGCAACGATTAGAAGAAGCTGACAAGAATAATCGTTGTTATATGATTCGTTGTGAGGAATATTGCAACGGATACCATTATTCATTGTGAATTTAAAGAAGTGAGCAGCGAATAATATTCATTTTTATATATTTAACTACGTAAGATATGACAACGAATATTAAATTATTCATTGCCTTAGGTCACTTTTATTGTAGTGGAAGTTTAATTTCTACATGCTAAATTATAATGTGTTAGTTGATGACAACTAAATTAATTTGTGAAATATATATCTATATATATTGAAATTAAAATGATTATAGTTACCATGGGAGAGGGCACTCCTTAATTGTGCAACATCCATGACACCAGAATTTGTCCTGTAATTGTTTCAATGCACCATTGTATTTATTGCATGATTAATACCATTAGACTTCGGTAGTATCAATATCTATCCATGTGGCTCTACAATAGGACCGAGTATTCGATATAACACAACAAAATATTTTTTTTAGAATTTAATATAAACAACTAAAATGAACCAATTGAGTTTTCTAATATATATATATATATATATATATATAATGTTGTGGAATTTACAGAGAAAGTTATGGTAGACGTCACCCGATATACTTTTGGATCAAGGTTGTCTAACTGAGCAATTGTTTTTTGTTGTTCAAGAGTTCTTCTGGATTTAACGTTGTAACCCGTTTGGCAGACTTAAAATTGTAATATCAAGTGGATTTACAGTATTAAGTTCGTTAAATGTAGTTGTAGAATATGAAAAGTATAAACAACCAATCGACAGATAAATAAGAATATGTAAAAATTACAGTATCGAAGTTAAAATTTACCTCTCTTGGAAATTTTCTTACTTTGGGTACATCATGGTTGAGATAATACTTTGTTAGATGTCGAAGAAAAAGGGTAAGATTGACCTAAATTGCAAATTTAACAATAACATATAACATATAATTAATGTTAAATTTAAAAGGTATTATTATGAAACAAGGAAAAGAATAAAAATATACTGCAAACACAACCATCACTAGTTTGGATTGACAGAATACAATATTTCAGGGAATGAATCAACTATTTTCTCCCAAGAGTGGCCAATAATTTCTTATCACTAAACATTGAAAAATTAATCAAGTAAGACCAATATTTTTAAATTCACACGATTATAATATGTAGTTTGTTAAAAATAATCTATTTTTAAAAATATATACAGAGACCTTAAATCTTGCATTTCCATATTTTTCTTCTGTATCAAATTGCCTTTAACATAAGTATGACCAAGGCATCTAACAGATAACACAAGTTCCACAACATCTTTAAAAAATCAATGTAAAATAATATCAGTTGCCGTAGAAGTTGAATATAATATTGTATATTCCGTTAGGGATTTCATCAAAAGTCACAAAATGAAACTTGTAATGTGGAGTTGCTTCAATATCTTCGCTTAGATGCATAACAGAAGTTGTCTTTGTGAACATATTAGGTTACCAGGAGGTACCCTAAATTATTTTTGTTTGCACAAACTATGAAGTCAACTAAAGCATATATCTCACCTTCCCGCCGACGGTGCCTGAAGCAAAGCACATCAGTGTTTTTTATAGTAGCATGCATTGCATTTCCCTGAATCGAATACATTTATGGTTTCGATGGTAATCATAGAGATAAAACAGCTCAAATGAAGACTAATATACTGGATTTATTTATAAATTAATATCCTAATGATTAATGCCACATGGAAAAAGTGAATGTCCAAATTTCATAATAATATTTTTTAACCTCTAAACAATAAATATTACATATATTTAAGAAATTAAATTCACACATATCATATCATCAACGACAACAAAACCACACTAAATAGTCATCACCACGTTTATGATTCAAAGAGTCCCAAAGACGAACTATCCTGATATAATCTTGAACATTCCCTTTGAAAGCTTGAGTTCCAAGATTTTCCTACATTCCATTTCCTAATTTGTAAAAAAATAAACTCGTAATGACTTATTGTATAATAAGAAGTGGGAAAAAATATTACAAGTAATTTTTTACTATCTTACATGGAATAAAGCACGGCTATTTAGACAATATCAAAGTGAAAAAACATATAAATATCTTACTTCTATCAATACATATATTAAATACTGGAAACAAAAATCTTCATATATATAAAAATATAAGTTTTCTATAATACAATGAATTATAAAAGTAGCGAAAAAACATACAAACTTTCAAGAGAATGGGAAGTGATTCATTTGTTGAGATTCTGGAAAACTTCCTTGTAAACAATGTTTTGTGTATATCCTTGGAAGCATGGATCATTATTTTCGACAAAAACCTTCAAACCTTCTTTATGAGCCGAAAAATCAACCAATCAATCCGGGATAAAATAATCACACTCGGGTCGTTGCGACCCGGATCGAAAGATAGATCAGCTCAACAAGAAAAATAAGAATCAGACCACCAATCAGAGATATAAATCAAACAATATGAAAATAGTGGCCCTGACTATGAGATTAGCCTGGTGTAGCACCCAGGGTCGGACTCAGGGAGCACGAATTGGTCTTGCGGCCTACGAAGTAGTCAACAATGAATAGAAAGCAAAAACAAAATTTTTGGTGGTTTTAATATTTTTTATATTTTTTGGATTTTTAATTATGAATGAAAATAATAAAAAGGTGAAAACAATCACATTCAACCAATTATTTAAATGCTAAAAAATGATCCAAAAATTCCAACAAAAATATTTTTAGGTTTTATAAATTGTTTACTGTTTTTGGTGAATTTTTGAGAATTTTATAGTTTTTAGGAATTTTCTAAAAATGAAAGAAGGAAGAAGAACTGTGCTGTTGTCCAGCCAGGCTTCAAGGACCAAAATAAAATACAAAATGGTCCTAAAAGAGCCTGGAGGTATTTTTCATGGAAAATGGAAATAAGAAACAAAAATCAGAAAAAGAGTTTATTAATTTTTGAATTTTCTATGATTTTTTAGAATTTTTATGAGTTTTCAAGGTTTTTTAATTTTTAAGCTTTTTATAAATAAAAAAAAACCAAAAATGGATAGAAAATCAAACAGGCAAAAACACACCAAATCTAATTTTGTTTAGAATTTTTAAAAGGGATTTTATATTTTTTTAGGATTTTATAAGCTGGACAGAGACAAAATTGGCTGTTTTTGAATTTTAAAAATAATAAAAAAGGCTCGAAAATGTATCCAAAAATTGATGAAAATTCTACATAGTGGCAAGAGCCATGTGTCAAATTTTCACACGATTTGGATAAAAATTGATATTTTATTTAAATCAAACAAGAGCCCACAGTTCACAGGGACCTATTTGTAATGAAAATAAAGTTATGGGGCTGAAAAGTAACAAATTCAAGAAACTGGGGGCCCTCTTCTAAAATTTCCAAGTTCTCACGTGCAAGGCACGTGTAGTGGGCACGGAGGGACCTATATGCAATAAAAATAAGTTCCGAGGGCTTATTAGCAACAGGTGCTAAAAGCCCAGGGGACTATTTGCAAATAACCCAATAAATTCAGCACATGTCCAATAAAATCATTCGTAGGGGCATAAGTGCAAATATCAAAACATATCTTTCATTCAGTAACACATAAAAACTCAAGCCCAGACACTGCAATATCTCCAAATATTCATGTGACAAAGCACGTGTCCAACATAAACAGGGATGAAAATGCAATTACTAGAAACAACCAGGTTCTCTATGCAATTTTACCAAACTAAAAACAACTACGGAAAATATTTACAGGACTAAAGCGAAAATGCAAAATAGAAGGGGGCCTAAGTATAAATTATCCCACTTATAATCCAAGGGCTGGAGGCGAGCCACGTGGCTGATCGAACGGTGCTGGAGCGGTGGCGCCTCTTCTAAGACTCCCGCTCGGATCGGACGGCTGAGAGCCTCCCACGTGGAGGATCTGACAGCTAAGGTGCGTTGTGGGTAAACCCTCACTGGATCAACGATGGTGAAGATGACACGTGTAGATCGAACGGTCCTAACTGCAGGATGTCTCTTCATCTGAGTGGATGGTCCAGATCAGACCTCTGCTAGATCCGATGGTGGAGAGCTGGCGTAAACAAACGGTCAAGACCTGAATTGGGCTGAGGTGGTGATCGGACGGTGGCTGAATGTCCAGGAAGAACAAGACGCCGTCGAACTTCGCCGGCACATCACGAGCGAGTTGGGCCTCCGCTGGAGCTGCTGAGGTGGGGGATCTCTTCGTCTCGATGATCCACAGCTACTCAGCTCCTCCGATGGCGCCGGGGAGCTCCGAGGAGCTCTGGCGACGTCGGTGGAGCCTACCTCCTGTGCCTGAGCTGTAGACCTCCAGATGAGGTCCTCCTGACGTTCTGACCTGCACAGGCGAAACACGGGGTCGAGGGCAAACTGCCTCGGCCCGTTAGAGGACGTGGAAGATGAAGGATGAGGCGGCGTGGAGTCCTCCGGCGAAGCGGTGGCGGCTCAAATAGTTTTATTTATGCACATACATGGTATATATACAATGTAGGAAATTGATTTTATTTTTATTCCTTTTTATTTTATTTTTATTTTTGTGATTTTTATTTTATTTATTTACACTATGGAAGAGGGAATATATACATAGTTTTATGGGTTTTATTTATTTATTTATAAGGGGAAATAAGTACATAAGTGATTCTATGTACATGGCTTATGTACAATGGTGAAGGGATTTTTATTTATTTTTAATTTTGTTTTGTTTTTCTCATTTTTATTTTAATTTAATATTTACAAATATATATACATATTTACAAAAATATATTTTTATTTTATTTAGAGTAAAGTATTTTTATTTATATACAGGTATATATGTACATGAGCTTCCCTATCTCTCTCTACTTGGGTTTTTATGTGACCAGGCCCATGCTGAGCCCTCCCTTGGGATTAGGTCGCTCAATATTTATTCTAAATATTTCCCTCTTTTTCTTTTATTTCTTTATTCTTTTATTTATGCACAAAAACATGCTAATAATGTATATTTACACAATGCATTCTTTTTGACAATTATTATTATTTACAGGAATATACATGTGTTTTGCATAGGTTTTGTAGCTAAAATAAAAGAATAAAGAGTGATGAATGTGTATTCATCACCCCCCATATACTTAACTTTGCTAGTCCCTTAGCAAACACTTATTTGAAAAAGAAGTGAAAAAGAAGAAAGAAAAAGAAAAAGAGGAGAAGAATGCATGGATCAATGCTGATTATTAAACTAGCCTTCATTAAATTGAAATATGGAGATCGATCAGATCTTTGGATTATTAATGTGTCGGAACCTTATTTGGACTAAAGCTTAAAACCTAACAGCCTCCAAGTTTCACCAATCTATGGGCAAGACTCCTCAAAATACCAGATCAGAACAAGTCTACATACACAAACTCTAATGACCATGAATATTTCCTTGTACGGTGTAAGTGATATGTAGCTCCCCACCTCAAAAGTAACAAAGAAACAACCTCCCCCAACCTAGTAACTCTAATGCCTCGGTCTAGCAACTCTTTCTTCGAGAAGCGGAGTATTCCCTTCTAAGTTCAAGTGCAACCGGCTCAAGAAGAGGGGGAAGAAGAGAATGGACCATGGCCAGTGTAGCCATGTATCCTTGGGAGCTCTAACCAGTGTAGCTGAGTCTCCCGCTGCAAGCTTCATGAGATGGAACATGTATACCATAAGCTTTTTCTTTATTTGACTATATACACTCCGGTGAGATTATTAAAATTTCAATCCGACCCACCACCTTTTTTTGGAGTTCTTTTCTTTTTGCACATTTTTTTCATGTTCATCTGTACAACATATCTATATCTACATGGTGCAACATATATACAAGGAGTTTTTCCTCTTGAGCCAGTAGACTATCCCTCTTTTGAAGCTTTATTGCAACCCACGGCTTCTGTCTTTAGACTTCATAACCACCAGACCAAGTTGAGACGCACTTCCTTCACTATAAGAAGAAGAGAGGTTCCGCCTAGAAGTACTACCCTCATATGCTACCCCAAGCCAAAGGAAACTGCCTCCTCACTACCTCATCCGTGGAGAGCTATGTGCAAAGTGCTGGTGCAAGTAAAGCCATTGTCTCTGAGAGTCATGCTTGTGTTGTTAAGTGCTCTACTTAGGCTCATCAAGACGACATATGCTCATAGCCTAGTGGACTCAAAGAATTAAGTCACCATGGACCTGAAAAGCCTTATCCCTAAGCCCTATAAGGTTCCTCTTATGATTAGGCGGATTAAGATCTTAATCAAGCTCCATTTTCCAATTTAATTCCAGGCTAGTTTAAGTGTCAACTGTAATCCAGGAAAAACTATACAAATATTTGCAAAGATGCTATTTACAAAATATTTACATATGTGCAAAATTTTTGAAAAATGTTTTGAAACTATGGATGTATGCATGAATGCAAGTTTTGCAAAATATGTACATAAATTTACACGAGGTTTTTGCAAACTTTTGATTTTCAAAATATTTTGGAAAAATTTTGTACTATATACATAATTTTGATATGCGCATATTTACACACTATTTACACAAAAAGTTTTTACAAATATTTTTACAAAAATAATTTTGTACAATAGCTATGTATGTGTAATAAAAGAATGTTTATTTACAAGGAAAAATTTTTAATTTTTATGGATTTTTTGGGTTTTTAGCCATTTTTATTTATTAACACACTCACACAAAGTACGAGTTATGGCTAAAGTATATATGAAATATATACACCCCCCTATACTTATCTCGAACGATGTCCTCAGAGTGATCAAGAGCGATGAAGAAGACATAACTCATGCTTAGTATAGGGAAGTGAAAAGGAATGGCTATATACAAAGATATTTCAATGAATAGAATGAAGAGAACTCGGTGTTTCCCCTATACTTAGGATCAAGTAATCCTAAGTATAGCAAGCTGTACATGAAGGGAAATCCGAGTGAAGGATGTACATGGTCTACCCCCTATACTTAGGGTGAAATATCCCTAAGTATAGGCAGCAAAACAGGGGTAGAAAGACACGAAGAAGATCAACAAATATATACAAGGTGGAGGCCATCACTCCCCCTATACTTAAGGTGAAGAATCATTAAGTATAGAAAACAACAGAAGTAATGAAACAGAACGGGAGAGCAACTCGGTGTTTCCACCCCCTATACTTAGGATGAGGTATATCCTAAGTATAGCACAGATAATCCTAAGTAAGACCTGGGGTGAAAACAAACACGGAAGACAGAAAGATCAAACTAAGACGAAACACGTATATACAAATGGTATAATGTTGAGGTACCTCTCAACAAGCGCTAGGTTTTACACCCCCTAGCTGGGCGCAAATGCTAGGACAAAGCTGTGTCAAGATTCAGGACGACATCTGTAAGGCGAATGCCGTATTGTCGTCGCAGTCTCGGTATGAGAACCGTGACGAACTCAAAAGTGTAAAGAATGACACCCAGATATGCAATCAGGCGGGTGTCTGCTACCAGCCAAGGATATGGAAATATGTGATCGA